>CM069304.1:7213750-8415000 GCA_035609425.1 Epinephelus awoara
ACATTAGCATAATGGCAGTGCCAATGGAGCATACTGTATTGGAATGGAAAGATTGTCTCTGTGTACTCAAATACCTGCCTCGTATTTTGTTGCTGTGTTGTTTCTTATAATTTCTTCTCATTTGAATCCACATTGAATCAGCATGTAAGAATTCAGCACCAGACCCCAAGACACAATATTTACCGCTCTGGTAAGAACAATAGAGCAGGGGTTACAATGCTTCCTTTGTGCTTTGCAGCAGAGCGTCTGACTCACGGCTCAATCATATTCTGATGCTGATATAAAGCGAAACAAAGTGCCCTTATTATATGGCCAGAAGTAGAGCCAAAGCAGCCTCTTTGACAGAGGAGGTCATCATGCCTGAGAGAAAACAGAAGCGCAATAAACAGTACGGAGCTGATAAAAGGCAGAAGGCAGAGTAGAATGATGAGGAAAAGTGAAACACGTACACGGGTTTCCATGCAGACATACTGTGATTCTGTGATAGTCTGTGTTAATGTGATAGATTGTGTAAGATATTTTTAGATTTTCCACTTGACAACACTGCTATCTATTGATGGTACAGTTACAATAGGCCTTTGCAAAGACTTAGTTCTACTGCAAAGCACACTGTATGCATTGAAACCACAATAATGATTCAAAGCCGATTATTTCCATTAGCCGGTGGTCAAGATGACCACTGCCTAAGGTTAACTAACTGCCAGTTTGTCAGACAGTAAGAGGTGATAGTGGCAGCTGTATATAAAGAACTAAAGTGCTCAGGTAAGGAGCCATCAGGAAATCACCAATTATACCTCTCAAAGCACTTTCCCAAATCTTCAGACATCACTGCAGATCATTGCAATTACTATAATGGAACCAATTTTGGTAATTCAAAAAGAAAAAGTTTCAGCAGAATGTAAATGTAAAATTTAATGTAAAATTAGACATAAAAATCAAATAGGAAATGAAAAACTGAACTGGACAATAAAATTGTTTAATTAATTAATTTTCCGTGACTGCTTATCCTGTTCGGGGTCACGGGGATCTGGAGCCTCTCCCAGCTGACATTGGGTGAGAGGCGGGGTACACCCTGGACAGGTCACCAGACTACAGGGTTGACACATAGAGACAGACAACCATTGACGCTCACATTCACACCTACTGGCAATTTAGAGTCACATTTAACCTCACCTGCATGTCTTTGGACTGTGGGAGGAAGCCGAAGAACCCATGCTGACATGATGAGAACATGGAAACTCCACACAGAAAGGCTCCCACACCCTGGGATTCAAATCTCCCACCCCAGGGGTTCGACCAGGAACCCTTTTGTGAAACAAGTTGCTAACCACTACATCACCGTGACACCAACATAAGAATTACTGTAAGTATGACCACAGGGTTCGTACAGCTTAAAGAAGCAACAGACAGCATTTTTGCCTATACTGTATATCATTATGAAAATAATGTGGGTTGCACAGGGTAGTATACACAGTACAATCAGACTATCAGCATTTACATAGGTTACTTAATGGCTTTGCATCTTTGCAATAAGCTTCTGCCACCGGGGACAAATTTTCGCGGAAAAAATCTGCTTTACGGCAGGAAATGCGTCATGTATTGCCAAACTGGTCGGTTAGCCAATCAGGGACTGGAGCCAGTCCTTATGAGGAACCGGCCGGGGCATGAGATAGTTGAGTCAGGAGCACAATGGCAGACGGACAGAGTTTGGAGACAAGTGAAAAACAGCCTCCCAAAAGAAAACGAGCTCCTCTGTCTGAGGAGGCGAGGATGCACAAAAAGGAGAGTGATAAAAGAAGAGGAAAAACAAGAGTAAACCTCAGTCAGGCGTTCAAGAGATGGAGGGAGCTCTGTGACCAAAGAGGCTTCAGAGCCGATGTCCAGCTAGCTTCCTTTCTAATGGATCAGTAAGTAACACGGCTAAATGTTAGCTACACAAGAGAGGACTGTACTGTACTGGCTGCTAGTTCATTCCTAGCTGGCCAGCATCGCAAATCGCCGCAACCAGGGACCGGGTAGCGAGTGTTGGTCGGCTGACATCCTGGTTGCCATTCTACGGCAGCCCTCGGACAGTGATTACCCCCCCCCCCCCATTTTTTCTTCAAATAGACCTGATAATTGTTGCTCGGTCTCTTTACTCATTTATTTAGTTGAGTGTCCACACACCTTCTCATTCTACATATACATAGAGGTATACTGGTGGCTTTACAGCCTACATTTTATTGATTATCTCTGATCCCCATGCAAAATTTGGTCTTTGTGACAGTGCGAGCAACACTGCTGACACTAGGCGGCGCCAAGCTAAAAAAAAAAACCCCGAATCCTATCCAAATTAAATTTAAGACTTTTTATGACATGTTTTAATGCCACTTGGAGTGCAATTTAAGACCATTTTTGTCAATAACCTAAGTTTCCCTTATAATCTACACCCATGTCTGTCAAACCATGGTCGCTTTACAGAGATCTTACCCCAGAAGCACAAAAGATCTATACAATCTGCACAGTTTTGACACCCAAGATTAGTGTCACCAATTCAGTATCTGACCAAATGTCTCCCCTTCTGCTCCTGAGTTATTTATTTGTCTTCTTCATCATTTTATCCTATTAGACAGTGTGAAGTTTTGTCATAATTAGCATAGGGATTCTCAAGTTATGGCCAAAAACATGTCTTGTGAGGTCACACTGACCTTAACCTTTGACCACAGTCTCTAACCAGTTTATTTCTTATGTGCTGAACTGCCTGGTCCTGCATCCGCATAGTACGCAGTTATAACAACCAAAAAACTAATAGAACAAAGTGTCGGGGTGAAGAGCGCACTAAATTTGTCCAAAAAAAGCCCATTGTTCATTCTTTATAATTTTAAGAATTTCCAATGCAGACAGAGGATTGTACAAAAAGTTCCTAAAATATCAGTTAAAGTCTTCTCCGATGCAATATTAGCAGAAATATTCTGCTTAGAATCTATGCAATTGCTCGTTTTACATAAACATCCCAAAGTTATTGTGTTCTTTATTTGGATTATTTGTAAACTTTACCAGTTGCTTTGTACTGTTACTATTATGCTTTAAATATAATATGAAATATCTGTCAAGTCTGTCATTTAGTCAGGGGTCATCACTTTTCTCAGTGAAGGGGGTCTCAAGGGTTCCCTTAAAGAAAAAGGTTGGGAACCACTGATCGAAAGGAACCCTTAGGTTACAACTGAGTTTGATAAGGGACAATGTGATTTAAACATATTTACAGCAACGACGAACATGAGTCTCAATACTACTGTATGCTGCAGTCCAATAATCTCGTCTAATGTTTTTTGAATTAGTTGCAATTTCTTTTTTTATTACTTCTAGAGATTTTTCTTTATTGTGCATCACTGTATTTGAAGATGTTAACACATCTAGTGTGGGAACAACAGATTGTTATCATCTAGAAGTAAAAGTAAAATAAAAGGAAGTCCAACTGTATTCTTGAATATAAGACACATATTGTTTTGATTTATTCATATTCATTATAGCATGAGAGGCTGTAGTGATGAAATCCCTAATCTACTGGTGCCATTATATTCTGTGAGTGATTTATAAACTCCGAGCCACAAAAGATGTCATGGCATATTTGTAAAAAAAAAAAAAAAGGAAAAAAAGCCAGCAGCGAGAAATAGTCTATTTAATGAATAAAATATAAATAAAAATGTGAGGAAATCACCATAAACAAGTCAGTGTGTCACTTTACTGTTTGACTGTCACATAAGAATATGTTATGGAGCGTAAGAAAATATTATTAATGGCATTAAATCTGGGTCTCTCCAGAATAAAAGCATCAAGGAAAGACTAGGAGTGCATGAAATGTCATTAGGATATCCAAATTACATCCTGTTGGAGCCAAGGTCTGTAATTAAAAACCCTAGGATTTGAGAAAAGTACTGTACCATGCCAGGTGGCAGCACAGCCAGTGCTGGATGGATTAATACAAAAAATGTTCTCTGGGGTGATTGCTCATTAGTTACCTAATAAAATATTTTGGAATATGCTCATGAGAAATTTTGAAGTCATGAATTACTCACAACTTGGGATTATTTTAATTTTACTAATGGTCTTCCTAGGGGTTGAAAACAGATTCTCAAAACTTGTAACACACACTGCTGGCAATATGGACACAGATACACACTCAGTGTTCAAATTATCAATCTAAAGTAACAATATTTGCTCCAATTGTATCTGCACATCTAGTTATATAATACCACTCTGAAATGCAAGACTGATTTCTCATCTTAAGTCACAGAATGCACAATAAATAAATGAAACAAACAGAATGTACATGAATTGACTGTAATCAATTTGGTGGAAAGTAATGAGGCGGCCTAAAGCAAGCCATTCCTCTGTCAGCCATGAGCATGACCAATATGAGGAGAGTCATTGTGTGCCTGCATGGGTGCTTAGGTATTAATGTCTGAGGACTGGGGAGATTTGTCTACCTCGTGTCCTCACAAGACACTATCCAATCCTCCATTAATTGCACTGATTGCTAGCTCATATTCAATTTGAACTCAATTATGCCGCATGACACGCAGCCAGACTGAGTCAAACACAAACACAGTGAATTCACCCCTCAGAGCCAGTGGCTACAGCATCGACTGAGAGACGACTGTGTCGATGCTGCAAAGGCGCAACGCCGTGAGTGGTTGCCAATTAAAGCAAAGCTGTTAGGGGGCTACAAAAGGAGAGAGCCTGCTCATAATGAAGAGGTACAGCACTATTGTGGGAAGTTATAGTCATAATTTGTCCATCACAAAATATTTTTTTAAAACAATTAAGGCAACTTGAGCTGCAAATGTTTTGGCTAAGTGCATCGCAGCCATTAGAGGATGGCCCAAGTTCATTACCAGTCTGCTCGCTTTTATAAAGTTCCCATTTTGTTGTCAAGATTAGAGATGAATATTCCACAAACTCTGTCAAACACTTAAAAAAAAAAAAAAAAAAAAAAAACCCACATGCTAAAAAAGCAATCTAGTTATTACATTTGCGGTTAATTTATTATTTACCCCTGTGGACTTAAAGTATCAGTTGCTAATGTTAAGCTGATCGAAAAAAAATGCTGGGATGCCTTCACATTGCTCTCATCTACTGTCATCAGAGTTTTCATACGACTTGGTTCCAATATGTGCTATGCTCAATAGGCAGAGGGAGCTGTCCACTGCCCACTGCTTTGGTTGTTGTCCTTGAACCCCAAAATTTCTCACCATGATAAGACAAACACCTTGCATGTTACGGTAGCTCGCTGACATCACTGTGTGTGTGAATGGATAAATAAGAGTATGGGCTCCTCCTATTGACAAGGAGTGGAACAACACAGTCTGTCTATAGCCCCTCTCCCACAGTACAAAACACCCCACTATTACCCGCTCACATCTGGCTTTTTAATGTAATGGGAAGGGTTACAATCAGCATTCACCCCGGGTCAAATGACTCTGCAGTGGTCACGGGTATGTACTGGCTCCAGCTCCAATCGGCATTAATGGAAACACAACACCTGGGTGAACATGCCCCATAACCAGTGAGAGGCAATGATGTGCCATCACAAAATACCGTGCAACTCCGCCCTAGCAGCGCTCAAACATTGATCCAAATTACCAAGTTTGAAAGAGAGACTGAATATGTAAGAGATACATTAATCGAAGTAACCACTGTTAAGTTTTCCCAGGCCTACTTCCAACTGTTTAATAACCTGTTTTCTGGTCTGTCTGTGACACTGAACATGACACTTCCAAAAAAAAAAAGGAAAAACAAAAAAACAACAATAACATATCAAAAAGCATACTCGTCTGCTGCAGCCTTGTACTCAGCTCTGTTCTGCTAGCAATCTGAAAGGGGTGTATAGCTTGTCCAAACAAATTCATATAACCTACCCTTTACACTTAGCTTGATATGGTTCTTATTACAGGCTTAAATGTTGTTTTGTCATACCTTGACAGTTTCGACGACTGCGTCTGTTGTCATCATCAGAAGCATTACATGATGTTGTGGTGATTTGTCTGTAGACATTTTATCCAGGTTATCATTCCAGCTGAGTGGTGGAATGACGGGGCCCTCTGGCTCCAGGCGCCAGGGGGCACCATCATTCGGCGGAGTTCCCTGCTATCCAACAGCCCATCAGGTGGCTATCTCACACCTGGGATGCAGTGTTACAGAAGTGCTCCCTGCCATCTGTAGGATTGTAAGACGGCAGGAGGCCCCACCCCCCATCATCTGGAGGAACACTGGATGATGGGGGGGCCCCCACCCCTCGCCATCAGGTACACTACCTGATCGCCTGGTGGGCTGTTGGATGGCACCTGGCGCCAGGGGGCACCGTCATTCCACCTGAGTGGTGGAATGACAACCTGGATAAAATGTCTACAGAACACGTCACCACAACATCACGTGACGCTCCTGACGATGATGACAGACACAGTTGTCAAAACTGTCAAGGTATGACAAAACAACACTTAAGCCTGTAATAAGAACCATATCAAGTGAGGTGTATAGCTTATTTGTAGCAAGTTTTCCTGTAATTGAAAACCTGTGTACACATGTGGACAGGGGGTAATTTCACCATAACTAATGACTAATAACTTTTGAACAGCATTAAATTAGGTGCCTGAGATAACATTATCACATCAGGTCAAAGTGCGAGGGTCAGGGACAGCTAAATTTGGGGAAAGACTTGTGGTAAACAGAGTGACTTAGCTGGCAAGAATGATGCTATGAGTGCCCATATGGACACTTGACCATATTGATAAAATGTGCAGATGCAGCTTGACTATGCATGGTGCTTGTACTCTGCTGGTGAAAATCATGGCAACAGTAAAATATGTATAATTTGTTTTGCCTTTCTAGAGTGTCAGTTAGCAAATAAAACTCACATTTGTTTAAATATAACCCAGAAGCTGCACATTTAATCATTTCTGCCCCTCTCTGTAAAGAGTTTATCATAAAATATGTAACAAACAAATTTCTCGAGTGCAGTACTTTACAGAGAGGGACCGAACAGATTAAACCTGAAACTTTCAAGGCTGGCAACTTGCTCATTGCCAACCTAGATATGAAAAACAAATATCCAAAAGTTATATCGACTAGAGTGTGAAAAACAAAAACAAGAAACACATAGCCAAGCCTAATCTCCAAAGACAAATGTCTGCTGCCCCAAGGCTATACCTGCCAACATTAGGTTGGCTACCCTCAGTGCCCCCATCCCCATATAACACTTTAACACAGATTAATTCATAGCTCATGGTTAATCAAAAAATAGAAGAAAAAAAATAGAATTTCCACCTCACTGTTTACATCCATATCTGTACAGTCTCATATGTAGCCATGGCAGATGATGAAGCCTCAAATATGGATATTTCTAAAAAGAGGCTACACATTCTAAAATGTTAATGCTTCAATTACATCTTCATCCCAGCCACACACGAGAGCTATAGAACCAGTTTTAAGATGGTTTGAGATTAGTGTCACCAATTCAGTACAGTCTCCCTCTGTTTCAGAGTTATGACACTGAGCAATGGACAGAAAAGTATTTTTGCAGAATATTAGGATGTCACATTGAAGTTGACCTTTGACCTTTTGAATATAAGATGCCATCACTTCATCATTTTATACCATTTAGGTAAAATTTGTCATTATTAGTGTACAAGTTTTTGAGTTATGGCCAAAAACATGCTTTGTGAGGTCACAGTAAGCTTGACCTTTGACCACAAAATCAATTAATTGTTGCTTTTAAGTGGATGTTTGTGCCAAATTTGTTTAATTCCCTCAAAGCCCTATTGAGATATTGCATTCATGAGAATGAGATGGAAGCAAGGTCATAGTGTCCTTTACCTTTGACCTGTGACCACCAAAATTTGATCAGTTAATCCTTGAGTTGAAGTGGCCATTTGTGCCAAATTTGAGGAAATTCCCTCACGGCATTCTTGAGATATTACGTTCACGAGAATGAGATGGACATAAGGTCACAGTGACCTTGTCCTTTGACCACCAGAATCTAATCAGTTTATCGTTGAGTCCAAGTAGACTAGTGTAGTAGTGCCAAATTTAATTGAAAAGGCGTCTCTCAGATATTGTGTTAACAGGAATGGTACGGACAGACAGACAACCCGAAAACATAATGCCTCCGACCATGGCTATCACCAGCGCTGAGGCAGAAAAGTGTATAAGAAGCTCTAAGCTTGGTGAATAGATTAGTTTATGAACCCCAGTGTTAATGTATAATTCTCAGGTTTATCAGTGTGTGCACAAACTAGGCTATAGACTGATGTCACTTCTAACAGTGACAAACAGAGTGAGCTGGCTCATATAAATGGGTCAAACGCAGGTTGAGTGTTCATCGGCAGGTCTGCGTTATTTCTGCTGTATGAAATGTCTCTATCATCACCCTGCATTTTCATAAACACATCCAGGCACTGTCTCACAGTACATAATAGACTACAACTACAGAAACATGTGAGAAACCCCCTTTTGATTTGTATATCACAATCAAATTGGGTGACTGCCTGGAGAAATCAGGAGCACAGCAGGAGAAAGGGTTAAAAAATGGAAAGCCAATTAAAATCTGTTTTAGCAGGTTTGCAAGGCAGCATAAAAAACATTGCTTCTTACTGCCTGCACCACTGAACTCCAAATGTGGCTTTTCTTGCCAGGTTGGCTCTGATGATGGTGCTAGGTCGATGTCAGTAAGGTCATGTCATGTGAATAACATTACACAAATTGTTGCTGTCATTAACAACTAACTGTCACAGTCATTAATGTTTCTGCTGAATCCTAATGAACATTTATGAATTTTATTTTATTTTATTTTCATTTATTTCGTTTTTGGGTTAATACATTTTTAGATGCTACAGCACCCCCGATGAATATGCACAAGTGTCTGACTAGACATGACAATGCAGGGGAGAAAAAGGCTCTGAAGGCTCTGACTCCAAGGAAACTCCATGAAAATCTTCAGTGCCTTCTGCTGCTACTTCTATTTGGCAAATCGCACCTACAGGTGGTACCAGCAGTGGTAACACAGAGCCCAACCCCTCCTTCATGGTCACACACTGTATTTAATGTGACAATTAATTTGCATTCACTGTTGGAAAAAAATCCCCAAACTAAGTCCCAGTAGTCTTTAGTGGCAGTCTTTCTCTGTGCTACGCTTTAGGCTGATTAACAACATATTTTTAATTTGCTGTGTTGAAGCCAATTTTCAAAAGTATATTTGTGTGCACAGATTTTGTGTTGTACTTTAAGTTCCAGCTGTGAAGCAAATGAAGTGTAATTCATTATTTTGAAAGTAATTAATTACACCCTTTTTAAATGCTCCTAATGAATTACAAGTACAGTATTATTCTACAGAAATATATGTCACATGGGATCGAGAAATTATACCTTGTTATGGGGACAAGAAGGTGAAATGCCATGAAGCTGCTGTTTCAGACTACTGGTACCTATTTTGTTCCAACTCAAGCACTGCAGAGAATTACAACAAAACAGCAAATTTCATCTGAGCCTCAGTACAACCACAAAGGACAAAACCAATGCACTTCACTGCACAATCACCCATCAAAAACCTCTCAAAACCACTGGAGTACTTCCAAAGCCACCCCACTATTGTAATCAAGATGTGGGCATAAAAAAAAAGAAAAAGAAAAAAGAAGAACAAGAAAAAACTGTGTAACATTCAGCCATTTGATTTTCAGTCAGTGTGTGTGTTAATTGAGAGAGGCTAAGGCTCCATCACTATGAAGCCTGGGTACTGTACCAGAGCTGGGTGTGTTGTTGAATGTGATACCCCAAGGCAGTCCACTTTCAATCAGCCCGAGCAATTTGTTTCACTTACCTAGAGAGAGAGAAGAGAAGAGAAAAGAACCAAACAATTACATCATGCATTCTGAGTGTATGCTGCATTAGCACGAGGCGTGGATTCTTTCGTTTGTTCATTGTGATCTACTTTAGCACTGAAGGGCCAAAAGGGACTAACAATTTGATTAAATTGAGATATCATTCAGGATGTGATAGTATGTGACACGCAGCTATTTGAGCCTGAACAAACTGATCTACTGTATGTGGTAGCTCACTTATTAACATGCAACGCAGCAAGCAGAAGACTGCAATATCCCATGTGTCCTCCAACACTTCACTCAAGGTCATGAATTCAATTATTGGTGATAATATCGTAGGTAAACTTAATAATTGAATTTCAAGCAATTGAAATCTATCTCACTGTCACATTAAAAGGATTACAGTAGATAAGCAGGATGAAGTTTCTGTTGGTATAGAGACTCATGTCTCAGACATCAGACTGCAGCTGTCATGCTGGGGTTTTGTTGGCCTGCATTTAGTCACTCAAGACTTTGTCATTTTTACTTGTACAGTTCTATCATGAGCATTCTTACATAATAGTTTCAAGATTCAAGATTAAAAAAAATGTTATTGTTTATTACATGGTGACAGAAATTTGCCTTAGATTAGGGGCTCACAGACAACATGAAATAGACATCCATGAAAGTTTCATAAAATTGAAATTTCATTAAAAACCCAACCAATTGTACCAAACTATGTTTGGTACTACCGTTCAGACAACCCACAGAAGACCACAATGAATCATCACTAATAAGTGATCTAAAATCATTTGCAACCTTTAATTCCATCAATGAAATCTCTCTCACAAAGAACAAAAGTGATCTCTCCCCATTACCTTCAGTGGTAACGGCTAGAGGAACAGTAACGGTGGGTAATGGTGTTTAATTGGTTTCAAAACTCATGCACACGACAGCCAGGTGCAAGCACATGATCGGTGTGCACAGAACAGTATCCGGGAGCGAAAAATCATCCTCGAGAGGGAGCACTTCTACTCTGCAGGTGCACAGAACAGCATCCATGAGCGGAAAAGAATGCGTGCGCTCTGTGGGCGGTTGAGACTCATGAGGTAGAGCGGATCGTCCACTAATCAGAAGATCCAAGGTTCAATCCCTGGCTCCTGCATGTCGAAGTACCCTTGGGCAAGATACGGAACCTTTCTTTTGAATGTCTAACCGAGTAGCAGATGGGACCTTGGCCATGTGCGTATAACCATGTGTGCCAATCTGGGAATGTGGTATGTCATGTAAAAGCTCTTTAAATGGTCAGAAAAAAGGAAAGGAGCATTATGAATGCATGTCCATTCACCCTTAATAAATGCAGTTAGAAGTGCAAGGTTGATTCCTTCCAACATACTCACAAGTGTGTGGACAAGAGTTGGATGTATCCAAATTTTGTTACTGTTAAACCTTCCCCACATTTTCCAGGGGTATACGGTATTACCGTGACTAATTAAAAATCACTTTGAAGGGCTCAGAGGGAGTCGCCAAAAATGTCGGCTTGTGCTTATACCTTTCAGAAACAGAATAGCAAACATTACATAGGCCTAAGAATACTGAAAAAATAACAAGAAAACATGTACAACATTAACAACTTTTATTAACAAATATTAAAAAATAAATAAATAAATAAAATGCAAATGCAGCAGTCAACCAAACAGAATGAAATAACAACAAATTGTCTGTGGGCTACTGTCCACTTCCAGGACAGTAATCGACACAAATCAATTAAATTAAAACACAGCCCTATAGCATCCAATAGTTATAGGCTAAAAAAACTTGCTTGCCATCTTTTCTTCTCTTTCTCATGTCCAAGCTGACACGTAATGAAGTCACATCCAAAAACTTCATCAAATGTCATCTCCCGACAACAGTAAGGGCAGTTATAAGAGAAACATTATAGCCTATTAGTTTTAAATTGTAATAGTATTAAATTGAATACTCAACCACACATACATAGGTGCTGGACCTCATTATTTAGGCATTAAATAAATTACATTTAATATTATATCAGGCCCCTATAGGCCTATATGCACAGCATATTTGTTTTAATGAAAAATACTGATACCTTTGCTATTTTTAGATACAGCGGGATACCTTATTATCGTATTATCGCCTAACCCTAACAAGTGCACAACACTGGCATCCTCACTTTGGAGGAGGCGATGAAATAGACAGTGGCTGGTGTCTCCACTCCTTGATTGGTCACTTTGAATACTGACCACAACCTCTCATTGGCGGTTGGTTTGAGCACTTTATGGAGTAAGTAAGTATGATTTACCAATAGTTAACATCTGTCAGAGATCTTATTTTAATAATTTTTGAAGATGTTGGTGTGGTTTACTGTATGCACATTTATTATATGGGAGGTTTTGAGGTGGGAAGTCACATAACCGTGTAAACACTGAACAATGTCCATTGATTGGTCTAGGACGGGCAGTATCTGGTTGGGCTTTACGGATTCCCAGAGAATGTTTTCTGATTCAACCTTACCTAACAGCTTTGTAGTGTTGTGTGTATCTTGCCATTATCTGGCCATTATGTTTTTGGGTTGCCGGTCTGTCCGTATGTATGTAACTACAGTAAGTCCGTCCATCGTTCTGTCCATCCCACTCTCATAGACAATATATTTTAAGAATGCTTTCAGGTACTTTTTTTTTTCCAAATGTGGCACAAACAATCACTTGGACCCCATGATGATTTGAATAGAGTTGTTTGTCAAAGGTTAAGGTCACTGCGACTTTGTCCATCTCAATCTTGTGGACGCAGTTTCTAAAGAACAGCTCGTAAGAATTTCTTCTAATTTGGCACAAATGTTCACTTGGACTCCACATTGACCTGACTAGAAGGTGCTCACCTTGAAATTGTGATGATTGTATAGATCTTTTGTGCTGCCGATGTGTGTAATTCATCCATGTTTTCCCAAATGTAAACTGTAAGTGCAAATTAAATGGTTTGCAGAGGCATTAATTATCATTCTATTAACACTTACAGTGGTGAAGCTTCAGTGTGCTACAATTAGCAATTTAGCATGTCATACTGTTCAGGTGGCTGTATAAACTAACCAAGCTTTAAAACTTAAGTTTGACTCATTCGTTCATTCCAGTGTCTAGAAAAGGCAGCGGCCACACTGCTGTTTAATGAATCAACAGTCCTGAATAATACAATACATCTCTGACTGTGTGCACGGAAATAATGGGTGCTTTGGATAGAGCTGCACTTGAGCATAAATTATCACATTGAATCCATAGTCAATCACTGATGTATTGATTTGCTTGCAGCAGAGGAAAAAAGAAAGAACAAACACCACTGATTTCCAGGCAGTTATTTGTAGCCTGGTTAATTTTGGTGCTCTTTGAAATTAAACGGAATAAATCAAACTCTTCAAGTCAACCTGTGTTGTTGGCACTGATGGAAATTGGAAGACTCACTGATTTAAGGCCTCAAAAGTCAAACGCAGCATTGGTTGGGTCCTTGAGGATTGTCAGATTACAGAAGTAATCGTCCACCACTTGACAGTTTAGTCGAACAAAAAAACCCTCTTACCACCTTCTGTTGCTTCACATAATCAGTGGGGAGCTGGCGTTGATGAGGTGAGTTGGAGGCAAAAGCATTATTATGCAGAAAGTGTTAAAAATTGCAGCTTTTTCCCATAATTACAGTGCGATTACACAGGAATCAAATATAATCAAATTTGGCATAGCTGACTCTATTGTTCCCAACAGGCCTCAAGTGACTTTTTACTGTTCATATCAGTGCGGTCACAACTGATCATTACATAACAAATGGTATTCTCTCACTGTCTGAATGTATAACAATTAACGAAATAATTACAAAGGTGATGCAGTTGGTGCAGATGTTATCTGAAGGGTCAGACAAAACTCTTTGTGCTCGATTAAAGAAATGTTCTTGGCTGTAGTAGCACAAAATATAATGACGACAGAAGCTTATCATATGACATTTTCACACACCTTTTGTATGGTAGCCAATGATGTTAGATCATGTGCACTGAACTAGCATTTTAAGGTCCTCCATCTGTTCTTGGTTGAAATTAACTCACTTCAGTAAATATTGTTTTTCTGAATACATTCCGACCATATGTCTCTATAAAGGCAGCAAGCTATGAGTAATTGAGTAAGCAATCTACAGTCTGTAAGAACAGGTGTTAATAGATCTACTCCTAAACACTAGAAGTAATTGAGGCATGTAAAAACATTACCAGGATGAAATTACAATGACTAAACATTACAGCATTCTGTGGCTGCATTACACTTTATGTTCTGCAGTGCTAATGTATGGCAAGGATGTAAGGACATAACTAGGAAGGACTTATGCAGACAGGTCACAGGTTGATGCTGAGGGGGTTGAATATGGAGCAGGCAGTGCTGCTGTTTACATCTTACTGTAGGACACGGAATTGATTTTCTAGACCAAACCATTCAACTAATCATATCAGCAGCAAAAGTGTCAGTCATGCTCCACATTTGTAGTTTTTGTACAGACATGGGGAATCACATAGTTGCCAATTATCAAAACATCAGAAGGAGTAGAGCACTTAGACCCATTCACTCAACGCATTAAAATGTGTTGTAGATTATTGGATTGCAATTAGTCAGTGCTTGACCACACAATAAGTTCATGTGTAAATGCACCCAAAACACATTGAGAACTGCTTGTAATCTGATTGGCCAAACCACCTTTGGATGTGGTCAGGAACACACTGTGACCACATTAAAAGCTCTCTAAGTCTTCCTAAGCTTGAAAAGTTTTTGTCACATACAGCAAACATCTCCTCACGATCCCCTAGCTACATGTCCTATGAATATGCTGTGAAAAAGTCTGGTGTCTGTAGAAAGCCCAGGCCCAGGTAGCAGCTATTAGCCAGTTAGTATCCCATGCCATTGTTCTTCTACAGGGCCTCCATTGAGTCCATTGTGAGCATTGCAATGAAGCCATTTATAAAGCAATGGATAGGCAAATAGTGGAGAACGGTTACAACCGTTCCTGCTTGCATTGTCAACGAAAAATGCATAAAACCAGCATACAGAAAAGCCAAGAAAAACACCAAGTGAGGGCAGTGACGTTCGGTTGTTTGAGCTGCATAGAGCGACTGGATCTCAATTGGATCTCAAAGTGGACACTGGAGACATATATTAATACCAGGTTATAAACAATACATCAAATCTAAATACAATCTGTATGTGAGATGCATTTCAATGCAAGTTTAAAATGGGTCATAGGCACTGTAGCACTCTTAATGGCTAGATTCCATTTGAGTGTGCCAGTAGCAGGTCCAGGTCCTTTCTTGCCAGTCAAAATGTCCACTGTAAGAGATTTAAGAGATTGATTCGCTGGCTACATTGCTATGCTCTCCATTTGCTTCAGCTGTCCTCTCACTACAGGCTCTCCCACAGGAAACAGTTGACGGTAAGCGCAAAAAACCCATCTGATCACAGTCATGGGTGACAAGTCCAGCTGGTCAATATCAAGCAGCAACCTCCAAGGCTTAAAAATGAAGCCAATGCAGAAGTGCCAAAAATTGAAGTTCATCGAATGGCTACTTGAGGCTGGCTTCAAAACAGAGTAAATTCCCATAGACCCCCATGTTAAAATGCCCAACTTTCCAGCAGAAAATAACATGTTTACAGCCTGGTACAAAAAAGGGCTTGGTTTCTATACCTAATCTTCTCATTCATGACAACTGTTTATGTTTATCAAGACAACTCTAGCCTGACATCTGACCTGCAGTGCAGCAGTCCTCACAAATCAGCACTGATAAAGAGTAAATCAGCTGTTTGTATTGACTCTTCCCAACTTGTTTCTTTCTCTTTTTTTTCTTGCTGAACATAATCACATAGTGCTCTGATGAATTACCGAAAGGTAATCGTATGATGTAATCAATCAATCAGCCATCTGCTGAGCTGAATCAGAAATATCTTGACACATCTCAACACAGTACTTATAATGATACACAATACCTATGTAGTTAGCCTACTAGATGAGTTAGTCAGCTTACTCATTGTAAGTGAACTCTATGCTTGTTGAGGAAAAATGAGCAAGGGAAAACATATTTTAACCACTTCGTAAGGGGCAGAAGCAGCCCTGCGAGGTATAAGAAGGAGCAAAGATAAGGACTTGCCTGCTAATTGCATATACTGTTAAGGCTCAGTCCAAATGGGCCCTGACAGCTGTGAAATATTAGACTTTGAGACAGAGAGAGGAAAGGCACTGTAGACTGAGGGACAGTTTAGATGGAGGGAAAGAGGAGGAGGGTGGGTAGATAAACAGTGGAGAGGGGAAAGAGATGAGTGATGAGAGCAGCAGAGAGCTCTGGCAATCATGATCAATGCCATCCTGGCATCTAAGTTACTATTTCAAATGTTCAGCTTGCTAAAGACAACCATAAAAAGTTTCTGAATAATTGGCCTGCTCTCGATTGGTCCTCCATTAAACTAGTGTAATTAAAGCAGCCTAAAAAAAGAAACAGCAAGTAAGTTAGCCAAATGATGCAGCCCTAAAAGAGTAATATATCTGACAGCTTGTTTTAAGCTTAAACTGCTGTGGCCTTCCTGCACTGGTGTTCATTTCCTTGACATTGATATTGACACAGTATATGTGTATCAACTTTTTCTCAAAATACAAACTTACAAAATCTCATCAAATTATTGTATTATACTGCATACTGCCACACCCCATTTCTATATAAAAGAAAGTGGCAAAGTTGTTCCTATGCACATATTAAGGCCTTGACACAAGTCTTGTACCTTCAGTGAGCATCTCTGAATGTCTCAGCAGTCTGAATCAGCTGATAAGCTGTTCAAACATGTTCAAACATATCTGTCTCTGATGTGATCTCTCAGTAAAGCATGAACTGCGATATCTCCCAGCAAGCTTAGATATGCCATCTTAACACCTGCCTGGAGGCAGACTAGATTATTCTTTATACCCTATTAAAGATTATAATAATAAAGCCATTACATGTAAATGTGTACATTCTCATATACTCCACTGTAAACTCTCAGTGGGACAATAGGACTGGGCATTTATAGTGGAATATTTTACAATGGCAGTAACTGATGACGATAAAAGGCAGAGGATGAAATAAGTGCATGCATTAGTAAATTAATAGTTTTAAATATTGTTGTCTATTAAAACCTTTAAAATGTCTGCTATGCATTCAATTAAAAGGTGTGTGTTTGCATTATCTGAGACAGCCTTGCCTTCATCATTTGTGCGCACGCATGGTCTAAGGCCAGGGGCATAAATATAGACAGTGCAGGCAGGGTGGTTGCACGTGAAGGGGCCCAAGAAGAGAGTGGGCCCTCCAACACTGAGAATAAAGAATGAGAAGAACGAGAGTACAGAGAATGCCACTTAAGATGTAGTGCAGTATATAATGCCTGTGTTTAAATAAAAACTCTCATTAAATTAGAAAAAAAAATAGTGCAATTTGCCTGGCTATATATGCCTTTGAAAAGGCATGTTTGTTTTTTGTTTGTTTTGTTTTTTAAATTGTCAGTTGCAATCTATAACAAAACTTGTTTTGAAATCTATGCTTGTTTCACATAAACTAACTATAAAATATTCAATTAAATGAATAATTCATTATTTCCTTTTTTATTGTCATGTACATAGATGCAATGATGATTTCTGGGTAATATGTGTGTTGATGTTATCCAGTGTCAAGTCTCCATTTGATGGCAGGGGGGCCATGGCCCAGGTAACTTTTGTACTCAGAGTAGCGGGACCCAACGCACATAGTCATAGTCATTTTGATCCACACTCCACCTGTTGGTGGCGATAATGGGCCAATCTGCTGTTTGCCAACCGCCATTAAACAGTAGAAGAAGAAGAAAAAGAAGAAGAAGACGGAACTTGGTGCACATGCATGAGCGTTTCCACTCCACCATATTTATTCATAATGGACGAATATACCCTGAACCAGCGTTCATACCAATTTGCCACTTGCTCCACCTGTCTGTCTGTCTGTCTGTCTGTCAGCTCCATCTGTCATGAGACAAACATGAAAGAAGACGTGCAGTTTATTGTGTTTCACCGGCGATGAGTTGTCATTACGTGCGACTATTACTCTTTATAACTCACTGTGAACCTATGTTGCATAATAAAGATTTGCCCCCCTCGTAATTTTTAACCACTCCCTCAGTAACTTCACCCTGGCGCCGGGCTTGCCTTAACCTCAATCACTGTGTGATTATATAAAAGTGGAAAAATAAATAAATACAGAGGAGGAGAATAGAATATGAAACAGCCTTTATTTCATTAAAAACTAAATGAAAACAACGAAATAGGAGCGCTATTTCTGACCAGTGTGTCAAAACACATGCAGACCAGGGGAACGAAACAAACAACCTCATGAATCTCTTTATTAATAGCCTATAAAATGACGTGTTTTCTCCTGCGGGACGGGAGAAGACACAAAATCAATGCATCTCTATTATTGTGCGGGCATAAATTCTCAGAGTTTTGCGGGAGCGGGCGGGAGTGTAACACACACGTTGCGGGTGGTAATGGTCAGAAATTCAGCGGGAGCGGGATGAAGAAAACAGTCCCGCGCAGGGCTCTACTCTGACAAACTATTTTATATGAATAAAAGCCTTGTAGCCTATCTGTGTTTTTACGAGCCAAGTCACCACACACCTTCACTCACTCTCACCAGCTGCTGCCGATAAAAAACTCCCACTGACTGCTGCATTTTGATTTGATATTAGTGTGCCTATCAAATGCATTGTTTATCAATACGTCATGCGTGAGCGTCGCAAGCTAACGGCGGGCACCTGCACTGGCTCCATCTGGGAAAAAGAAGAGACAAAATATCTGATTTTTTTCAAGTAAACAGAAAAAAACAAAATGATCAAATTACTCCAGCTTCCACTGTCGTCTCATCTGTGCGTTTATGTATAAATAGGTTTGGCCTGTTGTGTGTGAATGTTAGAGTGGGATCAGAGGGGTTAATCTGAGCAAGCATGTGTTCGTGTTCATGCGTGTACTGTAGATGTGACTGTGTGGCGTCGGAATAAAAAAGTGCTCCGCAACGTTATTTAATACCTCAGTAATATTGTCTGTTTCAATGCATATGCCCCCCCCCCCTCCGCGTGACTTGAAATTATGCCCCCTCCCCTTGTTCAGATGCGTTCCGCGGTCCATGAGGCACAGTGTCTCCCATCTTTATCTTGATTTCTCTTATCACAGCACCAAAGATGTTCTGTTGAGAGAACATATCACTTCCCACATGTCATTCCTTCATCATTTACAGTATAAGGACTCTCTGCGCCTACTGCAAACAAATATCCTGTGCTGTGGCTTCTTTCTGATACATCTAGTCTATCTTCATACAATTCAAATTGCAATTTGAGCTTATGAATCAGTACAAACCTCAGAGGAGTTTGCTGAATTTAGAATAAATTAAATTAAAAAGGTCATATGCCGTTGTTGAATGCTCAATTTAAATGTTTTAGTCAACTATAAAAAAAATTAACGAACCATCGATGGTTGAAAAATAATATATTAAGTGAGTTCATTGCCTAAAAATCCAATAATAAGACCAAGAGTCTACAGCCATACCAGCCATGGGCGTAGGCAAGGTTTCTGAAATGCATAAAAAAGACTGAGCTTATTAGAAGGCCTCAGGGGAATGCCCCCTGGGGGAAAAAACAATTTGCTGATCTAAATATGTACATTTTAAGATGCTCTGAGAGAAAAGAACGAACAACAATAGCTTTAAAATCATAGCAGTGGGCAGTAGTATAAATGATCTGTCAAGCAGTAATGCATTAGAATCAGGATATATGTTGCAGAGTAGATCCACACAACAATGTGGAAATACAGAAGAAACTGATCACAAAACATTTTGAAGCTGAATGTTGGCAATGTTTAACTGAAATGTTGAAGTAAAGAGAAAATCATCCATCTCTCTCACTCATATTCACTGCCTTACCTTCTTTATTTCATATTTGTGTTTGTATTATTTTAGATTTGAATAACAGAAATGTGTCTCAAACAGGACATAAGCATAAGCTAAATGTTTTTATAATTACACTTGGTGTTTGTGTTGCTGTTAAATTGAGCGGACAGATTCCACTGTAATCACCAAAGATCACATATATCTTTGTGTTTATTACATTGTTTGAATTGTATCAGGTCAGTTTTTGTTTGTGCTGAGCAGCACAGGACTTAATGCTAATCCTACTCTGGGCACAGTGGGCAGTACTGGCTCCTCATCTCATCCTGTATCTCCTTCCCTCCAAAAGCTGAGCTCTGATAAATGGAGTCTTTCATTTGTGTCTATCTCATTAAAGAAAGTAAACACAGGGTCAGTTAATACTTATATGAAAATGTTACAGGCCTCTGCTAGGATAACTCTGCGATGAAAAACAGGCTATATAGGGGGAGAAAGTGAACCTAACTAGCTGGTGTCATGATGGATGACCATGGTTTAACGTAGCACGACCACACAGCAGCCATTCATCAGGCGATGTCTGGGGATAAATGGCACTGAACTACAAGAAGTCCACTAGTTAAGTTACTTGTAACACACTCTGCATGGATTCAGCTGCAGTTTTAAGTTGTTGAAAGAAAGCAGAGAACTACAGTTTTGACAAGATCATCCATACAAGCAATGATGGAGATCAGATGTGCAAGTCAGTATACTTGTATAAAATCTTCTGGAGTTCTGGACCTCTGTGTCCTCATTGGTGGGTACAGCCATGATGCTCGCTGTTCTGTGAGGCTCTACTTAAGTAGCTAAATGGTAACATCAGTATGCCAATGCTCCAAAGGGCAATGCTAACACGCTGATGCTAAGGAGGTATGACCATGTTTACCATCCTACATTAGCATATTATCATGCTAACACATACTAATTAGCATGGCTACGGCTGATGGGACTATGTACCATAAAACTTCATTTAGTAGCCTGGGCTATTATTTGCTTAAATCACTGAACTCACAGGCTTATATTTGCGACAGGCCTTTAATTATTTTTACACAAAACTGTTGCTCAGCAAAGATGGGAAATATGATCAAATAAAATTGTTTATTTGCCAACTTTATTACTTGTATAACAATTAGTCTTGGAATAACATAAATTATGTTATGACACTTTCAAGGCACCAGAGGATAAATGCACCCGGCATATTGACACAACACCACTTCATCCTGGTAAAACAATATTCATAACTTCGATTAATTTGTATGAAAAACACAATTTTTTAACTGTTGAACCCTTACAGACTAAAGGAATATAAATACCTTACCGGGTAATTGAGAAATGGACACATATTCTGACTTTATGACAGCTTCAGAAGAAGGGTCAGTGCTTCTTTTATTGTCATGCCGGTAAATCTGACTTGGGGTCAGTGTGGCAAAAAGATATCCAAGATTTTCTTTTCGGTCATTTCGGCTAATCTTTGTAAACAGATATCAACATGTGAATGCAAATATTGAAAAAAAAATTAAAGATTAAAAAATATATAAAAAGCTTAATCATCATCGGAAAAAAAATGTATCTGTTCAGAGATTTTGGCGCATGCATTCTGTCCCCTTGAAAAGGACTGTATACCTGCTGCTTAAATGTGATTGGTCATGTGATTGGTACTACAAGGACTACAATCGGGCACTAGGATACCTCTTGCCTACAGATGCAAACATAAGCTGATATGTGTTTAGCAACTAGGATCAAAGTGGTGGGCCAATCAGCATCACTGCCATCCCTAGAGCCATGTTGCTAGTGTGGCTAAATATGATTCAGTTACTCACTAATCTCTAACCATTCTAATAACCCATTAATAGTTTGCTAGTGTTAACTGCTTTCATCTTCATATCTCTGTAAACTGCACATCTTTGGGTTTGGGCTTATGGTCATTTCAAGATGTGACTTTGGACTCAGAGAATACTGTTTTGACATTTTATGGACTAAATAACTGATTGGTGAACTAATTTATTAATTGATTTAAATAATCAACAGATTCATTGATGAAAATAGCTGCTGGTTGCAGATTGAGATCAAAATTCAAATTAACTTTTCATCAAAAAACAAATGTAAATGTAAAAGAACTACCAAAATTACCTTTATGGCATCAGTGTGTTCTGCTCTGCAATTCTCTGTTGAAATTTGTAATTTCTCCACTTCCTGTTAAAATCTAATCTAACAGCATCTGCGATACTGGACAGAGGAACAAAGAAAGGAGCATATGGATGCTGAGCCATAGACCTGCAACAATCTGGCCAACCTGATGAACATATGCACACACACACACACACACACACACACACACAGACACACACACACACACACACACACACACACACACACACACACACACACACACACACACACACACACACACAGTACACATACAGAAGGAAAGAGGGAGTCTACCTCGACATTACTTTACAACTGCGTGTGCCTCTTTGATGGGGATGTATAACACTATCTGCTGGTTGTGAAAGACAAATCAAGTGACAGATCCCCACTGCACTTGAAAGATCCTGACTAAAATGGGTGTACAGACCCCTGCTGAAATGCAGTTTGGAAATTAATTTTATGCCTGATTTAGTAGATGTTGGCACTTGAATGCTCCTAAAGTATGGTTGATATCATCAACATCAAAGCCAGTTCATCTTGCTCACCACATGAAAGGAAAAATAACAGTTGTTTCAGAAATTGTCAGAGTCAGATGCTTAGCTGAGTAGGTTCATGAACCTTTTCTCAGTATATTTGTCACACTGGGACATCGGACTTCCTGTGTGTGTCACAGGAAGTCCCATACAGGGGTCAGGAATGGCATCCATCTAATCGGAACTGGAAAACTTGTTCATTTTCATGTTGTGTAATTTGGGGAGGAATATCTGCCATGTTAAAAGGTCAGTGGCTTCCATTAAGCATGACAGGTTTAATGCTTAGGCTCCTTTTACTGGGGACACTTTTAATGCATGTATGTGTGTGTTGGGTTGGAACAGACAGGATATGCGAAAAAAAAAAGCAGTTGTAGTTGTATGCCTCAGTGAACCAGTCAAGTTGCAGATATGGTTTACATCCCTCCGGCAGCACAGGCGATCTATACAATCAGCTCAGTTTCAAGGTGGACACCCAAGATTAGTGTCACCAATTCAGTGTCTGACCAAATGCCTCCCCTTCTGTTTTGACATTGAGTAATGGCCAGAAAAGTGTTTTTGTAGAACATTATGATGTGACAGTTAAGTTTGACCTTTGACCTTTTGGATAAAAAATGTCATCTCTTCAGCATTTTATGTTATAAGACATTTGTGTGAAATGTTGTCATAATTACTGAATTAATTCTTCAGTTATGACCAAAAACATGTAATGGAAGGTCACAGTAACCCTTGACTTAATTCTAATCAGACTTGAGTCCAAATGGATGTTTGTGCCAAATTTCAGGAAATTTCCTCAAGGCACTGCTGAGATATTGCATTCACAAGAATGAAATGGATACAAGGTCACAGTGACCTTGTCCTTTGACCACCAAATTCTAATCAGTCCAAAGGGACACTTGGGCCAAATTTATCACGTTTACAAGAATTGGACAGACGAATGTTCGGACGAACTGACAACCTGAACATAATGCCTAAGGCCACAGCTGTCACCGGCATCGAGGCATAAAAAACAGATATAGCTATTCACAGGGATCTATTTTTAGCTCTTATCTGTCACATATTTTTCATTTGCACCTTCAGATCTTTTGCAGAAATTTCTTGTCTGCATATTAATAGTATTTATTGGAGAAATGGCAGCTTTCCAGTTTAAACTATGTGCATAAAAAGAAGGTCTTAAGCTTTACAAGAGAAGTGGAGCAATATTCATAGACTTTGCTTCTCTAATATTCCTGTAAGATGATGTTTGAATATCCTGAGCAGTGTTAGCTTTTTGTCACTGTGTCATTCTGCAAGTTTACACATTGAAATTCAAATGAGAGTATATCATTCCATGAATTAGGGGATCTGAGCCATAAATAAAGGAAAACGGTTCAGTCTCATGGGAATTCAAAGCAGTACGTAACAGACTCGGGTTGAGTTTCACATACCATTTGCAGTCAGTCAAGCAAATCTCTAGATGAAAGGTTAAATGATGACAGGTATCTTTTTATTCCTCATAGCTCCAGTCAGCAGAAGAAACAGAAAGGTGTTATGTGTGAATTCAGATTGGAAATTTGCTTTGAGCTTTTCAGTTTCAGTTGTATCTAATACATAGTTTGAACCAAGACGATGAAATAATAATAATAATAATATAATAATAATTTCATGTTTAGTTTTTCATATATGCTACGTTCACCATTATTTTCATAATCCTTTGATTAGTTCATTTTAGCTTTCTATGGTTAATTCAAATCATTCAGATGTACAGGATGTTGTGTTTTCACACCGCCTGTCTGCAGTATTTCTCAGAAAATAAATAAATAAATAAATAAAATGAGATATCAAAATATAACTATGTTTTATGGCAATATCACCAAAACAATTCTGTCAGTCTTTAAAAAAGAAACAAAAAACAGCGCAAAACACAGTGAACGTTTTTTCCCGATGTAAGTGAACTACTCACAGGAGTTCCCTGTGTTCTCCTCGCTGCCAAGGTTAAACTGAATGGAACATCCACTGCAGGTGATTAATGCGTGAAATAAATGTCAAGCTAACTTATTAGCCAGTCAAGAAATAATATGAACCTTTAACATGAAGGATGAGCCCATTCAGCTAATGCTACAAATTAATGAGTAGTACATGAGCCCCCTGTACCGCCGACCGAGAAAGTTTTAAGGGAGAAATCCCTTTGATTTCCTTCTGTGTGAGTAACTGGTGTGTTTTTATGTAACACAAAAATATGTTATAGTTTATCGTGAATGTACAGTGCATTGTTGGTGTTGGTGTCCTAGGCAAGCCCAAAGCCACCACAAAAGTTTTATTATTATTATTTTTAGATTTAAAGAATACACTATGTGCAAATTTGCAAGTTTCCCTTTACTTTTTTTTTTTTGTCCTGCACCCTTGATGGCTTGTCTTTTTTTGTAATGCTCTCCACTCCCAGAACATACCTATCAATGTTCTATCATTTTCTGACTGCGATTATCACGAACTAATGAACCCATTAAAAGCCAAATCACACCAGTGCTGGACGCTGCACATCAAAAAAGTCGCCCTGTTAGTTGTGTTGGCAGTGTTGGCACTCCAGGATGCACTGCTCCATGCCACTGTCCTTTATAAAGCCTCACCGCCACTGAACTAAATGATTTTTTTTTCCTCACTCACACTCTGCTTGTACGTACTGACTCCCATAGCAGTTCTTGTCTGCTCCTGTGGCAGCTTGACTTAATTCCTAACCATAGATTTAAAAGGACAACTCTATTGCTGTTGCTCTGTCTTGTGTGTGTGTGTCAAAGAAAGGATGAGGATAGATTCAGTGAGGGTTGAGAAATATCCCAAGCTATACTGTATGACCCACAGCCCATTATTACACAGACAATGGCCAAAAAGATATTGCCTGGCAAGCCATTAGACTGGCAAGACCATCCTGATAATGTGAGCTCAACAGTGTGTTTCGCTGTCTGTATCAGTCTGGACTCGGTGCCACACCGAACACTTTCTAAAAACTTACCAGCACCATAGTTGGCAACATAAGCAGGGAACCAGGGTAGTTGTAGTTGATGACATAAAATGCAGGCCACAGCTTGCACTGGTTGGGTTTAGGCAACAAAAGGCACCTTCCCCTCTGAATGTAGTGCAAGAAACTAGTAACTCATGGTATTCATACCTCGCACTGGAAATCTCTGTGGCATATACTTCAAGCAGAAGCAATCTCCTGTGTAACTCATGATCACGTCTCTTCCTTAACTTTGATAAATAACATTTCACTTCAGAAAAACAACTGCAGGAGGGGATTTTGACACATAACCATAAAGCATCAAACATAACATTTAATATTAAATATGCCTGTCATATTTGAGTTATTTTACACATTGGGAGAAACACAAAGACTGAGAGATGCTGATGACTAGTCAAATTAGGCCAAAATGCTACTGATGTACAAAGACAGGAAGCGGCAGCATTGTCTGTGTTTATTGTGATGTACAGGCCAAATGAGACACTGCACAGGCTGCTGGAGAATATCTTTCTTCAGCTGAGATGCATTTCCCTCTGCCTCCCTCTGGCTATATTTTATTCATGCTGGATCTACAGTACTTTAATCAAGCAATTACACTGCTATTGCAATTTGAGTGCAATTTGAGTCTAAATTTGACCTCATACAGACTCTCAGATCCTGCAGCGAATTGTCTTAAGCTGTCCTCTGTGGGTGTCTCAAAGTGAAGTCACAGCTACCCATAATCCTTTAAATCAGAGGCATCTCTCAACCACAGTGGCAGATTATATCAAACAATTACAACTTTCAAGAATCTTTGATGTTATCCTTTCAATCCTGTTCCACCATAACGTTTGAAGCTGCTTAACATCCTGTCCCTAGGGGGGGAAATTTACTTCCATTAGAGGCTATTAGTACTTTAATATGCAATTGCTCATTATGAATTAAAAGTCAATTTCACAAAGAGGGGAGCAACATGCCTGCAATCTGTGCCTCAATGCATTAGGAGCCTTAACTGCTCAGTGTGCTGCTCTCCCATCACAGTGAGGCAAATGTGGGCTTTTCAAGTCACAGCCTTGCAACTAAATCGATCTTTTGAACTTAACCATTTCCAACAAGGTCACGCAGCACATTGAGATCTTTGTGAATTAAAACCTCCACGAGCAAGTTACTTTCTGATACAAACAAATTCTCTGAGAATGAATCTAGCAGGACAGACCGTTGCAGGTTTCATTGAAGGACAGAATTAAGTCCTTGATTTATTTTTCTCCTTTAGATTTGGTTGAATGGACAGGCTTTAGATTTGGGCTAATACAACCAGATTGCAAAGCACAGTCAAAGAATGAACTAATGCAATTCAGTAGGATAGGTGGTGAACGGTAAAGGTGTGAAGAGTGGATTTGTCATCTTCCTGCATTGTGGAGTGAAGGCTTTCGAGACAGAGAGCAGTGGGCTCCTTATGTAAGAGCTACACAATGTCAGCTTACTGTGAGCGATAATTTCATTGACTTTTGAGCAAATGTTTTGAGACTTGTGAGTAAATGTTTTTATTTTGAAACTTTAGAAAGTTACTTGAACATTGCACATTGGTATGAAACAGCCAACCTTGTGCAAGAAACAATATACAAAGTTTCTCTTATTTTTGTTCCTATCTATGTTTTGTTCTTATTTTGCTCTGAAAGAGAAAATTTTACAGGTGACCAGGAACTCTTACAAAGATAAGAGAAAAACATTTAGTTTTCAAGGTTCACAAATTGTTGTGTGAGTTTTAAATTCAAAGAACCTTTTCAAATATGCATTAATATCATATAATTGAACTTAGGTTATGTCTTAGAGTATTTATAATGATTGGATTATTACATGTTGGGACTAAAGAAATATTATTATACTTTGGCTATTGATCCCAATTGCTGTAATTTCTGTTACTGTGCATCCCTCTGCTGACCAGTGCTGGAATGTAACTGAGTGCATTTTTACTCAATTACTGTACTAACGTAGAAATTTAACGAACGTTCACTTTACTTGAGTATTTTAACCTAATGCAACTTTCTACTTCAGCTGCACTACACCTCAGAGGGAAATATTCTACCCTTCACTATAATTGTTTGATAACTTACTAGTCACTTTCTCTCATAATAACCTCAGCCCTATACAAGACCTTATTAACTGCATCAGTGACATTAACATCTGACCAAAAACTTTCTACAGTTAAACAAAGACAAAACTGAGACTCTTGTGGTGGGCGCCAATCATCATTGGGAGAAATCTACGTGTTATCCTGGATCCAGAATTCAACTTTACAAACCTATATTACACGTTAAACAAGGACAGTATTGTACCACCTAAAAAAACATTTCCAAAGTTAGATCCTGTCACAGTCAGGCACTGAAAAACTGGTTCATGGTCTTATCTGGATTACTACTACTAGATTACTGTAACGGCCTTTTTGCCAGATTCCCCAAAAAGACTGTGAGACAGCTCCAGCTTCTTCAAAATGCTGCAGCCAGAGTCGTCACTGGGACTAGAAAGACAGAACACATCACTCCCATACTTAAAACACTTCACTGGCTTACAATAAAATACAGAATTGATTTCAAAATAGTCCGTACTGTTTGCAAAACAGTTAATGGTCTGGCTCCTCAATACACCTCTGACCTGCTCACAGTCTACATACCCCCCAGGATCATCTGATATGTGTCTCCTAACTGTGCCCATGATGCGAAATAAATTTGTTGAAGGTGCTTTCAGTCAATATGACCCCACTCTATGGAACAAACTGCCTGGTGATCTGAGAATCTCTGCAACTGTGTCATCCTTTAAAGTCAAGCTTACGACCTACATGCGCTCCTAGGCCTGTGAATAGTTAGTGTCTTTCTCTCTCATAGTGATATAACATGTGCTATATAAGTAAAATTTGATTTGATTATGATTTGATTTACAAATTAAGATTATATATATATATATATGTATATATGTATACATAAATGTGTGTGTGTGTGTGTGTGTGTGTGTGTGTGTGTGTGTGTGTGTGTGTGTGTGTGAGAGAGAGAGAGGACTTGCTGCTTTTCCTTTTAATTATTTTAATTCATTTAATTGATGTAAACTTTTCTCCATGAGTATTTTTTCTTTAATACTTCAAAACACTTCCCTGACTGTGCTTACATACTGTTATTTAACGCCTTGGAAAATCTTCAAATTTTGGCTGTGGTCCAGAGATAGAGTGGGTCATTCACCAGTCTGCATGTCAAAGAATCCTTGAGCAAAATACTGAACCCCAAATACCTCCCGATGATGCTCCCATCGGTAAGTGTGTGTTAAAAAGTGGCAGGTGGCACCTTGTATGGTAGCCTCGGCAACCAGTGTATGAATGTGTGTGTGAATGGGTGAATGTGACTCATAGTGCAAAGAACACTTTGAGTGCTCAGATGGCTAGAAAGGCTCTATACAAGTGCAGGTCCATCCATTTAACAATATGTCAATTCCACTACTGCAGAAGTTCTTCTTGTAACAGCCTTTGTTTGGTGGCAGCTCTCCTATTCTTGGCCATGTGTCAGAGTCTTTTGACATGGTACCACACCTGCCCTTATATAGTGTTTAGGCGGCATTACCAATGCTAGTAGGGTCGTAACAACTCATCAGTATGGATCGATATATCGCTTTAATGATCAACAATCCATTCTCAACAATGCAAAGTGAAAACATCGATCTATATTGTCAGCCATAGGTTACACGTTTATTTTGAAAGTCTGTGACACAGTCAAACAGCAGCAGGCAGATAGCAAGCAGCTGACGAAAAGACGATGAAGAAAATGATATTTACTCTGGAATAAATCAGTGTAGAAATATTTTTGATTATAGAGAAAATATGGATCGGCAGACAAAGCATATGCTGTATGTAAACAATGCTGTCAGGAGATAAAACATGAGCATCCCACTCACTGACTTGTCACTACAGCAACATTAGCTGCTCTGTTTCAACAATGTTCGGCTGAAAAAATGTGCATGCATGCTGAAATTTAACCAAGCTGTTCTGACGGGAGATGTGGTGATTTAAACCAACAGTGAGTAAGAAACATAATAATGTTACATGTAATTTGTTAATCTATGGGTAGCGGTGAAAAGAAAAAAGTTGTCTAGCCGCTAGGCTAATTTATGCACTGTAAACATGCTAAAGCTAATAATGGGTGACTTGCAAAAATCAATTGTTTTGTCTATGGATCTTGAGTTATTACTGACCTGTGTTTTATACAGGTCAGTAATAACTGACTGTTGGAGAAGTTTGCCTTTAGGCCTTTAAGCCAGATAGCCCTGAGGTTTTAGGAAAAAGATTACGTTTGAGTGAAAATAAAAAGATTTCCTCTATTAAGGGCTTTCTGACAAAAAGCCCTGAAGGTTAACTTATCCCATGTGCTGTTTTACTGTATGTGTGTTAGTGGAGTCAGTTTAAAGTAAACGTTAATGAGCTTATTATTTACAGTATGTGTTGTTTTTATCTTTTATGGCCAAAAGCAGAGGAGAAACGGGTGGCCGCTTCTTCTGTAACAGACTGTGTTAAATGGGCAGATGATGAGAACCCTGAACCGTATCAAATCAAAATCATATCATGGCATAATTGTAATATTGGCAAATATTGTATCATTGTCTAAAGAATCTATATAATATCGTATCATGATGAAACTGATCATTTACACATCTCCTCATCAAGTGGGATTCATCATCCAGCACACCTGGGTAAGAGCAGATTTGGATGGTTTGGTGGAGGTCTGAAGCTGACTTCTCTTATATTTTCTCTTACCAGAAAATGAAGATATCATATAAGAGAAATTTAAGAGAATGCAGCAGCATGAGGCCAAGTGTTAGTAAATTATAAAGATGCATCTCGTTAAAGGATAACTTCGTTAGCATCCAGTTGCAGCACAATTAGCCACAGCTTCAGCATCTCGCCGTCTGACAAAGGCAGCCTATGAAAGCTGTGCGGGGTGTTGCGCGACATCCTGTTCTTGCAATTCGGATAAGCACAAACACGAACCATTGTTTTCAATCGATGCAGCAAAACTCTCAACTGTACTCCGGGACAACCAGCTCCGCTCTGACCGGCTCTGAGCATGGCTCGTCTGTTTACCTCCGGCAACACAGGTCACGTGACATGTCGTTACACAGCCCAGAGGAAGTGAAGGCAAGACAGACGATTTGCATGCTGTTGACAGAGATTACGCTGGAGATATGAGCCGGACTGTGGCAAAAAAACCCCCACTTTTAATGCGCAAATTTATACGGAGCACATTTGCCCCCACATTTACCGTTATAACTCGTTTCGCGGCTGCCGGCTGCATCCGCCTCCCTCAATACTGAACCTATGAATCATACACACACATACACAAGGGGAAATAGGGCCCAGGTTGAAAAATACCGAAGTTATCCTTTAACAATCAGACTTAGGCGTTACTTGGCCTGTGACTCCACACTTTTAAATAAGCAAACATTACTTGGTATTCTTAAGGTTCCATGGCGAATTAAACTCTAATAAAGCATCAGGTTTCATATTTTCTGCAAAAAACATTTATTCACGCTACAGCAAGCTTCTGACAAGACTGCACACAACTTGAAATGAACTTTGTCAGCCAATATCAGTGTCCAATATGCTGCATTTTCCTCCAGTTTAACATTTTAGTAACCTAACCCTCATACAAAACGTGGGGGGGGGGGGGGGGGGACCTGCTGGATTCCTGGTCTGTAATTACAGTGTCCTATCATCACCTATCATCTGCTGCAGATTTTTTTTCCTCTTTCACATTGTAATATGGATGAAAAGCTCATTTTCAATCAACTGATGCACTGACCTTGCTTAATCATTCAAAGAGACAGAATTGCTAACCCACTGTTCTTTGACTGCTTGGACTGTGTGCTATTTATCCTGCTTTCACAGTGAAAGCATGATGAATTGGAATTCAGTCAACTTTGTGCCACTGAAAGCTGCACTCTGCAGGTCAGAACTGCAGGCAGGGTTGCTTCGTAGTACTCACCTGCACAGCAGCAGGGGTTGATTGTGTCTGCATTTCATACTGTAAACTTGAGCCCGAATTTCTTGCTGCTGACATGGACTTGATAGGTCATAAAACAGAACTGTGGAGGTTCCTAACACTTCTGTCTTTTTTGACTAAGACTCAGACTTCTACACTTCATCATGTTAATATTTTCTTCATGCTGCGCTGCATTAGATTACCCTTTTTTACGGGTCCCCTGTAGGCAGAAACAGTCACACTCATTGCCAAGGGGTGATCAAACAATTTGCTTTGAAATTATGTTCCTATTCAAGATGCTCAAATATGAATTCTCAGAAGCACTGTTAGGACAGCAGAGTACAGTCTGTGCTATCACCACAACTGTTTTCAGTCCGAGGTTGTCAAATACTGCTGCGTGGTCGGTAATTTTCATGTCAGACAATGATGAAAAGGCATCCCGTCGCAGCAGTATGATACACTGTCAGGTGGCGTCAGTTTATAACACCGCTGTACAACATCAGTTTGAAATGCCCCTAGACAACAACGTAATGTAAGGAGCTGGAAAGTCCATATAAGCCAGCTGGAGGGGTGGGTCCAACAAACACTGGACTTTCACCCAGTACCCGGTGTTCAATTCTGGTATGAATATAGAAGCAAACCATGACAGGTTTTTTTCAAAACCTAACCATGCGCTTTGGTTGCACAAGGAAATAAACATACGTGCAATTTATTTTGAAAAGACTGTATGCATCTAATGAGCAGAGACTCTACATCACCTGTGAAAAGAGAAGTGTATTATGAAAAGACAAATTGTGTGTAACAAGTGTAAATTGATACAGCATACAAAGGACACCAACACCAGATGCACCCAAGATACCTAGATACCTTTCTCTTGTAAAGCACATTGAATTGCCTTGTGTATGAATGGTGCTATATAAATAAAATTGCCTTGCCTTGCCTTGCCTTGCCTAGTGCGTCATATGTAGACGTGAAAGTCCACTGACAGTCCACAAGTGTTGATATGTGGCAAGTTGGGAGTGAGAACATAGGTTTCTAAATCAGTGATTCTCAGCTGGTGGGTCATAGTCTAAAAGTGGGCCATCGGCCCATTCTGAATGGACTGCAAGTGACTTAAGAATGTGTCGTTTGTAAAAAGAAACAAACAAAAAAACAACTTTATTTTGAAGTGCAGTGAACTTCTGGCACAGAGCTTTTATTTTGAAGTGTTGTTTTCTGCTGTACACTGAGTGACTAATGGACAGCTACTTGACAGAGACAACCATCTGGACAACATTTCCAAAGACAAGTATGATGTTGAATAGATGAAACTGTGTGGACCCTGAACTGATGACTAGGGAGGAATGTTGAGCCTGTGGCTGGACCAGTAGGAAACCACTGTTCTAAATCAAGATTTGTTTCCAATCTACCACTTTTGACCACCCGTCAAGTTACTGGAAACAGAAAATACTAATATGGGCAACGATTGCAGAAGGCTTTGTGGAGCTGAACAGCAACCACCCTGCCCGAACTCCTAAGGGTGATTCATCAAATTGTATTTTCAAGTACAATTTTGTCCTCCAACAACTGAAAACAAGATAATTGTGCCACAACTATTGTGCCACATTCTGTTTTGCAATGATTATCTAGTTTTTTCTTGTGCAGGGCTCCAGTTTGGTGATTTTATGCTCTCTGGTATCACCAAAATGTACTGCACAAAAACACCGGCAAAACCTCCAACCACCTCTATCTCTCTCTATCACTGTGCATCCCAGACAGGTGGCCTTCTCACATGTACACAGGTGCGTGCGCACGCCCATGTAATTAAAAAAATGGTAACAAAAGTTTACAGATTTTATGAATAAATCAATTAATATCTATATGTAACAAATGTTTTCATAAAATGTAAGCTAATTTATAATATTGACATTTCCCTGGTGTTTTATATGTGCCTCGCTGTGAATTATGGAAGTCACTTGTGGAAAAACAGTAATTGTATAATTGGGATGGCCAACATTTACTTTGTTAAAATTGGTAGTAGGAAGTAGTGTGTCCTTTGCAGCGATGTCACCTGGGTGTGGAGTCTGTGTGGCGAATGGGTGAATCTTTCCCTTACCTTTACCATCCCATGGTTACCATGCACAAAAATTCTAGAAAGTGAAAATCTTAAAATGTTGGCATTGGGAATGAAAAAAATGTTGTTCATGAACATAATCTGGGGTTTTGCAGGACTGAATCAGCATTGGTGATGGGGCTGCCCCAAACAGTAAGAGCGAACGTTTACATTATTGTATTATTACTTTATTCATTATTATGTATATTGAGCATTATTTTTCCTTTTATTATTGATTATATTTTCTTCTCATTATTTGCTTAGTCCTTCTCTGTCTCTTTTTTATCCCCTATAAATATACATGCATTCATACACATACACATACACATACACACACTGGTGCCTCACATTACCACCCTTAGTACAGTAACAACAACTAATTTGCATGTCAGTATTAGCAAGAATAATATTATACCCGATAATTTTTTTGTTTGTTTTGATGTGTGTCATTTTGTCTATATTTGTGTTTCCATCTACCCCCAAGTTTGTACTGTTGTCACTACCTTGTTTTTTGTAGAGTCCTTTGCAATAAATTAAAATAAATTGATGTGGCCACTTTGCAAACAGTTGCCTATTTACACACACACATTTAATTTTTTTTTCTTCTTAAATTATTCACTCTCCTTTAGCTTTACTTTGTTCTCCACCACCTACATGTAAATACTTAGCTTTGTAGCTGCTACAGTGTAAAACAAAAATATTTATTATTGCTCCTTTACCATCCTTTTAATGTAACAATATTATTCAAATTACAACACAGGAGCTCTTTAGAAGTTTAATAGCTATACAGACTCCAACTTCTTATGGAGAATAATGTTATTGTCTACATAGGGAATTCATAGCTAAAAAGAAAAACAATGCAGACTCACTGAAAACAAGAGGTAAAGAAAGCTTCATTGGGTTGTTTGTCAATACTAGCTTATCAACTATTACATATCAGCTGCTGAGATTTGATTTTTGAGATTTCCACAAAGATGTCAAAGCTGACTTTCCAGCCTGGACTCTTTTTGAAGGAAAAGCAAAGCAGAAAAAGAAAAAGGAAAACCCGTCATCCACACACTGGCATTTACAGTGGTGGGTTGCGCACAGGAGACCCATCAGATGCTGCTGTTCCCACTGTTTGCTGGCAGAAGTGGACAGGAGTCATGCATTACTTAATGCAACTTTAAAGTGCACAAGAAGTGTTTCGTGTCATTTCCGTAGACAAAGACAGCCTTGCTGACCCCATCATTTTTTTTTTTCAAGGACAGTGCTTCTCATATGAGTTCTCTTCATTTCACTGTGAAGAGGCAGAAAGGGGAATGGCTTCAGAGGAAGTGAGGCAATGACACTCTTGATGTTTTCCCAATCATCCTGCATGCCAGGGCAGAAAACAATGGAGTGGAACCAACCACATTAGTGCTGCTCTGACCTGCAGCCAATATTGCCAGGCACACAATCACATCACTAATTTCATTTACTTATTGAACCTGTATGTAATTGTACATGATTATTGTTTGCTTTTTGATGATGTATATTTAGCGTTATATGGAAGGTTTATCATAGGTATAACTGGGAAAGGGTGTTTAACAAAGATGGTTCAGAAAGGCAAGGCCTATTGTGAAAAGATTGTCATATATGAGCCTACCAAACATTCACAGAGTTTAAAAGGGGCTCTGTGCAAAATTGTATGACAGTATGAACTGTGTGGACACAGTTCTCAATGTGGAGGTGGCTGAGCTGGTGGCAAGCAGCTAACAGTGCTAATTCTTTCAACAGTGCTAAACAACAGAACAGTGCTGACTAAGCTAAGATTGTTAAAGCTCCAGGATGAAGGATTTAGGTGGATTTACTGCCAGAAATAAATTTAGTATTTAGTATAACTAGTCATCAGTTTATTATCAACTGAAAATAAGAATTGTTGTGTTTGTTACCTTAGAATAAGCCATTTATATCTACATATGGAGCCAGTTGTCATCCAAAGAGTCTGCCATGTTGTTTCTACAGTAGCCCAGAATTGACAAACCAAACTCTGGCTCTTGATAGGGCTAATCTAGGTTTAAGCTGCTTAGCATTGATCAAAATATTAATGTGTAAACTTTTGTTAATATGGACATGGGACACAACAGTGGTTCAGCTAGATTCTCCACAATTCAATCACTCATGAACTGGCTACAAAATAAAAGCACTGGACTGGACACTGTATAGGCCACATTTTTTTATTTTGATTTTTTCAATATATTGGAGGGACATTTTGACCATATTTGAATATTGAGAGGATGTGTCCCCTACAATATATTTTATAATTATAGCCTAGCCCTACAGGAAATGATGCATCTCATGCTTGAGGACCTTATTTTCACAGAATTTGGACATACAGTTTGCAACCAAATTACTGTGACAGGATGGCTGTGGATCACTGTGTATCGGATGATTAGCGGTTCAGTCCCCAGCTCCTCTAGTCCACATGTTGAAGTAACCTTGGGCAAGATACTGAACCCCATAATGCTTTCAATGGCTGTGCCATCTATGTGTGAGTGAGCGTGAATGTGATCTGATGAGCAGGTGGGACCTTTTATGGTAGCATTAGGCACCAGTGTATGGATGTGTGCATGAATGGGTGTATGTGGCATGTCATATAAGACATTTTGTGCAGTTGTAAGACTAGAAATACACCCAATTTCCATATAATTATTATCATTATTATTATTAATAATTAAAAATAAAATAAAACGTTCACTGTTACATGTTCATATACTCTCAGTAATAGATAAGCATGAAAAAATCTGAACTTTTTCTGTTACACATAATATTCAAATATTCAACAGATTTGTGTTTTTAAATATTGGCTTGATTGCAAGCTTGTGGGTTTTATCCTACACCTGCATTAATTTCCCAAGTCCTCCATGTTGTAAGATTAAAAGCAACTGTGTCTCTATTGTTATGCAAATCAGATTCAGGCAACAGTCTCATTATTCTTTTGTCACCCAAGGAAACTTGTTTCCACATACAGAGGGTCAAGGCAATAACACAAACACTGTGCAATATTGTACAATGCAGCCCAACATATAGCTCTGTAATGTGTATCACTTAGAAATAACAAAGACTGTGAGACAGGTGTGGATTCAGTGTTATGGTAATCCCAATGTCCATTGTTAGTGAGGTGACTTATGATGCCCATCACCTCCTTTAGAGCTAATGCATTCTGCTAATTGGTATTCAACTTACTTTAATTTGGCCAGCAAATGAGTTTTAAATTCTGCAAGGAGGAGCAGTATAAGAGGAAACAGCCACAGTTAGAGCTGTGGTTGACAGGCTGTGCTGTGCGTAGAGCCGTGCAGCACACTTCTAACATGTGATTAACACCTTTTACCTTTTGACTGCTGTGCTATGGAACAACACTTGCAACATGTCACCATAGCTCAAATGGGCGCAGTTGTTCATGGCTCAGCTCAGCAGTAAAAGTGTAAATCACAGGTACAAAAGCAGCTTCCCAAAAGACTTCCCAAAACTCATGTTGATGCCAAATACAAACTGCAGCAAAGCAGTGAAGTAGATCCTCACCACTGCTGACTGAAGAACACTTTGCAGCTCGTTGTGATTCACAACAGCCTCAGCAGCTGCCATACTAACAAATCAACACATCTCTGACACAGTCCCAATATTTAACATTCAGTTTGTCACAAATGTTGAATTTTTTCAGGGGTTTTCTTATTTTTTTCTCCATCCCTTTAAATGATATAGTTGTGACTGTACTTTGCTACTTTCTTTCAAACCAAGCTTTTACAAAAAAATGCTGCAGCATCTTCAGCTATAGGTCAGCAACCAAAATAGTGCCTCTGACCTGTTCACTGTTCATCCACGCATAAGAAAAGCATCCGTTGGTTTTAATGAGCCTTGGTCCCAGGGTGGAGCTAAATTAATGCTCTCTGGTTGCTGGGATAAAAAAAAAGTTGAAGTGCCTCTGCTCTAATGCCCGATGGCAATTGTAGCCCAGCTGGCTCCTGGGTGACTGCATTCATTCATAGCACCTTAACCACATACCCCAGAGGATCCTCACCTCCTTGCCTCACACTAAATAAGCCTTGCTGTTCAGCCACCGCAAGCTAATAGCAAAACAGAAAGGTGACATTGCCCCCAGGCAGAAAAAAAAATGACTGCTCTTTTTCAGATCCTGCCGTGGTAATCTGTCTTCCCAGCATTGCAAATCTATACCCCAGGGGGCAGAGAAGTGGTGCAGCTATGTCTCCACACCTGCAGGACTGATATCATTGACCAATCAACACTTATAGTCTCTTTTTCCTCCAAGCTAAGGTGGCACAGTCCCCATTGATTGAGACTTTGTCATACGTTGTAACAGAGAGCAGTGCAGACACTATGCCACATGTACGGCACAAAAACTTTCCAGGATTTTTGTCGTCAGTGTTTTTCCCTTTACTAGTATTTTATCTCAGGTGCATCTCTACCTTATGGAGCAGTGACAGTGACTGTAAAATAAATGAGCTCCCTCTTCCAGTTAAAATGCATAAATACTCTTATCCAATTTCCTGAATCCTTCATGCGCATAGATATTATTGCAAGGAGAGAATTGTTACAAAGTAAAAGTTAAAGAAGTTTCTGCAACAGTGAGGGGGTGAGGGACTTGCCTAATGTAAAATGCACTTCTCATACCCTGCAAGGAACCAGCTATATTTAGTTGTTTACTTTTAGTGTCTCAATCAGTCAGGGTGGGGAGGTCGATCTATTATTAGCCAGCATGGGTTGGAAAAACAACTTGACATTTATGGGTCCAAATTAGCTGACTCCTCAGCTCTGTCGCATTAGTCACATTAGTATTCAGGTGTTTTCTATACAGCTAAAATTCCTTCAATTTCTGTGTCATAACACTGGCCTAAACTTACCTAAATATACCATACTGAACAGTGGAAGGCAAAGAAAAGGAAACTGTCATAAAAAAGAGTTGTGCCACTTTGCCATTACTGGTGCCATCGTGATTTGTAAGTTAAGGGCATTGTATTAGTAATTATTTAATATATTGTTTAGACAGAACTGAATTAGCCTGCTCTCAATAAACAACTGCCAAAACTTTTCAGCGTCGGACACATGACACCAAAAGCCACCCCTTGCGGTGGTATGATATGGTGGCGGGTGGCATCAGTTTGGAATGTGGCTGGACGTAACCTTTGGTGGTGTTACTGTACGTCAGCAACTGGCCTGATGGCACCTGTCATGGTAATGCGATATGCAGACAGGTAGTATCAGGTGGTATGACACGCTGCTGGACAGCGTCAGGTTGAAACCCTGCCAGTAACAAGTATGTAAGGAGCTGGAGAGTCCCTATAGGCCAGTAGAAGGGGAGGTTGATGGGTAAAACAAACCTTGGACTTTCACCCATGATCCTGGTGTTCACTTCCTGTATGAATGTTGAGTGAAACCATGATGTTTTTTCTAAACTTAACCATGTGCTTTTGTTGCCTAAACCTTTTTTTCTTCTTCTTTTTTCCCTCTTGACATCCCAGTGTTGGTTTCAGCATCCTGTTAGTTAACAGCAGATGCAGGAGGATACCTAGCACATAACATGTAGACAAGAAAGGCCACTGACAAGGCGGTGATATGTGACAACTTGAGATGACAGAGAGAGTAAAAGTATATTGTCTAATTGTAGACACTGTCAGATTAAGAAATAGTTCAACATGTGAGAAAGATTCCCATATTCAAGGCTTGCAAGCAGTCACATAACCAGACAGTGACCTACATCACGTGACATATGTCACTACCATAGCATGCGACACATACTAGCACACTAGGTTGTTAGAACAACTCCACTGACTTTTGGTTTTACAAGGAAAATGAACAGCGGGCTCCCATGTGAAGGTCCGGTGTTTGTTGGACCCCTCTTTTTACTTTACTTTTACTTCATTTCTGTTCCAGTAAAGGTTAAACAAATCTGTTATTAATCAGATTTAGTAGTGTTAGGTGTATTCTCCCTGACCCACTCTCAATGCTAAGCTAACCTAACCACGTGCCAAGATCTATTTCTTCTTGTAAAATCAACTTATTTTCCAAAATGTTTAACTACTCCTTAAACTCCTTAAAAGAATACATTAGGATTATTGACTGTTACACTGAGAGGGCGCCCGTAGACTCCTGTTTACACTCTCAGATCATAATACAGTGAATTACTTGCTTTTGTGCAGGGTGAGGAACATAGTGTTGTGGGCTGAAGGCTTTGAAAATATTCCTCTGGGACTCAATTCAGACCTTCAATGGTACACCACGTTTTTCGGTTGACTGACTCCGCAGTGTGGTCAACCTCTAGTCCCGTCTCAGCTTTGTCTCCACATCATTAAAACTGATACTGAGTGGCCATAACAGCTGGCCAAAGAAAAGCAATCAAAGTTAGTGAAGCAAGAAAGGCTTTTAAAAAGCTTCACATTTCTCACTATGCTTTAAAGAAAGAATGCATAGAATAATGCACAGAGCAGGAGTGCAATTAATTTTTCAATCCTCAGGGTCTGTGCTTGGACGATAACAACAGAGACTATATATAAATGACAGTTTTCAAGTTGTTTGCGATCCCCTGTGTCTGTAAAATATATCACACCTCTTCCTCTATAACAAATGTAAAAGCAGCAGCAAGATGAAAAGCCTCTGCAAATCAGAGTGTCTGCAAGGCTCCTCTTCTTATTCATGGTGATTGCAGCTTTGACCCGGTTTCTCTCCCGCTGACAGCCACCTTATTGTAACTTCAGTGTTGAAGGCAGGCAGGGATATAACAGTGATGATTCAATTAACAAGAGGCTCAGAGAGTAGTGTGAGCTTGACCAAAATCAAATGAATTTTTAAGAGACTGAGCTCTTTGTGACAATGTTTGGTGAACAAAATTCTTCAATGCATGGCACAAAGCCAGACTCTCGAAAAGAGTGATCAATAATTAAAGAGATCCAAAATCCTTTACTAATTGCTTTTTATCGATCATATTCCAAATCTAGTAATTATCTTGTGAGGTATTTGCCAGAAGACATCTTGAGGTTTAACCTAAAATGATGAAAAGCACAAATGAATAATTGCACAGGCTTAATCACCGGCCTTTTTCTAAAAGAGGAGTTGCTTTTACATTTATCATAACTTTGATAATTCAGTGACAAGAAAACTAGAACTACTGCCTCACGGTCGTATGCTTCTGCGTACCAGTCAAGTTGCACTTACAGTTTACATCTATGTACTGTAATAACATGGATGCTTCACAAACATCTTCCCCAGGCAGCACAGAAGATCTATACAATCAGCACAGTTTCAAGGTGGACACCCAAGATTAGTATATTCAGTATCTGACCAAATGTCTCCCCTTTTGTTCCTGAGGTATGACGTTAAGTAATAGTTAGAAATCTGATTTTGCAGAACATTATGATGTCACAGTGAGGTTGACCTCTGGGATATAAAATGTCATCACTTCATAATTTTTTCCCATTAGACATTTGTGGGAAACTTTCTCATGATTATGGCCAAAAACATGTTTTGTAAGGTCACAGTGACCTTGACCTTTGACCTTCAACCACCAAATTTTAATTAGTTCATTCTGTAGCTGACTAATCCAAGTTTGAGGAAACTCTCTCAAGACCTTCTTGTGATTACATTCATTAGAATGAGACAGATGCAAGATCAAAGTGACCTTGACCTTTGATCACCAATTTCTAATCAGTTCATTGAAAAATCCAAGTGGACATTTGTGTCAAATTTGAAGAAACTCTGTCAAGGCCTTCTTAAGATATTGCATTCATGGGAATGAGAGAGATGCAAGGTCACAGTAACCTTGACCTTTGACCACCAAAATCTAATTTGTTCAATGTCTGATCATTTCATTGTTTGTGCCAAAATTGGAAAAAATTCCCTAAAGGACTTCTCAAGATATTGTGTTCAAGAAAACAGGATGAACATTTGTACAAGTGGACAGGAAACACAAAAACATAATGCCTCCAGCCACGGCTATCTCCGGAACATGTATTACACAAAAATAAGTGATTTCAGGCAGTCAGAGAAGTGTGAGAAGCATTTTTTTTTTTTGGTCTGGAGGTATAAGCCTTTCAGGTGAGGGATCAGACTAGATAAGACCAGAGTTTAAAACTACTTGATTCTTCCTTTCGCTAAGATCAAGCCCCTGTCTTATTACAGATTGAGGGTCTAGGTGGCCTTACAGAATATTTCCTGCAACCTTAAATTGCAAATAGACTTCTGTTGAATTTGGACTCATTTCAAGCTGTTGAACAGTGTCTTTGCCTGCAAAGATCATATCTGAGGTGAAATAGCTGCAGGCTTTAAATGTTTCCACGAAAGTTCAGATTCACACAGAGGTCCCTGTGTTAAAGTTCACTTATCCACCTTCAGTACTGGCCCTGTTATTGATTGGCAAGCAATCACTGCCCTTAGTGGTAACTGATCTCAAACAAGCAATGAATGATAACTCAATTTCCCCTTTGAAGGGGCACAAACATCACGACAGGAATGTGACCTTCAAGCTGCTGAGATAATGCTAAATTTTTCAAAAACCTTTTCAATTATTCATGACACTTTGCTCTCAAACATTTCCTTCACCAGCTTTCTTTCCCTTTTTTCTGCTCTGTTAGTGCTAGGTAGCTAAAGCTCATTGGAAGCCCCTTTTATGAACTTGTTGTATTATTCATCAGAGGATGTCCCCATCCACATTCTAATGCTGCTGAACGTGGCCTCAATGCAATTACATGACAAATACCTTAAAATGTACTTGGCATGGCTTAGACTGCATGCTCAGATGTGTGCGGATACACTCTCTCTGACACGTAATCATATGCATATTATGCATGTACGACACACACGTGTTTTATGCAATCCGTCAGGGAAATAAAGAGCTATTATGCTTTGACAGCCATTGTGAAACTGCAAGAGTGTGGCTATACAAAGAAACACTTGCATACAGATATTTCTTCATCTTGAATACACAAGAGCTACACTGTCATGCAGTCACATCGCAGGTGCCACCTCTTCAGCTTCCTCTGCTGCTTTTCATTTCAAGCTTACCTTGAGCTTTGGGAAATTTATTGTCATTCGCTAGCAGGTAGAGAGCCATCACAGACAAGCAATATCCTCATTTCTTTTAAGCTGTCACCATATTTGATGGTAAGCTGCCATTGCTTTGGTGTCTTTGCATTGCACTTCCAAGAGCTCACTCACACGGCATTCAAACAATATGTCCAGTGATGTGATTTACTGTTGTTTTCTGTCTGTGACATACTTGTCTATGGAGTATTTATAGTCATTGCGGTACCAACTTCACATTTATTAAAAAAACAAAAAAAAAACAGGAACATGAATGCATTTGTCTTTGCCTTCCCTCCAGTAAAAACCCAACATACTGTATACAACAGCATCCAATTTGTTCGCCTTGTGCATATTGTAACTGTAATTTGTCGATATGAGCAATCTCGCCTGCACCGAGGTGGGTGGGGTGACACTGCTTATGTTTAGTTTATGCAGATCAGGTGGCATAGGGCAATTTTGGAATTCATCTTAGCATGAAACTGTGTTGTGTTTTCATCCGCTCCGGCCCACATCTAATTGCAAAAATACTGCAAGTGCACAGAATAAGTTTTAGTTTTGCTTTAGTTGGTGAGGAAGCACACACCAACCTCTTCCAATTCACTTCACAAATTGTAAAGATCACTCTGCGATCAAATTCATTTCATCAAGTACAAACACTGAAGTGCATTCAGAAGAATTAATGGGTGACTCTTACAAATAATATTGTCTTTAACTGCTTGAGAAATATATGAAGCCATATTCTAAACTAACTGCTGGATGATGCACTGTGCTGCACAAGGAAAAAAAATTGAAAAAAAGAAAAAATAGGTACTGTATGCATAAATAAAATTGTTTACAGTATTATTTAATTTATTTTGCTTTTGTATGTATAGCTTTCTTTAAATTCATAAAGACTAGTTTGACACCAGGCTGAAATTCAGTATTTTGCTGCCCTCTCTGCTTGAAAGTTTCAAGCCTTTTTTCACATCTCACCACACCCAGAGGAAACATAAAACTACACTCAACTTGCAGTCCTGGAGTGTACCTGTACATCACAGTGACAGGATGTGCAGTTAAACCATTGCAGGTCAACAGAAGCAAGCAATGTTAAAAGGTTGCCATTAGCAGGGCTTTATGTGAGGACGGTGCTGAAACCTTAAAAAGAAGAGAGAAAACACCAGAGAAAGGAAAGACTGTAAAGAAGACATCTTTTGTCTTTACCTGACATATTGGCCTCTATTTTCCAGGCGCGGCGCAGGGTGGCGCAGAGTGGCGAACCCCGCGCAGAGCTAGTTTCGAGCAGCGCAGCCCGAGGCGCGCTCAGTTTGGTAGCTTGGCAGACCGAGATGGGTGTGGTGGGCGCAGTGACAGTTTCGTGCCAAAAGGCTTCGCCGAAGGTGCATTAAAAGCTCGCCAGCTGAAACCAGGTCTACTGTCAGCGCAGGTGGAGCGCAGCCAGTGTAAGTGGAAGTTTGGCTGACCGGCGGACAGTGCGCACACGTCACCCAAACCTCACAGGCAGGTTTCCAGAATGTCAGGCACATTAACGATGCAATAAATACCCACAAACACCACTATTCAATGCAACTATCTGCAATCAGCACATAAATGTATCTCTATTTTGACTGTGCCGTCACATCTGATGTCAGATCAAAGGGGATTGGCACCGTTTGGCACGTTTGGCACGCGTTATGGAAACCCAACCTGCCCAACCCACAGCTGCAAAGTTCACATCCCTTTCAGCCAACCACAAACAGCCACAGCATCAGATAGGGAGTATATGTTCACAGCGCAGGTGCAGGTGCAGGTGCGTCTCCGCCTCGCCCGGTCTGCGAAACTAGAGGCCATTGTAGCTGTTTTAATTAGCTAGCTTGCTAGGTACCTCTGGTTTTGGTTAGTTGTAGTGACCATGGTTACAACATAAACACATAGTACGTGTGTACTGATGACGTGATGAAGAGGAAGTGTGGTTGGAAAACAAAGATGTGATGCAAATTCCATTAGCTCACCCGCATTTCACAAGGGCACCTTATAGCCCTGCATTTCGTTTATTTTAAGGGGATAACCCCACAAACTCGAGGCTAACCCTGCCCCGGAGCAGAGCCAGCAAGCCATCGGTTAAAGTCAGGGTTAGCCCATTTTGCAATGTTCCAGTGGGAAAGCCTTCTCAGCCCCAGGCTAACAGCTCACTTAGCTAGCCTCGGGCTAACTGCAATGTGAAAAAAGCTTATGTTATCAAAACCTATTGTGATAGTACAACATTCACATCCCTTTATCTTGAACAAATTGCTGCCCGACTATGTAAAGATGATATCTATCTAGTAAAGATCTTGCTGACAGCAAGTAAAATAGATATTGCAAAATACTAGCTCCAGAAACAGTGCCCCACTGCTAGCTTCTTTGTTACACACTTACATCTTCTGGAACAGATGACTTGTTCCATACAACTTTCAAAAAAATTGTGAGAAAAACGCTGAAGAAAATGGTGTGTTTAGTTAGCCAATAATTAGCAATAGATTTCACATGATTATTGTACGTAGGCTACCATATGCAACATCCTATTCTTAATTAGGAAAATCTGTAATGTAAACATCCCACGTCCTTTTATTTGTCTTTTTTTTTTCTTTTTCAAAACTCTTCACACAGTCAGTGCAACAGAAGTCAACTGCCCAAAACTTAACACAAACTCTCTGTACATTAGACTTTATTTGCTACATTCTGCTACAGCTACAGTGCAAATTAACACATTAGACCTACAACACTGAGTGCCTATTTTCATTCCTTGATGACTTCTGAAAGACTTGTGCCAGGTAAGAAAAGGGTACAAGTGAGGCACAATGCAGAACACTGTGTAATTATAAGGGACGATGTGGCATTTTACTGTTTGTTCCCTTCCAGTTACACACTGGTTTACAGCCAATCTCAGGTTTGTGCCACTTTCCCTTTCATTTCCTTTTCATCTCCATTCCTCAGCCCCACACATGCATTATTTTTCCCCTAGAGGTGGACAGTTTATGAACACCAACCACATGATCAGATGTCCCTCCTGGACATGATGAATGCTGAATATCTGGACATATCTACAGATGATTGCCAGGATTGGGTCAGGCATGCAAAAGATTCTTTCCCAGAGAGGACAGAAGGTGTGATGTGGATGAGAGCCTTGTGGCTAAATGCAGATGACTAGCACTGTTGTATTTCTATGTATATATAGGGCTGCATCTAACAATTAAATTCATTGTCAATGATCTGTCATTTTTTAAATTTTTTGATAAATTGATAAGTTGTTTGGAGATGATGTCCTAAAATGTGCTGTTTTGTCCACAACCCAAAGATATTTAGTTTACTGTCACAGTGAGGGAAGAAAACAGAATAAATTCACTTTCAAGAAGCTGAAATCAGAGAATTTTGACTTTATTTTCTCAAAAAATTATTCAAACCAATTTAACAGTAATCAAATTAGCTGGTGTTTAATTTAAAAGTTTACTAATCAATTAACTGGTTAATCATTGCAGCTCTCTCTCTCACTACAAACTTGTATATGTAGCTATGGTATGTAGGTGTATAGAGCAAATGTATAGTTTTTGTACTGCACTACTGGAATGTCTTTAATTTCATTATGTGCATTTCAAATTACTTATTAAAAATGGCAAGAAACTGACCCCACTGAAGCTTACTGCAGCATCTCTGATTCATTTCTGTGACAAACACTATGAGGTAGCACAGCCCAGGCAATAAAGAAGTGACCTTCTTTTGTTGTAATGGAATCTTGGTTTGTGCTAAATAAATAAATACAAGTAAATAAAAGATTCTTCACAGACAACAGTGATCCGTCTTGTAGTATTGTGGTGTTTGGAGACAAATGATGTCAGTGCTCTGGTACAGAGGTTGATTCTGAGATGTGTATCGAGTGTTTTGGTTGCATTAGTGCTTTATGGATGTTTCAATAACTTTAACTGTGACTTGTTTGAACAGTTTTGAAAAAGTGAACTCCGTATAGAAAAATGTGTGTGTACTGTAATTTAAGTCCACATTTCTCAGAGCAGGAAGACACTCTCTCTGAGGCTATTTGGAAGCAGCCTACATTTGCCTGAGCCGCAGAATGCCAGCTGAGGAGACCCCCTTGACTCAATACTCGCCAACTACTATCAAACAAGTAAATACTCTTGTTTCGATCCTTCCTCTCCCCTCTCCGTCATGAGTACCCAGCCATCAGTCAGCCCCGAGTCCTCCCGCATCTAATGTTTGACATAATAAGCTTCATCGCTGGTATGGTTCCTGTGATCATGACGATGGTAATACCGGTGGTAATATGGTTTTATGAGGCCTCTCATCCTCCCATCTGCTCTGCTCTCCTCCCCAGCTCTGGCTGCCCAGGACTCCATCTGAACTCCCTCCCTCTGCCATCTGGCCTCTTCTGCTAATCCCTCCTTCATTCCTTCTCCCTGTTGTTCCCTGTTAACCCTCCCCTCCGATTCATAAAAAGAAAGAAAAAAAAGACTTGTGTCTTAATGGGCTGATTTGGCAGTTGCATTGATAGGCAGTCAGAGATTGGTAGAACGATAGACAGATAGAACAATAGACAGATTGACAATACAATCATAAACCTGACTAGATGGACGGATGGACGGATGGATGGATGGATAGATAGATAGATAGATAGATAGATAGATAGATAGATAGATAGATAGATAGATAGATAGATAGATAGATAGATAGATAGATAGATAGATCACATGTACTAAACTTGTTTTTAAGTATCCGGGGACTGAATGAAAGCCCAAAGCCCAAAGCCCAGCAGGACTGACCTTCATCTGCTTTTTATACTTGGCATAATGTAGAAGAACAGGTGAGCATAATGTAGGAGAAAAGCTACTATTAGTCTCTCAACACTAAACACAAAAACTGTTTATACCCGCCTGTTTTATGTTTTCACTTTTTGTTTGGTCAATGTTTTACAGCCTGTTTTTGCTTGGGAATGTATTTACCACAGCCATAGCAATTCAACTGTGGCAGCGGATGTATTAATGAGCGAGCTGCTGGAGGGAGAGCTGCTGAAAAGACTGGGCCCTGCTATGGATGGCAAGCCATGTATAGAATGACTTCATTAAGCGTCGAGCAGTTCGCCAAATTACAGGTTGCAAAAGTTTGTTAATGTCTCTAATGAGAGTGGAAATACAAATCCAACGGTATTGATGTGTGGAGTGATTAGTCCCCCCATCGAGTGGAGCATGTCAGTGACAGAAGACACTTGAAGGATGCAGAGGCATTTTCCTTTACGGTGAGGTGGATTAAAAAGGAATGTTTCTTTGGAATAAAAAAATCAACTTGGATTTCAAATGTTATGGTTTGGATTAAAGAAAGCTTGTTGTAAATAGAGATATAGCCTAATTGTCACTCTACATAATCAGGTCCTTATTCTCCAGATTACGCCTACAAGTTAGCCAGGATCAGTCATTTTCTGTTTTCCAAAATGAAAAAGGACTAAACATCCAAAAATCTTATAACATATCAAAGCATCGTGTCAATACATGACTATGAGTCTAATGATACATTATGTTCCGAAAAAAGCCATGTTTTTTAAAAATGCAAAGGTTCCTTTTTCACTGCTTTCTCTTGATTTTAGAATATGAAAGCCACCCTTGGAAAACCTGGCAGCAGTTTCCTTTTGTCAAAAAAAAAAAAAGTCTGCATCGACTGTTTGCTGCACAAGCTGCTGTCACAAACACTCTCAGAGCATAAGCCACACAAACAAATCCCATATGACTAAATATATTTCAAAGCAAATGAAAGTGTTTGCCAAATACTGTAGATGTTCTTTTTCCATCTCTCATATGAGACACCAATAAACACTTTAAATGCTTGTCAGCTCCACGCACACAGCCAACATAAAACTGATCAACATGCATGGTATGACTGTGCCATGCTGCATGAATCACACATTAATGTGTTAACATCACAGTGAATGGGGGGGGTTCAGTTTTTTTTTCTTACAGAGGAGATTGGATAAGTAGAATAAAAAGAAATGATTAAAAGTCAAATGACTTTTTTTCTGGTCATTATTTCACATTCATTTTGAATCATGCTAAGGGCTAACACTGTTCATCTGCAGTGTCAGAGTTTAAGAACTGAATAGAAACATTTGTCTGTGGTGCCAAGGCAAATTGCATGTTGGTTAGTCATACCTGTGCACAACCAAAGATCATTGGGGGAGAGCACTTGAGAGAAATGAAACCATTATGAAGCACAATCTTCTGCCAGTTGTTACATAATTTGGCAGTTCCAATGATTCAGAGGAGGATATTTTAGCATATCACTTTAGCTTTACTAACATACCCTGTGGGACAATAAAAATATTTAAAAAAAACAAACAAATAAAAAAAGCCACCAACAACAACTGAGGAGCAACCAGAGCACGATTACTGCAGCATGTCTCAGTGTCACACATGGTGTCATATAGTAAACCCTTCCTGAGCAGCTGAGTCCGATTACACAGACAGAAACTTTACGTTAATCCTCGCAAAGCAACTCCCATTAACCCAAACATGATAAAAGCTCTGAAGTGAAACATTTGGGGATTTATTTTATGACGGTTGAAGACAAAATTTACACATGACAAAATCAATGCTACCACTAAAATTTGATGGTGAACAGATGCGGGGAAACATGGTGAGTGAGTTGCAGCAAACATTAGACGCTCTCTGAAATCTAGATCGGCGTTTGCTGAGAGCCTGAAAATAAGCTACACAAATATGCCATTAACAACGGAATAAACAACATAATGTTTGTTCGACGACTTCATAAAAGCACCCGGCTGACATGGTAGCCTTATTCACTCAGTCTAATAATAGAGTAGTTGTTGTAATGTCTGGTTCCCCAAGCCAATCAAATGCTTTTTCACTCCGCTTCAAGTTAGGGCCAAGAGCTACAATTATTTTCAGCCTGAACTCACCAGCAGTCTCTTTCTTTTTTTTGTTTACTTTGTTAGATACTTTCCCCTCTCATTACCTTCACTTACATGTAATTATCCCTATATATATATATATATATATATATATATGTATAGTGGTATAGTGTATACTTCATACTTCAGATGATGTCGCTAAAGACTTTATGTATATGTCTCTGAGTGTAGTGTTAAAAACAGGAAATGCTTAAAAGTAAGATTTTTTTAACCTTGACTCCCTTTTCAGCAGTGGTGATCCTAGCACATTTGGTACCCTGGTCGAGCCTCACCCTGGTGTTGTTGTTGTTTTTTTTATGTTCTCTCGCTCTCCACATACTCTCCTCTCAGTAGTGTAATGGCGGTTGAGTGGACACCAACTTCTTTTTTTTTGACATGATAACAATACAGCATGTTTCGGAGTTCACATGATGTTGGATAACTCGCCCGTCTTCCCCAGAGAGCAGGTAAAGCATAACGAGCTGGAAAGGGGAACCAGGGGACGGGTCCAGGGGGCGGCAGAAAAAAAGGTCTCTATTGATTTGTAGGCTTTGCTATGTAGTCATGTTATTATGGCCTTATGTAATATTTCAAAATAATAGTAGTAATAGTATTAGTAAAAAACAGTAAAAGATAAAAAAAATTGGATTTTTTTCTCCCTCCATATGTGGCGCCCCCTATGGGCCATCACTGCTTTTCAGATTAATTTGTGTTGCTTTGCTTCATTAGAAATCTCTGGCCACATATTTAACAAATGTGTTTCAAACCTTATAATTCACTCTAATGGCATGAATTAACAAAATAAAGTAAGAATGCAAAACACTTCCTCTCACTGCAAATAATTCAATGGTTTTTTTTACTGTGTGCTGTAATTCATATCATATCACATTCACATTCTTATTTGTCTACCCCTTCTCTCCCTCCTGTTTCCTGATCTCTTCCATAGACTGTATGTAAAGATGGACAACATGACAGCTCCTCATAACTGTAGGCATATCATCTTGATCGCCCCCTGGTGGCTGGCTGAAGTATGGGTCATAAAGCCTGCCCCCTCCATGTTTGTGAATGGCACGAGCCAAACCAAAGAACACTTGGAATACATTTTTCTCAAAGATGGTTTCTGTCATTTACGGTAGGTCTTATCACCCAGATGTTTGTTCAAGTGTTCATTTTTCTTCTAAGTTTGGTTTTAAGTAGTTATTTACTGCTAGAAAATGGGGATTTGATGCCCTGAATGATAGCAGTGTGTGCCAATCAGTGTGCTTGCAATCAATGGTGCTGCTTGTGATTAGTCAGACAATTGTTTGGACAGGAACTCCTCCACCCCGGTGATTGCTACTCCTCAGACTCTGGCTCTGAATGTCGCCACCAGTGCAAGATAGCAGCTATATCCGGGGTATTAGTCTTCACTAATGCATAGCGGGGGTAAGTGGGGATGCGTCGTCCATCTTTATATACAGTCTATGATCTCTTTCCTAAGAGAGTTTGTCATCATCTGTCTCTCTGCTTTACCAATTCTTCTTCTATCCCTACCTTATTTGTGTTTTTGATCAGCAGGCTAAACTGGCTACTCTGACCTGAAGTAGTCAAGATGGATCTCTTAGTTTACATTGATGTTCAGCATTATAGGAGTACGTGGTTATCAGCCACAATCCATAAAATATTCAAGAAGAGGATTTAGAAAGATTTTTTAAAACACTGGGGATGTTGCAGGGTCACTATTTGCAAGACTATTGAAGGGTGCAATAGTGCAAGTGCAAGACTATTTGAGATTATTTCCCATCCAGCTCCTCATAGAAAAACAAACAAACTCCCTGTAAGGCACATGAAATAACACCAAAAAACACAAAAACACAGTAGAAATACAAGATAAAAGGCTCCATATGTCAACAATATTGTCAATTCTGGATCAATATAATCTATTAACTGTATTTATATACAAATTTTAGATTTCATTTTTGGATTTTCTTGCCTCAAGTCACTACCAGCCTACATTAGTTAGCTGTGTTATTTTAGTTGAAGGAAACTGTAGGAACAAAGATTTCTGACTAAAATAAGTGCTGGTTGGTGGATCAGATATACACCAAATTAAACACAGACTCTTGTTTACTTCACAACTCCACCAGATCAGTCTTGATATGTATTTGATCAGCACTGCCTAGTTTTACCATTTGAGCTCAGTTTTTGTAGTCTCTGTTTTCACTGTGCAGGAAACAGTATGGCACCAATTCCTTTTCACACATTCACACAATTACAGCTAAACACAGCACTAAAACATGTTTCTAAAAACATCTGAGGCAAGAAATAGGCAGTACAGAAACATAATCTTGATATATATCCAATCAGCACTGCTTAGTATTAGCCTTTGATTGGATTTCAGAGGCGGGTGGTCTGTCTCTTGATCTGCTTCTATATTCTTCGTGTCCATGGTGGTGGCATGGTTGGCGGGCAATAACAACAGCCCGAGAGCCACCCAGACTCCACCAGATGACGTCAATTACATTGTCTGGAGGAGTTTCACCATGGGGAGAGGAGGAATATCTCGCCACTGGTTAGATTGAGGGAAGTGTACCACAGTTCATTTACACATGCTGCCCACATTATTATACAAAGCTTGTTGAAAATCAGGGAAGTATCCTTTTAAGTATTTGCATGAGCTGGGACTAAAAAGTTACAAGAATATTAAATATATTTGATTTTGGCAGAACAACAAGATAAGGACAAGACTGATTGAAGACAGCTTTGATTGAGTTTATGACAACCTGATAACAAACAATCAAGATCACAGAAGCACACACCAACTAAGGTAAACCTCTCATAATTTCATTCTGACACTGGAGATTTGTCTGCAACAGTGAAATTGCTTGAAAAGTCATTTGGTGTAAGGTCAGCAAAACAAATGCCATCAAGGTTAGAGATCGCTAGTCTAACAGTGAAGGCTGCTGCCTGTTTGCATGCAGAGTGCTCAGTTTAACAGACATGTGTTGGAGTGGCCACTTTTAAATTGTTAAACCAGTTCTTTAACAATAATTTCAAGGTTATAATTCCCACCTGACCTTTACTAAAACACATTCACTAAATGCAAATTAATCACGCAAATTGTAAAAGTTAGCAAACTCAGTGAACTCTGTAGCAAGCAACAATGCACTGTTATCTCTGGAGCCATGTCACTAGAGAAGCTGGGTAAAACAAAAGAAATCTGTGGCTTAGTTAATATATGAGTGCAGCAAAGGAAAGTGTTATTTCTGTGGGTGTCATCTTCATCAGGGTTAATGGGTCAACAGTTTTCACTGACATTATCATATTAGGTGAAGAAAGTTCAATGTTGTGTCAAGGTTGTCATACTGTTATTTATGAAACATTCCTGGATGCCTGCTCAGATGTAAAACCTTGGACAAAGAATGTGTGGAAAATAAGTGGCAGCTCCCCAGTAAACAGGATTTAAGCAAACATCCATTCATTGTCTACACCCACGCGTTCCTTCTCAACAGGGACTTGAGTCCATCCCAGCATGCAGTGCATGGAAGACAGGGAGACATCTCAGACAGGTTGGCAGTCCATCACAGAGCAAACTTACACACACACACACACACACACACACACACACACATTCAGATCTATGAGTAGTTTAAAGCCTGCGGTCCACCTCACGTTAAAGCAAACAAATATGTAAAAATAACACAGGAGCGGCCATCACAGTAACACCATTTTTTACAAGGAAATGGCATTAATGTATCACAATGAAGATAAGATCTATTGTTTATTATCAGCCTGAGCTAACCTCTGTATGAAGCCTACATTTGTTGTCTCCAAAATTAAAGTTATGGACCACTTGCCCTTCACTGAGATCCAATTCTCCCATCACAGCCGTCATTTTGACCAGTAGAAACACACAACGATCTGCTGCCGTAGACAACTGTATGACAACAACACCCCAGCTTTTTAATATTTCCTCTAGGGATGTTAGCACACAGAGTAAAAGGGGGAAATGATGGTGTGAAACAGCAGAGGCACTTTGTCAACCCGCTGAGTTAACACTACTGTCATTAGCATCAAGCTAGCAAACAATGGTACATCCTCACGGCTGGACATAAAGTAATAAGATTAACAAATAGCGGCGGGGCTTTTACTCACCACAACTGCAGAGGCTCCCAGCTTCATTTGAAACAGACTACATTATAGACGGTCCGTTATTTATTAATCCCTCTGTGTGTTTATATATTTACTTTTTAGTTAACACATCGCGTTGTCATTTCAAACTCAACACTTCCTGAATTTCTTTCAAATTAAAAGCCCCTTATAACCTCAGCTGAGAGAATCCCTCCATTTTCTAAATAGGCTTTTATTGTGAAACATTTGACAGAACTTCCTGTGGAGGATACAGTAGCTTGAATGTTTACGTATGGTACTTCAAATGAAGCCCCTGCCATCTGCTGACGCTTTTAGGTGACTACAACAACATGTTGGCTGGCACATGAACAGACACAGTGACTGAAATAATAGTAAAAGTAATAAAAATAGGACAAGAATAACCCGATGACATCACACACGCCGTGAAAGATGACCGGGCATAATTGCTGAGTACCATTGTGTAGTGTGTCATGTCTGTCGGCCAAATCAAGGCATGATTTTGTGACTCCACAATCATGTAATGTGACATAGTGACTTTCAGAACTGGCAGAAAAGACGTGTAGCGTGTACCAGGCATAATGCAAGTCCTCCTGAGTCTGACCTGACTGTCAGCGAGTCCTCCTCCAGCTTTTTTTAGACTCCACCATAGACAACGGCAGCATTTCTCCGACCACATAGCGAGCCACAAGCTTCATGACTTCTTTCAGACTGATAGGTTTAACGTTATCTCCGTTATTAGGACCAAAAGACAGTTGTTGCTGTTTCAGGACCAGTGTTCTAAAAGTAACGAAAGTAACTGATGTCTTGTTTGAAAATGTACTCAAGTATTTGATTACTCAAACAGCAAACTAACGCGTTAGGTTACTCGTTACTGCAAAAAGTAATCAAAGCACTCTAAGTACTCTCTTACAAAGTAACGCGTTATACCCTACTCTGGAGGTAATGCATTACAAAAGTAACTTGTTACGATAATAATATAGCATTTTATCAGTAACAAAGTACTATGACACATTACCAAAATTATTTCGGATATTATTACATTTACAATGTCACGTAATGCGTTACTACCCAAAATAAACTGTTTATTATTTTCATTTATTTTTATTGTAATAAACACTGATCCATACTGTTCCACTTTCACCAGTGGACTACCAGAAAAAACATCCTCTGAAGGTTGCTGTGGCCGTGCTGCTCTCTCTGGTTTTACGCCAGGCTCGGCTCCTTTCAAAGACTCCTTGCGAAGCACTACTCCGGGTTTTTTTGGACCTAATTGTATTGCGGAGTTTTGCACAGCAGCGGCTGGATCTTTGCTCTCAAACCACAAAAAATGTGATGGCACAACAGTCTCCTTCAGCACACTATTCTATGCTTTCTTTTGATTTTCACATTGGCTAGTCATCCTGTTTAATTTGTCTTCTGATTAAATCGGAACCATTGCAACAAGTTGTAGGAAGCCTCTGCAAGTAACTGGTTGCTGGCAGACACTCTGTGCTGCAATAAAATGGTTAATCAGCAGTGCCGTGCACTGTAGAGCCGATGCGCTGCTGGTTCTGCCGGCCTGAATGGAATATAATGTCTACTGTTGTGTACAACCTTTATAGACTGAGCTGAGTAGTGATGTGTGGGTCGACCCGTAACCCACGGGACCCGCAAATGGACCTGCGGGTCGGGCAGCATCGCTCTGTAAATTATATTTTGACATTATTATTATAATCTATTAATCTATAATCTATTGCTGTCATGGCATCTGAAGGTAGGCCTGCTGATGTGTTGAGCAGGTGACAGTCCGCGGCCATTTTCAAAACACACTTGTGTCACGCACTCCAAAAGAAACTTGTTGAAACTTTAAACAATAATTTATTGTACAAAACGGGGGAATCAAACGTTGACAAAAACGGTTCCATAATTCATATTAAATTCAAAAGATAACCAAAAAACAGCTACAAGTTAGAGGGAATAGTGATAAAGTGGTAAAACTTGGCATTGATCCACAGCCTCAGACGGATGCGCTCAAGCTTGCCGTGCGCACAAGCTCCGTTGGTAGGCGATACTATATTTTCATATTTTTAACAATGCAGTTTAAAAGTTTTGATTTTTACTGATAACCTACATTTACCAACAACAAAAAGACTACATTTAGCACCAAAAAAATATGTCCGAATATTTGGGTACAGCCCTAGTAATTAGTACCTTATTACTCTTCATAGACAGCAATATTGTAAAGTATCTTATTACTTTCAAATGAAGGTAACTAGTAACATGTAATATATTTCATTTTGAGAGTAACTTGTCCAACACTGTGGCTTACATTCACAAGAAGCCTCAGCAACAGCAACAGAAAGCCTCTCAATCTGACATTTTCACTTGAGCAACTTAAAAATAGATGGATGGTAACTGCACAATGATGCAGAGAGTATGGGGATGTGTTTGATTTGCAAGCTTATGATAAAAGGATGTATAAATAAACATGAACTGCACTGATGAACTGCGGACTTGCTGTCTCAAGGAGTTACAAAATGTGGCTTTCCTTTATCAGTGGTAAGTGTGAGAGCTCAAGCGACTGGATTTTCTCTCTGGATTGTGCCACTGCTGTGAAAGAGAAACACAAACACAGCCGCGCACAGACGTTAGCTTAATTCCCCCGTCTTCCTGCTGCCAGGCTGCAAGGTGAATCTAGATGACAGGGCAAGTGATTTCCCTTTATTCAGCTGGCACCGGGGAGCCAATGGTGGCCTTCAAACCAAAGGTTTACAAAGGAAAGAACAACACAGAAAAGGTAAGGGATCCCCAAGAGTGTTATGCACTTTGGAGCACTGTGCACAAGTGCTGCTTGTCTTTGTTCATGCATTTAATATTAATGTGTGGTTGGAGGGGAACGTGTGTATCATTTCATCTTGAGGAGTGGAAGCCAGTCTGATCTGGTCTGGGGTGTTACAGGAACGTGGACATGAATATCCATTGGACAGCCTTTTTTCTTTTCTTTTTTTTTTTAGGTGAATTGTGAATTTCCTCATAAACAGCTCAGTCAGCTGTGAGACATTATGCTTGGAAAGGTTGCATAAGGCTTACAAGGCAACATAAACATTGGGTGTTGGCCAGTTTTCACCATGTTTACTACGGAAACTGATGCTCTGTTGAAAGGGCCCCTCCTCTTTGTTTCTTAATAATTTATAAGAGTCATTAAAGCTCAATCATCAACCACAATCATCACAAAGCACTCATGATGTCCTGCTCTGGCACCATAAAATAGTAATGCATCTTTATCTATGGAGCTGTTAGATTGACCAAGTGCCAATAAGCAGCAGCAAACAGTTTTTTCTTCGTAATCAGCAACATCCTATAATCACAGTTATTCATGAACTTACTTTAATATTATGTATTATAAACTGTATTCAGTATATCTTTATATTGAGTGCATGTATTGTTTTCCCCAAATTCTAACTTCACTTAGATTTTCAATTGACAAAATTCTCATTTTTTCAACAGGGAGGTTATGCTTTTTTCCCCGTTTGTTTGGTTTGATTGACCTTCGGCAGGATAACAGAAAAACTACTCGCCCAATTGTCATGAAACAGATCCATATTATGAGGCAGATACACATATGATTTTTCATTTTCATTAATATTGTGAGATAGGGCCTCTGGAGGAGGATATGTTCATTTGTTTTTGTCAGTTTATAATGATGTGACCAAGCGGCAAGCTGAGGCAGAAGCATGTGGAGGTGCCAAAAGCTGCAGTTCCTCTAATGACCACTTGAGGCTGGCTCCAAAAGCGAGTCAATACCCATGGACCCCCATGTTAATGTCCAACTCCACATGTTTACAGCCTTGTAAAAAAATAAAAATAAAAAAAAGTTTTAATTTCCATTTTACCCATTCATAACAACTTCACAGGGGCATGTAACTGTTGTTATTGTTATTAATGCTTAAATGTTTGTACAGTTAAAAGCGTGACTGCTTGAGTCACAGGCTGGTGCTGTCTGTCAGCTAGTCACTACCATGGCAACTATGTTGGTTCGATAATATAACCATGGCGTAACCCCAGATTCACAGAGTATCAGTGTAGCCCTAGCTGTCACTATATCAGTGTATTCACGTCATGAAAGTTAAATGTAACATTTCAGTAACCTACAATATTTGGTTGTTCCTTGTCAGTTTGGTTAACATAATTTTTTGTTTATTTGTCATTTGTCAATGTAACGTTCAGAACAAATGTTTTTGTAAATAGTCAGGTCTCATATAGCTAGCTGTTAGCAAATGAAGGGATGCTACCATGCTAGGTGTATTCCTCCGACACATTCTCACTCTGACTCCGTCATATATCAACATTTGGTCATGGACTTTTTGACTTGCAAGGTACCCTGGTTGTGTTGTTTGCTGACGTCCTGGGATGCTGTGTCAACTTCTCCCTGTTACATACAGTACATTGTCTGGTTTCAAAATACACGTCCATTTTCACTGGAAATGTAAGGCTTGCATTCGGTCAAAATAAAAGCACTACGTCTGTACAGGACTGCAAATGGACTTTTTTTTTTCTTTAACAAGAAACGCACCTAGTTGCATTTAGGCAACAAAAGCACATGGTTGGGTTTAAGAAAATAAAAACAAGGTTTGGCTTTACAATCGTACGTGAAGCCAACACTGCCTTGCAGGTGAAAGTTGGTGGTAGTTGGACCCATCCACTGCCCCTCCTGCCCTCCCTACTCAGACTTCCAACCCCTTGACTTACATTGTTGTCAGAGCATGCTTTACCCTGATGCCGCCGGGTGCCGTTAAACAATAACGGTGACCGGCCACATATCAAGCTGACATGAAAAGACAGCTTTTTTGGCGATATCTGACACTTTAAGTCACTGGCCAATTGCCGGTATCCAGTGACTTATGTTGTTTAGATGAGTGATTCTCGAAAAAGCTAAAAGCAGCAATTCCAGAGGCCAAGCAATCAGCCTGTCCCAAACACACCTGTTGGGAACTAGTAGCCTCAAAGATATCTCATAATGAGAGTCACAGACACTATTACACAAGCTTAATAAGAGAGGACCAGGTTAAAAGCAAAAGATAACAACTTTTGAACCACATGGCTGCTTTTGAATAATTTATGAAATAAAATTGCTCCTCTATTATTTTAATCTTGGCTCACAGTATTCTGAAATGGAGCAGGTGTGGCCCTTTCCATTCATTGCTGAAAACTGGGCTTAACCACAGTCAAACACAGGCACAGTACAACTACACTATGAATGAATGCTGCAGTAATTTACTGATGCACAAACGCTACAAACAGCAGCGTTAAGGGCCTAGGACGGACATTGGCTAATGTAAAACCTTAGTTATGAAAAGCAAACATACTTGTTGCTTAACTTGTTGAACTTTACAGAATTCCTTTCATACTTTTCCTGTTCATCTTTTTTCTGTTCCATTCCAAACCAGTACCCCATAATCATTTTCCATTTAATAGAAGCTATGCAATTGTACATTCCCCCTGACCCAGTTTCCTGACAATTTCTAAAGAAGCCTTCACAGCGTGAACTCTGTCTCCCATGAATTTTTCCTCAAATGCAATTTCTATGATATACACTCGGGCTAGCATGGTTGGTTACATTTGAAAACTAGCCTGCAGCCACTGAACCCTTTTGACAGAGATCCCTTTAAGAACTGCTTTGGCCCAAATGCAGAGGCCAGTGTACCCCAGAGGAAATGGATGAGACATATGCATTGTTCGTCACTGAATGCCTTTCAATGTGCCTGTAATGCTGGATGTGGAGCTGACGGTGGTGTACCAGGATTCTGCATATGCACTTTGCCAGGGAACTTTGGCCCACTTGGTCTTCAGCTGTTGTCCAGTGAGTTTATTTAAATCTGAGCACTATGAAACTTCTGACTTAAGCCTCTGAAAAAGTCCTCTTTAGCAGCTTACACCAAAAGATTGGCAGAAGATGAGATGAATAAACAAAGTGCTTAAATGTAGATTTGTTGACGCCGGAGGGGCTATTAAATCACAAAGTTAAACAGAAAACTGAATCAAAAGTGTCAAAAATCAACTCTTAAGAATATCATTTCCTCTAAATAAAAGAAGAACATTTGTAATGAAGTCATTAAAAAATCTACAACATCACAGATGAAGAAAACCTTTTGCACCTGCCGTTTTGGGATTTGATGACTGGAATTATAAGACTGACTTCATACTGTGCTGTGTTTGTGAGTAAACAACAAAGATGTTTGACGGTTTAAACACACCACAGTTTAGGTCATATTGTGTTTGCAACAGGCATTGGAGAATGATCACAGCCACCTTCTTACCAGCCACGCTAACTGAGCTGCATTCTTAGTATTATAAAGAGCATGAATAATTAATGTTTGTTATCTACAATGCAAGGCTTGTGTGTTTTCTATTCCACTCGGAAAGGTGGGTGCTATGTGAGTGTGAAGAAATGCATTGTTACAGTTTATTTGTACTCTGTGCCTCTGGCTTTACGGAGTGATGTACCAGAGCAGACAGCTTACTGTCGATAAGCACCTATACATTTCCTTCAGTAAATCACCTATCTGCGGCCACGCACTCACTACAGCAGGATGTGTTGCTGTTTGCTTTAATGCTGCACAACTGCAGCAATGGAGGATTTTAAATACAAGAAATTAATTAATTCAATAATGTATGGGGGCATAAATCACATTCGCAGCACATATAGCGGTTAGTGGTAATAGCAGTGTGTTTGTTGGCAGACTGCCTACATTGTGACATGTAGTTCCATTTAAAGCACTGGATATCTAAGTTTGGTAATCCTGAAAAGTCTGTATCTGGATGAGGGTGATCTATTCCAATGTTGCTTTAAAAAACAGGCACAAAAGTAAGATGGGTCAGCTGATCCTGGACAGCAAAACATGATATATCCAAATTTTTTAAGCAAATAGGCCCAAGCGACTGCCGTGGTATAAAGAGTGAGAAAGTCTATATATGAAGGATGGGAGAGGAGGTGGACGGGTCAAACAAAGACCAAAAGTCAGTCGACTTATTTTATTAACAACGTAGTGTGCTAATATGTATAACACAGTAATAACATATGTCACATAATGTATGTGAGACGTAGGTCACATGACGTAACATTACACTGGTAAGAAACGTTATGTAGGGCCGCTGACCACGCTGCTGTATTTGAACGGGAATGAGAATGTGCGGTGAATGTCTTTGGGCTTCTTTGTATTTTCTTCGTCTTCAAACATCTTGGGGCCATGTTGGAAATAAGTGTTTTTCCTTTTTAACTTGTTATCTTTAGGATTTTTGTTTCCATAACTGATAATCTGTGAAAATGTATCTATCTATCGATGTTTGACTGTATTTTTTATGTTGAAGGTGAAAGTATTTACCAAAATCTGTGAGCAAACGTGGAGTGCAAAATGACAAAAACACAAACAGAAATGTCTCTTAAAGGTTAGTAGTTGAGGAGAAACTCCTCCTGAAAAGCCTTTTTATCACACAACACTGCATTACTTGCTAGAATGCTTTCAGATGTATCAGATGAATATAGTTGCCTTTCATTGGCTTCAGTGTCAACTAATTTGGATGCAAATTCACAATGTCTGTTAAAGTTAAAGTGCAAACTGATAGCTCTAACCCAAACGTTGTTTCGCTTACATCACAGCTGTAAGTGAACGGTTATATGAAATAAAACAATTATGTGTGTGGGTAGTCAGCTGCACCCAGTAAACCTAAACACACTGCTCATCTTGTGCTTTCTCCAGGTCATTCTCTTTTCTGGCTTTGGCATTTCAATGGAGCTTTTTAAGTAGTCAGTTCTGCTTGCACTTGCTTCAGTTTTTTTCTGTATGAACAACATTATTGATGAGATGAGAATTAATAAACAAGTTATGAGTTTCAAGTCATTATTCTACCACAGAACTTTGAGTTTTTTCTTTTTTTTCCCTTTAGTTTGGCATGAAATGCTAATGTGTCATTTCACTCTATTATTGAAACTACTCAGGTTTATTGACTTTAAAAAAAAAGGTTACTGTAGCTTTATTTAAATTCAAATATGTTGTGCATTAAAGTGAAACTATGATTTATTGGGATATGTGTATAGCCAGAAAAATTAACCAGAAGATGATGGATATGTAGCATGCTGACCGCAACACTCACCAGAGGACCTAGTTCCTGGATGGTTCCACAGGATACTTTCTTTGAAATTTAACAGCTAAACAATCTATTGTGGAGTATTCTGAAACAAAAATCTTGAATAAAGTTTTTAAAGTTTTGATGACTGAGTGCCATTTTATGGAGCCAGCATATGATAGAGGGTCACTATACTTTTTTTCCCTTTTTTTTTTAATTTACATTTTTTTATTAAATGTTAACACTTTACAAAAAGTAACAAATAAATAAAAATAAATAACAATCATCAGTGACGAAGCCTACACAACATTTCATTTTACGTTCTAGTTTTCCACTTTCTAACATATTTGGGGGAAAAGATATAGTGAAACAGTACAGTGTTTGACATTGATTGTACCTACAGTCCTGGATGGATTACTGAATGGGCATACCAGGCACAGGCCCAAGGGTCCAAGGGCCCAAAGTGTCAGGGCCCCCCTGGCCTTCATTTGCAAAATGTCACTCAAACTACCAACCAGGAAGAGACTCAACATTAAAACAAAAAGACACAAAAGACTACAGAAATGGTCAAAACAACCAAAAAGAAGCAAAATTACCTCAAAGAAACAAAAACAAAAATTAAATTGCAAAACAACAACAACAAGGGGTAAAACCACTACAAATACTGCAAGTTGGGCCCTTTGCATATCTGTGCCCAGGAGCCCACTGTTTTATAATCTGCCCATGCCTACAGTAGGTGTGGGATGATCGATCCTAAAATATCAGTACTCTACGTTTTCATTCTTAAGAAGGATTGGTTTCTCACTTTGACATTGCACTTATTTGTATTTCAAAATCTTTATGTTTTTTTGTTGTCTGCACTTAATCAACTTACTAGAGATCCAGCAGCATCTTCTTAGTTTCACTTTCACCCAATGTCGGCATGAGGAGGAGGGGAAGGTCCTCCCGTTTACTGCTGCGGACTGACACAGACCCTCATTCAGACTATGAACAGAAACATATACCCATAGCCATTGCTGTCTGCAGACATTCAATACAGATAGCATGTCTGAGCCTGACTAGTTTTTATGCAACACATATAAGCAATGATGGACTAATGAAAGAGGAAAAAACATGAGAAGGAGAACTTGGAGCTGCAAATTAAAAGAAGGGAGGAGGAAGGAAAGGCCTCAGCATCCAGACCTCTGACACAGAGACAGAGTTCACTGGCAGATCTCTTCAGAGAGGCTCAGACAAGGAATATCCTGGTACTATATAGTAGCCTAGTGAAAAAAATATTTTAGTCAATTCAGATCTTCAGCATTGGTTAACTTTACATTTTCACACTGTGATATCTGCTATCACTTGCTGTTATTTAACCAGATTACTTAAATTGTATTCCAAAAAAAAAAGCTCCAATACTCATACCATCTGCAAACCAGCAGAGTGGACTGCAGCAACCTCATCATCCCACTTGCAATGCCTATTGGAGGGGGGGATCACTTCCAGTGTAGACTGATGATTGATTATTCACTTCATAAATCTAAAGAAAAGCCATTTTTAATAATTAAAAAGTGTTGTGTCATATCAAATTGTATCGTATTTTATATCGTATCGTAACAATACTGGGGATTCTTGTATCCCTGTATTACTTGGTATCAGATCCTGCCTTTCGTTGCCTAGCAATCTTCCTCTCTTCATATTTTTAATCAACATATTTGAATATCTGGGGTTCATCCATTAGGTCTTTCCACATGTAAAACCAGAAAGTATTGTTTGAAACACTTTAAAAAAAGTATAAATCTCTTCGTCCCTTGTCCAAGTAAGTCATGTAGCGTGCCTTCTCTTTCGCCTGATTGTGGTGTGCAGTCCCAGATGGTTCCCAAACAGGGCTACAGTTGACCATACCGTCCCTTAAAAATAACTTTAAAACCCCAAGTCCCACACGCATGTCCTGATAATTTAAATTACACTGCTGAACCAAATTTGTAAATGATAAAGTTTACAGGGAGCTTACAGCTGACTGATCAATATGCAGTGACATAACTTATCAAAATAAAAGTCCACAGTTAGCCAGTGATGAACATTATAATCACTCAGGCATGTCTGAACATTACTACATTCATCTAGTGTGTAATGATCCCCCTTGCTATCAGCTCAGCCTGCACAGCTGAAATAACTTAAGCCAGGGTTACTGGAGCAGAGCCCGTACAAAGTGCCACTCTCTGCCACTTCTCCCACTGAAACTGATTAGAAGGATTTGCTGCTAAAAACTTGGCCACTAGACGGAAACTACTTTAACTCCAACGTTTTGTTAGCAAGCACAGAAAGCAACAGACGGAGGCAAACAACATGGACCCTCAGCACTGTTGGGGCTGCACTCAGAGAGATGCAGTGACAGTAACTAGCAAGAGAATATTAGCATGCAAAAGATTCCTCGGACAGCACCAAATATAAATCCAAGAAGCTGAAGAGCTTTGAGTGTGGGAGGTGAGAGACACAGAGACAGAGAGAGATATTATAGCCGGATGGAAAGATGGATGGATAGACGGACTTGGATAAGGAGAGGGAGGAGGGGTGAAGGAACCTATTTCCGGAGGGCTGCAGAGCTTTTTAATTCCAGCTTTTCTGACTTTTCTGTGAGAGCGCCTTCCGCTTCTTGCTCATCACTTAAAGCCATCTTTCAGTGGGGATTTGGACAGCGATGCCTCTTGGCAGGCCCACTAAACCCTGGCTAAACTGCGACTGACGTTGAGCTTGGAATGCGTTTCACTTGACCCTGAACACACAACAACTTTTATCTATGTGACACACTGCACATGCTAAGACACACCAAACATAACCAGCTACATGTTCTGTTTATCCCCTCTGACACAGACAAATGCAGTGTAACTCCAAAGGGATTCTTTTAATGTATACACAGCAAGCAAGACAACACAGCTTTTCTTCAATGTAAAAGATTTTGCGTCTTCACAGGTTATGATTGTGACATGACATGATAATAGTTTGATGTCAAGCTAGGCAGGACTTGCAAGCCCAACACAAACCATTCAACTGAACACAACATGCCTGTCACTTCAACATTTTGCCTTTTCACATCCTTATATCTACAGTCCATTGGTGGATCCAGCACCTTATGGTTTAAGCAGCCCAGCTGCCAGAAGAAAATGTTGCATTGTACATTTCTGCAAATCACAAATATGTTACATTTGCACATTTCATATGTATCATATTAACATTTCTAATGTGACCTAGTATATCAGCTGACTTTGTTATCGAGAGGTAGAGGATTTGGTGGATGGAGTGCCACCTCTGCGAGACACCTGCCAAGTTGCAGACCATTGTTGAAAAAGGCTTTTAGGCACCAAAAGTGGGTGTTTCATAGCAACTCCCACTGCTGTGATTTACAAGCTGCGTCAGTCGGGTTGATTTATAATCAAGCGCACCTTTGCGTACTGTCGTATTGTTTGCCAGAGCACACTGAAGAAGGGCCAGACCCGAAATGTCTGTGTGGCAAAATAAAATTTGGTGAGTGCTGTTCCTCTCATCTTTCTGAATTTTTGTTTTTTGTTTCTGTTGAGTGCATTGTCTCCTATTTTTCATAGCAACTGATCACTGTTTCATTGTCACCAATTTGCCTTGTTACATTTCCTGCCAAGATAGTGGCACAAAAAGTGGTTGATTTTTTTTTGTTGCTGTTCTGGCAAGGATCATACCGCCAAAATGTAATGTTGTTAGCATATTCGCTACATAATGACATGCAAATGTAACGCATCTGTGGTTTGGAGTAAAGTACATGCCAATGTTTTTTTTTCTTCTGGTGAATAGGCCAGGTTCAAGGTCAATGCCAAACTTTTAGTGCCATTGCAAGATGCAGTGTATCGCATCTCCCAGCCAAAAATGGGTCGTATATTGGATTGTCCACAGGTTCCATAATGGCCCCATGCCAATTGCCCACATGGGTGGGTTATGGGCATCTTATCTGGGGCCCTCTTGTTTAAACCCACCCATGTGGGCAATTGGCATTAGGCCAAAATGGAACCCACTGTTAATGTTGTTGACAAAAACTATGACAAGAATTTTTCGTCAGTTACATTTTTTCAATGACAAAAATGAGACGATGACAAGCTAAAAATCTATGTTGACAAGGCGAGACGTGATGAAAATGTTAGTATGGGACTATCGGACACTGAACGGCTGTACTTGCAGTTATCTGGCAAACTCCAGTTAATAGTCTTCGCCAGGATGTTTCGCTATCCAGCAGAAACACTCACACCACAGCAGCGTCAGCCATTAGTGCAAGTGTTGATGTGAGCTGTAATTCAGCAGAAAATAATCAGATGTGTGTGTCTGACTGTGGATAGTGGAGCTGCTGAATGGATTTGTGACCCACATCATCAAATACTAGAATAAATACAATACAATACAAATGTTGGCTGAGCTGTAGCATGACACAAAGTAAGAGTTTGCAGGTAGTCTGGCTTTCACATAGGAGGAGACTGCCTTCTCAGGAAGAACAGTGGACGGGGTCAGTTGTTTTAGAAAGCGCCCTCTAGGGTTAGTAATTATAACAGGAAGTCAAGGGATGTTGGTGTAGAACCGTTTTGTTTTTATCAGCATGAATACAGTCACTCCATAAAATCCACGTGCTTATCAATGCGGCAGTACAAAAATACTTCTTTTTAACCCAAATTGTGATTTTTCCCTCGGCCTAACCAGACACTTTTTGTGCCTAAACCTGACCAAACTTCAACCATGTAACATCATTAACTGATTTATTTTTCAACTGTGATGTGTAACAACTCTGGAAAGCACAGACAAATGATGCTGTCCTGCTGACAGAGACTCTCACAGACCTATAATTAAATTTTGCCTTCTCATACACTGTTCACAGGTACAATATTTTCCTAACCCAACCAGACTATAGCTTTTAAATTATTCATAACATTATCGTCTATAACAAATGCAGTCTAAGGTTTAGCACAATATCAATGTTTCTCTCTGCTAATAGAAAAGGTCTGAACATACTGACCTGCTAATCACCAAAACCATGAGACCATGAAATAGATGCAGAAACTACTTGGTAAAGCATTACGCTAATATTTTTTTCTGCTAAAAAAAAGCCCCAAGTTCCAGGCAATTACTTCAACTTAATGTGTGTGAATGTAAATGTTATACTGTCTTGACATTTTGACCTTGTGAGCACATAGGAAATTAGAATACATTGGATTTAAGTCAGTTTTATGGCTCAAACAACAATAATTGTTTAATCCTGGAACATCATAAACTGTTTTGGTTCTTGGCTGAGATTGTATCCGTGCACCGTGAAAATGAGCAAGCATGTACAGTGCAGTGCTTCCCTTGGTGTGAAACAGAAAGATATGGAGACTTATACAAAGACTTTTACTCTGCATAAAATCTTACATTTTCAGATGCTAATGCTTCATCACCACCGCAAAATCTGATAACTGCTATATATTGTATAGAATAGAGCACAGACATCACTGGCATCAGATATACACACACAGGCGTATGCAGGAAACATGTAGCATCGCCAAAGTGGAAGTGAAAGCAAGCATCACACAGGCATCAGGAAAGACTGGAGAGAGACCTCTATGCCAGTCACACTAAAGATATATGGCAGCCAATCCATAACATCACAAGCTATAGAAGCAGGGGCGCCCCAATCATGTGTGAGGCCACGTTGCCAGATGAGCTTAACACCTTTTATGCTCGCTTTGATCTCCTCAACAAAGACTCAGCTATCAAGTCTGCCCCGCCTCCAGAGGACTGGTCACTGTCAGTATCCACAGCGGATGTGCGAGTGAGTGTGAGCAAAGCTGCTGGGCCTGATAATATCCCTGGCTGTGTGCTAAGAATATGTGCCAGCCAGCTAGTTGATGACTTCACTGATATTTTTAACATATCACTGTGTCAGGGAGAGTGTTCTCACTTGTTTCAAGACTGTCACCATCATCCCTATACCTAAAAAGTCTGCAGTGTCTAGGCTAAGTGATGACTGCCCTGTGGCACTCACCCCCATTTTGATGAAGTGCTTTGAGAAACAGGTTCTCTGCCACGTCAAATCATCATCCAAGCCAGCCTGTGCTATAACCAGTTTGCATTCAGAGCCAACAGATCCACAGAGGATGGCATCTCCACTGCTCTCCACTCAGCCCTCACACACCTTGAAAATAACAACACCTACATCAGAATGCTCTTTGTTGATTTTAGCTCAGCATTCAATACATTCTCCTCCTGGGCTTGAGTAACATACTCTGCAACTGGGTATTGGACTTCCTCACTAACAGACCACAGACAATCTGGATTGGTGGTCACACCTCCTTCACTCTGAACACCAGAGACCCCAGGGCTGTACGCTCAGCCCCCTTCTCTTCACGCTGTACACCCACAACTGTTATCCCCAAAATGAAGAGAACTCAGAGAAGAGAACCTACTGCTTGACGTCACTGCACAAAGGAGGTAAAGACACAACACCTGTCTACATCACTGGAGCTGAAGTAGAGCGGGGTTTAGGGGCTGTACACATGCTGGTTTTTTGTTGTTTTTCTTCTTGTCCTCAAATTCATTGTTTTCTGTATAGATGCAACACATTCTCACTCCAATCTCATCACATATCAATATTTGGTTGTGGACTTTCCATGTCAACGCATGACATGCAGGGTACCCTGGGTGCGTTGGTTGTTAACATTCCGGGACTCCATGTCAACTTCAGCCTGTTACATGCATTGCCTTTCAAATACACTTTAGTTTTCACAGGAAATGTACAGTTTGTATAAAGTCTCTTTCAAAATAAATGCACTACATTAGTACAGCACTGCGAATTTATGTTCACACATGGTTACGCTGAGCCAACACACACACACACACACACACACACACACACACACATGGTTGGGTTTAAGCAACAAAAGCACATGGTTGGTTTAGGAAAAAAGAACAGGGTTTGGCTTTACAATATTATGAGAAGTGAACACCGGCCTCCTGGGTAAAAGTTGGTGATTGTAGGACCTATCCACCATACCACCCACCTGCCCTACCCAGACTTCTGCCACTTTAACTGCTTATTGTTCAGGGAGTGACAGCTGCACTCTGAGATAAAAAGAGTTCAACTTTTGGAACGCAGCAGAGTGCACTGCACGTCATGTAACAAGGTACAGCCAACCACAGCCTGCAGATATCTTTCCCGCTTTCTGTAAATTTCAGTCCATGGTAAATATGGAAGAGAAATTGATGATTTTAGTGCAGGGCTTTACATTTGTCCCACAGATAATATTTTAGGCCTGATACACACTACAAAACAACGCCTGAAAGAAAACCAGCTCTGCACTCAGGACCTCTGGTAAGAAGACTATGATACAGTGCAGGTTATGGTAGCAACCTCAGATGTAACCTGCCTCCGCACTCTTGAAAGTTGGCACAGAGTATGTACAAGATGTGTGTGTACAGGCCTTTAGGTTACAAGGAATCAGCATCACAGAGAACTTGAAACATGGTCATCACACATTCCCAACCTGGTAAAGAAATTTCAGCCGTATCTGGGCTGTATTTCTCAAGGAAACTTAAGAAGTCAAAATTCTGCTGTCAAATTCTTGCCAACTTTTACAGAGGAACAATAGAAAGCATCCTGACTTGACACATTACAAACTGGTATGGGTTGTGCACAGGCCATGACAGGAGGGCTCTGTAGCGTCTGATTGAAACTACCCTGAACACCACTGGCACCAAGCATCAGCGATATCAGTAACGTAAGGTGCCTGCACAGAGCCCAGAGGAAACTAAAAGACAATACCATCCTAGCAACAGCCTGTTCAACCTGCTGCTGTCTAGCAAGTATCTGCTGCTGTACAACCAGACTACAGAGCAGCGTCTGTCCTCAGGCTGTAAGGGCTCCTCGACTCATCCATACTCCACCATAAAAACTTTTTTTTCTTGTGTAGCAGAAAAAGGACTACAACTTGCATTTTGTCATGCAACCCTGTGTTGTAGAATGACAATAAGTGAAACCCAACCTTGTATAATTAATCAATAGAGAGTGACTGCTACTGGCCTAAACTGATACTAAACACCTCCAACAGGAGTAGAGTTTAGAGAGGTGGCCCCTTTACTGTTTTCCTCCAGTGACTCAATCGCCTCGCCAGCTTGTGTCTCCTCCAGCTTGGAGGAGGACACTTCTTGTTTGTTTGCAAATGTAAAAAACTGACAAGGCCGTACCACAGCACAGCCTGTGCTGGTGAATATTTCCATTTTAATGTTAACAAATTGTGAGATGCAGGTTTGCTCAAGTTATGCCCAGCTAAGCATGGGGCACAGTAATGTGTCACACCATCTGCTCTCCTCTCAGCTCAGATCCATGCAGTAGACTTTTTTTTCTTTAGTTAAAATCACACCATTACTGCTTAACCTGCAGATGAAAAGTTATTTTTAACTTTTAAAACTTGGTGGTTTGGAAACCACCCTATGGAATTCACGCACTGATCCGCCTGAGTGATTCCTAAAGAATCAGTATCAGCCTTAAGGTTTTGAGGCTTAAGGTTTTGAAACAGCTGGACTAAAGAGGAACTGATAAAGAATGTTTAGTGAGTAGGAATGAACAAGAATGACAAAAGGGATTTTCCCTAAGTCCACATAGGGATAAACATTCCCCGAAATGTCGACATTTATTGAAAATCAGCTCTCTGGAACAGAACCAAGTTTCGATAAAGTTCCAGGTCTGTCTCACTTCAAACTTTGGTTTTTAACTCCTCAAATACAGGCTTAATATTTGTACATTTTATCAGACTTTGTACCACAAGATAATATAAATAATTTCAGACGATTCTAAAAATTTATTCCAGAAATGACTCTGTCAACAAGTCATTGCATAATGAGTCTGGATCACAGCTTGATATTCACTGAGATGTAATAGACTCGCAATGTTTTGTTTTTTCCTTCAGATGACTCATTGTTTCGTGTTTGCAAGCATTGTGTTAATTAATTATGAAGTGCATGAAAGAGTCAACAGAAAGTCAAGCTCAAGTATTTTTACTACATTTAGAGTGAAAGTGTTTTTGAGTTTTTTAATAAAATGCTTTACTGCATGCAAAAACTAGATACCATTAGTTATTGACCGTGTGTATGTGTGTGTTTGTGTGTGCAGGAGCAGGGATCAATACCAGTGCAGATGCTGTTACTTGTTGTGACTGCCTGAGAGATAGCAAAAGATAAATAAATAACTATAATTACACAACTCAAAGGACTACGAGTAATTTCTCCACACAGCACAGAGAAAAAGGCAGGAAAGCAGAATCTGTGAACCTTAAAGGCTTTGAACATGCAGTCACCACACACTAATAGAAATCAAAGAACAAGAAAGTCTCGCCCAAAGCTGTAGTATGTGCCTTTCCCTAAAGCAATTAGAAAAATAACACAAATAGAAAACCACGTTCTGCAACTGTTGACAAGGAAAAGATATAATACATACGGTGCTGGAACCCACAGTGCTTTGGAACTCTTCAGGCTTCAAATCAATATTATAAAATACTACATTGTTTCTGTACAGCTGAAATGTGTTTCAGACATGCAAAAACTAAACACAAAAACGAAGGACAGCCCTTGAGCCAAAGAAAAGCTATGGTCTTTATGTTTTTTTTCTCATATTACAACAAAAAATGTTCTCCAAAGGAACGCTAGACAAGACAAGGACAGATACTAAAAGGGGGCTCTGCAATTGTCCTTTCCTTGAGACACTATTTTTGAAGCATGACTGATGAAAACTACTTCTATTGGGTCCCACAATACTAGTTTCTACCAGTTTTCATGACGAGACAGTCAGTCCCTTTTGTAATCTCTCTATAGAGCACACAGCTTTCTGAAAATCATCACTGAAAATGATTGATCTACATTCCTTGCATCTGTGGGAAGTTTTGGAATATTCCAAATTCAAAAAACAAATTTAATAGAGAGGTTTCACAATTAATAACTCCAAGGGCCCTATCTTAGACCTAGAAACCTGCTAGTTTCAGACTGATGCAGTTGTCATTTTCACGGGCAGCACCCAATGCTGTGCAGGTAGCAAATGTATTTGTGCCCATCAGTGTGCCAATGGGTGTGTAGGTCATAAAATGAGGTGTGGTTGAGCAAAGTGTTGTCACAATGCTATTTTGAGGCAGCAGAAGTGACTTTGCCATCGACCACCAACAACCTGGTCTAAAGTCAGAAGGGTGCAGTATTTTCCTGCTATTTAACAGCAGATGAGTTCACAACAGGTGCACACTTTGCTTGCTTCACGTAAAGGGATGTGTGGATGGGTTGCAGGAGGGTAAAATAATACATCGTTAATAAAGAACATATTAATGACATTCTCTAAAATACGGACATAGCAGAGATCAGAGCGGAGCTGCAGAGCTGCTGTCAAACTTCCCAGTCGGAGGGACTTCATTCACTATTTTAGAAGCTAAAAATTTAGTTCTGCTTCCTCTGTCAAGTGTATAACTACTGTTTTTAGCTTTGCTGCTTAAATGTCCCACACTATTCGCTGCAGTGACATTACTGCTCTTACTGCATTACTCTCAGCTTCTCTAATTTGCTGAATCCACCATGTAAACAGCAGGGCACCAGATGCAGGCACACCTGGCTTTTAAAGGAAATGAGAGATTACACTGATTGTTTGAATTCACCTATGATTATTTAAGGGACTATATACAACCCCTTTGCCCCTTGCATCTTACTTTGCACCGAAACTATGTGCCATTGAACTAAGAAAAGTGGACCACTAAATGCACTTAAGCCATGCATTTCAACCATGCGCTATAGACTGTTCAAATAGGGCCCCAAGACATGAAAAGAGCACAAATTGGTCAAATAATGGATTAACTGGCCTGTGGTTCATGACGTTTGTGTTAGACGCATTCAGCTATAAGCGTTTCTCAGAAGCAAAAGTAATGTGTGAGAATAAAGTGAGAGGAGGGCTTTGTACTTGAAATGTCAGGAAAGAAATGGTGAAAGAGCGGTTATAAGAACAAGATAGACTCAAACTGAGAAAGAGAAGCTGGCGATAGAAAAAAGGCTGTTGTAGGTAATGCATATTTATGCTTTTGTGGCTACGCTAAAAACCTATGATTTGCATGTGTGGAAATGTTCAAAAACCCACACATTAAAAGCCTTGAGGTGAGGAAGGCACACTCTCACTGAACAAGTGCTTCACCTTTAACCAACCCAGACTGCTCTTACTTCAGTGTTAGCGAATCATTGCCATGGGGAAATGAAGGTATGTGAAGCTGTACATCTGAATACTCACATGACAAAATAGGGCTAAATACGTTTAAGAACGGAGGTGACTGGGGACAGAGGCGAGGTAAAGATGTCATAGCAGCATTGTAGATGGCAGTTAGCAGCAGGGTTACAAAGACTGTGAAGAATTCAGACAAAGTAATGTAGAGAATGTTTTACCCTCTGAGCAAAATGTAAAACCATTGTATCTCACTTGAAACATTCCAAATCGGCACAACTTACAGAGGATTGACGGAAAATACCGGATAAAAAGCACAGCAGATCTTCTCCTTCACACACACTGCTTCGTATAGCCTGAGAAAATGTTTTTTCCCTGAGACTATGAAAATGTACACTCCATTCTTTCCTGTCAATCAATCAAGCCACTCTGGATAATACTTTCCCAGGTGGGTTGTAATTTCAGGCTCCCAGCAAAGCAAACAAAAAGCAGCAAAAAAGGAAAAGAAAACATCACAAACGGCGGCTTATGAAATTCTGCCGAAACCTAATATTCAACTTCAAGATGGAGCATATGAGGCATGTGAGCTCGCCCTGGTTCAGATGAGTTAATTTGTCACTGGGAAAATTCTGACAGCTGTGTGGTAAGAGATTTCCTCTGACAATCTCACACTAAAAATAAATAAGAACCTTACACCCATGAGACACAGATGGGTTCATTTGAAAGAATTAAAAACAGATTCAAGACAGGTCAGAGGCTGCTCAGTCCCATAATGGGATAGCCACTGCAGTGGTTTCTTTACACTACACTGGATCAGCAGGGGTAGCATCACATTGTCAGGTTAAAGAAACTTGCTGCATTTGCTGTCACCTCCTGGCCAGGGTTTTGTGGAGCCAAAGCCTACACTTTGCCTCCGAACTGGTTATGTTTGAGAACTAATTGGGTTGTAAATTGAACAAACAAATAAACAGCCAACACAGTTGACAGTGTGTTTTTATGCTTGCTATATGGGTAATAATCTACATGTATTAATGCCACAGTGGGACTGTAAAGGTTTTATGAGATCCTGGTTGACTTGCCATCCTGGCTAACCAATTAAATTATATTTCCACAGTGAGACAATAATGTGATCATGTGACCAAAGTTTCATTGTCACAACCACAATTTTAACATTTGCTACTGTGATTTTTCTAAGGTGAGAGTTGTTGCAATGTGTGAATGCTGTTGTGGAGCAGGGACGTAGCACCAAATCCTGGGCCAAATGCATAAGCAGGCTCTGTGAGCCCCCACTCTTCCTCTCTTGATCCATGTCCTTCTCACGCAACCTCAACCTTTTTTTTTTTTTTTTTTTAAATTAAATCAGTTTGCTTTTTTCCCCTCTGATCTGTCTGTTTTTCTTTTTTTTCTTATTTAGAACCCCAATTTCAATTTTTTCAAGAAAAACATGAGGGTGTGGGTTGGTGCTCCAGCAGCATACGTAGTCACTCACTCAGCTCAAGCTGTGTTTAGAGACAAAACCTAGTGCAGGGGCAGACTAAACCATTTCACACCTTTAAGGGAGTAAAGGGGCCCCAGAGTGCCTCCACCTTTAAAAAAAAAAAAAAAAAAAAAGTTCAGTCTTTTAACTAATTTAATCAGCCAAATTTCATTTAGTGATGGCACTTATTACTTACAAATAAAAAGATGCAAACAAAAACACACTTTTTGTTTAAGGCTTTTTGTGGGCTCCCCTCCCATCGGGGCCCTGGGTAATTAGTCCTAGGGACATGAGACTGATTACCCAGGGCCTCAATGGGAGGGGAGCCCGGGCCAACCCTGCACTGGGTTTTGTCTCTAAATGCAACGCACACTGTCATGTCTTTTCCCAAAAAAGGGAAATCAGGGTTTAAAGCCAAACAGAAAGAAAGAAATGAAAGAAAGACAGAAGAAAGCAAACTGACACTGTAAAAAGAATTAAAAATCAAACGCATGAGAGAGATCAAGGGAGGAAAGGCAGGGGGGCCAAAAGAGACTGCTTATGCATAGGACCCAGAGTTTGGTGCTACACCCCTGTACAGTACCATTTCCCCCTTACTACAACACCCCTGAGTCAGAGTCATAAATTGAGGCTCTGTCACTGGAAAGATTTACTGTAAATATTCTTACTGTTGTTCAGTTACTCATATGTTATTACGCCCACCATAAATAATGGTGTCCAGTGTGAACACAGGGGGTTTCAGAGGGTCTAACCCCAATTAACACCTACTGACCCCTGAAAACATCTAAAATCAAGCAAATTATTTCCTGTGTAACTATAAACATGTTAACATGCATGTTGGAATGCTAAATGTTGGTGTTGTTGATGTGTTTTTTTTTAATTAAAAAATAATAATAATTGCTTGCATACTTGGGCTTCTGGTTATTGTTGTGTAAAGAACTATATTTACAGTTCAGCAAATATAGGTGAAATTAAAATCTGCAATTCTTCTTTTCCTGTATGTTTGTGGAAAGCTTGGTTTATGTCATTAAACTCTAATAATATAGAGAAGTCCTTGTACAATATGTCAATCAGTATTTCTTAAGATAAAATTCTTAAATGGTCCTTAAAGATTGAAACACATTCATTAAAAAGGGGGATTTGGAGAGTCACACCTCTGCGAATAATGTTACACTGATTACGCCTGTGGTGACCCCTGCTGTTGTCTAGCAGCAGTGTGTGTCCTCCAAAGCATCTGCATGTAATTGCTGAGTAGGATGTCAATTTGTGGTAACACCTGGGCTTAGCAGCGCCAGTCTATAAAAGCAAGGTCTGTTACTCATCCTTGGGCTTGCTCTACTGGTCAGCTCACCTGACTCATACTCTTTCTCCTTCTTTTCTCCTGCACAGATTAGCTAGCATCCTGCTAGCCATTGTACAGGTGTTGGAAAATAAAGTTTCCAACAGGATACAATAAACTGTAATAGCCTATGCATTGATTCACCAAAACTTGGCTAAATCCTGGAAAGCATCATTCAACCAGGTAACTCTTTATCAATAGCTGATCTGACAGAGCACAGGCCACTGACAAGAAAAGGAGAGGAGGCGTGCCTTTTACATTTAAGGACTGGTGTGAGGATGAAAAAGTGGGATGCTGTTCTGTCCCTGCTGTGGATCTCTGCTATGTAAACCATGGATTACCAGAACCATCCAGAAATACGGACAATTACAAAGCAGTAGGAAATGATGTAAGAGGATGCAAAACAAGGACCACAGTACACAGGTTAAAGGAGTGGATTGGGCCACATTTCACTGGAGTTGTATGTATGTTGTATAATTCCATGCAACAAAAATTAATGACTGATTGGTTAGAAATGGCAACAATCCGTGTCTCTTCCAAATATATTTCTTTGCTATTGGTTGAGCCTGCAACTTCACCAGACTAAGTTCACTAAAAGTGAGGATGTGAAGATGCGACTTTGCTGTTTCAATCGCCCCTTTGCTCGCAATGAAGGGAAGTCAATCACAGGTGAATATTTGTCAATGTTAATTGTGCACATATGCGACTGTCACCTCTGATTCCACTGATTCTCACTCCAAGTCTTGTTCATGATCACTTACGCATTTAATTAAGTTGCTTCTGTTAAATAAAATCACTTTTGTTAAACCCTTTAAAATGGTGGTCTGGTGTGAGAGAAGCACACAGGGTTAGTAATCATCAGTGAAGGTTTCCAGCTAGGCCAGCTGTATGTCAAGTGTGGAGGATCACGAAGAGGTGTGGGTGTGATTCTCTGCCAGTGAGTCGATCTGAATGAACATGCAGGTGAACCAAATCCTTTGAAAACATGAAAAGTGCCTCTGCTTCTGTAATCTGCTGTTTTAATTCACTCATACCTTTTAATGTGTACATGTACACTCTGTGCTGCCCAGCAGCCAGCTCAGAGCATATTCCATTATGAGTCAGGTCAGGTTGTACGTCGTAACAGGTCAGATCAGGAATAGATTTAAAGGTGATCACATGTTACATGTCAGCTCTAAAGCTGAGCTCTGCAGATTATTTAGGACTCTGGCTGAGAGATTTAACCACCCCTTTCTTATTTTTTTTTTTTTTAATCCAAGATGGCAGCAGCTTCTCCTCAGTGTGTTTTATGTAAATCCATGTCTACCTTTGCATCTGTGACTTGTTGTCACAGAGACAGCCGTGGTACATATATTACAGGGTTTTTGTTTTGATATGGGTCGTTGTACATATACATGTATTTATAAATCATACCCTGATCAGCTACCCTGATCATGACCCTGACTGGCTTGCATAGTACCTACAGTACTGCCTACTGCAACAGCATCAGCAATATCAGTCCTGGAGATTATTTGTTCCTTGGCAGAGGAGCAAAAATACTGAAGGCTTTTCTCAGTGGAAAATATGTTTTGCCTCTTCTCCTGGCCTGCCCTTGATGGACAGATGGTTCATCCAATCACTTCCAAGTCTTATTTTAAAAGTGCCTGCCCTTTTCCAAACTGTTTCCAATGATGTCTTCTCAGATGGTTCTGTGGCATTAACCATCTGATGCGACAGGTTGATCAATAACCAAAGTGACAACAAGAGCTGGAATTTCACGAGGGCCATGAGGGCCATGGCTAATCCTTTAAAATCATTGTTTTATTGTACAACGCGAAAGGCCAAGTGGCCTTGCCCCTAAAATGACGAAATTCCAGGCCTGGGGACAACGCCTGACTAAGATCTGTTAGATCGAAATGTTGCACAGTTTAAACTGCTAGGAGCTTTTATTAAAGTTTCCAGATCTTTCATCTGATTCTTGCCTTAATCAATAATCAATAAGTAATCAATAAGTAAAATGTGTTCAGTGATATCAAAACTTCCATGACAGAGTTCAGAGTTGGCTTCCTGCTGTTCATGACTGGAGCTTTGATCAGTACACAACACAATGAAAGTACTCTTATGGATCACGTGGCCAAGGCATTATCAGGGGCACCTTAACATCAGCTGTTTTAAAATGAAGCAGTTATGTTCAACTTGTGTCCAACAACTGCAGACAACACTGACTACAGATTGAAACCAAAGAGACACATTCATCACATTTCCATAAGAAACAGTCAACAGCTGGCCTCAGACTGCCTCCACAAACAGTCAGCAGCTGAGTCAGTTATTCAGACATAGACAGAAGGCTGGAAGGTGGGAGATGTATTCTAAAATCTGTCTAAAATGTCTCAAAAAATGAAAAAAACAAAACAAAACAAAAAACATTACCAGTATGACCTGAATACACAATAAACAACTGAGGGGGGAAGAATTAAAACTTTTTTGGATAACATGATAGAAAAATTCGTTGTGTACTCTGTTGTTAAACATTGCGGGGGAAAATTGGTAAATGGAATTGCATTTGTAAAGCACTTTTCTAGTCTTCTGATAACTGAAGTGCTTTTACACTCATATTCAATCACTGGTGGCCAAGGCTACCTTACAACGTCCCACCTGCTACTCAGTGAAACATTCACACACACTCAGTTCAGTCTCTTCCCCAAGGATACTTTGACCTGTGTACTGGAGGAGCCAGGAATCAAACCACAAATCTTCTGATTAGTGGCCACAGCCGGCCAGTTATAACAAAATAAATTACTACTAAAATGTGCTCAGTGATCGTTAATAATATTTTTAGTTTGAAATAGTTTTTGTGTTATTGTAAGCAGTTTCAAAATGGCAAAAGTTCCTATGGAATTCCTGAACACACAGCCCTAATATGTCATGTGATGACAATTTAAACGTTTCAGATACTGCAGGTGAAACATTACCGTGGGATGTTGCCCCATCTTCTGCAGATAAATCATGAAAATGACAGTGCTGTCATTTTGTGACACCATTAACCATCATGTGTTAGCTGATGTGTCTGTGAGGCCTGTGGTGGTAACCTTTATATTCCAGCTGACGGTCTATAAGTTACTGCTCCCACAGCAGCTATCAGTGCCATTCCTCTGGAAGATTGATTTTTTTCCCCACTTTTGTCTACAGCCCAAACTGCTGTGGAAATGTTTGCTTAACAGAAGCCTATCCATTTGCTGATAAAGCAGGTTTTGTCTTTTTGCATGTCTTATTTATGTTCCTATATTGATGGAATAGGTCATAGTATCTACCCTTAGTCCTTCTCAGGATAGAATGCTGTGTGTGTTTACTGCAATTATTACTTTTTTTTGTTTCCCTTTCAAAAATGTGCGTTCTTGTTCTGTGTGTATGTTAGTCTAGTTACCAGCAGTTCTAATGGGTCATGTTTCCTGTTTAGGCTTTGTAGTAATTAAGACAGATGTTTGTAAAAATGCTCACAGATGGGAAGAATGTCACAACAAAGACAGTTTCATTAGTCTTGAAAAAAATAATTAAAAATAAAACATTGAATTACCTCTCCTCTCCAAACCAAGTTGCACTTACAGTTTACATCTATGACACTAAACAAATGGATGCTTCACACACATCCCCCCCTGGGCAACACAGAAGATCTATACAATCAGCACAGCTCCCAGGTGGGCACCCAGGATTAGTGTCACCAATTCAGTATCTGTGTTTTTGCAGAACATTATGATGTCACAGTGAAGTTGACCTTTGATTACCAAATTCTAATCATTTCAGTCTTGAATTCAAGAGGATGTTTGTGCCAAATTTGAGGAAATTCCCTCAAGACCTATGTGGGATATTGCTCTCACCAGAATGAGATTGACGCAAGGTCACAGTGACCCTGACCTTTGAACATTAAACTTTAATAAGTTTATCTCTGAGTCCAATTGGATGATGGCCGTGTTGGGAAAAAAAAACACCTAAAGGTGTTCTTGAGATTTTGCGTTTCCAAGAATTACATGAACCAGGTCACATTGACCTTTGACCACCAAAATCTTATCAATTTATCCTTGAGCCAAGTGGACGCTGTCAAATTTAATATGACAGATAGACAGAGAATCCAAAAGCAAAATGCCTCAGGCCACGACTATCACTGAGGCATAAAAAAAATAATATTTAAAAAAAACAAACAATAAAAAAAACAACAACTCCATATGAGTGTGCCGATCCCTAACACCATTTTGTTAGTTACATATGTTTCACCCATAAGGGACAGTGCTCTCATCGAGCATAAACGAAAGCTTTTCTAAATGCATCACAGGCAACTAAAGGAGAACAAACTCAATAAAATATTCTCTAGAGCTCACCTTAGGGTCAAGCCTGTGGTTAAAGAACAAGCACCACCACATTGACAAACTGGTATGAGAGAGCTCTGTGCCATTCCTCACAACTGCTTCCAAGATGAGATTTTGCAATCCAATCAACACCGACAGTGCATTCCATCTCTATCTTGGGAGCTAACCTCTACATTTCACTAGGCAACAACAATCCTTGTGCAAGTGTTATTGACCAGGGAGCCGAGCTGTGTCATACAAGGTCATGTCACAAGACAGCCAACAAGTCATCTGTAATATATGGCTGCAATTTAATCCATTTCCAGGTGAGGACCATGCATTGACCTCATTTACTGAGAGGGTCCTCAGGATGGCAAACAGCCGTTCCACATCAAATAGGGGATGTAAGATGTCCAGCATAATAATAAGGCCTGAGGTGCATTGACAAAAGGAATAAGGTCCTTGCTATCAGCTAGTAAATGACTAACGATTAGCTTATAATTGCCTTCTACCTGAAAAAAGTTTTGAAAGGGCAGAGCTAAAACTTACTCTAGCTTAGATCCTTGAAATATATTTAACTTCTCAGCATCAGTCGTGTACAGACAGAGCAGTCTGCTCAAGTTTGGCTTGCTAAGCTTGAAATCGCGCCAGTGTGAATTTCCCTATGGCAACACAGGAAGGATTTATTAAGTATGATAATCCTTGGCATTACTCAAGTGACCTGCTCATCCTGATAACTCACTAACCAGAATGTGTGATATGCTGTGTTTGAGATATCTTGCAAAGTCTTATTATTTGCTGATAGGCTGTGGTAGAGATTTTCATCTGATTCCATTCCTGCACGTTGTATCTCTTACAGAAGTCAGAACTCTTTTATTTACCGAATGGTGTATGTGTAGTTTACTTCTTTTCTCTCCAATTGTCTGTTCTAACTTGGATTTCCATGGCCATAAAGGATATCAAACGCTTTCCGGATCAGGTAGAAAGTTCTCATAAAGGAGTCTCTTCTGGAGTTTTCTGCACAATCAGCAGGAACAGAAAGCGAGGGTTTGTTCTTTGAAAGAGTTTTCTGCAGCGTTACTGTAGTTCATTGATGTGCACACCTAATTCATTCTAGCAGGTCAATTCTCAGTTAGATCATTAAGATGGAAAGGCAAAGTAATCTGCACAACACTAATGGCAATTCAATCATGAAGATGGAGACAGGGAGTGATCTAGATGCTACAATATGTTTCTCATGGCTGTGGGAGAAAGCTTTAATGACGCAGAGGAAGCCCTATTGAGAAATGAGGCTGGCCTGACCCTAAATGTACTAGATCATAATGAAAAAAGGTAAATCTGCCCTTCATACAATGCATAGTGGACACGTGGGAGCGAGTCTCCTTGTACTGTTTACAATAGCTTCTCGTCGGGAATGGTTTTGTGTGCGTTCCGGCATGAACACGTGCATTGTCCTTACACATGAAAAGGTCAAGCTAATTTTCTAAACAATGTCCTGATAGATCTACTGCTGGTCATGCCTCAGCTATTCCCTTTCCTCTGTCTTCCTACACAGCTACACACAATAGAAAATGAAAGGGATTGTGATTGCCATTGCATTCTTGCTCAATGTGCTTTTCTGTTTTGTCCTTTCAAAGCTGCCTCACAGCAAAACCACACAAAGCAGCCTGTGTTTCTAGATGACTTTAATATGTTTACAGAATTGGTTCAGTGGCGTTTATTTAGACTGTCTTTAAATCCATTGCTGATTTCATACAGTAACACATAAGGTAATAGGTCTATTTTATTCATGGTATGATTTCTACTGTACATGCTATTTCACTGAAACCGATGGAAGAACAGTTTGGTTCTTTACTTATGTAAAAGTAGTAATACCACAATGAAAAGATAACGTAATTCAAGTAAGTCCTCCATGCAAGATTTTACCTATGTAAAGTATTATAAGATAATCAGTGAAATACTCAACATGCACAGGGATCACCACAGTGTTATGTCATTAAATGTTCAGTTTATTAGGTTATGTAATGGCCATAAGTAAAAAGCTAACATTAGGCAACATAACCAGAACCACCACATAACATTAGTTTAATTAAACAAACTACACCATGGTTGAATGATTTACTGTTGTCACCTCAATGCTGCTGTGAAGTCCGTCGGGCATGATGATGTTCTGTGGTCTCATTTAGCCACTTGTTAGCACCCGCCTTTTTTTAAGACACATAAAGCCTTCAGAATTTAGGAGTGGGTTAAATACGTAATTTATACTATAGAACAAGACGTAAAATTCTCTTAATCTTGTGTTAACCACACACCTTATTTCAGGCATTTAACCCAAAACCCACTGACTTCAAGACGAGGGAAGTGCTAAAATGCTAGCTCATTTTTGTGTTTTAGGAATCATCCTGCTGCACTCCATGCTGCTACTTTACATTTGTGGTCCCTGGGCAATTCATTGTATTGTATTCATTATTAAATAATTGCGTTTACATGCATAGTAGTACCTTGGTTATAAGGATTTTGGAGTATCCAGGGAGTGTGTCTGAGCATGTGAACATATCTTGTTTACAGAAATCTGGATAATCCATTTGTTTTTTTGAGTACTTGGATAGAAACTAGAATATTGGGGCTTAAACAACTGATCTAAATTTCAGATCACTACTTTCTGAGCAAGTCCTCCTCTTTGTAAGTATGGGTCTCAATTATGGTTAAAAGTAGGGCTGCAGGTTTACTTTAACATTGGGGGGGACACACAGTAGGAAGAGGGGGGTCTGGGGGTTTCCCACAGGAATGTATGAGTGTCAAAAAACATAATTTACTGCACTGGTGAATTTTCATGCATCAATTTATGGTGGAAATGTCTTTATTTATGTAAAAAAAAACCAACAACACAAAGTTCCGGTGTCAGGTATTATTATTCAGTCCCTTTTTGTGTCTTTTGTTTGGAGAAGTAACTGCTTGAAATGCGCATGTAACACCTTTCACTTCAATGATACATCGATTCATTTATAAGCCTCAGGACTTAAATAACTCTTCTGTGTTTTAGCAAGATTTCTTCTTACCTTGTAAACTTGACGAGGCAGTATATCCCACATATCATAAAAGAGACAAGGGATAACAGGGAAAAGTGTTGATAAAGAGTATTTGTCTCTCCGCGAAACTGCCTGGATCATAATTATTATAGTCTCTCATCCACATAGCATGATGCCTGAACATAGGACTTTCACATTAAAATGTCTCTTCTGCCTTAGCTGAGACTTGAACTCACAACTTCTGAGACTGAGGTCCATCTGACTGAGCTAATTGGCAAGTCACAGTTTGTGTGTGGCTTCACAAATTGACTAAGCCAAGCATCAGGGTGCCAGACAGTAGCCATCCATGCCATGGAAAAGCAAATTTCAAAGTGAAAGTTCCAAAGCTGTGGCACATATGGTTGATTTGTTATGAATTTACAAAGTTTTGAAATTTAGAGGCTTGCTGTAGCGCCACCATCAGGACTATTGTCTTGTGTTTCCAGTTGAGGACATCTGGCATGGGACTGGACCTTTATGAAAAGCTTGGGTAGATTTCTCATATGGAAATGTTGCATGAGCTGAGGCTTGAACTCACAGTCTTCAACACCAAGAACCATCAACCACCTTCACAAACTGACTAAGCCAGTCACCTGTGTTTAAGACAGCAGCTGTTAGTGTGTAAAGGCAGATTTCAAACAGCTGTCAAAAATTCAGTTATTAAGACAAAAATCCAAAAATACACACAATACAGCTTAGGCTGCCCGGCCCCTGATAAAGACACAATATTTCAAGAAAAATCTACCGCCCTATAGTCTTCTGTGCATAATGTTATTTAGACCATCGACAGACACACGTCCCATTTATGACTCTCTAGATCAAAAATAGTGACATCACAGCTGCTTAAACTTTGTCTTATCCAAACTAGCTTAAGTGTTTGAAAATAGCAAAGTTGTGTCCATGCTGTTGCTGAATCTCAATTAAGCTGCTGAAACACCAAAGGCACACAATAATACAAACTAACTGATTGAGGCAGTGGTAGACCAGCAGTTCCAGCCTGTTCTCATCAAATACTGCTGCTTTGTCAGTGATTTTGTTGTCAGTCACCAATGCCCAAAGCCAACTTTCATGTTTGTATGATATGCCTTTGGGCAGCGTCAGTTTGTAAAACGACCGCACAGAAACTTTTGCGGTGTTACAATATGCTGCCGGTCAGCCAGGCAGCACCTGCTGCAGCAGCATGATGCGCCACAGGATGCCGTCAGTTTGAAACGTTGCAGGTAAGAACATAACATAAGGAGCTGGTTGGTTGGGAGCACGATGTTTGGTTCCTGTATGAATGTAGGGCCAAACCATGATGTTGTTTTCTAAACCTAAACACGTGATTTTGTTTACGTCCTGGCATTGGTAGCGGCGTCCTGGAATGTCAACAGCAGATGCAGGTGATACCTAGAATGTAATATGTATATGTTAAAGTCCACTGACAAAGCAGTGATTCTTAACGACTTGGGATGGGTGTTGGCAGCTCCCTTTCAGCAAGGCAATATTACTGTTTTAGTCAATGGAGTCTGGCTTTGAAGAGAGCATAGATAAGTAATACTTTCAGTTTAGTTCCCTGCTGGGGAGAGCTGTCTGTTTGGGAAGTACTGAACATACAACTGGAGAACTGAGACTTGGATTAAACTGCATGGGTTTAGTGAGAGTTTATATGCGGATGTTTTAATATAATTTTGCTGTAGTTAAATGCAGACCCGTTTTACTTCAACTGATCAAAATTTTCCCCAGTTTTTGGATTCCTCTTTCATCAGAGGCATGCGAAAAAATGCTGAACATTTCAAGATATTCACCGTGATGGTGTGCAGTGACACAAAGGAGCCACAGCAGAAGGATTTGTGCTCTATTTTCCTTAATGCAGCTGTAGGTCCATCTTTAAAATTAGCATGTCTGCCAAAATTTGCAATAAAACAGTGAGGGTATAATCCTCTTAGAGCCTCCAAACCCAACCTGACATCCATTAAGAGGTGTGATCACACACCACAGGAATCACCTCTGTCAATATGTGAGCATATGTACCACATGCAGGGAGTGATATCTAGCATGCAGATTAAGACAAATTAGCCAGCACTCTGTTATTTCTCAAATGTTTATGTCTGGAGCCCGCATAATTCCTCTGAAAAGAGCTTCGTCCCCTGCCGTTCAGAAAACATCAGCTGCATATTTTCCAGCTGTAGAAAAGCCCTATATGCAAGACAGGGCTTCAAGTGAGATTTCAACTTCACTTTGTATTTTCTTATCGCATGCAAATGATTTCAGGCAGCAGGGATCCTTTCATCCAGACAGTGTTTACTCGTAAAAAATAAGCGTGCCGCTGCACGTGCTCTATTGTTTTCTTGATGCATCCTCTCACCACTAAAGCTCATTGATTGAGACTAAGGTCTTGGAAATTCTTAGAGAGGGGACAAGGCACTCTAGAGATGCAGTGGGGTAACAATGAATAACGAGCAGGTGGCACACAGAGCAGCTTGCTCAACACCAGTCAAATAATTGGTGGTGCTTGAGAGGAAGAGAGGAGAGTGAGGACAGAGAAGGAGTGTAATAGGAACAGTGGTTTTACAGTGGTTATTTGAAATCTCCCTATGGGTTTCATTCTGTACAGATGAAAAAATCCGGAGGGGAAGTCACATTGTTTGTTATGCCCTGCAATACTCCATTAGGCCCCACACAATGCATATTAACACCACTTTCAAACAGAATGGCAGAGAGAAAATAGGAGGAGTCTTTCATCTGTTGGAAGCTCAGCCAGGCTGTGTACATAAGCTATGAGCTACACTATCTGTGCCACTGTCCTGGTGAATGAGGCAGAATGAGGCTTATGTTTGGGGCTACATTGCATTGTTTTAGTTTTGTTTTTTGCTTGGAGCTCAGAAGTCATTAGTTAATTGCAAAAAGTGACTGAGCCAGTGGACGTTTCCTATAGAGGGAAGCTGAGACACAAAACAATGGCTCCAGTGATCTCTTCCTTTTAAGTTCACCACTTTCAGACACTAATGGTTAGCGCTCTTTCTGCAGCAATATCACAGCTTTAGTACCAGCACAGCTACATTTGGAGCCTGTTCTATATCTCTGTATGCTGGGCCAGTAGTGTTACATTTATAGGTCAGGATGCAAAAGAGGGTGGACTAAAGATAAATTGTGTCCCCTCATTTTTCTGGAAATGTGTGGTATTGTAACGTGCTATTCTTTCCAAAAAGATTGTCCTAGAAAAATAATAATGAATATAAAAGTTCTAAGCAGGGCCGGATGAACCTGCGGGTGGGCCCTCGGCAAAAAAAAGCCTTGGGCCCCTGTTGAGCACCCCAACCCATTTTGCCTCGACCAGAATACTCCCCTGCCTCCAGGTTTTCTGTGGCACTTTTTTTTCATTTAACACAAATGTATTTAAAAAGAAGCTTTACGTTTAAAAAATGTGATTCTGACATGAGGCTCATCTATAAGACAGTGCCTTCGAGATAAGATGCGAATGCATGAGCAACTTTAAAGGAGCAATGTATAGGATTTAGGGGGATCAACTAATGAAATGGAATATTATATTCAGAACAATGTTTTAATTAGTTTGCCATGTTTCTACAGTAGGCCAGCATGGACAAACCACCGTACGTTCTCTACACACTGGGTGAAGTGAGCGGTATTCAGTTGGTTGTAATCTGCAACTTCACCACTAGATGCCACTAAATCATACACACTGATACTTAAAGATCCTTGCTTTATCAGTTTATATTTGCGTATTACCTCCAAACATTGCCAAGTTTGTAATCAGAGTACAATGTTAGTGAAATCATCCATCCATTATCTGTAACTGCTCATCCTTTTCAGGGTTGCAGGGGGCTGGAGTCTATCCCAGCTGACATTGGGTAAGAGGCAGGATACACTCTGGACAGGTTGCCAGATTAAAGAGCTGGCACATAGAGATGCATAAGCATTAATGCAACATTTACACCTACGACCAATTTAGAGTCACCAGTTAACCCAAATCCCTGTATACACTGTGATTTTGGGCTGTTCCATGGGAAAGATGACCAATGTGAAAGAAACGTGGCAATATCTTTGGTTGTGGCTCTAAAATGGTGGTCCTACATCGCACAATGAGAGAGGTTCAAGGATGGCCATTGTCATGGTCTTGCAATCAAAGATAGCCTGGGATAAAATTCTGACAGTGTCAAAAATTTGGGATGACCATCTCACCATGTGACTACTGTTATGACCTACATGTGCTAACCAACCAATACAAATGACGCAGAGGTGCTTAATCCAAACAGACAGATAGCAGCTTGCCATGGAGGAAAAAGGCACCAAAAGAAACGTGTGGGATTCCAGCAAAGAGGAAAACCTTGTGGAGATGTTGCAGCAGAAGCACTGCCTAAAAAAATGTATCTTCCAGCTCTTACCATGATCAAAAAAGAAGGACGAAGCATGGATGGAAATAGGGTTGGAGTTGGAGCTGCCAGGTGACCAAGCAAACACACACACACACACACCACAGTATATAGTTAACTTCAGGTTGTTCAATAATGTGACCCTCTATGTTGTGCTTCACAGCTGGAAAAGTATCAACCTGTGCAACATCCTTTGAGCATTCAGTATAGGAAACTATGGCACTGTACATTGTAGCCTGCGATTCAGTGTTGTCATCATACAGTACCCAAGTTTATTAGATCCATGTCACAGTGTAGCTTACACTAAAGTTAAAAGACTGCTAAAACCTCACAGTCTGTAGGAGGCTTTAATTGCATGTCCTTGGACTTGGAGAGGAAAGCGTAAACCCAGAGAATACCCACGCTTACCAAGGAAGAAATGCAAAATCCTTACCAAAGGGCCCATATTTTTGTTTCTTTACACAGAACAAGTTCAGAACATGTAAACAGGGTTGATTCTTCTCATTATTAATCTCTTCTCCCAGAAGATTGTATCAAAGACAAAACTCCTCCACAGCCAATTACAGTAACTGACACCTCACTCAACGTTTGCTTTCATTATTACAACCAATGATTATAAACTGGGAACAGCACGAAAGGAAATTAATTGGGGAGTCATTTTATGGACTCCAAGTACCCGTTTATTCATCTTACATCCAAGGAGCTTCATTTCATGCAGTAGTACTGAACCAGAGAATACTGGGCTGGCCATGCAGTTGGTGTCCAGGTCATTGTCAGTGGAGCAGCTCCTTTGTGAAAACCTGTGCTGTACTGTTATACCATACATCCCATCAATAGCCAGGTTTTTCTTCTTTATAGCTTTGTGAATGAAAGGATTAATCTATTTGAATTTGAATGTGTTTTTTATGATGTACCTTAATTGCATCCCTTCGAAATGGACTTCTCACATAACTGCGGATCACTTCATACAGCACTGAGCAAAATTGCTTGCCTGTATTATCGAGCACCGGTTAAAAAAAAATAATTTTGAGAAACACCCGTAAATGTAAATCAGCCATGTGTTTGTTTACTTTTGTTTGTGTATTATCCACATTTTTCATAGCTGCTCTCTTCCAAATATTCTGGCAGTTTATGACAATGAGCCTATTGGCATGAATTTGATTTCGTCTGCATCTCCAACATTAATGCTCTATTGAAAAAATAATAAGTAGGGATTAAATGCATTGTAATTAATTACCCATGCTCTCTATCCTATTCTGTGTCATCATCGCTGTGCAGTTTTTCATATTGAGCTGTTGTGTTCAATAAGTGCACATCTGTTGCTTGTTGAACATCTGGGCTCATTTACATATTAATGAATAATTATGTTAATTTGATTGTCATTGGCCCCTGCAATGCGAAAGATTAAAGATCTACCCAAGTGAGAAAAAAACAGTTTCTCCTATTACTACAAATGCATTTGCCTCTCTTATTTAAGATAATAAGTGAAAGGCAGAAAACAGTTGGAGGTCCTAAGATGTGAGCATCAACAAAATAAGGAGATATGAAAATTCTAATTGCACTGTCTATCCAGTCATGAATCAGGTCTCTAGACTCAGTTAAGGGGCACACATCAGTTACATCTTGTCTTCCTAGCTGTATGCAGTGCCACATGGATGAGTATGGATAGCACTCTCCCTAATACTCACTGGGGAATGGTACGTGATGCTGTGTAGTGAAGGGCTGCACCTATTGGCCTTGTTTTGTGAAATTTAATGGACAGAGAAAACATTGGATGCATCATACAAAAAATGGAAAAGGTAAAGTTCATTAACTGTTACATCCCAATCCAGCTAGCAAATGTGTATTGCTACTTGAGCATCATAATGACAGTGGTGCGTGGGCTTACATATAAAATTTCATATGCTGGCTGTTTTGATGCATGAAGTATGCCGCTGGCGTCTGTTGCCCCTGATGCTTTTCCCAGTGCCTAAACATTTTTCCTCAAGTATCTAAAGCATATATGATTGAAGAAGTATTTAACTGCTAGAAGAATGGTCTTTCATAAAACTGGGCTGTCTATGCAGTAGAAAGATGCAAATACGTTTGAAATCGGTGCTACGTGACTGGAGGAAACGGAGAAAAGCACTGTGGCATAGAAAACCTCAGCAAGTGGGTGACGTAATGCAAGTTGCTTGTCTTAAAAGATCTTGTTTTACAGTTAAAAAGTAAGTTAAAATATGTTTCTGAAAACAGTTTAGGCAAGAAATAGGTGGTTACAGAATGTGCCGATTAGCAATTTTTCCTTTTCAACCTCTGTTTTTCACAATACAGGAAACAGTATGGCTTCCACCTTCTATTCACAAACAGGAAGTAGAAACAGAATTTTGGTTTAGTTTTAGTTAGTTTCAGCCTAGCCTTTTACCACTTGGATAAGTTTGGTCTGAGTTTGAGGAAAAAGGGACAGGGGTGGCTCTTTTTAATTGCTCTTTCTTGTGTCTTATCTCCAGATAAGGTTTTCATTGTACCTATAGAAATTAATAACTAACCACAATCTTTTACTAACCCTCGTAGTGTACACTTCCTAAGTCCAACCATACCCTAGTGTCACAGTACACTGTCCTATAGGCAACCCTGCATCACACATGGTCTTCTTATTGGCTGCCCTGCAAGACTTTCAGGCTAGGTGGGTTGGGCTTACCTAGGCATAGAGTCTCAGTGCTCCTTAAAGCCAATGACGCTTCCTTGGTTGGACAGGTCCTGCTAAGTCAGGCTGGGCAAGACTCTTTTCTAGCATTCCTTGAACACACATTGGAACAGGCTAGCAAGTGCCCGTATGTGCATCATGGAGGATGGCCGCCTTTAATTCCGGCAAACTGTGCGCAAAGAATTGTGGGTACTTCATGCCCGCCAAGGATACACACATGCTTCCTTGAAAATTCTCTGGAGGAAGGACTCAGTCCTCTGTAGAATTTTAAAGATACTTGACCATTTAAGTATCCTTCCTTAAATTTAAAAAGCACCACCTGTGTTAGTTTAAAAGGGGGTGTGCCTAAGTAATTAAGAGGTATGATTCAGACCAGGTGGGGGACTGCAGTTGATGAAAGGTATTTCAGAAAGTCACAAGGAAGACGTTGAAGTTTCCTTCTTTTTCTGTGCTAGTTAGTGTATTTGCCATTACATCCTTTAGCCTTAACTTTATGTGAAGATTGTAGCAAAAAAAAAGAATCTGAAATGTTGGCAATGGACATGATCCAAGGTTTTGCTGAATCATCAAACATGCTGTCTAGTGGAGAGAGTTATATCAGGTTATCTGGATTCGCTTGTAGCTTAATGGACTTTTAAACCAGCCATACGGTAAGCTTTTAACTATTCAAGCTTTTTTGTCAGCTAAATTACATCTCCCTCACTATGTTTATTTGCATTCTGTGTCCTCCATGATGCAACATTTTATTGCTGAAGCACAATCCAAATCAATAGAATGCAAAAATGGAGAACAGATAAAAACGTCAGGAGTTTACCTGATGGAATAACTGCAGATACATCAAACGTTGACTCGACCGACATAAACACATGGGAATGCCCACGGGAAGCTCTGACATTCATTCCAGGAAAAATACATTACAGCCAAACTGGGTTATAGTCTATAGCACTGAGCCATCCAAAGCAGATGGGAGTATAACCAGCTGTGAGTCTTAATTGATCACATGCTACTGCAAGCACACAGCTCATCGTAAAACAGCAATCTTGGAATTTATATTTGGCCCGTAGTTCTCTTCTCCTCTGCCAATTGATATTTAACTCAACCAATAAGATTATTCTTGCCACGAGGGAATCTCTGCCCAGGATGAATCATATGTATGAGTAAAACACCAGTCTCCAATCAAATCTCTGCCTAACTTTGGACTCCCTTGATTGAATTTGCATTAAATTTGGTTTTATAATGTTCAGCAAATGAGCCTAAAGTTATAAGCAATTATTTGATACACCACACTAGTCATGAATCAGAAGTTGGGTTTTACTGGAAAAAAAATACAATACATGGCCTAGGACCAGGTTTGCTACTTCACTGAACCATTTCTAGTAAGACAAAGCAAGATGAATGAGAAGTGAAATAATAATCAGCTATGCAGGGCATTTTAACCACTAATCATGACTAATTCTACCAGCTGTTAGGGAGTGGCTGTTCACTTGTTCACAGGGAAAAGCTCTATCTGAGAATAAATACATATTTCTCCCAGCAAATAAGGACTTATGCAATACATAGAGAGAGAAATGTATAAGAAAGGATTTTTGAAACATTTCAGGCTAAATGCAATGCATCCAGTCAATCTATCTTGATTAAAAGATTATTAATGAGCTTTAATGTGTTACTACTACTACTACTACTACTACTACTACTACTACAGACTGTCCTACTGCATCTAAGGGAGTCTTTAAAAATGACAAGCCTCTAATTGGTTCATTGATCAATACTGATAAAACAGACAGTAGATAATAGAAGATGTGTGTAAAACTATGAGCAACAGCATGTAATAACACCCCCGGGATATGTGAATGGTATGAGAGCAGTTTTGTAATTTCTCTTTTATATAAACCCTAAGACTGTATTATAGTTCTGTAGGTCAGTTCATTTTTCATGTGACACAAAGTTACTTTCTGAAACACGTGTTTTTTCCCCAAAATGTTCTGAACTCATTATATTTGAGCTGTAGAACAAATAATGCTGCAACCAATGTCCTGCTGTCAAGAGGCACAAATGGAAGATTGATGGCAGTGATGATGTCATCCACTATTGTTAGCTGACTGAAGGAGGAAACAATTTGAAGCATTTCTGTTCCTAAATTACTGAACAGATTGGTGGTTACCATGTTTAATTCTAACCATTACAGTGAACATCAGGGTTTCCCACTCATTCATTTATTTGTTGCAGCCTGCCACGGTATCAGCATCTGGCTTAAATTCATTTTCCTTTTTTGGAGGTGGACTATTCATTAGGTGCACTGTTGTAACATACACCGTTCGGTTAGTCATTGCACCACACTTTCAGAGTGAAGACCATACTCTGGGCACAGACGGAGCAGCAGAACATCAGGCGCAGTGACAGTGAAACTCAACTATCTATTGCATGGGTTCTAAAAATGTGCCTTCACTCTTCTGCAGCAGCTCCACATTCACAGACCCACAAAACAGCCCCAATCCAGGAAAGGGACATAGAATGATACAAAGGACATAGACACACACAAAAAAGTTTGCTAAACCAATCCCTCAGCTGCCACCATTAAAAGATTGTAATTCTGTGGGAAACACTGGGCATTTATGTAAATTAAGTTCTTGTCCACAGAGTCTGCCATGTTGCACTGCCATGTTTCTTCAATAGCCCAGAACAGACAAACCAAACACAGGCTCTGAATAGGGCCATTTGTGTTTTTGCATCAACCACTGTAGTTCTCCTACCTGCTTGTTACACAGGATAAGTTTCAATTGGTTGCACGACTAGAGTCCACTAAAGCCTACAGATTGGACTTTTCAGTGCAACACATAGTAACTGGACTTAGTTGCATTTTGCAAAAGTACAGCCACTCAGCCATTAGCCACTTGGTGAAAAGTAATTGTACAGACATCTTTTTTTTTGCCAGTCCTGATCTACTCTCTTGAAAATGCTGGTTATTAGGGTCTGGGCAGCTAAGCTGCCAGGACACTATTGTAATCCTAGATATTCTTCTTTCTTCTTCCGAGGAAATCATACTTCCCATGGGTGAAAACTGTCAGAATAGTCCTGATGGTGGCGCTACAGCAAGCATCTAAAGTTCAAAACAAATTTCATAACAAATCAACCATACGTGCTACAACTTCATAACTTTGAACTACTGAAGAAGAAACTTTTGTACACTTAAACCTATTAAAAATTATGAAGTTCATCACTCTTGTTTTTTTTTCAAAAACTGTAAAACTTATTAAACATATCTCCTCCCACAATTTTTGCTCAATTGACACCAAACTTGCTACAGAGCATCTTCAGACTGTCCTACAAAAACTACGTTTCTCAGATTTTTGATTTATCAAAAATTGAACCTACAGTGCATCAAAATGTTTGACTGTAAACGGTACTGTAAACATATACATGCAAATTCTTGCTAAATAAATCTTCAATGTTCATGAAAAAAATGACAAAATTCTAGAGTCATGGTAGATGATGTGTGGCAAATTTCAGAATTGTATCTCAAAAACTGAATTTTTGACAGCATTTTGAATTTTGCTCTAATGTGAACAATTGGAATCAATGTAAAAATGGCAATTTTAAACATCAGTTTTTCACTTATGGAGCAAATCAATCATTGTTAAAAAAAAAATAAATTACCAACATCTCCATGTGTATTTTCAGATTTTTGTTTCGATAACTGAATTTTTTTACAGTGGTTTGAAATCTGCTTTTCCATGCATGGACGGCTGCTAAACCTGCACGTCTGGCTTAGTCAATTTGTGAAGCTACACATGAATTGCCACTGACTAATTAGCTCAGTGAGATAGAAATTGATTCTTAGTCTCAGAGGTTGAGCCTCAGCTGATGCAAAAGGCAAATTGTGTTGCTAAATTCCTAAATGTCTTCCAATTCTCCTGCTTGTTGCTCAGAATTGCCTAAAAATGCCCGGACCCGACCCATCGCTGCATAGCAGCTATAGTTTTTATTTTGTTACTTTGGTTTATGCACAAAAAACACACTCTTCTATTTGTTCACTGGAGGCTGCCTAGAGAGAAAAAAAATACTTTCATTATTTATGTTATTATGTAGAAGATGAGCTATTTAGAGCAGTATTCATGGGTATACAGTACCTTTGCTTATATGATACTTATCAATCTTCACCTTTAAAATACACAAATAAACAGGTTTGGGGCCTTCATCCTGACCACTGGGAGTTGCCCACCATATCCACATTGTTTGACTGTTAGCCACTGCTCAGCTTCACAAGAGCATTTGAGGGTTAAATGCTTAAAGGCACTGACTCATTTTTTCCCACCTACATTGTCCTGACTGTTGTGATAGGCAAAAGTTACATCATAATGTAAAGCTTCATTTATTCATGTACTGTGAATGGTATAAGGCAAATAATATGAGCTGTTTAGTGTTGACAGAAGAGACCTGTCTTATACTGGGCAACTCCCAGCGGTATGTGAGTTTAACTGGGGGTACACATTGTAATGACTATCCATCCCTCTAAACAACTGTCTTCGAATGTACGTTTATAAAAAATTCATGCTGCTCACTTCACATTGCTCCAGCTTTTGTATGGGTTTGGTTGAATTCTACAAACAGGCAAACAATACTTAAAGAAAAAAAAGAAGAAGGCAACACAACAGCTGTTGTGATATTTGAGAAGTAGAATAATTAGTAATAAAATGTATTAATTGTATTTATTTATGTCCAGACTAAATGAAACAGTGAACTGAATTGTTGTATAACATCTGGATTTATCCCTTTAACAGAAATGGCCCACTAGTGTCCACATTGGTATTTTTGCTTATTATGATGTAATTCCTTGGAGAATCTTCAAATGCTTCATATCTCTAAAATCTGTACAACCTAAGCTAAAGGGTTATGTAAATAAAAAAACAAGTATTAATAAGATGTCATTTAAAAAAAAAGATTTTTTAGCAGATTTTACAAACTAATAAAAACAAAAAACACAAAATAAGACAATTTTGAAATGTAGAAACGAAAAGAAAATATTTCTTAACACGTTACACAACGTTGTGCTATGCTACTATGCTATGTTACAAGTGTATAACCTGATGACACAGAAAACAGAAACATTAGCTTTGTGCTGCTAAAATAATGAGTGCTCTAGCTATGGTGGTTTTTATTTTATTTCTATTTAACAATGATCTCCCACAGCCGTCCGCAGGGGTTCATTCTTAAACGGTTAAGGCGTGACTGCATTGATACTGATGTTTTTTCATAGCTGGTGTATTGGTGGTAGAAAGGGGAGCTAGTGATAGTGGGTCTAGAGTCACCTCCTTTGCACAGGGTCTGTAATTCCTGGCTACAGCCCCGTGTAGAAGTGTGAAGCAGGGTGATGTCGAAAACGAGCCTAGTGTAGTCTAAAATCTCTACTCAGCATTCCCTGGATAAATAAAGGCTGAAAAAGAAATTGCTGTATGCACTTATTTGCTGCTCTCTTGGGGTTGCATGTAATGGGAAGCAATGAAGATCTCATTCATTCATTTATCACTGGTGGGAAGATTGACCTCGTTGCTTTGCACCGAGGGCTCAGGGGTGTGGACCGAAGCGAAAGAAGCATTGATGCAGAGTCCACTTAGTGCTTGATGGTTTCTGGTTTTGCCTTTTAGCCAAAAACTCAAACTAATTCCAGACACATTTCAACATCTGTTGTGATTTCTGTACTTTTAAAAAAAAACATCTGTGAAAACCAGGACTTCAAATCTCTAGCAAAAGAGAAACATTGTTTCGGAAAGAGAAGTTTTGTTCATGGAAGTTTTGGCTTGTCTGTTCTGCCATGATGCAACTTGTGCTGCTTACTGAAGTCAGCTGTGGCGGTTTTTCCTTGAACCATCTCAGACAGTGCTTTAATAGCCCTGCATGTTGTGGGAAGGCATAAGAATATGGCAAGAATGAAAATATAACTGACATCTTTTTCTCCTCGCTGGGATCTGGACAGTGGATTAAGATAATGTCACATCTATAAGACAAATCCCTTCCCCCTCAGTGCTATAGCGTGGCAGTGCAATTTGAACTTTCTTTCATGGTGAAAGAATTGAAAGAACATTTTACTCTCCCTCCAGCGCTGTTCTGGGAAGGAAGCAGCTGTCGATGCAGAGATGAAAGTTGAAGGTTTTCATTTCCAAATGCAAAAAAAATTAGTTTTTAGACACCAAAAAACAGGCTACACCTGATATTCACTGCTTTCAGCTTCCAACGTATTATCATTTTATATATGAGTGTTCCATAAACAAAGGTGTTATTTCAGTAAAACTTTCTGAACTTCTGATGGCCTGAAACTGACTTCTGGTGTGTTTGTGTGCGCTTATCTGCCTGTTTGTGTGTCAAAGTACATATTTGTGTGCTTGCGAGTGTGTTGTCATCATTACACTAAGCAGATTCCCTTTGATCATGTATACTAAGGACTTCCAAATTTCCATTGTTTGCAGGCAGGATATCAAAGCTTTCTTAGCGTGATACAAAGCTTTTTTTTTTAAGGCCAGCCACTGTGGAATACAGAAATAACCGAGACACAGAGACTCAGTGTAAACCACAAAAATACCCAGAAAAGATGATGAATCTTATTTCCTTATAAGAAATGATATCTGTCACTAAAAAGGTATATTTTGTTCTCATTCTTTGGTCTTGACATTGAGGGGTTACGCTTTGGGTGAACTGAATAAGCTTGGTCTATTTCCAGCACTGTCTGAAACCACAAATTCAGCTGCATTGAATTTCCAATGCACAGATCTTACGCTGCATTTGTCAACAGCACACACAAGAGAGGGAAAGGTTTCCAATGTTTTGTGATTCACTCTATGATACTGAGAGACCTCGGGGTCATTCCGCAAAAACGAGCAAAGAAATCAACCTGAAGGGGACCTGGAGTACTATAAAGCCTCTGAGGTGGAACATCATTTGTCAGCATGGAAGCCTTTCTATGCTGTTCATTTTTCCCCCCATTTTTGCTGTCTTACATTTAGCCAGCAATGCTGTGTTCCTTTTAAACTCCAGTGTCAGAAAAACAGAAAACATGGACCTCCAACATGTGCTCCCTCATCTCTCCTCCAGGCTCGGCATCACTCAGCCATGCCATTCGATCGGGTGTGTGTTCAATAGTATGTGTGCGTTCGCATGACATTGTAGTATGTGCATCAGCCGGCACCCGATCTCATTTGGCATGATGTGCAGCAGCCTAATCTCCTTCTTAACACCCTTGCAGTGTGATGGCAACCTCTCCCGCCACCACCGCCGCCGCCACTTTAAACCCAGATAAGTGTATCAGCGCAGCCAGGAGGATGAATCCCCAGCCTGCCAAGAACACAAGCTTGCCTTTCTCATCAATCAATTTGACAAGGCCAGCCACAGAGCAGAGCCTTCCGGCAACCTGCCCCTCCCTTCACCTTCTACTACGTCAACCCCCCACAGCCCCATCCTCTGCCCCTCCAATCCATTTCTGAAAATACTGCACCACCGTACAGTAGCAGAACAAGAGTGGTGAAGGAGAAGGAAAACAGGAAGGGCACATGAAAAAGATGCACAAGGTCCGCGAGTGAGAGTTTATGCTGCTTTCATAAAGTGGATGTCAGTGCCCTCACAGAGAGGGAAAGGAAGAGAAGGTTAAAGACTTGAGGAGCCATGAAAAATGGCCCGTGAACAGAGCCGCTGTTGACACTGTTGCATGCTGGGGACGGATGAGCGCTGAGCGTGCCTCTCAGCTTGCGAAGCAGGCTGTCGCAGGATGCTGTTTCCTGTTATGTGGTGACAGAGAGGCAGGCAACCCAAACTGTGAGTGATAACAAGGCATGCTGACTAGAACGACACACAGGCAGACTGCATCTGATCCTCTGCTTCACCCCTTTGTGGAGGAGCAAGGACTGTTTTTTTTCTGGACGGGTGCTGGGATTCTATCAGTGATCCTGTGATATTTGCTGAAGTAGAGACATCACAGATACGTGCACCTATGGATAGATATGAATCCAGGATGAAACTGGTATCAGATTGCATTAGATCTGGTGTATTTATTTTGACTGCTGCAGAAGTAAGAGCTGGTAAAACCCTAGGGATGTATGAGATGGGAGTTCACCTCTGTAGCAGTAAAAACTGTCTACACAGAGAAGACTGCTGGTAAGACTGTGTGCCCTCATGCCCCATGTTGCTTCACATTCATGGCACCTATCTACAAGTCAGAAAGAGAATGAGCATTGTCTTGTGAAAAATAGCTGAAAAGACCAGTAAGCAACATGTGGAACCTACATAAGAGCAGACATGGTGAGAATGTCCCTGTACACACACAGTGAGCAAATTTGGATGGATTACAAAAGTTCAAACTGCAATTCATAAACAGACAAGCATGAAAATCCACACGTAGACATACCATAGCATATCTGCATGTCTGCAAAGCGCAGCATTCATTGCCTGGAAGACCAGCTAATATCGTAATCCCTACAAAGGCAAATGGGCACTAATCTGCCAATCACTGCTGCAGCCGGATGACAGCACAATGCACAACTAATAATCCTCTGCTAATGTGTTTGTGTATTAATAATTCACATTCATTCCTGGGGGCTGCAGCGTAATCTTTACTGCAGCCACTGTCTCAACTCCTAATTTCACAGATGTAAGACAGCAAAGTTGGAAAGACAAACTCACAGGAGAATAGGGGCGGGTCATAAAATACAAATATTGCCTCATGGAGATGAGTGTTTACTTTTATAATGTGGATGTTAGAGTTAACATGCAGTCATCATGAGAGCATACTGTATGTGAACCTTTAAAGGCTCAATTATGGTTTAGTGTGGGCAGGTTTAGCTCTGCATTGGTGGATCTTCATAATGAGCAATGAGCACGGCATCAGGATTAGTGGTATGTGAGCAGTTCTGGTCTTTGCAGACATCCAACAGGACAGCCTTTATATTTGTTTGTGGTGGGACGTAGCACGCTGTGATAATGTAGGATGTAAACGCTCTTTGTAAAAAATGTGTCCTGCATTTAAAGGTCAATAACTCTAGTTGATCAAAATCTTTGATCCGAATCAAAATCCCATGTTTCGCTGTCCAGGATCAGTTAATCCATCATACTTTTGTGTCGGTTTTTCAAAGCAACATTGTATTTGATGACCCTGATCCAGATACAGATTTTTTAAGGTTCCTAGATCCAGACAGACAGTGCTCTAATGGGACTACACATCAAAATGAAGGCAGTCTGCCAGCAAACACTCTGCAATTACCACTTACCGCCATAAGTGCTGCCAAACAAAATGAAATGGAGATATAATTACTGATTACTTCAAATAATTTTAGGTTTGATTTTGACAGCTATTTGGGGATTTTTTTATTTTTTTATACTGTACTGAAACGCTAAATAGTTAGCTTGCTTAATATCTACTTCATCATTTTATCACAGTAACTGTTAATATATATATTTATATATATACTGTATATATATATATATATATATATATACATAAATGATAAATGTATATAAATTTGATCATTTAAAAGGTTTTTATTACACTTTGTTCTTTAAATCTACCCTATCCCAAACCTACCAAACCGTTTTGAACAACACATACTGAAGGTTTGATCCAGATCAAAATCAAGACTGGATTACATGATCTAATCAGATTTCGGAATCCCCTTTTTTCTTTTAAACAACCCATTTTCAGGACATCCTATCTGATAGCTAAAATCTGATCAGATTTCTTCTGAACAACAGGGCCCAGGTGAGCAGCAGGGATATAGCATTTTTATATTCCCACTCTCACACCGACCATTATTTGACATAAAGCACACGCCTCCGTCTGTTTCTTGCCAGCGTCGTCTGTTCTGTTGGATCGGTATATAGAAAAAGAGTTGTGGTAAAATGGCACTGTCCGGTATTGCAGGATTTAGCCAGGTTTTGGTGAAACAAAACACATTACAGTTCCCAATCTTCTGTCAGAAACTGATGTGGACACAGGGTCATCCAGTTTATTGTCCAATGCCTGTACTACGGCTAGCAGGATGCCTGGCAGAGAAGATCCACGTAGCCGGGATTGCAGCCGGTATTTCATTCCTCCATGCTACCATGTAGAAATAGAGGCAAGGATGAATGCAGGGGTGGTCTTTCTTGTCCATGTCGTTGGTACTGAAATTGGTGCTGTTGTATTCTCTCCACCTTTTTCTTGATGTTAACCCTGTTTACATATGGAAACCTCAACCGGCCAGGCAGCAGACTCGGCAATAGGAGAGTGCTGAGTTGATTTCGCTATCCTGTCTCATAGTCATGTTTTATCATTTTCTAATGTTGATCAAAAAAGTAACTAAAAATTGTAAAGTAGACAAAAGAGCATACATTTTACATAATTCAGAACTAACTTATTTAATTTATTACTTTTTTAAGTTAAATCAAATATTAAGGCACTAATTAATACAATAATACAGCTATCACTGTAAGTGCAGAGAAACAATCCAATTGTAGATAGATGTCCTCCGCGTATTTTATGATTTATAGACGTTGAATTCTGAGTATGGTTCCCTCTCTGAAGGCAATTTCTTAATGTTTCACAGGGTGATGGAAGTCTCTGATGGCAAGGCTTCAGTCTTAGAGAAGTAGTTTCATATAGAAAAAAGGTGGGGTTAAAATTCGGATAATGCTCCAAGTCAAATATGGTACTTTAAATATGGTAACATATAGCCATCACCTTAAACATGTTCCCATTCCTCTCCCATGTTTTGTCTTGTGTGTGATGAGTTTGGATGGATGAGTTTAGGCTTTCCATAATACCTGCCACAACACACTTTAAGCACTTTTCTACAAGTGCAAAGACACCTTGTGAGCTCTGCTCACCTAAATCCCTAAGCAGTTTGCAGTTTGGTAGAATATTTACATAATTACTTTGAGCGACACTAAGCTAGATCAAAAAGTTGCATGAATTATTGATAATGTGAGTTGTGATGTCATTTTTGTCTTTAAAAAAAAAGAAAGAAAAGAAAACATTAACACTTTTTCCCGCAGACACTTAACACGCTAATTGCTAAATGTATGTATGCCTTCACATGCTTAGAAGTTACTTTCAAAGTAAAACCACTCCCTCCTTGAGTGTGCATTTGTCAATGTGTGCGACAGAGAATGTAAGAGCAATATCACCGGGACCTCAGGAGAGGTATGTCTAACAACACAGCCGACAGTCAAACAAGCTCCTCCGATGGCATGCTGGGAAAATGCAATGATCATCCATTCTGGCCTGAGAAAGGAAATAACGACACCATGTCTTGCAATGCATCAGGGCCGTGGTATTTCTGAAAAGCAGCAGGAAAATGTAATATGTGTTTGAGAGAGTCCCAGCTGAGCAAATAACTGTGTATTGTGTTAAACGAGTGCTTCGGTGGTGGCTGAAACCCCCCAGTGGATATGTTGACATTGATTTGGTGCGGTGCCTTCAGGGAGCACCCTTAGCCAGGCATTTATGACTATTCAGCACACCACTCACACTGCGGCACAACTCTCAACAAGGTGAGGACAACCGGCTGACAAAACACAATTCTGCTTTTCAAATCGAGGACAAAACGAACAGGTGTCATGTTGACTGACCCCAACATAAAAAATAGAAAAACAAATGGAAGACAGCCAGAAAGGTCTAAAATTGATTTTTTTTTTTACAAGGACACACTGGGTTGCCTTTGTGGTAATTATTTCTTTATGAGATTAATGTACTTTGTGCTGTTATGTGGCTGAATGTCATCAGGTGTCTCAAGAAGCCAACTTTTCACAAAGATTAAATAGTACTGTTGTCTGTGAAGATTTGGCAAAGGGAAAAGAAGGACAAAAGGCCACCAGAAGGTTGCAGTCATGTAAAGCTACAATAAAATGCAGTTGCTGGTGAATCCTTTCATATGTTTCTGCCTCAAAAAGCTGACATAAGTGTGGTAAAATCTTTTTTTTTTTTCAAGCATCATAGGAAAATACTTTTTTAAAAAGGGAGGAAAAGAGAGACTGGCAGGGGAGACATACCACATAAATATCCATTTATGGACAAATGTGAAAATACTTGGTGTCGCTGCACTTGAATAAGAAAACTGTCACTCCTAATGATGCATTCCATTTCAACAGATTTACTGTAAATATCTGATGCCTCACTATATTTCTGTCAAAAAAGCGGAAAAGAATATGCAGGACTGTAGATCTCTGAGTCAGTCCTAACAGGCGAGGTTGCAAATGGTGCATTACACAGGCACTTAGACCGAATTTAAGCTGAGCTATTGCAAATGAATGCAGACAGATGTAACCAATGTGCTTTTGGTTAGAACGAGTGATGGCTGAGGAGGAGAGGAGGAGGGGACGAAGGGACACGGAAGTGATGGAGACAAAGTGAGGGACGAACGATCAAAAGACAGAAAAATTGGGGAGAAATTGGCCGCTCGATGACAGCCTATTAGGGCTGTTAGAGTTTCCATCAATGTGGCTGTGACGTGCAGCAGCTCTGATGTACAGTATCTTTGCCCTCTGGTAGCGATGCATCGTCCCCACACCATCCTACACCAGAGGAAACCTGTCTGCACGTTAAAAGGACATTGTAAACCAGAGCGATAGAGGTCCTGTTTTGTAATATGGGGACAGATGTAATACCAGATGAGTCAGCATATGGCAATGCCAAATAGGAGATGGGGGGAGATTTTGTAGGTGGGTGGGGGGCTATAAAGTGCAATGGTATTGGTGGGCAGTGGGTGGCTGTTTGGCTCACCTTTCAAGGGCTTGTTACTAAAAATAACTTGGCTAAGAATCATTGTCACACTGGCTAAAACATTTTATAAAGACACAGAAGCAAATTAAGTTTTAATTGTTTCCCTTTTCAATCATCTCTCCACAATCCATTATGACATAAAACAGAATTCACATCAGGGTATTCTGAGGCACAAACACGCTCACACAAACTACACACACATCTATTCAAGGTAAAATGTTCACATTTTGATATTAATTATCAAGTAATGTTAAGCCAGTTAACCACCCAGGCAGTGCAGAAACACATGACAATATCACTTTGCTGGCAGCCGGCAGAACAGGCAGCCAATCAAGAGCCTTTTTGATACAGAGCCATAGTTTTGCTTTGCTTTGATTGGCTCACAATCACAGGCTGTAGCAGTGGTCAGAAGGGAAAAAAAGTTTAAGAACAAGACCAGGAGCCCCAAGGCCAAAAACTCTGAGGCACACTGAGGCATTCAAATGAAAAAAAAAAAGTTTGAAAAACAGTGGAAAAAGTTAGCAGCCTGCGTGGCAGGTGACACTATTGATTTATCTGCCAAATACAAATTTTGTCGACATTTGGCGAGTGCTGATTTGGGTCCCTGGTGGACGGTGTATAGCAGGACACTTTTAGAAAGTTAAGCCTGCACTGTAACAGCCCTAAAAACACCATGAGGGGAAAGCAAGAGACGGAAGGAAGGCCACAGCCTGCTGCCCTTTCTCTGCCTTTGGGTTCCCCACACCCCCACTTCCCCACTCCCTTCCACCTCTACTGTTATTTTGCCCAGCAGGGCTCTTAATACTTAATGTTGATGCACCGGCCAGACTCCTGGGAACATTACAGACCTGAGAGAGGTGCACACGCACTCACACACGCACACAGGCTACATCTCTTGCTGAGCAAATAAAGGTGTTCTGGAGCTTTTGTCTCAAATGACAGGTGACAGTGCTGTCCAGGGGGATGGAGCCAGTGAGAATGTCCCTTTTGTCCCCAGGCTGAGGGGTAGAGGGCGGGGGGGGGGGGGGGGGGGGGGGGGTGCATCCAGAGGCTGCTCAAACCAAAAGGCCATTGCAGAAGGAGTGCACAGAGGACAGCCTGACATGGGCGGGGGCATGCATAAGGTTTGCATTTTAATCTTGCAATTTAATCTGAGCAAAGTTCCCTAAATTATGTTTTTTTTTTTTTTCTTCTGTGCTCTGACAGCAAATTTTCAGATCCTGTAGGAAGTGGACACAGCAACCTCCGTGCAAATATGCCCTACAGGTATCTGCTTTGTGTTTTGCTCTGATGTGTGGGTTGGAGTACAGTGTGGTTGATGCACTTCAGGAAGCATATTTACACAGAGAGGAAGAAAACACTGAGTGACCTGATCGGTCCATCTAAATAAGATGTTATCAGGCTTTATAGTGACATACTTTATGTGTTTCAGTCAGAGTAATGCATTTTATTGCCTTTTTTAAATGATGATTGCTGTGACGGGATGCTAATATCATATCATTTAGCTACAGGGTATGATCTGGCTATGCACTATTTAAGGTAAGTAAGTTGAGGTGAGGTGAGGTAAGGTAAGGTAAGGTAAGGTAAGGTAAGGTAAGGTCAGCTTTAATATCCCAGAGGGACAATTTGAGATTCAGACAGTCATCATGAGTACAACAAAACAGACAGCACAATACATAACACACAGTATCCAGTATCACACACTGTCAGGGGTAAATCATCAACATTAAGGGGTCTGGTGGTTAAGATAAGCAATAGCAGGCAGGACAAAGGATGATCTGTAACGCTTTGTGCTGCACTTAGGATGGCAAAACCTCCCTGATGGAAGCATCTGAAACTCAACATGAAGGGATGTTGAAAGTCTGAGACAACTGACCGAGCTTTAGAGGTGAACCTCTCTTCATACAGATGCTGTAGGGTATTAAAAGTAACACCAGTCATCTTGCACAACTCCACCACTTTTTCTTGTTTTTTGTTTTTAAGGTTAAGAATATCAAGCCTAGGGGCGTCAGTAGCTTAGTGGATAGTGCCGGCACCCCATGCAAAGAGGCGATGCCTTGCTGCAGCAGTCGCAAGTTCAACTCCGGCTTGCAACCCTTTGCTGCATGTCATCCCCCCACTCTCTGTCTCCCCATTTCACACTGTCCTGTATATTAAAGGCAAAAAAAGCCCCAAAAATAATCTTAAAAAAAAGAATATCAAGCCAACAGGCAAAAAGAAGCAATAAAAGAAAGCAATAAAAGCAGGAATGAACATTTTCATGATAGTCCTACCTTCATCAAAACTCCTCGGCTTCTTAAAAAAGAATAGGCGTTGGTTTGCCTTCTCACAGGTGCTGTCAGTGTTCACATCAAAATTCAACTTGTCATCTAAGACAGTGCCCAGATACTTGTACTGCTGCACTGCTGCCACCTGTTCTCCCCTTGATTACACAAGGAGCATGAAGGCAGGGACTCCTCTGAAAATCAATAACATCTCATTGGTCTTAGACACATTAATGTGTAGGAAACACTGGTCACACCAATTAACAAATTAATACAGTACTTGGTCACAATGGTGTTCTTAATCATGAAGAGGGCTTACAATAACAGAATCATCTGCATACTCAAGGACAAATCTTGACAAACCTTGCGTTCATTCCAGGAAAACCTTATAATTTTTAAGATAAAAGTAACAAATGGCACAAAATGAAAATTATAAAGCTATGAGTGAAACCATAGTGAGGTGGGGAAACCTTGAGAATGAATCGCTGATATAGAGAACTGTACTTACACAAAGACTGCAGTGGTGGAGTGCTCTTCTCTGTTCATCTATTCCCTACTATTGCGGTGTAATAAATTGCTGATGTTTTAATGAGTCAGGTTTATCTATATTGAATATCTCATTTTGGAAATTTAAAGTTGAGAACAAGACTCGACATTCAGTAAATCACCCTGACAAGCAAGTGGAGTCCAGATAAAGAGCAAACAAACAAGCTAATCTGTTTTACAAGCTGCTTTTAATTTTATGTTGTGGAATACAGAAACTCAATCAGAGGAAAGCTTTTTATATCCATCGACTGGATGCTTTTAAGTATCCTGGTTGAAATGGGGATATAGACTTTGTGTTTCCTGTGATTTGTCTCTGCAGGCTTCACCATTTTTCTCACAGCATATGTGTTGAGATGTGTGTGATAAATATATATATGTATATATATATATAGTATGTATATATATATATATATATATACACTACAAAGCCCTGTAAGTTGTCAGACATGTTGGCTCTTTAATCATTTAGCCACTACAATAAAGACTTTTTAATAATTCCTTTCTCATTTTCTATATTTATGGAGTTCCTGAATTGCCTTCCTGTTTATCCTATTGACTCCTGTTCTCCATGAGCACCAGGCACAAGGTTTTGATTTAGGTTTGATGATATAGAGCAACAAGTCTTCTCTCTCTTTTTTTCTGATTAAAGGGATAGTGATGGGAAGTGATGTCGTATGAGGTACTTATCGTAGTTATTGTATCACAAACAGAAAATGTCAGTTCGTACGCCCGCAGTTTGAAAAAGCAGGCAGAAAAAACATATTGGTTAAATGTATGCTATATTTAGAAAACTGTCACTGCTTCACCGTGCCCTCAGGCAGTGAGTTCCAATGAGGAACTGAAACCATTATATTGCTCTCTTGAAAGCCAGACACCATTAAAAAAATAGTAATTTAACATCATTAAACACTAGCGCTACTAGTCTACCGCTATTTTGTTACTATGTGACTGTGGCAGATAAAGTGGTTGGTTCCGATTCATCCAAATATTGTCGAGTTTAAGCTTCTCAGATATAATGATTTACTCCTCTTCTTTGTTGAAGGGTTTTGGATTGGTCAAGCAATATAGTCATAGTTAACACATCTCACTATTTTTTGACATATTACATACAAAACGATTATCTAGGAAAATATTTATAGTCTGTGACAACGGATGAATAGCCTACAGTCTTTGCAGTTAATTTCTTTGGTCTTTTGATCAAATCAGGTGATGATCAATGTATAACAATCTTCCAACAAAAAAAAACAACATTTATAATAAATGAGCTAACCTGCATTCTAAGATTCTCTCTGAGCGTGCTCCCACATGACCCCTAGGGAGCGAAGACCACCCGCAGCACTTACCATGCAGGAGCCCAGCAACAAGAAAGTAAATGTTGCAGAGCTTCACCTCCTGGTGAGACGAAGCAATGCTTGCTTCAGGACACAAGCATGGTACTTGAATTTTTCTCCCCATCTGCTCAATCAACCAGTCAGACTTCTTGCTTTGATCTAGTGATCCCCTGCAGCGACTGACCAGCCACCCCAAACACCTGACTTCTTCCCCCCGTTGGGCTGAGCGGCTTATACTGGTTCAGATCATATTTTCATCTGGTAATGCCCCATAGAGGCGGCAGAATCTGGTCACCAAATGTTACAGCAGCACGCATTCTCCAAACTCACCAAGCACCCTCACTCATTTTTGCCAAATCTCAAAATTACATAAATAGCTATGGATGTTCTCCTGGAATTGGCACACTGGAAACTCAGCATGGCCAAAGCAGGTGGTCAGCAATGGACTTATGTGCCGCCATGGGCAAAAAGCAGAGAAACTACATGCAGGCTTCCTTTACAATGACATCAGCTTCCAAACAGACATGCTCAGTGATTGTGTTACTAGTTGCAAAAACATTTCAAAATTAGTTATACAGAATATGATAGAACTTTAAATAAGGGACCACATGGACTAAGATATGATTAACTAATTAGTTGTGGGAACATGGACACTAATTATCTGCTATCATCAGTCTGATTATCCTGGAGTTTGCCATAATGCCCCAGTGAAATTACCTTCCTTGTGACAAGCTTCACAAAATCTGCCCATTACATCTATTTGCTTCCTTCAGACTACACACTAATCATCCATAGACTCAGCATCATCAGCAACATGGCAGCATGGACAAAATCAGGTATCAAAATACCTGGTCATTTGTTTTGCTTAGTACCTTGCTCACTTAAGGTACTCACTGTATTTGTGAAATTTTTTTTAAGCTATATGAGGCAAAATAAATTGAGAGAGTGAGAATTGTGGGTCAAATTGTTTGACTAATATACTATATGTTACTACTACTATAGTACTATATACCCATATCCGAATATGTAAAAATACTCTGCTTTCATTATAGTTGGTTCAAAAGCTAAAAAAAAAGGAGGGGGCTGACAGCAGATCTGCTCTTTCTATGTCACTGAGAAATTCTGAATCTGATCTTCAGTCCTGCCCATCACCACTGCCCTAAAACAACGTGTTAAGATAGATCTGGCTACACAAAAACAAGTGCTAGATTGAAGAGCAGTGCTCATCAAGATGGCTTACATAGAAAACATCAGAGAGATTCTGTCATACATGTTTGGGCCTTAGTCAGACCCAGACTCACAAGAGGAGGCCGTTGTGCACCAAAATCAGCAGCTAGGAGGAATACAAGAATTTTAAGAGTAGTAAGCCTTTGTTTGTTTGTTTGTTTTTATTTATGTTGTGTGTTAGCTCACAACTGGCAGTGTCAATAGTTTTAAAATATACAATAAAATTTGCTACAACTGGTCCAGTTTACATGTGACAAGTCCACCCCTTGCTAGGGGTATGCGATATATTGATTATACTCAATGTATTGTGGCTTATTCCACATGGGATGTATAAACTGACTATATCACAAGCACTGAATATAATTTTTCATGTCATTTTATTCAGATGGCGAAGCAAGGCGTGTGTTTTTGTATCTAAAGGGCCCTAGACCACTCTTATTTAGTTGCATTTTGCGACCATAGAGCACCAGTGTCAAACATTGATATATGCAGTGGAGAGCTGTTTGTTTCTAGCTTTCACATTTAAAAGCGCTGTCTCAACAGTTTAACTTTCTACTGACTGCCAACAACAACTGTTGACAGAAGAATTCAGAGCAAAAACTATTCCAGCCCAAGACGAGCTGGGTGTTTCAAAATAAAGGCACCAGTGGCTCCGCTTGGATTTCTTTAATTATAACAATACTTTGACTTTATTATATGAGTTCTTTATTTTACTTTACTATAACAGTATTTTATTTAACTTAATTGAAACTTTCTTCATTTGATAATTTTGTGTTTTAAAGGTTTACAGTACTTCAGAGGAGATTTCAAAATATATAGATATATATAAATATTGCAATAATACCTTTTAAGCCAAATCGCCTCACTCTATCATGTTTGCTGTTAAAACACTCACTATGCTAATGCTAACTCTGCTCTTTGTACTGACATGTCCGCTCTGTGCTGGGGGTTTCAGGTTTCTTTGCCGGTGTTGTATCAGAGTCTGTTTTCCCATTGAGTGCCATTTTCTGTAGGCCTATTAGACAATGCAACTTTTCTAGCTTACACAGCGTACTTTTGAATATTTAGGGAAGTGCACAAACATAGCTTACATCAGTAAAGGAATGTGAACTATGTACAGATAGTACAGATAGAAGATAGATAGAAGTCATTATAGTCAAGGTCAGACATTTTAGGGGACAAACCAAAGAAAAAAAAACTTTCTAATGGAGGGGGCTTTGACCTATCAGAACTACGCAGATCACCTCTGGCGAGTCAAACTTGTAAAAAGCTGAAACCCTGAATTTATTTACTCAGTTTGTTGGCATGGAATTTGTCATATTTTGTTGGTGTAACATGTATTGAAGTGCAGATCATATAATCAGGTTGTTGAATGGGCTCTTCTTTCCAGGGTTTTTGTATTATAATCTCCTGTAAATTCCAATTTAAGTATGGTTTTGAGCAAAATCCTGGATAATTGATTCAAAAAAAAAAAAAAAAAAAAAAAAGGAAAGGGAACACTCCCTGGTTTAGGTCATCCTATCAGATCTCAGCTGACATATGTATCAGACTGATATGTTCATATGCCTTTCAAGGCTCTGAGTAGGTTAAGAGATAAAAACACCTCATTTAGAATAGGTCAATAGATAAAGACAGCTGATAGTTTCAAAGATAAAAAGCAGCTGATTGAGAAAATGTGAACAGATAAAGAACAGTGCAGAAGCTTAATAAAACAGAATGGCAATTAGTGCACAGAGCCAAGTCCCCTCTTTTAAACCAAAGCTGCTCTGTCTATAAAACTTAGCTAACAGCAACATTTCACATCAGGACACTTTCGTCCTTCTGCCAGCCCAGTTTCATGTCATGCCAAGATGTATGCTGTTAAAGTCTCAATAATGGGACAGCTTCATATTCCCATCCTAAAACAAGTACAGAGGAGCTGGATGTCCAATCATGATGCTTCAGACGCTATTGGTGGAACTCTGTGCCCTCACAGTCATTCAAAATGTTGGGCACTATATGACCAAATAAATCGACATTCTTTCTGATTTTATGTCTGGAGTCAATTTATGTTCCCCTTTGGGCTTTCACACCACATTAGGCTTTTTGGGGGCTGTGCTGCTGCTATGAGGATGTCCTACTCTTGTGCTTAGAGTTCAAGCAGTCTTAATCACGCTCATGAAATTATATAACCATGTGTCATTGCCTCCCTAGAGCATTCTGGGCCCCAGATACACCAGTTGATTGTTTGGATAATGAACAGTATTGCACATGTCTCGGTGGAAAAATAATCTTTAAGAGGTTTTAGAATACAGAGCAAATGGCCAGGCAATACCACTGAAATATTAAACAATGAACAAGGAGATATAAGGGGCTTTAAACATAAGGCAGTCTCAGTTGAATGTCCAGGAAAATATGAAGAAGCAGTGTAGCTTATCAAGAAAATAGCAATGACTTGTTTTATCATTTAATTATTCCATTTATTTTTTTGTTTACTTGCATAAAGCTGCACTACTGCAATTTAATTTCAAATCAAATAATCAAAAAAAAAAAGAAAAAACAACTGACTGACACAGACACAGTCTCTCTCTCTCTCTCTCTCTTTGTCTCTCTCTCTGCCTCTCTCTCTCTCTCTCTCACACACACACACACACACACACACACACACACACACACACACACACACACAGGACCACAAGCAGCATCTCCTGTGGTTAATTCGGTTGAATCCCTTTTCATCTTTTATTTATTATTTGTGCCTCAGTCAAAGTCCTGTCATTTCACACTGACAGGGTTAGGTTTAAATGAGAAAAATTCAATGCAGTTAGACTCCAAAGAATGGTGAAATACTGAATATATTAAAAAAACATGTGTAAATTCACATACAGCATTGCGTATATGCATCCTAAAACTGCACGAAATGTGCTTGAATCAGGTCTTAATGATAAGTGGACGCCTAGCACAAAAGCAATTTGGTCGCAAAAAAATAAAAATAAAAAATCAACGTGAAGAGCACTTACTCAAAGAAAAAAAAAAAAAAACACTGTTTAAACCAGTGCTCTCTGAATGCAGGGCGAGGGCCATTGTGGTAAATCTGACAAATGTGTCCAACTAAATTAAACCATCTGTTATATTGGTAAAAAAGGCAGCACTGGGAGGATCACGTGTTCTACAAGTAATCTGGAGTGAAATGTTCCAGGAGGGCCACAGTAAGTGGCAAACACCAAATAAATAAATACATGCTTGTGTACAAGTGAAATGCTCTGGAGTACACTGATTACAATAGTGGTTTGTGCACATGCATAATCATAGCTAAAAAAACAAAAAAAAAAAAACAAAAAAAAAACCTTGCAAAGTAGATTACTATTAAGGTTAGCTGAACAGTGAGGCCACTAACCTGACGGGTGAGTGGAATTTACAGCAACTGCATTGCTATAAACTCTCAACACTGTTTTGCATTTCATAGTCACAGTACTTAAGAAAGATGTGATGCCAAAATGCAAAACCAAGACAGAATGTGCTTCTTGAAATCTTAATTTTTTTTGGCTCACAAATGTTCAATGCAAGTCTGAGAAAACAACACAAAAAGCAAGCAAATACACAGAAAGTATAAAGAAGCCAGTGACTTTTTCTCCAAATGGTGCCGGCAGTTAGTTTTACAGTGGATTACCTGAGGTTGCCTTAAATTACCTCTTACAAACAAAGTAGTATGCATTCGAGCCCTCTGCACAAACACACTCCTTCCCCATTTTTCAGTGAAGGCCAGTGCTGCAGGTGATATTGAACACACACTTTGTTCACACCAGTCACTGTATTTGAACTGTCTGGCAGAAATCCCAACAGCAACTTACTGTTTGAGGCAGTGCATCATCTCTGTTATCAGTCCATGTTTGTTTGAGGCCAAATCAAAGCTTATTTACATTGGAAAAAAAGTAATCATTTCCTTTTCAAGGAAAATCTATCTATACAGATAGTTAAGGTTACATTTTCTCCATCATTCTGATGTAGATATCCATCTGAAAGAATTTCAGCCTCCAGCCTAATACACTCAAATTTACTGAAATCACATAAGTGATTTTTTTTTTCCAAAAACAGTGTCCCTGCTACTCTAAATGATCCACAGAGCACACTGAAAACTCTTTTCTTAGAAACAATTTCTTGGGTAAAAAGTAGTTCATGTGAATACTGTTTATTGTGAGGTCTGTGAGTTATTTAGAGTAACTGGGACATTTTCCTTTAAAATATTTTAAATGTAATTTTTCAATGCTGTGAGCTCCACAAATGAAATTGTATTCACAGACAGGGGAAAATAAACCTGGGTGTAGAAAGCCCAAACTGTATGCATGGATCGGAATACTGTTAATTTATTATGTTGATCTGTTCTGTACGACATCTATTGCACGTCTGTCCGTCCTGGAAGAGGGATCCCTCCTCAGTTGCTCTTGCTGAGGTTTCTACCGTTCACTGCCCAGTTATGACTGATTGCATAATGTCACAAAAGCCTCCAACAACAAGACACATAATTTATCCAGGTTTTGTCAAAGTTGGATTGGATCAGTGCTTTCAAAATATCCTGCATGACTATGAAACTAGCCCAGAGATGAACACTAATCCATATTCTCCACCCCATCTCACCTCCCCGCACAACAGAAAATATTGAAATACAATGACAGATACCACATCGGACCAGAGCCAAACCAGCTAGAACTGCAGCAGAAAAGGTAGTGAAAAAACCCCATCACCTTTAGAATGAGGAAAGGCATTTATTCATTTACTTTATGAGAACAGAGTAGGGATGTGATGATGGATTGTTCAATCTGAGTAATATACTTTATTAAAGAAGACTGATGGTATTGGCTAGTGAAGGTAAGTGTTTTTCATTCCCACTTCCCCTTCTCCAATAAATGTTGGGGATACCTGGAGGGCTGTTCCTCATAATGACACATTACATGGTCCAATATTTGCACCACATGGATGCCATTTCAATTTCTCTGTGTGATCACATGACAAGGTGTTTTGGGGGTAATCATGACTTTCTCATTTCTCTTTGGTCACAATGTTTCAAATGTGATCCTAGTGGTAAAGGTGAAGGTATTCACGGCTGGCTACAAGGAGATGGAGAGTTCCAGCTGGGGGAGAGACTCAGCAGAAACATTAAGGGTGCTACATTTGCATTTTATTTAGCATCTAAAAATCAAAAAATCATCACCTTATTATTAATGCAGTTCGTTATTATGTACAAGTGAGACCATTAGGATTCACATCTCTACAGCTCTGCACCATGGGGTCTGATTTGGTAGGAAATCAGATTGATTGCTTAAGTTTCAGCATAAATTTAAACAATAAATGGTGGAACAAGTAAAACAAGCAATGTTAAAATCACTTCCAACATGTTTATCTTCTTAAAGGACTACTCAGCAGTGGTTTAGTGCAAACAGGGTGTAATCAATCAGGGTGAGAGAAATTCTGATATTAGATATGGATGTTTAGTTTACTCTCAGGAAACCAGGTTTTGAGTTCAGGAACTCTGTATGAGTGGAAGTGACTGCTGATATCTTTGCTTTATGTGATCAAAGTGAGCTGGAGCGGAAAAAGGGGAAAGCTGAGAGAGAAAAGATGGGATGGATGACGTACAGTCAGGCCGACAAAGTGCCAAGCTTCACTCATGGCACAGCAGTGAACATGGAATCCGGCTTAGCTTGCTGAGCCACCATGACACCCCTTGAACGTTAGGGATGAGAAGCCAGTGAAGAAACAATGGTCAAAAATACTGTATCTCATTTTAAATTATGGAGTACTGTATTTAAAATGTGTTTAAACCTTCTAAAAGTCCTTATTAAGGAAGTTTTTAAATCATAAAGATTGAATTCATATGCTGTTATAGCCTTGGAATATATATAAAACATAAAAAAACATTAGTACAGATGCAGTTATTAATCACGATTAAGGTTGCTTTGAGTAATTCCAAGCAGCCTTTATATGCATGCTTTGGCCCAGTGTTCACAGGTATGTAAGACCACGACATTCTTGCCAATCTGCAGTTAATTGCCACCATTATTTGTGCTGCGAATGTCATTTTCAAGGACATAGTGCGGGTAGGATTAAGCGTGCTCGAACACGGTGGGCAGTGCATGTGAAAAGCATGTGGGTGGAGCGAACAAGATTCTTAATGAGGTCCAGGGACAGTCTCCTGTGGAGGATAAAGAATTGCTTTTATACTTCGTTCCAGACTGTGTTTTTCAGAGAGGATCTGACCAATTTGCAAGGTCAGAGGGATGTTTGCAAAGTATGTAGGACAGATCATCAGATGGAACATTAAGGTTGTGTTGTAATTCACATGCCTCAATGGAACTAAACCAAGGTGTGCAGCAGGTTGATTGAGAGGAGAGAGTCGGGGCTGATGGTACCTTGACCTGGCAGTGCTTTGAAATCAGCTGTTGTTGTACTGTTTATACAATATCAATGACAGTAGATGGAAATATTGCCAAACTCACATGAACTAAGAGCAGCCTTGAATAGGTTGCCATTATTTTATCCAACACTTTAGTTATTGAAAAAATAATAACAGTGGGGTGACATAATGTGCCACCTTTGTGACTGCTGGACAAACGGAAAGCCTATTTTTCTGGTTTAGCACTTACACAATCTCCTTCTTTTTACTACAACATCATTTTAAGGCTAGACAGTTTTTTAATCGTATAAAGATCTGAGTCCAAAACCTGATGGAGAGCTGGCAATTAAACCAAGAAAAAGATATGCATATATCCTCATGAATCCCAACTACTGCCTTCTCCGTTCTTTCATCTACTTTTCTTTTCATCACTTAGAACTGATGTAGCCAAAAGGAGTCTGGTGTTGCAAGTTCATTCCCTTTACTGTTTTCACTTGTTAAAAGTTAGCAGATCATCCTTTCTTTAACTGTAGAACTTATTCCACTTATACTAACTCAAATCCTTGGTTGACCATTGAAACATAATGGCAGAAATAAGAATCATATCATTCATATATTTGAATGTATTCTGTGGTTTGTATAGAGACAGAGCACAACGCGTCATAATCTGAAAGCCACACCCCCAAAGTGGAAACTAGGTCCGCTTTCCCCTCACACTTTGCCCCTCCGTTTCCAGCCTGTTGAGTTTTCCCTAACAGGCATACAGGCAATAAAACGTGAAGCTTCAACAGGGAAGAAATTGTGGGATCCTGACACTCGGTATGCCTACGTGTGCAGCAAATACTTAGACTTTCCAAATGTATTTTTTAGAGTAACAGTTACTTGTATTTATGTATGTTAAGCTAAAGCATTGACAGTATGAATGCAACCTCTGTTATAATTGTGCCCAGCGCTCCGCGATTCAAGCAGTCCATTCCAGGGGTCCGCTCTAACACTTCTATCAGTCTACCAGCATGTAGAGGCATGTCTCAAAACAACAAGGTGTGCCGGTAGTAGGAGCAGGCTGACGGCTGCTGAGCAAGCCGAAATGCTCATCTTCTTAAAAAAAATATCTCCACATCATGTTTTTTTCAAGGCGAGCAAGGTAAGGAGAAGGGACACAGAGGTAGACCAGCAATATTAAGCTTATCAATATATCGTTGCCTCTCTGGTAGGCATAGCATGCTAAAATAATCCTTTGCCATCTTATTATTAGCTAATTATTAGCTAGCTATAGCTAATAATTTTAGCTAGCTAGCTAGCAATTCACTCGTGGGACTTGAAGGCGTGGCTGTGGAGGCAGAATGACAGCGAACGAGCGAAGAAGCGGAGGGGACAGCGGGCCTTGTTTCCCCTTTGGGGGCGTGGCTTTCAGATTATGATGCGTTGCGCTCTGTCTCTATGAGGAAGTTAAGGGTAAACTATGCAGGAATTGTCAGCTATTGTTTGTAAAGAATATCACCACCCCAGATTCCCTACGTTTGGTGTTTTGCCTCACTATATTTGCATTTTTTCTGCATTGTGTCCACAATTTTCCTACCTTCCTCCCGGGCACTACAACACATTATCACTCTGACCTCATCACATATCAACATTTGGTCATAGACTTTCCACGCCTGTTGCATTAGTCCCTTTTCCACCAACATTTCCAGGAATTCATTTACCTGGGTATAAGAATTCCTGGTAATCTGTGAGGTTTGCGTTTCCACCAAACTTCGAAGTTCCGGAAGATTTATTCAAATTAGCGTGATGACGTAGATGGACTCAAGGACTTGGGTTCCCGCCCCTTTTTGGAGTCCCTGGGACGGGTGCTGGACAGTGCCCCAACCGGGGACTCCATTGTTCTGCTGGGGACTTCAACGCTCACGTGGGCAATGACAGCGGGACCTGGAGGGGCGTGATTGGGAGGAACGGCCTGCCCGATCTGAACCGGAGTGGTGTTCAGTTATTGGACTTCTGTGCGGGTCGCAGTTTGGCCATAACTAACACCATGTTCAAACATAAGGATGTCCATCGGTGCACGTGGCACCAGGACAGCCTAGGTCGCAGGTCAGTGATTGACTTTGTAGTCGTATCATTTGACCTGTGACCATGTGTTCTGGACACTCGGATGAAGAGAGGAGCAGAGCTGTCAACTGATCACCACCTGGTGGTGAGTTGGATCAGATGGTGGGGGAAGACGCCGCGCAGACCCAGCAGGCCCAAACGAACAGTGAGGGTCTGCTGGGAACGCCTGGCGGAAGAACCTGTCCAGATGATCTTCAATTCCCACCTCCGGGAGAGCTTCAACCGCATCCCGAGGGCAGAGGGGGACATTGAGTCCGAATGGGCCTTGTTCCGCTCTGCCATTGTCGAGGCGGCAGCTGCAAGCTGCGGCCGCAAGGCTGCTGGTGCCAGTCGCGGCGGTAATCGTCAGGCTGAAGAAGGAAGCCTACAGGGCATGGTTGGCCTGTGGGTCTCCGGAAGCAGCTGGCAGGTACCAGCGGGCCAAGCGGAGCGCAGCGGCGGCAGTCGCAGAGGCAAAAACTCGGGCGTGGGAGGAGTTCGGGGAGGCCATGGAGGAAGACTATTGATCGGCTCCAAAAAGGTTCTGGCAAACCGTCCGGCGCCTCAGGGGGGGAAGGCGGCAACTAGCTCACACTGTTTACAGTGGGGGCGGGGAGCTGCTGACGTCAACTGGGGACATTGTCGGGCGGTGGAAGGAATACTTTGAGGAGCTCCTCAATCCCACCAGCACGTATTCCAGTGTGGAAGCAGAGACGGGGGTATCGGGGGTGGGTCGTCCAATTTCTGGGGCAGAAGTTGCCAAGGTAGTGAAATAACTCCGAGGCAGCGGAGCCCCGGGGGTGGATGAGATTCGTCCTGGATATCTCAAGGCTCTGGATGTTGTAGGGCTGTCCTGGTTGACACGCCTCTGCAACATTGCGTGGACATCGGGGGCAGTGCCTCTGGAGTGGCAGACCGGGGTGGTGGTCCCCATTTTCAAGAAGGGGGACTACAGGGGGATCACACTCCTCAGCCTACCTGGTAAGGTCTACTCCAGGGTGCTGGAGAAGAGGGTCCGGTCAATAGTTGAACCTCGGATTGAGGAGGAGCAATGTGGTTTTTGTCCCGGACGCGGAACCGTGGACCAGCTCTTTACCCTCGCCAGGGTGCTGGAGGGGGCATGGGAGTTTGCCCAACCGGTCCACATGTGTTTTGTGCATTTGGAGAAGGCTTACGACCGTGTCCCCAGGGGCATCCTGTGGGGGGTGCTCCGGGAGTACGGGGTTGGTGGCCCCTTGCTAAGGGCCATCCAGTCCCTGTACCGAAGGAGCACGAGTCTGGTTCGCGTGGATGGCAATAAGTCGGATCTGTTCCCAGTGAGGGTTGGACTCCGCCAGGGCTGCCCTTTGTCACCGGTTCTGTTCATAACTTTTATGGACAGAATTTCTAGGCGCAGCCGAGTGGTGGAGGGTGTCAGGTCTCGTCCCTGCTTTTTGCGGATGACGTGGTCCTCCTAGCTCCATCGAACAGTGACCTCCAGCTCTTGCTGGGACGGTTCGCAGCCGAGTGTGAAGCGGCTGGGATGAGAATCAGCACCTCCAAGTCTGAGGCCATGGTCCTCAGCCGGAAAAGGGTGGATTGCCCTCTCCGGGTCGGGGGGGAGGTCCTTCCTCAGGTGGAGGAGTTTTAGTATCTCGGGGTCTTGTTCACGAGTGAGGGTAGGATGGAGCGGGAGATTGACAGGCAGATTGAGGCGGCGTCAGCAGTGATGCGGGCGCTTAACCGGTCTGTTGTGGTGAAGAGGGAGCTTAGCCAAAAAGCGAAGCTCTCGATTTACCGGTCGATCTACGTTCCAATCCTCAACTATGGTCACGAGCTCTGGGTAGTGACCGAAAGAATGAGATCGCGAGTGCAAGCGGCCGAAATGAGTTTCCTCCGCAGGGTGGCTGGGCTCAGCCTTAGAGATAGGGTGAGGAGGTCAGACATCCGGGAGGGACTCAGAGTAGAGTCGCTGCTCCTCCACATCGAGAGGAGCCAGTTGAGGTGGTTCGGGCATCTAGTAAGGATGCCACCCGGACGTCTCCCTTGGGAGGTGTTTCGGGCGTGTCCAACCGGGAGGAGACCTTGGGGCCGCCCCAGGACACGCTGGAGGGATTACATCACCCGGCTGGCCTGGGAACGCCTTGGGGTTCCTGCGAAAGAGCTGACAGAAGTGGCTGGGGAGAGGACTGTCTGGGGTTCTTTGCTGAGGCTGCTGCCCCTGCGACCCGGACCCGGATAAGCGGAGGATGACGACGACGACGATGTAGATGATTCGGCACATGTCCTGTATTTGGGTGTAGAGAGTTGGGGCTGTTTGTCTCAGCCAACAGCAAAGTTTAAAAGTATTTTAAGATAAGTGTCAAATTAAGTTAGTCTACATACAGACAGCTTTCATTTGAGCTTATTAGTAACAATTTGCTATCAGCTGAACTAGCGTGCTGTCCTTGTGTAAGACATAACGTTAGTGATTGTGGATGAGAGACTGTGGACGGAGCATATTGAATATCGCTGTCTACATGTTGACATGTTGACGTTAGCTGGCTGAACATATGTATTGATAAAGTATTGGCTTCTTACTCGCTAAGGGTTAATGTCACTTACAGTAAAGAGTGTAACTGCAGTCAACTTGAGTCATTTTTGAGTTATCTTCACCTTGTGTCCCCCGCAGCCACTCAGCTGTTCACTGGTTACCGTGTCGCGTTGGTGCATGTGTGGATGTGTGTGTGTGTGTGGATATGTGTTTGTGGAGGAGTTCAGTGCTGGCACAGAGCGCAGAGGAGAACCGATACTGTTAGCGCTAATCAATACTACAGTTTTTGATAATTGAGCCCTAGGGCTAATTTAGTACCGGGTTTCCCCATCCTTAAAGGAGAACTATTATGCTTTTCCTCTTTTCTGACCTATTAATGTTGTTACAATGTTGCATACTCGTGTTAAACGATGCCAACGCGTCAAATAATGAGGTTTGTGCAAGCTGTTTTGGATAGCTATGCACACTGTGTTTTACAGTCGTTTTTTAAACAGTGTAGTCCGTGTGACGTTAATGCTTGCCGGACTTACTTATATGGGCATGTCCAGGCATGCCAGCAGCGCTCCGCAGCCCTTCGGAAGTCCTCAGGAGTGTGACCAATCACAGCGGAGTGGACTCGGCGGGAGGCGAGGGCCGGGGGGTGGATTAAATTACACAGACCGTTTTCGCGGGATGCAGGAAATACAAGGAAGCAGTGCAGCAGGAGGCACAGGGTCCTGAAGATCTACAAAGCTTTGTGTGCAGTTAATCGTGTGTAGCTGCTCTATAGGAGTCCAGAAATACAAACGCCCAAAAATGAGTATAATAGGTCCTTTTTAATGAAAACAAAAAAGGAAGTGAAGCCTGTAGAAATGAAATAAAGTTTGCAGCGGCTGCTCGTGCCAGGAAGTGCGGAACGCTGCAAGTCAGTGTTTCACCGATCAGCATCCTTCAACACACAGGCCCGCCCCTCAAGACTTCCGGGTAATCTGAAAAGTCCTACCCCCCTACTAAGTACTTTTTTCAGGGAAAGTTTGGGGTTAAGGGAACATTTTTTACACGGGTAATTTCAGTGGAAACGCACCGAGGGTTTTCAAAAGCCCGGGTAAATGAGAAAAGTTCCTGCGGTGGAAAAGTGGCTATTGTCTGTTTTCACAGGGAATGTACAGTTTGCATACAGTGTCTTTCAAAATAAAAGCACCATGTTGGTACAACACAACATTTTTTTCCCTCAACAACTAATGCACATGGTTGGGTTTAGGGAAACAAAAGAAAAGGGTTTGGCTTCATAATTTTTACAGGACACGAACACTGCTCTCCCTGGTGAAGGTCACCGAGTGAAATCAAGGTGGTCATTACCTTTTATAAATGGCTGACCTCACCTGCTGCTGTGCCCAGGAACATCCCAAACACTGCAAAGTAATAAGAAATAAGAAAATACAGGGCAGATAATTACACCACCATACACTTGTAGTGGGTCATAAGTAATGATTGAGAGGGACAATTTCTGTATGAGCCTTTACATTGTTTTTTTTTTTTTTGTTTTTTTTAAATCCAGCATAGTATACCTTTGAGGATACAATTCAGTTATTTGAAATATTCAATCAATCATTCAATGAATCAGTTTTATTTATAAAGCCCAATATCACAAATCACAATTTGCCTCACAGGGCTTTACAGCATACGACACCCCTCTGTCCTTAGGACCCTCACAGCGGAAAAACTCCCCCAAAAAATGCTCATTTATGGTACTGTGTTTTCAAATACAAAATGTTTTATAATGTGTATAATTAAATCATTGACTTTACAAAGAAAAAAATCTTAAACCCTTGACAGGTTAAATACAAACTGCAAAGGTCTGAGCAGATTATATTGGACAACATTCTGAAGCACTTTCCGTACATAAATTATTGCTTACTTCCGAACTCATTCAACCTTTGTTTTTGAAGGGTTTCTACAATGCGCCAGCGTTTCTCTGAGGAAGATAATGGGTGTTTTGACACACCTCCTCCTCTGGCGGAGCCGGAGTTGGTCTCCATTAGCAGAGGAGCAGAGCCCCTGGGAGAGCTGACAGTTGGGGGTTCTGGGTTGCTTGACAGGGTTATCAGTAGGCGGCCTGCAGCGGTTCCTACACACTCAAACAGATACTTTGGGTTATTACAATTTCCTCATACAACTCAGGCACAGCCAAATACTTGAACGCATACTGTACACACACACCTAGGTATCACAAATGTGCTTAAGATAAACCCACTTGCTCACTTTCATCTCCTCACTCATTTCTGTGCATCATTTTCTTTCTCTCTAATTTTAGTTACTCTTCTCCATCACTCCTGTCCTCATTCATTAACAAGACTATCTGTTACTGCTGGTAAATATGTACTTTCATTTTTTTTAACTACCTCCTCTTCCAGTTATGGTTAAATTTCATCATTCCATCACAGCCAGTGATGAAAGTGCACCTCTGACTCAGCCATGTGTTCTGCAGGGGTCTGCAGTAGTCTCGAGGGGGGGTTCAGGGCAGGGCGAGGGCAAATTCAATACTTGCTTAAAAACACCTCCCGGCCCCAACAGAGGCCCGAAGCAGATTAGCCCAAAACAATTAAGTGACTAGCAGGCTGACCTCTGGCAGAGCCCTAGTACCCCCACAGTGCTATGGATGGTGCCCAGAGGTGCCAACTTCAGTGTTGTTATAACCCTTATTTGGTGGGAGGACCTATGGTAATGTGCACGAGGAAAAGAGCAATTAAACTATACTACACTTGCTAAACTTGTATAGCACTTTTTGTGCAAGCTTGCACAAAAGTCTGTGCCATGGTCACAAATACACAGAATGGAACTAAACCTATTAAACTTTCATGTCTAAATTCAGTCAGTTTCCATTAACTAAGTGACTCTTTTACATTAGGCAAGCTTCAGATCCCTGACAAGACCGAGCTGTTACGTCAATGTTTCACGTCCATCAACCTGAACCATCTATAGGAAAGTAATGGCAGCAGTTTTTTTATGTTGCAATTCTAACACTTACACCACCTCTAGGCAATGTATGTTAGAGCTGCAGTTTATTGTAGGACATGCTGCCAATGTGTATGGTAGAATCAGCACTTCATACAAATTTTGAACAACATACCAATCATCGGCCAAAACTAGAATCACTTTTTGAAAGTGTCAAGAAGGAGTGAGCGGGGGCGTCGGTAGCATAGTGGATAGTGCCGGCACCCCATGTACAGAGGCACTGCCTGGCTGTAGCAGCTGCGGATTCGAATCCGGCTTGCGGCCCTTTGCTGCCTGTCAGTCCCCACTCTTTCTCTGTCTCCCCATTTCACCTTCTGTCCTGTCAATAAAGGCAAAAAGCCAATAAAAATAATCTTAAAAAAAAAAGAAGGAATGAGCGATATATCGAGTGTTATACCACTGACCACAAGTCTCTTTGTTGCTAAATACTTCAATAAACAAAACAGTCCAGTGTAGACTACGTATAGTTTATGATGAATATATTTAGTCTCTGATGACTAAACTTCGCGCTGGGGGCGGGTGTCCCGCATTGTCCCTCACAAACCTACTCCTTGTCCCACATTTGGTTTATTGGGACCTAGTCACCGTACCTACAGTTGTGACCAATGCAGCGTTAATGCAGAGCCCTCCAGCGTTATGTTGCTCTGGACAGTTGAAAAAAAATGTCTAACTTCTGCCTTTGTAATCAGATTTGTAAATTCTTAAAATGGTGTTTGAATGTCTCATTTCTTTAAATTAATTGGTCCTGCGACATAGCATTTAACCTGGCAATAACTGCAGCCGGCTCAAACGTCACTGAATGTAGAGTCTGTATATAGAGACTATCTTTATCGTAACAGTACTTTATATTACTTTATAATAACAATAACTTAACTACATTATAACTTGGGGTATAAAATTGCACGTATTTGCATTAAACCATTTGGTATGAGGCTTTCCATTCGGTATGCATTACAAACCGAACTATACGTTGAACTAACCTATTACATTTGAAAAATAAAACATATAGCTTAAGCTGTGTTTAATAATGTTCCCAGTTCCACTGCTCTCAACAAGGCAGCATACAGGATGGAACATGCTTTCTGCCACTCCTCTGCCCAACCCAGAACATAATACTCCAGTGAGACACACAAAGAGCCACGCTATGCTAGCTAGCTTGTTACAAGATGGTTCCTAATGCCATTACCAGACCAGAAGATCTTCTAATAACCTACAGGTCTGTTGTATTGAGCAACTTTGATGGCAAGGAAGCGGTGGGTAAAAACACCCAACACCATGCACCTAGCCAAAGAACAACTGACCACACAGCCACAGACTGTACTTAGCAACTAACCCAGAAGCACAGTGACATCCATGACCCCTGAGCCAAAATCACAAGCCACAGGGCAGTGACAGGCTTTTTTCCAAGCTGGCAGCACACACACCCTCCAACCAGGAGACGAGAGCCGCTGTGAGGCGTCAGCCTCTCAGTCAGCAGCTAACGTTAGCACAACATACACAACATCAGTGAGCAGTAACTGCCGGTGGGCTGGGTAGCCCTTGCGGCCAGAAAGACTAAAAGGTATGTGACTGCTATTTTGATTGTGTAAATATGAGGATGTTTATCCATGTATCTATCAGACTGAAAGAGAGCTCGGAGGACGTAGCAAACTTGCACTGATACTAACAACACAAAATAAAAAAAATTTAAAAAAAATTTAAAAAGTAATTGAAACTTTTCTGTTGTTTTTACTTTTTTGCCTTATCAAAAACATACCAAACTGTGACCACACAGTATCAAATCGAACCCCTCACTATAACAGTACTTCATTTCACTTGATTATAACAGTACATAATTTAACTTTGGTGTAACAATACCTTATTTAAGTTTATTATAACAGTACTTTATTTAAATTCAGTGTAACAACACTTTAACCTTATTATGATAGTACTTTCTAGTGAATCGCAAAGGTGTGAAGTTTTTAAAAAAACACTTTATTTTGAAGTGCAGTAAATGTCTTGGACAGAGCTTTTATTTTGAACTGCTGTTTCCTGCTGTAGTGTGAGTGACTAACAGACAGCTATTTGACAGAGACAGCAAAGTAGCTCGACAACGTGGCCGAACACACAAATGACGCCAATTGTACTATACTGTGTAGATCTTGAATCACCCTGGCTGGACGAGTTGGGAACCGGTGGCCTTAAAAAATATTGCAGTATTATCTACAGGCCATATCACCCAGCCCTAGTATCAAGTAATGTGATTAGTTTATTCACAAGTAATAAGTTTAAAAAAATCATTTCAGACAAAAAGCAGTGGGTGGCTAATATGATAATAATAATAAGAGAGGAAGAGGTAATTTGCAAAGGATTACTTTATATAAGCAGCTTGAGCTACACTGCTCACAGATCACTCTACAACTATTAAGGCCTAAGTGACTTGAAAAACAATAGCAGAGAGGTAAAATACATTCTATTAACTGCAAGGGAACTAGAAAAGGGACTTTGAAACCAGTGTGCTCTCCCTGTTGTCTTTTTCAGCATATCTGCATGTCTGTGTCCTTATTAGATAACAGACTACCTGCAGCCCTGAGGTGATGCACAAGCACTGGCTGCTGCCATGTCCACTCATCTCTCGTTCCATTCAGCCCTCCACCTTTGTTTTATATTCTGTGTGCAACACACTGGGAAATACGAGCAGCACAAAGGTGTCTGTGCGATCAGCGCTGACTTCTGTTTGAGGATCAAACCTTGAGATTATATCCCCAGAGGACAAAAGAAGAGAGGGGGGAAAGAAGGGAAGGCATATTGACGGCAGGAAGTTTCAGTCTGTCCTGTGTTTGGATTATTTCTTAAGAAGACACTGAAACTCGTATAAAGTGTATCAGCAAATAAAGTATGGCAAAGCAGAGTTTACTGTGTGTGTTCAGGAGAGCTATTTGATTATTGCCATTGTTATTCTTTGCCTACCCACTCTGTGCGAGGTCATCTTTCATCTTTCACATGTCGATTATGATGCAATCAATCTTGACAGTGACAAGCAGGGTACACCTTTGCAGAAAACAGTGTGGCAGTACCCCCCACACAGGCACATAAACACTCACACAGGGCTGTCAGCTCATATTCAGCTATGTGACACTTAAGCCTATCCTGTTCACGACACAGCACTGATTGATAGGTAGCCTCCTGGCCCTCTGTATGTTTTGTTGCTGTGTCTGCGTCTCTCGGCAGATTCGCATCTCCCCGTCGTTGCTATCTCTAGCTCCCCTCACCCTCTCATTTGTGTGCTGCTAGCTTTGGCACTGGAGAAAAGCCTCTGACGGCACGGTGCTAACCGATGCCAGGCTAATCGGCAGACACTCTGCCAGCCTTCACAACTTATCATCCCTGCTCTACTCCTCAACACTTGAACTGCAGCTGACTGATCTGCTAGCTAACTGATGCAAGTCAGCAGCCAAAATGTGTGTCTATGTGTGTGTGGTACATCAGCCTTTTGACACTTTGTCAATTGTGATATAAAAAAACCTGAACTATGATAGAAAGCGCCTGGTATAAGGTACTGTGCACTGACTGTAGCCCCATTTATTGCCTTTGTAGCTTTAGCAGTGATAGAGGGAGTGCTGGTAATACTTGTTTCCTGCTCTGATTCATGATCCTCTCATTGTGCTTGGGGGAACATCTGTAAACTTTCTGAGAATATGTTTGTCTCCGTCTTTCAGTTACACCAGACCACAGAACAATACAAGTCAAAGCTAGTATTAAAGTCTGTGATCTCCGGAAACATTAAGTTTTACCAACATGAAAACAACTTGTCAAAACCACAGCAGGCTGGATGTTTTTATTAATCTCCTGCAAAGATGACAAGTAAAGTTATACTAATACGGAATGGCATGCACCTCCACGATTTTAAGTATGAGGTAGTAAAGTGTGCTGCAGCACAAGATCTCATGGTCAGAATTCTAGCATGCTGAGTTTGTGATCCAGGCTGTGTATTGCTTGCTCACCAGTCCATACAGCCTTCGCACCTGCACCTGCATGTTCCCTTTGCCACTGTTGAGGAACCATGGAGCACATGCTGAGTAGCTGCCCAAATGCTGCTAATGCTGGTGACATAACCAGTTGCTAAAGGCGTCATATTAACCATCAACAGCAGCAAACACCTCTGCCCATCTGGGAAGCATATTTCAGTACAGGGTGTCAACAGGCCTACTGACCACAGAGGCTTACTGGCAGTTGCTTGTGGATGTGTGAAGGCAGCTCAAGTTTCCTGACACCATTTCACCGATATCACTAAGACCTGATTTTATCCTACTGTCAGAAGACTGAATGAAGGTGATCATGTGTGAGCTGACAGTGACCTGGGAAGATTGGATCAAGAAGGCAAAATCCTAGCTGCTGGTGGAGCAGTGTAAGCGTTTGCTGCATACTCACTGAGGTGGAATGACAAGGCTTTCCCAACTGCTCTCTTTGCAGACATTCACAATGCTGGGCATCACAGAGGCTACTGAAAGAGCCTCCAGATGGCTTTTGACTAGGGTGTAGAGCTAGAGTGTAACTATGTGCATGCATTGTGGCTTGTTTTAATGTTTCTGTAACTACGGTTCTTATGGTAAGTAATTTAGGCCCAATCCCAATTCCTATCTTAATCCTCAATCTTAACCCTCAGTTTCAAAAATCCGCGCTCCCACAAAGTGCGAGAGCTGTCCCGATTCTCAGAGTGTTGAGTTGAGGGTCAAGAATAAGGGCTGTATGGCCCTCACTTCTAAGATTTTCCAGGACCACCCTTGGCAGTAAGTGCTATCCCAGAATCCTTTGCGTATCATCCGCCGAGCTCAGCCGAACCCAGCCGAGTATAGACAATTCAGTCAATGCAAGACTGGAAGCGGAGTTATCAATGTGAGTATTTTCCTCGTTAATAGTTGTTTTGTTGCATTATCTTAGTTTAACGTCATTTTATGGACAATAGACCTCTTGTAGCGTAACACATATTTTTGGTCGCGGGCGATGGCTTGCCTGCCCCACCGCACATAACCCCGGTTCTCTGATAACCGAGTATGCTGTCATTCAGTTACAAAAAGTCATTTTTCTCAGTCATAATGTAGTTGTTAAGTTGTTTTAATATATGTGAAATGTTTGCATCGACATTTTTGTAGGATGAGCGGACGGCAACTGTTACCGTCCTGTGATCAAGCATTCTGTTTCAATATGAAATCAGCACAGCTGCAGACGGCAGCAGATTATTGTTTGGTAACTGCACATTTGTTTTGCTGCCCCTATACTGTCACTTTTTGGAACGATTTTGTCGAGTATATTCGTTGCAACGTGTATGTTCTATTTTCACTACTGTACAAAGATGTGCTGTTTGGATTTTTTGAACAAAAACAATTCTATATCATTAATCTATTTATTATCTTAGCGAAATTCCATATTCATAAGAGTAAATTTTGTAACAGAAAACCCTTGTTCAAAATTTTTATGAATGAAATGCAGCAATACTTAGAAACGATTCAGCGCTCCAAAAACTCCAAAGCCATAAAGACTCTGAAAATATGTAAACAATGTAATTGTTTGAGCTGCTGAGCCTTTTTATTTATTTGTTTATTTTATTTCTTTTTCTTTTCTCTTAACCCTGGCATATTTGTTCTGTTCATGTCTGTCACTGCTTGTTTTGTACAAGAATTGAAATAAAGGCCTCTAGTTTCACAGACCGGACGAGGCGGAGGCGCAGGACACCTGCGCTTCGCCAACTGGGTGTGGCACTGTGCGCCCTGGCGCAGCTGCTCCTCTTTCCCACCTCCGTCCCTCCTACTGGCGCAAGTCGGAAAGAGGGAGGAGAGAAGACGTGGAGTGGGTTTTACACACATCACACCAATTAAAAATGAGCCCCTCTCCTCGCCCTTAAATGCGCCGCGGGCGTAATGAGAGTTTACTCAATTCGCCATGGCAGAAGAGAGCAGCAGCGCCAGGCAGCCAAACTTCTCCCAGGACGAAACTGATGTTTTGGTTCGGGAGGTCCAAGCTGGCAGTGTCCAAATATACGGAACTGAGAGCAGACCTCCACGGGCTGATGATGCAAAGGTAGCCTGGGAGGAGGTCACCACAATTGTAAATCAATGTTGCGTTACTCTCATGCGCGCGCGCTCTCTCTTTCTCTCTCGCAGTCTCACTCTGTTTCTTTTCTTTTGACTTTTCTAAGATGACAGGTGCTGAATATATACTCCCTATCTGATGCTGTGGCTGCTTGTGGTTGGCTGAGAGGGATGTGAACTCATTAGTTTGCAGCTGTGTTAATCAAATCAGGTTGGGTTTCCATTACGCGTGCCAAATGTGCCAAACGGTGCCAGTCCCCTTTGATCTGACATCAGATGTGACGGGACAGTCGATATAGAGATACATTTATGTGCTGATTGCAGATAGTTGCATTGAATAGTGGTGTTTGTGTTTATTTTTTTATTGTTAATGTGCCTGACATTCTGTAAACCTGCCTGTGAGGTTTTGGTGACGTGTGCGCACTGTCCACCGGTCAGCCAAAGTTCCACTTATGCCGGCTGTGCTCTGCCTGCGCTGACAGCCTAAGCCTTTTGGCACGAAACTGTCACTGAGCCAAGCTGGATCTGTTGACACCTCCCCCTGCTGCGCTGCCACACCCATCTCAGCGCACCTCGGTCTGCCAAACTACCAAACTGAGCGCGCCTTGGGTTGTGCTGCTCGAAACTAACTCTGCGCGGGGTGCGCCACCCTGCGCCGCGCCGGGAAACTAGAGCCCTGAGGGTTAAGATAGGAATTGGGATTGGGCCTTAGTTTCTTAACAATAGGTTCTTACTTGAAACACGCAATGAAGTCACTAATTTTGTGTCCAAGTGCATCCTAAGGTGTATCTCAGGTGTATCTAAAGTTTAAAGACATGCTACTGAGTTGTCTTTTGAATCTATCAGAATAAGCAATTTTATGGTTTTCATAATAAAAGGTGTCTAGTTGGGCAATCTGATGATATGATAATGACTGACTAGGCTTGTTTTACTACTGTTGACTATAGGGGTATATATCTAATATATCCAATATATTCAATGTATTGTGGCTTGTTCCATGCGCAATGTATAAAATAAATAGATAGCAAACATTGGTCACCTCCTTCTTTTTAAGCCACCGGCATGGGACTTGCTTTGGCTGCTCTCCTGGGGCTCTCTTAGTCTTACAGACACACATACACAAAGAGAGACTAACATGATAAATCACAAACACTCCTCCCTAACCAGCCCAGACCACTTTCTGGCAAAGTGTTTCTCATCTGCAGGGCTCCAGACCACTAACATTACTATCTAGACACATTTTGTGACCATGGAGCACCAGTGCGACTTGCAAATGTTATTAATATGTGATCTGGAGAGCTGTTTCCAGTGTGTTTCCAGCACACATTGAGTAAATCCTCACATTAAGCTTTGCAACAAAGACAGTTTAACTTTGTGCTAACTGCTAACAACTGTTGACCAGAAACTTTGTGACTCAAAACAGAAGCACCAGTGGTTCCGCTTTGATTTATTATACTATCATACTGTACTATAACAGTACTCTATTTAAATTTTATCATAACAGCATTTTATTTAACTTAATTATACAGTACTTTATATAGCTTTACTGTAACTGTAGTTAATTACATAATTTTGTATTTTAGTAGTCTACAGTACTTTGAAGGAGGGGGCCTCCCTAGTGTAGTGTTTAGAGCACTCGTCCTCCATGCGGAAGATCCAGAGTCTTGGATCAGATTCCTTTAAGAGTAACTCCGGAATCTGAGCCAAGTTCTCAAAAAAACCAGGGCGCATCTCAAGCACGTTGTAGAGGGGACGTTCCAGATGTAAAAAAACCCGGATTCATACAGTACTTAGGAGATTTCAAAATATTGCGATATATATTATGTATCGTGATACAGCCTAAAAATATCACAATATTATTTTTAAGCCATATCACCTGGCCTTGTTGATCATATTTCAACTATAGTATGATCAAACTGCACTGATATTTTTACTTCAGAAAATCCAAAGGCACACCAAATCAAGTTCTTTTCCTCAGTCTTTTGAAGAGTTGGGTATAAATCCTAAATATGACTAACGGAGCAGTGGAAATGTACAGTGTAAGAAAGCCTGTCAACAGGGGCATATTCTTTGATCAGACATTTCTCTATTTGAGTCATAATTTTGCTAATTTTATCCTGTATTATTTTGTTAATGTTTTACATGTATCAGGATAACTTCTGTCGGGTTTATTTTGTTAAATGAACAAAACCCTTGAAGAAATAATCCAAGGCACTAAGTATAATAAAAAGCCTGTAAAGTTACGTGACAGACTGTTGGCTCAACACCTCAACGGAGGCTTTTAGCAGAGACATGATGAAATATTAAAGTTTGTTCAGTTTACTCAGGGTGCCCAGAACTTCTTTCTTGCTTTGTCTTGGCCTTTTGCACCTACATTTGTTGAGTGTTATTTTATTATGAACACACACTTTTGTTTGAGCAACAAATTTGTTTTAGAAAAAAAGAATTACATTTCTCAAACCAAGTTATCAGGACAACAGCACCAACACTCTGGTATCATATTGACACCATCACACATGAATTTGAAATAATACCCTGCCCTAGTCTTTGAATGTGAGGAGGTCACTGTGTGTTGGCATACCCAAACTTACTGACACATAAGAGGACTTACATGTCTTTAGAATTATACTTCTGGCTACTGTCGTACTTAAAGCTGCAGTAGTAATAAACAGTTAGTATAAACAAAACTGCAGCATATCCACCATATCAGTAATGATAAAATGACTAGATGCTATCTGATTTTAATATGGAGGCCATAAAAAATCAAGCCAATGTCCATCATATCACACCAAACCTACTGACCACTGCTGGAGTGCAGTAATTATATCTGGAGGGTTTCAAACAACATGATTGCTCCTCAGCACTGGGCTGCAAGCATCAGGAACACTCTCAAAGAGCCTAATTTACAATCACAGCGCGAATACCCTCACCAGCAGTGTATTGTGAAAAACTTAGCAATCTCCCTCGATCCCCGTCCAGTATGAAAAAGTACAGGCAAGGGGAACATCAGCTTATTGATGCAGAGAAATAGCTGAGACAACTTGAATTCCAATGTCCAAAACCAAATGTCTCTGAGGGACCAGGGATGGAGCTGAGGCATTTATAGACAACTACATGTGTTTTCAGTGAACCCCTCAGGTGAAGGACAACCAAGCAAGAAAGACACAAACAGACACAAACCTTTTCTAATGAGTCTTGTAATCAAAGCAAATAGTAAATCAGCTCATAAAACCCCTGGCTTAATTGCAGCTAATGCACAGTCTTTCATATGACAAGGTCAATTTACAAAAGGTATTTCATTTTCAGAGGCTTGCACTTACTTTACCCAGCTTAACATAAAACCAGTACTCTGAATGTATGCCATAAGTTGACCTTTAATTAACGGCAGTCTTCAGCTAGAGACCATTGACTCATTGAAAAGGGATAGCACTTTTTCACAGACCTGAAAATTATACCCAAAAATACAGGAGATAATGGAACACAGCAAAAACTAAGCCTTACAGTTTTGCATTCTCAAGGTATTATTGTAACTTCATCAGGCTCAACTCAGGTGTTTAGAAATCAGTAAACAAGGTATATTATGCACCGCTTACTGTCAATCACCTGACACCAACAGGAAGGAATGAAAGTCTCCAGGAACTAATCCCTAAAAAACCTGTCGCCTTACAGTCTTTATTGCTACATTCATTTTTCCATATTTAGGGCCTTGTTGTTACTGATAGTTTCACTCTAGTCTTGGTACATTACATTACACTTATCTCGTGGCGTTTTAAAGTGATTGTTATTGCTGTTTGTAACCTTAAAAATGTTTTGTATTTGTTTACTGACATCTGACAACTACCACCTGGTATTTCACAAAATAATTTATACATATTGTAAAATAGGACATCTTTTAAAATATATATGTCTATATCTGTCAAGGTCATCCTCCATCTTTCACTCAACAGCTTCAGCATTGGGACTTGCCTCACTCTGCCTTGAGGAGCTGCCAACCAACTTAAAAGACAGATGTTCATGGGTACCTGTGGCTTTCAGAATTGAGATCTCTGTTTGGTGTGCAAATTCTCAATGCAAATATACTGAATATTGGCATACAGCATTGGCTGCATGGGCAGATAATGAGACAATCGGCCCCTGGGCATAGATATGCAAAGGGCCCCACCACATGTGTGAGCAAGACACAGAAGCCCTTTTTAAACAGGAATCGTGCAAATTTGCAGGAAAGCCCAATCAGTCTTCTTTCAGCATTGGCAGTATAAAAACAAAATCAGGGAGTGCGGCAAAATGCCACCTACCTACTTTTGTTCATACAGTACAGAATGTGCAATGGGGGCGTGAGCAAGTAACAAAACGTAAACGGTGACGTAGGAGGGAAGCCGTGGCTGGCCAGTCCTTCGGCGATTCTCTCATAAGTTGGCCCATCTTTCACCGACCTCGTCATATGACAGTTAATGGCCTCTTTGTTTGCGAGGGTAAGGAGGGCGCACAATTCCTTGTCTCTCCACTTGCTCATCTTTACAGTGTCTGTCAGGTTTGCATTTCCCTCTTGCTACCAGCTGCTCGCTAATTCCTGCTATCAGCTGTTTCCTGTTTATCCACCGCCAGTGGGTCCCACATGCGGCATCATCAACAGCTCCTCCCGTGGCGGAAGACCGTCTCGTTCTGTTTAAACCAAAAGGGTTCCACCAATATGTCTACCCTACAAGGCGGAAAACTGGACACCTCGGATCAACTCGCCAATCCAGCTCTGTGTGTCTAAACGCTTGCAGCTTGCCGGCAAAAGGGCCCAACATTCGCCGAAAATCTGGCAGTGTAGAAGGGGCTATCGACTTTGTGGTGATTTTGCTGCTTTTTTTGTTGTTGTCGTTTTGCTTCTCCTTGTAGTTGTTATGCATCTTTCTGTCATTTTGTGTCTCTTTGTGGTTGTTGTGCCCCTTTATATAGTTATTTTGTATCACTTTTCAGTTGTTTTGGATTCTCAATGCATCCTTTAATGGGTTTGTTCTCTTTGAGGTAATTTTTTGCTCTCTTTGTTTATTCTGTGTCTGTCTGTGGTCATTTTGAGTCTCCTCTTGGTAAGTATGTGTTCATTTAATGTGTGATATTTTGCATGTAAAGGCCAGAGGGGCCCTGACATATAGGGCCCCTGGGCCTGTGCCCAGTAGGCCTGTTCAGAAATCCATCAATGATTGGCTTTTGAGAACTTTTACCCTCAAATTCCTTATAGTTACCAGCTGTCAAACACAAAAAGCACATGGTACACATAATTTTAGCCCGAATTCGATCTCTGTTTTGATTTACAGTGGCAGAGTGTATTGAACTCTCTGAATGTAACCATTGTTTTTTCTCAAAATTTCTAATATACTCCTCCTGTTGTGATGCTGAGACAAACAGATGAAACAAGATGTTGGTGATTTAATCAAAACGCAAATTACAGAGAGTTCTGTTGTAGCAATAATACTTAAGAGATTTAAGTTAGTGCATAATGTAACGGTTATGAAGCACTTGGAGTGATACATGATGATTCAGGAAGAGGTGTCATGCATTGCACTGCTTAAGCTGTGCACATATTTGCCCCAGAAACCATGTACTGTGTAACTTCTTCTTAGGTGTGAGTGCGTGCTGTTATGCTTCATGGTGAAAGATTTACAGCCCAGGGTTCATCAAACAGTGGCTTTGCTGTCCATCTCACCGGCAGCTCGATGTCATGACTGCACGCTACACGGGTAGATTCATGACTTTTTGTGGCAGGAGGAAAGGAAGCGTGGCTTGGTTTCAAGTTGTTTAAATGAAGTCCTGCTTTGTAATGCCAGATATTGAGCCACTGGCAGTCTATAAATCCCAAGTGGCCATGGGAATCTTGTGGCTCAACCGCTTAGTGCAAATTACTGTGTACACATCCCTGCATGGCTTCTAATCCCGCCCATAGCTGTGTTTCTCTGTATCTCCTAATTGCAAAGAGAAGTGTCAGAAAAGCCACATAAAAAGGGCTGACAGCCCATTAAGGAACACTGGATATGCCCACTGTGTCCCACGCAAAATGTATCCAGAGCTCTGAAAGAGACTGGGATCGCTAGCCTGAGTCTTTTTGTTTCTCTCGACTATTATTAAGTAGCAGTTAAAGCATGCTGGTTCACTAACCTCAGCTGAGTGTTTTTTTATGATCCCTGGTGGTGTCTGAGCTGAGGTTCATGATACAAGGCTAAGCTTGAAGTTACCGTAGATATCAACTGACAACATGCTTTATTTGCTTTCAAACCTGACCCTGAGTTTTCATCATGTTTTTAGAAAGAATTTCAGAGAAACTCTTGTTTATTCCATTTCTTGTTTTCGTTTTAACCATTATTTATGTTAATTCATCATGATAACATTGTACTCACCAAAGTTATTGCTGGGAACTCAATCAGATGGTCAAAAACAAGAAAACAGTTTACAGCCCTGTTTATACCTTTTATTAACATGCAGCTTAGGTGATCTGATCACGAGAGGACAGGGTGACATAAAAGTGTAAACGACCACCAAGATGCATTGTGATCAGATCAGTGAGACAGTCTCGGACACAGGCAATGATAAAATCTGAAGTGGTCAGCTGGAGACACATGATAGAGGGTGCACTCTAGAAGTGATTCATCGGGGTTAGTGGATATTGCTTAAAAAAAAAAGTTTTTCTGCATAAAAAAAATTAGGCTTGTTAACAACTTTGTTAACAACTTATTTTAAGAAATTGGCCAAAATCAAAACAATTTTTTTATATTTTTGAGTAGAATAGAATTAAAATAAATAAGTTCTTTACCTTGAAAAAATCTGGTCACTAAACATCACCACAACTTTTGGATTAATATTAAATTGGTTAAACTTTATTAAGTTTTTTTAAGGTCAAAGAAAATCATGTTGGTTGTACTAAATTAACTGACTCTGTCAGATTACAAGACTCATAGGATTGGCTCAATAATGCTACAGTTGGAACTACTTAAAAAAATGTATGCAAATTGTTACCTTCAATTTTTTTAAGTTGAACTAGTGGATTATTATTAGAGTGCGGAGCAGAGATGGAGCAGCAGCATGTCAGGCACACTGAAAGTGAAACTTAATTGTTCATTCTGCTGGGTCTAAAAGTTTGCGTTTACTTGCAACAGCTGCTCCTCTCATTCATTGATCTGACCTGATCTGCTCCAAATTATTCTCCCCACTATACCCAAACTCGTGGAGAGCTCTGCCTGTGCTGCATTGGTGCACCGACAAAAACCTCAGAATATAAAGACAGGACACTGAAATGCCTGTTTCTCCCTTTGTATCATTCTAAGAAATAAAAGGTTTGCTGTTGCCCCCACTCTGCCTTTGTGGGAATCACCGCATCCTAATACCACATGTAAACAGTACAGCACCCAGTGTCTTTTTTCAGAGCACTCTGCCTTTTATGCGCAGCCCCTCAGAGCGCCTTAGGTTGAAAATCTCTGAACATTTCAGAAAGGTGTCAACGATGTCACTGCCGCTTCTTTTGCAAGACTACTGTCTACTGTCAATACAAAGAGCAGATCGGCCGGCAGACACTCAATATTGCTGGTGAGTGTCATGTTTTTATCACCATTCACTTTGTGAGCTTGAAGTTTACTATGTAGTCGGCCCTCTGTTAATGTTGCAGTATGTTAGCTACCTGACTAATGTTGGTGTCAAGATAGTGTTGTCATACACACAAAACTCACATGTAGCACATCATTAAAAATAGCACTTTCTTTATAAAGGGCTGAGATGAAGAACTCCCCAGCACCCTGCCAGCGCTTTTCCACTGACAAAAAACGCTATGCAGACACACACCCTTATTCAGCAGCTAAATAAATTACCATCAATTAAAAATGATAACCAAAAAAATAAAAGAAAAAATCGAAATATTTCCAGTGTCTTCATTATTTATCTTTGATCAAATTCTCAGGACACTTTTAATGACACTGTGCAAAGATGCTTCTGTCGCCATTGTAAGAAACATAGTGTTTCATCTCACCATGGAATACTGAAATTCATACATATGTTCTGATCAAAAAGAAGATGAAAGCTTAACATTTCAACTATAAATGCGTGATGAAAGATTTTAAGTAATTCTTCCTCTTCACCTCCTCATATAATTATTTCATATGTCATACAGTACAGGTGGGAGATATTCGTGCATTTCCTTTTAAGTGAAATATCTGGTACAGCTCCTCTCCTCCTCCTTTTATTTCCTGAGGTTTAAAATACGTCTTAGGATATTTCTATGGTAATAATCCCATTAGAATGAGGTGAGCGCTTAATTACTGCTTATTTTTAGAGGCCTCCTGGGATGTCCCACTGTGGTGGCAAGGCTATTTGAGACAGTGCAATCCTGTTGCTGATAACTCTGTTGAAACTCTCCTCTTTAATCTCCTCATTAAGCATTAAAACTAACTACTCTCACTCCAGCCGGTGAGTTTGAAATTCAGCATCGACACAGACTGGAATATTAAACACAGAAGCAAGTTCTGGTTTGAAATGATTAATATCAGCTGCTATGCTGATGTGATTTAGTTCATACTTTGGATAATTTCTGACAAATCACAGCTTGGAAACATTTAAGGTGAACTGAGTTTCACTGCTTCTCTAGTCAAGGCTCGGTGATTCTTTTCTCTGGTTGACAGCAGGGAGGGTGTGAAGGGGGGTGATGGGGGGGGGGGGGGGGGGGACAAAACAAACCAGAGGCTCACAAGGGTTTCATTTTGTTGCAAAGCGTGCAGCAGACAAACATACTGATGGCTTGAACCATGATTAAGCTCAGTCATCACTAAAAACGACTGTATGCACTGAGTCAGAAAATAATATTATGGACGGTGGATGCAGGTCGGGGGCAGAGGGTGGGGTTAGTCACAGCACAGGGGTTTTTGAGCTAGAGGTCAATTAGGTATGCTAAATAGTCTGGGCATCAGCCTTCCCTGCTGCTGATCTGTATTCCGCACCTGACTCAGCCACTGATCTCAAAGTCTCCCTGCATTCCCCACTCTGAGGATAACATGGAGTGAGTGGGGGTGGGGGAGGAAAGTGTTCTTTTATCCTCTGTGGCTTAATGGGGAAAAAGAGACAATATTCCCCTCCCATGTTAGCTCTTCTCAATGAAGCGCACTTTGAGTCAGTGTTGGAGGTGCAAGGGAAATAAATGGCTGGCAGTTGGAATGGGATGGAGAAAGGTCAACAACGTGTCACACAGTCAATCTATCAGGAAAAGCTGAACTACTTGTTCAATCTCACATTGCAACAACCGCTGAATTTGTACAGAGACAGAAGAATGTGACTATAAACATTGTCCATGATTCCCCATTACTCTGCTGGGGCACTTTGATAGGGCACTGTCCTCCGCAGCAGAGGAAACAATGTCGACAAGAGCCTGTAAATGCTTTTCCTGTTGTTATTCACTCAGACAAAAGAAAACGCAAATGCAGAATCCCCTGTGCCTGCAAACAGGAAATGGACATTGCTTCTCACATTACAACAACCACAGAAACACTTCAAATTTGTATGTATGATCAGTAATCATACATCAAAATCAGTGTCTTCCATTTATTTCCCCAGGCCTTGGTGACTGGAGGAGGTGAAATTAGCTATTACCTTGTTTTCCATATTCTATTTTTTTTCATAATCCAGTGGTGCAATATGCTCAGGTTTGGGGACTCGTCTTCAATTTGGAGCAATTTAGCCAAGTGATGGGTGTAATTTGTTTCCCCCGTCAAGTTGCCATTTGCATTTAAATTCATCATTATCAACCATGTTTTGCGGAGATTTCCCCAGATCGTAGGTGTCAGGACTCTCCAGTGACTTGATGCAAACGCCCCATCATGAGTACTGCAGAACAATTCTCGTTCTTTTGCCAAAGAGCAATAGACACCTTCTCCTGAAGGTAGGTGGGAGAGTGACATTAGAGTAACAGGACTGCAACATATCCTGAATCACCTGGCACAGTTGGGGTTCCACCACATAGGCTCTGACATTCTCTCTTATGTAAGAACTGGCATGTAGCTAGTGACTTGTAAAACAAGTGGAAACTTGCAATCACAGAGCTAAGTGAAGCACCACATGAGAAGAGGTGCCCTGTTAGGAACAGAGCCCTTACATGTTAGCACCTACAGGTTGGGCTGGGTGATATGACAAAAATCAAATGTCACAATATTTTTGATCAAATACCTTGATATCAATATTGTGACTATATTGTAGTGTTGACTATTGGTGCCTTCATGTATTTAAATGTATTACACAATTACAATTTTGATTAACAATAAAAAGGCAAAATTATAACAGCTACAATAGTCTGGTAGGTTCAGAAAATTAGATACATTTTCTTAAAGCAGCTAGGGCTGGGCGATCTAGCCTAATAATATTGCAATATTTTAAGGCTATATTTCAATATGCTATACATCTCAACACCTTGAAATCTCCTCTTAACTACTGTATACTACTACAGTACTAAATTACAAAATAAAGTACAGTTACAATAAAGTTAAATAGAGTACTTACTGTTAGGGCTGTGCGGTATACTGGTTTGTACCGAAAACTGGTATTTATTTTCGTTATGATATGAATGAGAGTGCAGAGAAAAGTTTAGAGGCAAGAATGGCTGCTGGAGAGAGTTCTGAAAGTGAAGCAACTGGACACGTTGCTGAAGAAGAACACGATGACCCAGAAGAACTCATACCAAAAAGAGCAGTGTTTCCCCTATATGCATATATATGCCACCGCTGCTGATTTTTTTTTTTTTTTTTGTCTTAGCTCTTTAGAAACTACCGCTATATTATTTGGCACTACGGACACTTCATATCCAGGCCTATAGAACAGGTCTATACCTTGTACTTTTATTAAACAAACTCAATAGCCTTATGTTATTTATCTTATTTACATGATGGCGTGTCATTTCTGTCTCTACATGGTCGCGCATTTACAATTCTCCTCTGCTCTCTGTATTGCGCACAGCAGAGTTTCGCCCCGACAAGCACACACAGGTGAGCACACTACACGCACGCATTTTCCTGACCAAAGCCAACCCGAGTCCAAGACAATTATAACCGAGCACGGCACTAATGGAGCGGAGCCTGTGTTGCATTCAGGCATTGTCACGCAAATAACAAATTCCAGCACTTGAATAGGCCATAGCACAACACAGCAGCGTGTCAAGTGGGCCGAACCCGAGCAAAACACTGTGAAACCAATATGATTTTTTTTTAAAAACGTGATATGAAAATTTTGTCATACCAGCGAGCCCTACCTATTGTCCATATATATATCTATATACTGTATATGGACAGTACCAGTCAAAAGTTTGGACACATGGTACATTGACTGTAATTAATATATCACCAGACCATGAGTGCATTTTTCCAAACTAGGAAAAGACAACATGGAACAATACAACAATATCCAAAAGAAGATATCTAGTCTCATATCACAATATCCATATACTATCAATATACTGCCCAGCCCTAACCTGCAAAATTACTTGTATTGATAGGAGATTATCTCAAGAATGGCATTATGTTAGAATGACATGAAATCTGAAATGAGAGATTAAATCTGGAGCACATGACCGAGAATTATTCAATTTAGAATTTCACAGGCAAAGGGACCTAAAATCACTTCTGTTAGGGAACTGCTGGGGTGTGGCTTTTATCCTTTTTACAAACATTAAAATATTCTGCACACTTCACATGTATGACTGTAAAAGGTTGCTGTAAGAAGTTAATACGTAAATATATATTTACAAATATACTAGCAAATTCCATTGTGTGAGAGAAAAAAGACATTAGAGAATAACTGTCCACTTACAGAGTGTACCACTACACTGTTGTACATTAATGCTAGGGGTGGATACTGAGTTAGGAGCACATGCAGCAGCACAGTGGTGCAGAGGTGCGTGCTGGTGCCATAACCCTTGGGTCAATGGATCGAATCATGCTCCGTAATTCTTATCCAGCCTCCTCATGAGGTCATTAAAATTTAAGGTAATGCTGCTTAGTTTTCCCTTATTGTTATCACAAAACTGGAAAACTCATTTCAACTGTTTCACTTTGACTATTGAACTGCTTTGTATTTCTTTGCTATTTCCCCTGGAGTCTACTTGTGTGGGGTGTTCCTACAGGGAACAGCAGCCTCTGTGCTGCAAAGCCACTCCTGCAAACACTAACTTTTGAAAAGCACAGAGAGGTTCTCAGGCAGAATAAGCTTCACCTCAACAAACCCTGGATAAGGAAATGCAGCTCGCTTATGAAAAAAAAAACACATCCAAATTTCACATCCTGTAAGCCGGCTGTTGCCTAAGTCCTTGCTACTCATTTAATGCTCATAATCTCAGCTCAGCCATATGCATTTATCTCCATTATGAGTTTGGAAAGATTCTAATCGATGCCACAGCACAAATCTTTGGGAGGGGAGGAAAAATAAGCCTAGAGTTGAGAATGCGGTGCATAGACCATCACGAGAACTGTATTTAAAGAGAGAGCAGAGATTAGAGTTTTATACAATGTCTTTGGGAGCTGCTGGCAAACTTTGCCACAGGTGAGTCCAACCAGAGCACAGTTTGTCCACCATATTTTACATGTAACTTTTTCCTGCAAAAGCACCAAGCCTGTGCATAGACTGTATGGCCCTCAAAGGGTTTAGTATAGAGCTCCTTCACATATATCCAAATCTTTGTTAATTTAAGAAACTCCCCAAGCTTCATATTTGCATTTGGAAAGACAAGCATTGTTCTTGTTTTGATATTGGAGTACATTCTCTGGTCTAAAACTCAGCTCCTCTCGGATGTGTTCAAGAAAAATACTGATGTTGACATCTGAAAGATGTGAGAGGGCTTTTTTGAAGGAGGTTACTGTGTATCATTTACCTGGATCAACGGCCGACGTTTTGCAACTTGTCCGAGTCAAGTGCTACATTTCCCATGATGCAGCTTGACAAAAATAGTTGTCGCTACAGTACATACCACAAATGATCACTGCACATTTCGACCATGTTCATAATACAGTTATTCTAAGAGTCCAAAGCCATTTTTACTTCGACAAACACAATACAATTGCATCAAAACCATTCAACATTCAGTATACAAAGAGGAAAAATAACTATTAAATAATGAGAAGGAAAATAAGACTCAGTGCATCTCAGTGTCCATTTACAAAAAGGATTTTGCAATCCTGTCCTCTCTTTAGACTGTATAAAATATGGGACATAGCCTCTGTGACGTTCCCCATTGGTTTGTGGGATCCAGTTCTGAATCATTGGGTTTGGCATTGTGGTTGTCTCCATCTTGCATTTTTGGAGCCAGATGTGACCATATGAGTGTGGAGCTAACCCTATTGCTAGCTGCTAGCTTGGTTAGCATGGTGCATTACAGCTATGCTAATTTTTCCTAATTCAGAACCTTTAAAACAAAATGTATATACTTGAAAAACTAAATATCTAACTCCTCAGAGGGTAATTCAGAACAGCCAAAGGCTGAACAAGACTTTTATTAGGTGACCAAAATGTCACATTTAATTTTCCTGAACTGAAAACACAAAAGCAACAGCTACAGCTTCACCTATACTCTGTGAATCTGAGGTTAAGCTACATAAGCACTGTCGTCGCCATGGTAGCAACTTGTCAACAGACAACACCCACTTGTCCCTAATGCAGCTACACCCTTAATTATGTATAACTTTAAAGTTAAAAACACACCGTGGCGCAGCACAACATCTGACATGCATGGAGTGCCACTCCTAGCACACACAGGATGCATCACACTGTAGCTCATTAACAGACAACCACACAAAGTTATTATTACTTTTACTGAAAGATCTGTACCTCTTCCGCCCCTGCGTTGGCTTAAAATAATGTGTGGAGAGCCCCTAATTAAACTTGATTTCTCACCTGAACAGCCAATTTTCAGAGCTATGACTCACCAGGCAATATCTTTTTGGGCATGGTCTTTAAAATGTGGTTAGCTCAGGATATTTCTCAACCTCAACAATCTTTTCTCACCCATTCTTTGTCATACACAAGCTGCAGCAACAGTGTTCTCTTTATGCATCCATGGTGAGGAGAGGAGTCGAACAGAGCCCTTACATTTTAGCACCTGCAAGTAGGGCTGGGCAACATGAGGAAAATCAAATATCACAATATGTTTGACCAAATACCTCGATATTAATATTGTGACAATATTGTAGGGTTGGCTATTGGTGCCTTCGAAATATATTACACAATTAAATTTTTGATTAATAGTCATCATTTTTCTTTATACATCCATGGTGAAGAGAAAAAGAGCTGCTATGGGTGCCGGTGTGTGCAACCACAAAGCAAGTGGGGGGAAAAGTGTATTTAATTCAGGGGGTGGCGAGACAGGAAATAGGACAGTGGCGTGAAGTGCCACGGGACTGGGCATCCAGGGCCGATGCCCTTCTCACAACAAATCCTATAAATCTTCTTTATGGAGAGATATCCAGTGAACAAAAAAAACTGTAACCTTCCTAACCTGAGGTGTAGTCTTTATCGTTATGTTGAGCTGTCCCGTTCACATCTTAGAGTGGGCACCACATACTAATCTCAGTCAAAATGTGCTATAAAACAGCAGATCAATTCAGTTTATTCTACCTGTATTTTTGACAAATTATAATCAAATTTCTGTGAGAGCAGAACATCTCACACATCGTGAAATCAAACATGGTAAGTGAACGATGGAACGCCACTGAAGATCCTTTGCTTATCAGGTGCACGGATATAGTATATACAGTATATATATTTCCATAAAAAAACTCCAATTACTTTGAAAATAAAATGAGCATGTGACATTTAAGTGGAGGGACTAAATTTTCATTTAATTTTTCTGTCTCGAGGTGAGTTTGTTTGCAGTAATTACTTTTTCCAAGGTTTCTGGAACTTATTTGTATATGTGCCTTGGAATACCAATGTGAGAACAGATTTTTTTTTATTGACAGCTATTTTTAGAGGGCTCAAGAGTGTGAATCCAGCAACCATTTATGCACCAGAGAGTCTGAATTAAAAATGTAAAAGTATTAAAATGTTTGTTTGAGGGGTTTGATGCGTCTCTCATCTTAAAATCCCATAAGTCTTCCATCTGTTGAAGTAATTAAATGGAAAGACTAATCCATCCTTTTGAGTTTTGATTTCATGATAACAGAGGCTTGAATTGATTCTCCACTGATAATGGTGAATAAATGGTAGCATGTCCTTGATGTATTGGTAATAAAACATGAATGGGTGTCATGGGTTATTGTCAAATATGCTACATAACACAAAATCAATGAGTGGGAAAATGGGATCTATTCTTTCAGAGGAAAACTCTGCTTTCACAATCTCACTGATTCTTATATCCTCTATGCATCATATTGATTTATGCCTCACTCGGGCAATGACATTTAATGATCATCCTTTTACCATATGGCCACTAGTATAAGACAGCAGAACACATAAAATAATGATGGAGGTTTGGCATTTCTTTATTTTCTAGTAATGACTCATAACATTAAACATCCATCTGAATCCAAGTTGAAATTGCTGTTTCAATAACCTCCCCTCGGTGTGAAACATATCTCACTTGAATATTTCCAAAGTTATTATCCCTATGTCTTTTGGACAATTCAATTATCATTTGTGGACTTTGTCTACACTCAGACAGACAACTAAATGAGAGAATTAAGACTTTGATCTGTGATGTCATCAATTAAAAGCCTGGAGTTGATTCGTTGATAATGAAAGGAGATTATGAAGACTGAGAAATTGTTTATTTGAGATTTTACATCTAAATGAGCTCTAATTTCATAGAGGGGATTATTTCTCAACCAGAAACTGTCTCGAGCAGAATCTTCTTTGATACCATCATGAGGACATTTTTTTTTTCTGTTTATCATTTATCCTTCTTAAGTACCACATGCACTGGTAATACTGGCAATTTCTTGGTTCATAGCATTTATTTCTGAATGTTCATTGATAGCAACATTTGCATAGGGTACTGACATTTTGAAATGATTAATAAAAAAACTAATTCATTTGCTGTCTTTGCCAGTGGTGCCCCCAGAAAGTTTTCATAGGAGTGGCCAGATGGGGCCACTGAAAGTCTTAGGGTGGCGCACCAAAAATAATCCACAACTGAATTTTAGGAATTTTATTATACTTTATATTTATTTATATATTATAGTCAGAAACTACATGTTAGAGCCAAGGATCCTTATAGTGATATATTTTGGTTATGGGGGGGTTGGGTGGCAAGCAGCTAAGCAATGGTGGTTTTAGGGGAGGGCCAGCAGGGGCCAGTGCCCCCGTAACTCAGAGTCCGGCCCCCCCTGTGGCCCCCCTGCGGAAGAGTCGGAGGGGCAACATGGAATGCGGAACTAAATTGTCTCAAGCTTCGTCTTACCTTTTTGTTTTCTTTTCGTATTGCGTATTTTGTATTGTTTTGCGTATCTGTAACTGTGTTTGTGAATGAGAGAGTTTTAAAAGAATATTTTGTCTGCACATGATTTAAAATAATAAAATAGCCCTCCATTAGCACGTTAGTCATTTTTCTTTTGATTACTTAAATGTTAAACCACTAATCTTTAGCCGTATTTTAAGTGTAACCCTTCACCAAAATATACCACTAGTGTTTTTATCAGTAAAAATAGAACATTTTTCCACATATAAAAAGCACAAATATGTTGAAATCTAAGCATATTCTGCCATCATAACTTGGCTCTCAGAATTCACCAGACTGATGCCTTTAAATCAAAGATCCTGTGGGAAACACTGATATATATATATACATATATATATATATATATATATATATGTACGTATATATCTTATTGTTCAGACTTAGATATTTGACCCTACTTGTATGTGCCCCTGTATCAAAAGGACCGGCCCTAGCTTGCCCCCCCCCCCCCCCCCCCCCCCCATTGAAACTGGCCTAGAACTGCAGTGGTGGTTTGTTTACTAGAACATTCATGTGCTTTTTGGGGGTGAAGAGAGGAGACATGGCAGAGTTAGTCTCTCAAGAAAACTAAAACTGGGCCAATATGACAACATTTTGGATGTGAGGCCGATGACAGAGGTGTTCTAACCAGCTGCAGGTGCCATCTTGAGCTGAACTTTTGTCAGATGCCTTGTTTCTTTAATTTATTCAATTTGAAAGTACTGCAATGGATGAGGAATGGCAGATTAATTAAGTTCAAATAAGGAGTTATTGAGATTATACCTTCTTATTTCATTACAGAAACCTAAATAAGATGGAGGCAATCTGCAGGGGTATCATCAGGGAGCTGAAAGTTTCTGGTAAGGTAAATGACGAATGTTAATAAAAAGCTAGGCTACTTGCTGTTGGCTTTATTGCATGTCATTTCCTTTAAATATCACAATATAAAACATGTTTTCTTTTTGGAAAAATACAAACATAGAAAGATAGCAAGTAGGCTACTCACCCATCTCCAATCTGATCTCAGGTGCACAGCTGATATTGACGTGGCTTGTTTACATGAAGTAACAGAAGTGCCTAGTAATGGATTGTGTGTGGAAAGAGAGCTCATATGCTACATGACATCCAGATGCTAGCTTTCTATTCCACCCAACAGCAGCTGCTGAGCCAAATGGGACACCTGGTAGAATTTGGTAAACTGGCCCGGACTGGGGTTCGGCCTAATATTAAACCAGTTTGAACATTTTCACACCTGCCAACCCTAGTTAACATTACTAATGTGCATGGACAAACCAGTAAACTTAACATTTTGAGTATCAAAACAATCCTGTTTTGATGCGTTATGTATCCATGCATGTTAGGTGATTCATTGTTCTTTAATGGGCTGGAGGTCTTTTCCTAAAAAAAATAACTTTAATTTGAAGAATGACACCGATTGTAAGGAGCAAAACATTAACTGGCCTTCTTACGTTTAGGGAAGATTTGTGGGTACCCAGAGAACCTATTTTCAGTCAAATATCTTGAGGTGAGAGTTCAAAGAACCCATTTGAAAATGACCATGCAGTTATTCCCTCGCCAAAATGTAGCCTTACTCTGGAGCATTACTTAGCTCGCTTTCAAACCAGCTATGGCTTCAGCTAGCTGAAAAAAAAAAAATGGGCTTGCCTCAGCCCCTTAAAGGCAATATGTTGGCCTCCAATTATTTTCCCACGGGGAGGCTGCAGCAATAGTAGCAAGGTGGCCATGGCCCCCTGGCAACAGCCAATGCTTGGCCTACACCACTTCAGATCCAACAGTAAGTATTACAATGATGCAGAGCACTCACATACTTGTCTTTCAATCACGTCTCTACAGTCTCTCTACAGTTAGAGCACCATTCTGTCATAGCAGTTAGTTGTGGACACAGACATGGAAGTAAATTCTGCAATTTCCAGTCATGACTCAACCAAACCTTGATGTGTGATTTACTCACATCATAGAGGTGAGATGATCCCTGGTAAAACACTGTTCAACTCTCCCATCCAGCGACAGAGACTGGACTACATTACACAGCAGTATCTATGTAAATGAATGCATACAGACACTGCAGTATGGCATGTGCTTTCACAACCACATGAACTGTGTGTGAGTGCATAAGGTGTCTGACATTTCTTCCTCCATTTATCTTGTTTTTAGCTCTCTCAGACTCCTTTTTTGTTCTCCCTCTCGCATTTTTTTCCCCCAACCCTCCCTTGACAAGTTGAAAATTCATCAAAACTCCTGACTCCTGTCAAGCCACATCCATCACGGATCCCCCATTGGTCTGGCTTAGTGCCTCTGCAAAGCTGCAAGGTAAGAATGTTGGATGTTGAGGCGGTGAGGTGGGTCAGGGGGTCACGAGATTTAACAAGAAGTATCTGAGAGCTGAGAGGCAGAGAACGCACAGGCAAAGAAAGACCACTGGTGATTTTTTTCCCTCTATTTGTGCCTATGTGTGGTCATTCAGCGTGCAATGTCAAGAGTCATTGAGCGTATGTTATCACTGCACTGAGGACTTTGTTAAAAGCAGGTCAGTTGATGCGTGACACAGTCAGTCTATAAATGATATCTGAGGATTTTCCAAACTGTGGGTGTGGTGTGTCTTTGGATAAAGGGATTCTGTTGAAAAAATAAAATCACACGACAAAAACACATTGTTTAGAAATCCAGTGTCACTCATTCCTCTCATTTATCTGACAACATCTGATTTTTTTTTTAAAATCGATTCAATATTTTCAGATTAAACAGTTTAATTTGCTTCCATATGCGATCTTGCTAAATGAATTAAAAAATGCAGATTCACAATCTGACAGCAGCAGACGGATGGGAATAATAATTAATGGTAACAGCTGCTCAAAGGTCCTCTCATTTTGTGAATTCCATCACATAGGTCATTGGATCTGGCTTAGTCATGAAATAAACAAGTAGAACAAATAATGATATTAACAGAGAGCATTGATTTTTATTTTAGTCTTATCTAATTAGTGCTGCTGTGTTGCTGAAGCGTGCACCTAGATGCTAGTTTACATCTAAGTGTTTGTGTCTGTCTGTAGCAGAAGATGCAGTCATTGCAGAAATAATGCTTTGCGATTACACCAAAGCCCTATTTTCTGCAGTGCATTGATCTATACTTACCGTTGATGCTGAATCACTGAGCCCTTGTGGCAGGGTCGGAAGCACAATATTTGTATCTGCAATTTCCTCTAATCATTGGTTTTTGAGAGCAAAGCTACAGATCTGCCACTCACGCTGCCACCCCCATCCTAAGAGCCTCCCGTCTCTTCTCCTGAGACTTGGCAATCCACTGAAACATCCCCTGGGTGTTGCAAATGAACCCTGCTGTTACCCCAAATGCAAAAAAAAAGCCTGCGGCTATAGAAGCGAATCACTCTTTGAATTCAGCATCACATCTCTTTTTCTTTGTGCTTGGGTTTACCCTCCTCTATTTTCGGGTCCTAATTAGGCTCAAGAGGTACCAGGAGGTACAGGAGTTATTATATATAGGAACATCTTTTTTACATTGCAGGTTTTTTTCGCCAAATGAAAACCAGGAAGGGAGAGAGGAGTAGCGAGAGAAAAAAAATCATACATCAAAATTCTATTTGAGAATATTTTGACGTTTCGGAATTCCCAAGAAATCAAGAGCCGTTACTTTAGTAAGAGGTTCCAAAAAAACTGCAAGTGACTTTTAACATAAAAAGCAAAATGTACAACTTTTAAGTCATCTGTCACAAACTTTAGTTGAAAAATGTAAAAGAAAATCTGAGAAAGTTCAATCTTGACAGCCCAAATTCAAGGCAAGTCAGAAATCACAAGTTTCAAGGTGCAGCCAAGGATTTATGCTTATTCAAATTATGGCAAGGAACTCATGCGTTATCAGACAGCTATATATACCAACAAGGTTTCTATATTATCTAATGGTTATAGATTCACATGGGGGATGACACTTAGTTGCTTTGAAATCCGACTAAATCTGCAGCTTGATGTTTCTACAACACTTCAAACCTCCCTTTATCTCCCTATACAGTTTGTGATGCAGCACCCTTTTATCCCATATGCCACTTAACTAAAACACATTCCTTATGGTTTGCTTTCTGGCTGCTCCTCAGTGATTCTCTTTGCTCAAAATTAAATATATATTTTCGAAAATATGGCTCTATGTAGCCTGTGTAACATGCCAACATGCAGTGCTGTACTTCTGTCATCGCAACTAAGCAAAAATAGTTTCAGAGAAGTGCTGAATGACTCTCGGCAGAAATCTGGAGTGAATAAGATCCTGAACACATCACTTCAAAAGCCCATTTCCTTCAGACAGCCCCAACATGCGAATGTACCACCACACAGTCAGGTGTGATAAAACACTCCATTCCTGCTGCTAATTTATCTGAATAATTTGCTTTGGGCACTTGCTATGAGTAATGTATGTTAGCAGAATTATCATTGGTGCATGCAAACCCTGTGAGTAGGTGTATTACATAGAGAACGGCTGAGAAGTGAAAGATACAGCAGAATAATCAGCATCACAGCTGAATGGTTGCATAATTTTGACAATCTCCAAGAGAATCCTCCAGTTGAAACTACTCAGACATCTATAATTTATTTCGGGCTAATTGTAAAATCCAATCAAAAAATGATAATTTTGTACAAACTGTTCTAACCTGCTTAACATGGGGTCATAAAAATTGAAATCTGTAGAATTAACTGTATGTACTCAAACCTGGTATCAGCTCATCAGTTAAGTGAAATGCCACCAGACACCACAGACCTGTAGTATAACCGTACTTTAATTTTCGTCGCATCTCAGCATGCTGGCAGTTCCATGCACCGCGCTTGACTTCGCCACACCACAGACTGAATGGATTGAAGCCGCTGTGGAAGAGGGCCAATCACATGTTGCACTGAATCGAAGAATGCTTGCGGTGATTGGCTGCAAGCAAAACCACACCAATAGTCATTTTTTCTCTAAATCTGGGTTTAAAAAAAATCAAATGCAGGTGTCACCTGATTTATAGTTTTGATACTACTTGGTACTGTGAAATTTATATGAAGTTGCAGAAAAGAACAAATAACATAGCCTACTAGGTTCATCCTCCAGGGGAAATGAAAGTGCTCAATAACTTTAATGGAAACCTGCCTGATAAATTAAGATATGATATGCGCAAAGGTAGACTACTACTTCTGTTGCACTGGGCTCTCCATCACAGATGCTGAGGTTAGGCCGGCCTCACCAAATTGGAATTGAGCTCAGGAAAGTGACACAGGCAGGCAGAGGTTCACGGATGAACCCCATCATAGGCAGCGCCAGGGAACTGGGTTTGGGGAAGCATCGAGGTCACTGATGGCCAGTCTAACTCTGGCTTAACGCATCAGCGCTCAGACAGCTGGCAACAAACGACTGGCACTAACAAGTAAGAAAGTCCTCACCTTACTGAGTTCTGACCTAATGAACCTTATTCAACTGTGTGTTTGACGAAAATTACAGTCAAATTTCCTATTATCATTCTTCACACACATTAACATTCATTTATCCTGAGGTCAATTTGCCTTTACTAGAGATGATTGTTTTGATCAGACTCATCTCATATCAATAAAAAGAGTGTGTGTGTTTATAGGCTGAGGCTGGTAGACTCTTAAACCAGAATTTATTGTAACCTCTACTAACCAGGGTAGGCTATTACAAGTGTGTAGCAGACAGTACACCAGATACCCGTACACCAGTCACGACAAACATGATATGACAACCCATTCTCACTGTGAAGTCATCAAATACTGCCGCTTGCTCAGTGATTTCAGTGTCAGACACCGACGAGAAAAGCCATCCTTTCTAAGTGGTATGATAATGATGCCAGACGGCGTCAGTTTATAATGCAGCTGAATAGTGTCAGTTTGAAACTCGACAGGAAAACAATGTAACTTAAGGAGCTGGAAAGTCCCTATAAGGCAGGTAGCAGGCAGAGTGGATGGATCAAGCAAATGCTGGTCTGGGGGCCTGGTGTTCTCTTCCAGTATGAATGTAGAGCCAAACCATGATGTTTTTTTTCTAAACCTAAGCACATGCTTTTCTGCACAAGGAAATAAGTGTAAATTCAATGTGTTTTACCGATGTTGTCAGTTTATTTTGAAAAATACAATATACATCTAAAAAGCAGAAACTGTACATTTCCTGTAAAAATGAAAGTGTATTTTGAAAAGCCACAATGCATGTAACATCCCAGAGCGTAGCACATCATATATAGATGTCAAAAGTCCACTAAAAAAGTGACAGGAAAGGAACAGCCAATAGAACTATGGATGCCCTGGACGCAGCTGTTCTGCGTTCTCGCTGCAATGCAGTTGCTACAGGTGATCGCGACCTCTCCAGACAATACTTGTGATTCCACTCAACATGCTTCAAAAGCTTCCAGAAGCAGCTCTCCACTAAGGTACTCTCTTTCACGAAGCTGCAGCATGTTGCATAGAGCAGATCCCCCTGTTGTCACTGGTTGAGGGGATACACATGATAATGACGGTTCTTCTATCTTTTTTTTTTTAATTTCTTTTTTTTTTTTTTTTACCACCTGGTGAGGTAGCTGCTTATACCATCACTGACACAACAGCCCAACACATTCGCACTCCGACCTCATCACGTATAAGCGTTTGGTCATGTCAACTTATGACAAGTACGGTACCCTGGGTACATCAGTTCTTGACATTCTGGGACCGTGTCAACTTCAGCTAGTAACATGCAATGTCTGTTTTCAAAATACACTCCCATTTCCACAGGAAATGTACAGTTTGCATTCAGTCTCTTTCAAAATAAAGGCATTACATTGGTATACCACTGCAATTTGATGTGGGTTTTTTTTTCCTTCAACAACAAACACACGTGGTTACATTTAGCCAACACACTCACATGGGTGGGTTGAGGCAACACAAATATCCTGACAGGTGACAATACTATGCCACTTTTTTCTACCTCTTCACCTGCGGTTTTAACCTTGTTCATGGTCTTGTTTACAACCTTGTACAGCAACCATGTAACGTGTTCAGTTTAAGTGTATTCATTATATTCTACCCTTCATGAATGTTGGAGATTGCCTGAGGACTAAGAGCGTCCCTGTCTCATTGTTTCATTTACTGCTAGCAGGCAAATGACACACAAATACAGATATAACAGGCAGAAGACACATTTGTATGCAACAAACTTTGACTAGATCAGTGTAGCGTGAATTTGGTTGCCAGCCCTGCTAACTTTGCTTGTGTTCTCCAGAGAGGCTTCTGGGGAAAAAAAAAAAACCCTTCATGGTTTTTGAGTGCGTTGTAAATTCTCTTAACGTGTTTTGGTCTTGAGTTGGGGCAAAATAATCGACACCCAAGTAGAAAAAGACAGCTGGATCAATACAATTAAGCAACTCAGACTACAGGAGTAATTTGCTGAGAGATGGTGTATGGGCTATGACCTGAACACACTGTGTGTTCATTGGACACATTTACTACCGAGGCATTTTAAAGTTAATGACATTATTTGTCCTCCTGTTTCCTTTTCTTCTCATCTTAGTTTGGAAGTGACCTCCAGAAAAAGTTTGAAGGCACACAGACCTGCCCAGAAATACTGATGATACTCACTTTGTGCATACAGGACAGACTGAGCCGCACTGTAACGCAGTCCACACCTCATGATGAACAATAATATCCCCTAAATCATCACACTGTTGTAAAATCAATGCTGTTTTCAGTTCAGTCTGTTTGCTATTCAAAGGGGACACTGCACAGAACAAAGACACCAGGCTGTTATAAACGAATGAAGATCATTTTCTATTCTGTGGCAAAGTGGATCCAATTCAAAAATTATAAGTCTTGATATAATAAGACTAAACAGAGTTCTTTCTCTCCTCATTTCAAAAGTTAAGCTGTTGATGTACTAATTAACTATAGTTTGCTGGAGTATAATTGTGAAATTTATTTTGATAATGTAATGTGCTCTTCACTGAAAACATATGTTCTAGGTCAAGGGAGTCTCATACGCGACAGGAGAGTAAAGCAGAGTTTGATGGTGAAGAATACCTGACATCTCCCAACTGACAGCTTCAAATAAAATGATGGAAGTGAGGCACTAATTACTAATATTTACTTCTGGGACAAATTTGAAATTCATGCACATCTGGATCAGTGACCTGTGCCGACACACATCCATATGCTGAGCGCAAAGTGACCTCGGCACAGTAAGTGACAAGCAGCAAGGTTAAAATGAACAGATCCATGCAGTGGTGGAGTGTTAGTAAGCTGGCTGATTAATGGAGTAACCTCAAAATTTAGAGGAATAACATATATCAAAGCATTAAACCAAAGTGACACTATAACAGAAGATAACGCATTACAAGCTGTCACCAATGATACAGAATGGTATACACTCCCGGTCTCCTAAGTGGGTGTGGTTGTCTCTCCCCCGCATACCCCCACCTCAATTGGAAGTGTAGTAACCATCGTGTAGATGAATGAAATCAGATTCAAAACAATACAACACTAGAAAAGTACCAATGTAATACTTAGTCCCTTTTTATCTGCTAGCGTACCCTATGAAGCTCAGCGTAAGGTCAATCAGCAAGACTTTCTTTATGCTATATCCATTCACAGTTCTCTCTCTATCCCACTCCCACCCACTCTCCAATCAGCTGATTATGGGTGTTCCCTCTCCTAGTTAGCCAATCAAACTTTGCCACAATCTCCTTCGGCTGTTCATGTTGCTGCTGCCAAAAGTAAGGGTGCATTCTGAATCGCATACTTTTTTTTTTTTACTTTTAATACTGCTGCTGCCCTTACCTTGGAAATAAAACAAACGCCACAAACCCAATTCCCCAGAGATGGAGATCAACCTTCAGCGCTCTGCTGTTGTTACTTTGCAATGTATGTAGTTTAACTTAAGTTTTAACTGTACAGATGGTAGACTCTAACATATTGTATTTTTGACAGTGAAATTACATCTGCAGTTCTCTGTCATTGTTCTTTTTATATAATGTCCTGTTGTTGTTTGTAATATTCTGTGAATTTCAACATTTTGTTCACTTAAACAATCAATATTCCTATTATCACTATTCGACCGGTCATCAGTTACTTGAATGCACTGTCATCCATCATTGCAACTCATGACAGCTGTCAAACAGCTGTCAATGAGCTGTCAGGCTGTCATCTTTTTGCGGCTCAGTCGATGTAACATAGGATTGTGAGTCAAAATAGCCAGAAAAGCATGCTGGCTTACATACTGAAAAATCGGACCGGTTCTAGTAGAACATCCTGGTATTTTTGGTATACTGCATTTGACATACTATGTATTAAGACATGCTAAATCTTTTTTTGGCATACTATATAGTATGGTAGTATGGGCATTGGAACGCACAGTTTATCTGTTCTCCTCTCTGCTCCTGTCAGCTTTCATTTTAGGCGGATGTCGTGCCCTCCTCCACCCCTTATCGAGAGCCCAGGACAAGCTCATCAAAATCCCACTCCTCTTCACATCCCGATCCTCAGCTCCGTCTTCATCTTATCTAATCACCACCATTGCCACCAGCAGCATCTAGACCCTATAGGGGGGGGTTCCCTAATCTGCTTCATCTTTACCACCCTCCTGGAATATATGACATTATGATTGGATCTTAGACTTTTCACATTTCTCATACTTAGAACAGAACAGAACGTGTCTCCACTGATTGAACTGAAAACAGTATACGATCACATCACTTGTTGCTAGACCTTGTGAGAATATGTTGCTGAAACAAATAAAATTGTCTCAAACTAAATTTTCTCCTGATTTGTCTGTCTGAAGAAAATTGCCATTTCAGTGTCAGAATATTTAAAAGGGTTGAGACTTTGTGAAAAATGGGTCCAATATTTACTTTAGTGCAGGGGCATAAATACAGACAGTGCAGGCAGTGCAGTTGCACTGGGGCGAGGTGGGGACCCACACAGAGAGCGAGCCCTACAACAATAGGCTGGGCAGACAATAGGCCCGTATAGGTGATTGCTACCTTAGAAATATGCCTATGTTAAAAGAGGAACTCTCATTAAATTCAAAAAGGTGCCATTTGCTCTAATGCCATTGAAAAAGGCAAAGCCATCTGTATGAGATTTTTTTTTTTGTAAAATAGTAGCATCTTAGACTTAGGGCCACCACTAGTCTCCTAAAGGGGCGGGCAGTGGTGAAACCCACGTGACACAGATACAAGAAATGAATCTGAAGTGGGTCATCTCAGTTTATCAACAGTCTCTGATTTAACGGGGGATGCCTAACTGAAATGCCTACAGCATCCACAGTGGATACATATAATACTGGCTTATGAAATGAAGTCAGTTAATCACCACTTTAACACACAGTAAGCAGCACATAACTGCCTAAATCCACCAACATAAACTTAGGTAGAGTTTATAAAGGACTGTTAAACAAGCATTAAGGTGTATCATTATGTACCTGAGCTCTAATTTCATGGATAAGAACAACAAATTCAACAATCAGTGCTGAATCTCTGGTGGTAGGAATACGCATGTTTTTTCACTTTGCAACTCTGTCTGCCTGCTCTGTTCTATGCCCAACACAGTTTGCTCATAATTGCTGTAATAGCATTTCAAATTCAAGTTAGGCTATGGAAGTTACAGCGAGGGCACAGTGTAGAAAATGTGCCCCCCCCTGCAGCAAGTTTTGTTCTCTAAAGCTTAGAATTCCTTTCATTATTGTAACTGCGGATACTTTCTGTAAAGCACTTGCCTCTATGGCCTACACTGCACTGTTAGAAAAGTTTCCCATCATTATTAAAAAATGCTGTGGAGTTCAGCAGGCATGATTGCCACATCCAAACCACCTCATATTTTATCACTGACTTAATATGGTTGAAACAACCACAATTGTGTGTTTGAGAAGCATTTCACTGCTGGAAAGATGGTCTTTATAAAACTAGGCTATGTGGTAGAAAGACATAAATACTTTTGAAACAGGTGCTACTTGACCAGCACAAACAGAGCATAAGGACTACGGCATTCACTTTTACTCAAGAGGAAACCTACAACTACCAGAATACACTGAACCACACCAGACCAATAAATGCCCCCTATGATGGGTGACATAATACAAGTTGCTCGTTTGAATAACAATACAGCAGCCAGTCGGTGACAGACAATCTCATATAACAGTTATACAATGAGCTAAAACATGTTCATGAAAACATTTTAGGCAAGAAATAGAAAGTAACAAAATATTGGTTCATATTTGTTTAATGTTCTTTAATCAGTCACTAGAAACCAACGTATCTGTCTGAATCTAACGTCATTTTAGGTCAACTGTGGGTCCACACCATTACATTCAGTGGTGAGAATGGTGTTTACATTACATCACCGTGACAACATGGCCCATACAAACACAAACCAGTCAAGGAGAAGTGATAAAACAGAGCACTGATGGATGTCATTCAGGCTTACATAAAATCAAATTGTGAACATTGCTGTCAATGCAGGCAATCATTTATCAACTAGGAAAGCTACCATGGCTTTTAGGCCTACATCGTTTCTGTTCTGTTAGTTGACAGTTATTAAAAATAGCTTTCCCAGCCCTTGCTGTTACATGTGAAGTGGTGCACCGGCGTACTGAAATGGAGCAGACCCAGATGCATAGTCATTCCAACATGACTTTGTTGCCAGAGTTTTAGGAGTGGAGCCAAGCAAAATAATATGAACTACTATGTCGGGCGATACTAAGAAGACATGTCTATCTTATTTGCTCACCATTGTTGTTATGACTCCTCATTTGTCCTAGCACACGCTTGACAACGCTTGACAACATGGCACTGATTGGTTAATTTTGTCCCTGCACGGTGCTCATTAGTTAATCAGTCAACTTGAACTTCTACCCCTTTTCCACCAACATGGAAGTTAATTCTAATTTTGAACCATTCAGAGCATTTTGACCAAAAATAAATTGGTTCAGAACCTGAGAAGTTGGTCCTCAGTTGCAATAAAAAATAGCAAACATATCCTTGACCTTAAGCACAATCCGTGATGACATACTGGGCGTGTCATATTCTACAGGTTGGAAAGAGAGGATGGAGAGGGCAATAATGGAGAAGTCAACTGAGAAAAGCTTAGAAAAAAAGACTGCGCAGTGGTCTCATTAATAGCTGGGCCATGCTTGTTTTATTGGATAAAATAAATATCTGTGATAACAGAACAAAAGTTTGCAGGTTATCAGTGTAATCCACAATTTGCTACTAATGTTTAGTTCTGTTGGGCATTGTGCAACACCTTGTGTTGATGACACATCCTCAATTACAGTGAGTCCACGCAAAAGTGGTGGAAATGCAGGCTGGTTTGCCAGATAGCACCAAGGTTCCCGAATCCTGAACGGCCAGGATCAAGAATCGGAACTAATTTCGGCAGATTCAAAAGTCTAGACAAAGGCAACACTAAAATGTGTTTCTGAAAACACTTTAGGCAAGAAATAGATAATACATTAACAGAATCTTGGTTTATATTTGATCAGCGCCTCCTAGTTTGAGCTTGGTCTTTGAGAGAGAGACAGAAAAAGGGGCGGGTCTCTCTTGATCCACTGTTATACTCTTTGTGTCTGTGGTGGCAGCAGGCATACAAAAATGAGGAGGCACAATGTGTAGTTTGAGCAACAGCCGTACAGCCAGCGAAAATCCTCTGGCAAATAAGCAGGAGGATCTGGGCTCTGGTAAGATAGAGGGAAGGTTACCACAGTTCGTCCACACATACCATCCACAGTGTTATGACACAAAGCTGTTAAAAAAATCTGCAGAGTATCCCTTTAAGTTTCTTCCTTGGATTTCTTAAGTCATTAGTGACTGACAGCAGAACAGTGGAGGCAAACAACAGAGCAGACTTTGAAGTTTGTCATTATGTGTGGAATGTGTTGACATGTGACTTACAGCATGTCACCACATGAAAGCAAAATGCAGTATAATAAAAGATACTTTTTGTTTTGTGTGAAGGAAATAGATAAGTGAGTGTGCCAACAAGTAAAACCTGCACAGTAAAAAAAACTCCTATCATCTTTTAATGATAACCCTTCAGTTTTAAGTCTGCCATCCCCACAAATATGATATCAGTGGCTGTTGTTGTTGTTATGTGTTCTTTGAAGGGCAAACATGTTTGACAAAGTGATCTATCTTGCAGTTAAATTAAAAGAGAAAGCTTAGCTTGTTTAATACAAAGTGGAAAGTTCTGGAACAAAGACTTAAGACTAGAAAGTCATGAAAGAGTGAGGAAGTCACATTTCTTTTTATTTGATGTCAGTGTTCATATTACAACAGCGAGTACAGCAGTGATGCAGCGACAGTGGCTGACATTCAAACCCTTTTTAATCTTTGAAAAACTTTCTCCCAAAACACATGATGGGCTAATGGCATTCAATGAGATATCTGTCCTGTAGCCCTCATTAGACTGCATGTCACAGCCATGTGTTCAAAGATCAGAAAGGTTTACTCTAATGCCTACTTGCATATCCTTTGAGGCTTTGATCCAGCTGTAGTAAAGTGTGGCCTGACACTGAGGACACAGCTGAGATCGCCTGTGTAAAGCTTCAGTGTGCCAGGGCCTGACCTACATATTTTAGGGTTTGATGTGTGTTTTAAATTTTTGATTATTATGACGATTTAAAATACGAGTCAGTAAAGGAAGGGAGTCAACATGTGAATGATTGATTATGTAGATGGCCTAATTCTTTACAAATCCTTTCTTGCACAGTAAGAAGCTGAACTATAGAGCAAGTCGTTCTCTATCTTCCTGGCGTCTGGGTCTCTGTGAGAGAAACTGCAACGCTCAACTGAACTACTTTGTATTGTGTGTTTGGGTGATTTAATATAAACATATCAGTTCACATGTAGTTTAAAAGAATAAATATATTCCACCTTAAAAAGAAGATGAAATATTCCCCTAAAGCTGGGGTTGTTAGAAATCTGGAAACAGTAAAAAAGAAAGGGAAAAAAAAGCTGAAATTAAAAATCCCACCAGGAAACCACAGAAACGCCCACACTTCATACAGTTATCCAGTGTTACCCATATTGATTCATATAATCTTATTTCTTAACCTTAACCTTAAATGATACAAGAATTAGCTAGTTAGCCACCCCACGGTCCCTCTGCCTTGCTCACCACTGCTGTTGACTGCTTTCCCAGAAGGAGAGCAGACAGCAGCTCAGGAAGCTGACCTTTCTTCGGCAGCTGTAGTGGCTCAAATTCAGCCTGCACAAACCCCTCAGCAACAGGCGTCACAGTGGGCTGGTGGCGAGCAGCAGCACTGGGTGTAACTTGTGTACTGTAACAGCAGCAACAGAAATTTTGCTGATGCGGTGGGGAGTCGGGGCTGTGGCTGCTCACTGGGGTTCCGTCTACAGAGTTGCTGCCTGCTTGCCTTTCAGCAAGGTGGTTCGTAGCTGCGGGGGTGAGGCTGAGGACACACTGTGATTCAGGGTACACTTACATCTGCATTGTAGAGCAGCCAAAGCCTTCCATCACAGGCTACATTTTCTAAAGCTTCAAAACTGTGCAGAAGTCCAGCTTTCCCTCAGGCCACCTCAATCACAACGCACAAGTTTATTACGGACATCTGCATAACTTACGGTATCAGCAAATATCGGCTTTAAAATGAACTATTAGAAACACAAGTTTTCTTATTCAGCACAACGAATGTATATTGCATACAATGAAATGTATTGTATTCCATGTCTCCATCTGCTGGTGAGCCATCTTGATAAGAGTATGCATGTATAATATGATGTTATTTCCACTACAGAAGAGACTTGATGATCACTAAAATTAGGTGGGTGGGTAAGTAAGTGGATATATTGATTTCAGGATCGGTTATTGACATAGATATTGGCAAAAACATCTAATATTGTGCATCCCTAGCATAACTGTGACATCATCCTACATTAATTTGTGTAATGCATTGTGCCCGTGTCTGTTGGCTGCCTGAACAAAGCACAAGGGGAGAGGTGGAAACAAAAGACAAAAGAGCTGTGGACTGTGATTACTGAGAAAAATTTATGGTAGTGAATTACAATGTAATATATTATATCAATTTTGGCTTGTGGTCAAAAAGTGGATCATCGGCATGTTCTGAATGGACTGCAAATGACTCACCAACAAGTTTGTAAGAAACACACTCTATGTTTTTTAAGTATACAGTGAATTTTGTGGCACAGAACTTTTATTTTGTTTATTAAGTACTGTTTCCTGCTGTAGAGTGAGTGACTAATGGATAGCTACTTGACAGAGACAGCAAACTAGCTCAGTGACATGACCAAAGACAAGTATGACGCTGAATGTATTAAACTGTGTGGATCTTGAGCTAATGACTAAGGAGACATCTTTACACCAAGGCTTAGTTAGGAACCAGTGTATTATATTATATTTTAGTATATTCTCCGATGGTCTGAATAAGTTGCTAAATCTGTTGCTAGTCACTTTTTAGAAATAAAGCCAAGAGAGTTTGAAATGTCATTAAATCTAGCAAGAATATTTCCAAGTTGGCAACACTGGTGTAAGGTTATTTATGGAAGCAGGTGAAACTTGTTGGTTGTTGCTGAAAGACATTTGGGAGAAGTCAATATATGTAATGATATTTCTTTTCTTTTTTGTTTTTAAAAATACTACATCCATAGCTCAGATCTGTTACCCACAATTATATATAAAGCGATTGAAGACCTGACTCGACCTGTGAAAATAAGAGCTGACCTGACCTGTGATTAGATATAAGCTCTGGGCACCAAGATGCTGTAGGAGCACACAACAGCCAGGAGAAATAAATAAATGAATACATAAAAACCCACTGACATGCACAGATTGCTAAGGCCATAACACCCTCCGTGTTTTCAATGGATTATGTTCACTCGTGCTTCTGCTCAGTTCAACCAGTTGGCAGTGGATCATATTCAAACCTCTCCAAAATCCTGCGCACTTTACACACAGCTGGCACAGCTAGATACCTTCATTAATTATTTAAATCTTCCAACACAATACCAGGATTTAACGCTGAATGTCCTTGTGCATTTTTTAAACCCTAAATAGAAAATCTCCAAACCTCATTTCATATTTGTTTGTTTACTAATTTAAGGACCGTTAAAGAACTTTTTTCTATTGGATAAATGAGGTTTTGCATGCAGACTTGTTTGGTATTATCAGACTTAAAGGTATAAATGAGGCTTCACATATCCTGATGAGGAGCAGAGTTTACATTTATTAATTAGCTTGTTTTTATAGTTTGCACTATCAGCTGCAGCACCACTACGCAACACAAAAGGTCTGTGTAGAGCTGTGTGTCAGTCACTTTTTCGGTGCAGCTCTGCATTTGCAAAACTCCAGTATGCAAAAAAACTACACATTATAAATAAAAAAACAATTAGCTAAAGTTCTGTGACCCCTCAAAAAATGTAATTTTGAGGTATTCCGGAGGTTAAAGGTGTTAATGAAAAGGTCTGAGATCCCTGGATTTCTAACACTGGATGAATATAATTGAGGCAATTGTGTTCATGATTTTTCTCTTAAATTTTTAAAAGATTTTTAGGCCTCTGATCACCTGCTAATTAAAGTCCTCATCCAAACATTTGATTACCATTATGGACTTTCTACTATTCTATTTCTGCAGAGGATAGTGGATGCATGTGCATCAATCAAATGTCTCCAAGTGACACACAAAAGCATATTCTAAGTGAGTGAGGAGCTAAGGAGACACCCTGCCTCTAATCTTCTAAGAGAAGTGGCCTTTATGAAAGAGCATCTGAGTAGCAGCACAAAGCCATAGGCATGTAAGCTGCCACTTGACTTAATCCAACATCTCGCAACAAAATACCACAGATGATGAGTACAAGGGGGCCATCATCAGCGTATTGAAAGATGGAAGCTTGTTGCTCGTAGAAATGTCTTTTTCTCTCCCTTTGACAGATTAATGGAAAAGAAGCAAAGCCAAAAAGTGTGATGAAAGTGAAAGTGAATCTTCCCCCTACCCCTCCGATCCTCCTCAGCCCCATTCCTCCCTTCCCAAATTTAAGAGCCTTAGCATTCACAGCCAAGAGCTGAGCTCACATCTATGTTAATGGCATTTCAAAGTGAATCAGAAGTGTCAGCGAGTGTCTGAAGATTAAGAAACAGGAAGAGCTATCTTTGACATGGACTGAACCAAAGTTAGGCGTGATCTTCAGCAGAATAGGTGATGATGCACTTTATGGGATGAATATAGGGCTGAAAAATATAAATGTTTGGTCTGTGGAGCTTAAGTAGTGATCAGTAGTAAATAAGTGAAGCTGAATCCAAAGTGACAAAGTGCTGTGAAACAGAGGCCCTGACCAAGCACTGGTTTTTGACACTTTGTCATCGATTTCCCCGTCAGACATCAATGAAAAGAGCCATTCTTTCACAGCGGCATGACACACCATTGGGCAGCTTCAGTTTATAACACCACCAGACAACAACGCAATTTAAGGAGCTGGAAAGTCCCTATAGGTGGGTGAGAGGGGTGGTGGATGGGTCCAACAATACCGGACTTTCACCCAGGAGGCTGATGTTCACTTCCCATATGAATGTTGAGCTAAACCATGATGTTTTTTTCTAAACCTAACCACGTGCGTTTGTTGCACAAGGAAATTAACGTAGATATGAGGTGTTTTACTAACGTTGTAAGTTTATTTTGAAGAAGACTATGCATCTCACAAGTGGAAGCTGTACATTTCCTGTAAAAAAGGAAGCGTATATTTAAAAGACACAATGCAGTTATCTGGCATAAATTAACATGGCATCCGAGAACATCAACAACAAATGCAACCAGAATACCCAGCGCAACATATTTAGAGGTGAAAGTCCACTGACCAAGCAAGGATATGTGACAAGCTGGGAGTGAGAATATGTTGTTAAACTAAGTTTTCTATAGTTGTAGTCAGGCTTATTATTCTGTATATTGGTTTGGATTTCAAATTAAAAAGCTGCTTTTGTTATTTAGTTACTTCTTCAGTTTATTAAATCCAGTTTTGTTTGACTTGGTTATTCTATGGTGTAGCTTTTACATTTTACTTGATGCTTACATGTTATCTGTTCTATATCTATTGTACATTTTAAGCAGAGGTGGATGATAAATATTATAAATTATAAATAATCTTACAATTTTAAGTTTGCAGTGGGAGTGATCATTATTTTCTAATATCTGCACAGCTCTAATATCTGACATATCATGCAGTTACAAACAATTATGCACAATGCTGACATGTCAGTATGGTCTAAACCCTCCCTTCCTATTTATTTAGTATTTGTACTAAGCAAAAAACAATTGAATACCTGTCTGCCATATTTATGAGTCCACCCATGCCAGAGACAGGAGCTAACTGAGTTCCTACGAAAGTTGTTCTTGTAACCCATGTGTGAAATATTATTATCAAGGAGTTTACAGTGAGTTGCAACAGCCTGCTAAGAAAACAAGTGAAAAACTTTGCCATTAGTCTGCTATTTGAAAAGGCCAACACTCAACACTGTAGAGGCAGGATGTTAGTTGGGTTACATCACGTTGATTGTAGATAAAACATGACAGCACTCCAGGTACTGGTGCACAGTGGGATATTGAGTTTAGACCCGACTACTCTCTGTCTCGACTCTTAATGACAGTTTGAGGCTGCGATTATGAAACAAGATAAACGCTCCACATAGAAACACTAAAAGGAATATATAATTTCCTGCAAGCTTTTCTTCTTTTACCCCAACTTCTCTTTGGAAGGAAAAATACGGATTTAACATCAATAATATCTGTTCCATTCTCTTTGAGGGGATGATTTTTCCCCCAGTCATAGCATGGCCACAACTATTTTATCTGACCTCACTTGCAACTGCTGAAATTCTCTTACTTGAGGACGAAGTCTAAACATTCAGATACAGGCTGGGATGTGCACGAGAAGTCAGAAAATCACACCGTCCTCAAGCCAACTGTTAGTTCTCTTGTATAATGCTAACCTTAGCCGGATGTGTAAGGTTGCATTCACACCAAATCAGGCGTTGTAACGAAAGCCTCAGTCGAGTCAGTTATTTGAATGAGGGTAGAGCATCTAGGCTGCTGCGATGGGGTGTGCAGGGGATGCCAAAAAGAGGAAAAAAAAGGAACAACCTATGACAAAAACTTGTAACAGAATCAACTTTTGGAGAAAAACCTGATGTCACACTGCGGTGGCAAATTACAGATCCAAAGACGGCCGTGGTCCACGGGAGCCAGTAACACATTTTCTATGTAAATATAATAGTGAGTAAAAGAAATAAAGTTTGTATTAACAGCCTGTGTGTGCTATCCTACAAAGGAAAGCACTTGCTTTATTTATGTGCGTCCATGCGTGTCCTTTGTAAGATACTACAGTCATGATAATCAAAAGTAAGTCCATAGATCTTTTAAGCCAACACAAACAAGCTTACCAAAGACAAATAGTCAGTCACTGAGATGGCCAGATTGGCTTTCTTCATCCACCACTCCCCCACAAATGGGCCATTTAATAAAAGTGACACTCCCAACAAAGCTGCAAAGCCCTGCAGCTAATCACTGCGACACCTGATTTGGTTTGAAGGCAGCCTTAAGGACTGTTCACATTGCAAAAATAGAAAACAAAAATAGAAAATATTTGCTTACAGTTTTTTGCACTCAAACCTGTCACACCAAGGCTGACATGGATACTCCTGTTCCATGCATTCCACCAAAAATTCAAGCTTCGTGCCGTCACACAATCATCGCTATCATCATTGTTTTTACTATAACAAACCCATACTCAGCTTCTCACACTGGAGACGGGCTTGTTATTCCAAGTGAGCAATACTGTGTAAAAAAACATGTAGATTAATTTTGTTAAATAGCTTGAACAATAACTTGAATACCACAAATAAATATGTGGACACATGAAGCTCAGCGTAAGTTCAATCAGTAAGACTTTCTTTGTGCTCATCCATTCACAATTCTCTCCCTCCCGCTCCCACTGCTTCCTCTAATCAGCTGACTATGAGTGTTGACTCTTCTGGTTATCCAATCAAACTTCACCACAGTCTCTATCAGCCAATCAGGACACTACTGCAAAATTTTAAATCTGCCCTCTGCTCTACTGCTCTCAGCTGTCATTTTCAGCAGAATTGTTGTACCCTCCTCCATCCCTAGCAATCATATGCAGAGTCCAGGAAGAGCTCAACAAAAGCTACTCATCATCCTGATCATCAGCAATCCAACGTCTTCTCCACATCCTCCCATTTCCTTCTCACCACCTCTACCACCACCAACGTCTAGACTCCGGGAGGGGTTGCCTATTCGACTACGGATTCATCACCCCCCTTAAATTATACCATCTTGTTGAGGTGCAATCGCCAAAGACCTTTCACATTTTTTCATTCATATGTCAACATGTTAATAATTTTCACTATAAAAATGAGTCTCCCCTGAATGAAATAAAAATAAACACCATCTGTTAACATGAAGGAAGAGCTATTTTGACTTTTTGGCATGGTAGACATTTTAATTAATTTATTTTTGAAACTGTTTTTGAATGTTTTTAATTTGTGAAGGTCCTTAAGTGTTTTAAAGAGTTAAACTGGTTCTGATTATTCATGACTGGGCTGAACAGAATCTAATGTATTTATAATCTATTTTAATAACTGGTCAGTTTGTAATAGTCAGCTCATATTACCTACCAGGGCTCAGTGGTTTTCCCAAGTAAGCCCATATGCTTTCATTGCCAGTTGAAATAATGATGATAATAATAATGATGATAACAATAATAATAATAATAATAATAATAATAATAATAATAATAATAATGATGATGATGATGATGATGATGACAATAATAATAATAATAATAATAATAATAACCAATGTAATGTTATTGCTATCCTTTATTTTTGCAAAGACTACCCACACTGACATAATATCAACAGCAAAACATCAGCTAATGTAGTTGGAAGTGAATAGCTCTCTATACGTTACCTTGCCACACAGTGTGTTAAGCCCTCTTTTGCCAGCTACTCATCATCACAAACAAGTTCAACTGCCATATTCCTCTGATGTTCTCCATATACTGACTGTCTTTATAATCTTTCCTTTGTTTGTCAAAGAGGACACTTTGCAAGATCAGTATCCATACTGTTGTGTGATGGAATGAGGAGAGAATTATGACATCCTGTACATCAAAGAAAAGAAAATCTACTGCAGGAATCACAACAGTTGCTTGGTCATCTTTATCATATGACACAGCAGAAAATGTTGTAGCTTTACAAATTAACATAGTTTGTGTTCAAAACACACTACTTATTTTAGAAGAGACAAAAAAATGACTCTCACAAAAACAGTTTAAATAAAAAACTTGAGTCAGAAACGTCAAACTATTAATAAATTCAAATCCCCACAGAAGCACAGGGGGTAAATCCTGTCTGCATAAATCTGACAAACCCAACTATCACTGCTACTGATCCTCAGCACAGCTTTCCTACTGAATCAACCTGACTTTCTACAATAAGACATGACAGACCTTGGACAACCTCTATGAAATGCATTGATTACATACCAGTAAACACAAAGCATCAGCTTAGGAAGTAATTGCATTGGAATGAGCTGTATTCTTTAAAGGCAAAAAAAGAAAACATTGAAGGCTGTTTTTTTTGTCTGTGGCACGTTTCAAAGTCAGCACACAAAAAGTTATTTAAAATCTCCAGCAGAGTCGCTTTTCAACCCGGGAACAACACTGTAATAACGGAGAAGGAACGAGAGAGTCGTTCACAGATCTCCAGAATCAGAATATTAATGATACTTTGAAGCCTCCAGCTAGCAACAATGATCTATGAATTCAATATGCTCAGATAATTCCCTCAGCCAAAGCCCAATGGATAAAGCAAAAGGCATATGCAGTTACATTTATTTGTTCAATGAAGTTCCACCCGGAAACAAGGCTGTAGAAAGCAAACAGCCAGAAAGACAAAAAGTCATTGGCCAGTTAATAATGCCATGATAACCATCTGTGTTGTGGGAATATTTTTCTAATCCATATCACAGTTTAGTGAGGGCCCCCTCTAGAGAACAAAACTGTCTCTTTTCTCATTCTGTGCCGGCTTTGTTCTCAGGCTGATATATATCTTATTTAACAGTTCATGATTTTTTCTGTGAGTGCGTGGCAGATTTTTATTAATATTTTCCTCCTAGTTTAGAGACAATTCTTACCAGGGAATGTCCTATTTCAATATAGTCACTGCAACACTAAAACTGGGGAAAGTTGGAAAATCTCTTAGAAAAACATAAGCATTGTCATTTCGGATAGCAGGAGAGATCACATCAAACCTGCTTTAAGACATCAAAGTTGAAAGTGTTGAGGCCAGCAAGCACTTTTATATAGTACATGCCAGTTCAAATGTTATCCTACTTTCCAAATAAATAAAGAAAAAAAAAGAACAAAGTGTGCAGAATTTAGAACAGCTGCCTCAAAACAACCATCTGGCCCTTCAATGCCAGAAACAATCAGACTCAAGCTATCATAACCAACGAGACATGCAGGGCCTTTGACATATAGTAAAAAGGACAGACTGGTGCTGCAACAACCCCGACACACAAATACCAAATCAGACTTCACTGAGCAAATGAAAAAATATTACACTTACAACACTGCCATGCGTCAACAGGCCTGAAGTGGGTGATTTTAATGTTGCCTGCCATGCTGGGGACTGCTACACTATCTCCATAATGGGGAAAGGGCCTAAAGGTGGCACTTGATATGCAGCAGAAGGTGAACAAGACCAGAATTACCTGACACAGCTTGTCCTCCAGACCTAGCAGGAGAACAGCTTTAAAGGTAATTATTTTCAGGCTAATTGTCAGTGATTTACCTCCGAAAAAACGGCGACAAATGACACAGTTAGACCTTAAGAAGCGTTGTAAATGTGAAGAGAAAGGAGAGGGCATGTGCACTGTGGCCCTGAGTGTCACAACACAACAACAGTTAAAAAAAAAAACAACACTAAAACATTACACAAAACAAAATCACATTTCAAAAAACATGACATATTGGATAACACGGGAACATGTTTGCTTTGTGAAATGTTATGGTGCTTTGTGAAACCTTGTGTTTTCTGATATGTAGTTGTGCTTTAACCTCAAGGCCACAGTACATACAGTATACCTTCTCCTTCACAGTTACAATACTTAAGGTCTAACTGTGTTATTTGTTGTTGAATGTACACAAAACCCAATTAAATTACATTTTACAAAATGTAACATTTAAAAAAAAAAAAACATTTTGGAAAACACAACAAGATGTTACGTTTTGTGAAATGCTGTAGTGTCTGATGAAATTTTGTTGTGTTTTTGTAAATTCATTCTTTAATTTTCTGTAACTGCTTATCCTCTTGAGGGTCGCGGGGGGGCTGGAGCCTATCCCAGCTGACATTGGGTGAGAGGCAGGGTACACCCTGGACAGGTTGCTAGACTATCGCAGGGTTGACATTAAAAGACAGGCAACCATTCACACTCACATTCACACCTACGGGCAATTTAGTCACCAATTAACCTAATCCCCAATCTGCATGTCTACTGTGGGAGGAAGCCGGAGTACCCAAAGAAAACCCTCGCTGACACGAGGAGAACATGCACGCTCCGCACAGAAGGGCTCTCATTCAATGTTACCTGTTGAAGCCTGGTGTCACTCTCACAGTTAAGGACGTATGGCACTGCCCCCCAGGGTGGGGGGTTCGAACCAGGAACCCTCTCCCTGTGAGGCGACAGTGCTTAACACTACACCATTGTGCCACTATTTTCGTAAATGTTGTTTTGAGACAACATAGAAATGTTGTGGTGTTTTTAAAAAATGTTGTCTTGTTTTGTGTAATATTATTGTGTTTCCTGAAATGTTGTGTTCAATCCTCAGGGCCACCGTACATGTGGGTTAAAGCTTGCATTAGTCATAACACCTTACCTTAGGACAACAAACAAACTCACTCACGCTGTCAGGACTGAGGCTCTTCCAACACCCAAACAATTCCATGATGAGGAAATAAAGCTTGACTGCTTTTCAAAAAATGCAGCCATGAGCAATATTTAACTGTATGAACAAAACAGTCCTGTCAGACAACCGGGCCAACAAGTTCAGTACATTAGTAATAACTTCAGGAGAAAAGCAGGCGTTTAGCTACCGCAGAGTTGCACCACAGTGCTTCACTGAAGTACATAATCATCACATGGCAACATGTTTTTAATTAGCATATTAATAAAACAGTGGGCTCCAAATCTCTGTTCATAGGAGATTTTCAAATCCCTGCATCTGCGATTTACAGCTGGGAGTTGTTAAGAACATCTCTTGAATATCAACACTGTACAACAGAGGCATCTCAGCTCACACGCTCCTCCTTTTCATCTGCCATACTTGTATTAATCCCAATCTAATCCCCAACTAAATTTTAAAGTCCAATGTCCTTCGCTGCAGGATTCCACCAAGGAAGACTATTATATTCCTCTTTGTTCACTTAAGCTCTGCTGAAAGTGAACCATTGGCCACTCTAAGATGGAGAAAAGTTTCAGGATCCTCTTTTCTGAAATTCTCATATCCTCAGAGATCCTTCCAAGTGATTTCATTTACAGGCTTTACTTCCAAGATTGTATTGAGTAAGACTTTAGGACTGTCTGAGTATACATAGAAAGGGGCACTGCCATAGGTCCTTGAATGTAAAAGTGACACCAGGCCTCAACATGTAACATTAAATACGAAAAAGAAAATCACAGTCAAGATGAGTGATATGCTGCTCATAAACAGGTGTCTTTGAAAGCTTTGAATAAATGGAAAAATGAAAGACAAGATGATGGATGCTCCAATTCCAAACACCACCATTCAAAAGTCACATTTCCTTGATGTTTTGTGTTGCAGTCATAAATGAGTGTCAGATTACAATGTTTTCCGCGTGTGGCACCTGGTCTTCACTGTCCCAGTTTGCCAGGCTTATGAAAGGAAGAGGCATATTTTACAGGAGGTCTGCTATCCTGCTGAAATGAGATTTTTTTCCTCCCTTGGATTCTCCACCCAAATAATTACAATTTTTCTAAAGCACTTTTTTTTTTTGTCGTTGCATAGGAAACATGGAGACTGCAAAGGGAGCAGAGTGGCAACCTTAGTCCAGGGGTCACTGTGCCATCACTTGTCTTGCCAGGACTTCTGGGTATGATGAGCCCAGCTATGGTCGAAGAAACCTGGAAGCCCAGATTGTTTTTACTAAAATCCTCTCAAGCTACATTTGGGTGCAGTTACCATAGTAACCAGTGTCAATTGACTTGTATAGGGTTGGTTCATCTTTAGTTTCATTTTTAGTTTTAATAGGTTTTTTTTAAATTTTATAGCAGATAATTTTCAGTAGCACACAGCCCATTGACAGCACCAGGACATTTGGCCTACCGTGACAATGATACAGCAAATACAAATGAGTTGATGGATGTCAGAATCCAAGCACCAGGTGCAATGCTCACACAATAAGGCCAGGGGTACCCTTCGGAAGCCACACTTCTCAATCTGCGACACGTGACTGGGTGACAGTGACGCACACGCTAACTATCTGCCGGCTTCTCTACTGACAACATTTTGAAAAAGTAACCTGGTGAAATGGACAGACATAAGGCAAGTAAAGGTGGAGCAGAGAGGGAGAATAAAAAAGAGACAGGCCTTTGCCACGGCAAAACTGAAGGCTGCAAAAAAGGTGACATGTGTCCCAGTGAGGGGTCAATCAAAAATACTGACAAATACTGACAAAACACACACACACACACACACACACACACACACACACACACACACAAATAAGCTGTCAGTGGTGGAAGAAGTATTCAGGGCTTCTAACATGGGGTAAATTGTAACACAGACTTTTTAAGTGGCTACATAGAGGCTATCATTTCATGCTTTCGGCCAGCTGACCACAATACTGCCAAATTCAATAGAGATTGGCGTATTTCAGTGGAGTTAAGTGACAAAGAGTGTTTTTGGCAAATTTCAGTAAATGTCTTTGTCATACTTGTTTTTCGATAACTGAGCTGTCTATGTAAGTCACCCATTCCAACCATATATCATCTTAATAACTGTCTTGTTGTCTAAAGCATAGCACCTTTTTGAACTATGTAACCAAATTCCCAGAAAGTGTTGGCTGGGCTTGATAAAATTTCCACACAGCAGGATTAGTTGTAAAGCAGTGTTAAAACAAAGCTGCCTATAACATACAATGATAATGAAACAAAAACAGCTCATTTTTTCAGAATGAGATATCTAAGACGAACAACCGATAGGGGAGTGAGTAGGGAGATCCTGCGTTTTGGTGCCAGGGATATAGGAAAGTGGATAGTGATAGGTCTGTAAGAGAAGTGGAGAATTCATATGGCAGCTGCCATGTGACTTTCCAGCCTGATGGATACCTACCCTAAAAAAGCTATCACACGAAAGTAGTTAGAAGTGGAGAGTAAAAAGTGGAGCTTTAAGTAAAATGCTTGTCTCTGAGATGTAGTGGAGTGGAAGTAGAAAGTAGCATTAAATGGAAATACTCAAGGAAAGTAGGCTACAAGTACCTCAAAATTAAAGGATACTTAAATACAGTACTTGAGTTATTAAATTTAAACTTAAACGTAAGTAATTGTTAACAAACATTAATTCATTTTCTGTAACCACTTATCCTGTTAGGGGTCATGGTGGGGCTGTAGCCTATCCCAGCTGACACTGGGCAAGAAACACCCTGGACAGGTTGCCAGGCTATTACAAGGTTTATTCTTACACTCATAAGATTCTATGTAATATACTTAGTATTTGTTAATGATTATCAAATTTATGTAAACCTTTAAGAAATCGTTTGGAAACATTATTTGGATGGTTATTATAAGTTGCAACTGATTATTATAATATAATATTTTGTCAAATGCTTCATAAATACTGTTTAGTGCATGTATATACATTGTGACTCTATAATAGCCATCCAAATAACGTTAAAAGACAAACCAATTATTAACCACTGACAAAGTGTTACAAACATAATGTCCATCTATCTATGTAATGTTTATTGATGTTTTACAAATGTTTTATAAAAAGTCAATAAGTCATTTGGTGATTATTAACAGATACTTAATGTAGTATATTAAATGCTGTAATGCATGCAACAATAAACTATTAAAATAACGATGAATAAGGGCATTCATAATAAACAGTAATAATCCATTGTTTGTTACAGTAAAATAACTTTTAAAGAAAAGTGAAATTAAAAATCAATCTACCATCATTAGTGATATTTGATATAAAAAGTGTTATTAGTTTGTTTGTTTTTACTTTGGTATTTAGTACTTAGCTGTATGTAACCAAGCTTTGGCCTAACTGACTCTGTGTAGGTGTTCTTACACAATCATTGGGCCACTTTCGTGCTGCTTGATTTACAGTCATGGCTGAATAAACATTTGTATTAAACTTAGATTGTTAGAGCTTATGTTCAGTTTCACTGAACTCACCAGTATATGAACATTCGCTGTGGGGTGTGTTTGCTGTTCAACAGCAAGGGTTTTGTCGTAAGCAAATACCAAATGTACATTACGCTTCTCAATATGTATACGTCTTGTATGCTTCATATTGTTGGGAACGTAATTGAGTATAATAGTAATGTAACTCTTAAATCAAGAATTTGAAACTTCCACACATGAGCACAGCACACCAGCAAACCTTTTAAATATGTATCTGCACTTTAAGGTTTATTAGCATGCACCAGTAATGTAACCTTGACAACTATAAAAGGAGACATAGCCTTCATTGTGACAGATTACGTATCTCAAAAATTCTCTGCAAGATTTTATAAACTGCTTTCCTGAATCTCTAACCCTATGGCAGAATCTGAAAAATGCTTCAGAACATGTGATATTTAGGAAACAGGCAAAAAGCCTGCCAAATTACTGATACAAGCTTCTACATGCTGGGAATGCTGGTTAGCAGCCTAAATGTCACTGTGATTGACAGTGAGTGCAATTTGTTGTGGTTTAGTTCTGAACAGCAAGCCACCTGTAAAAACCATTCATTCCCCTACAGCAGAGGTCTGGAAGAAATTTTCTAAATTATGCATCATGGGTCATTTTATGATCCACCTGTGGTGCACCAAAGATCAATACATCATTCTCTTGTGAGATTAATGTCTGTAATATGCCACAGTACTTCTAACCTTATGGTCTGCATGGAGGGTCTGTGGTGAATGCTTATGAGCAAGAAGGCACATGTTGTACCGGGCTGTCAAAATGAAAAGAAATAAAGACAGTGTAATGTACATTCAGAACACTAATATTTGACTTACATCTCCATCCAAAACGTTTTTATCCCACCTCGTTAAATAGTGCTGCTCAGTCCGTGGACTACCATGTCTGTATTCCAGTCTTTTCAAAATGCACTTCTGTTTTCACAGGAAATGTGCAATTTCTGCTTGTTGGATACATACAGTCTGTTTCAAAATATACTAACAACATGGGTGAAATACCTGGTATTTATTAGGGGTGGGGAAAAAGTCGATACAGCCTAGTATCGCAATGCTTTTGTGTGGCAATATCATATCGTTACACAGATACCAAATATCTATTTGTTTTATTATTGTTTTGGACATTCATATATCATGGCAGGCAGTGTTAAGTTTCAGTTTCACTTTCATCACCATGTGGCAGCAAAGTGGGTCCACACAGTCTTGTTCTTCACGGCTTGAGGCTTGTTCAACGCATTGTCGGTGAGTGGATGTGTGGATTGGAGGTGGATTTAAGCAGAGAAGAGCATGTTTTGAGTTTTTAATGCCATGTTTGTTTTGTTTATCGACTGCAGCTAAACTACATGTGCAGGCTAGTTTCTTTATGTTAATATCATATAGCTACCTGTTAGCATACCTTTTGTTTAGTGCTTTATATTTACCTATTCATGTACATTGTGTAATATCCACATGTTATTTCTGTATTTTGCAGTTTTACAAAAAGAATATCACCTCAAATAAACATCAGAAATGGATCCTGGTCCTCCTGTTTGAGTGGTATTATGTTTAAGCTGACTGGATAGCTCGGGATAGCGAGGGAGGCCAGTACAATTATATAAATTATCAATATTACAAATTAGTGTTGCACGGTATACCGGTACTAAAATAGTGCCGCGATACTAGAGTATTCCAAACGGTACTATACTGCATTTGGAAAATACTGGTACTTTGAAATTGATTCAGTTCATTAATTTAGTTAATTTATTTTACTCATTTATGCACACAAACACCTTCCTTGTTCCTATTGGAGCACAGATTGCACAAGTGGTGTGTATGACAACACCTGTATCAACATTCACAGCTGGCGCACGTGAAAAAAGACAAGAGAAAGTCTGCCTCGCAAAGGGAGACAACACGAGATAACACCAACTTGGTGAAACATTTGAGCAACCAAACCGTGACGTCTGTACCAAGATACTTTCGAACCATGATTTTTGGTACCGTTACACCCCTACTATTTATTGTTCTAAAGGTTTGTAGCCAAAAGGACTTTTCCTAACGAAAAGTACCGAAAAGTATCGAAAAATATCGAAATTCATATTGGTATGGGTACCGTAACAAAGATTTTGGTATCGTGGCAACACTATTACAAATACATCTTGAGCTTTTGGTAGCCTACTAGAATAATATAATAATTGCTTTTTTAGTCCACTAGGTACATTTTGATGCAATAAAAATAATTGAGGTGAGATGAACAGAATGAAAACTTTATCTTAAATGCCTAGTCTGATTGCCCAGCAATTAATATTTATAGAAGTTCTATGAATATATACGACAAGATTGTTGTATACGCACTTGAGCTAACATTAGTTAGCTGTTTAGATCGTGCTTACAAATATAAATGTTCAAACTTTTGTCAATATAGAAATGTTAGACATCGTAAGCCTGGTTCATTTAATTTTACTGAAACCATGAGCATCAGAGAAGACTGTGATTCATTCAGATTTACTGGCATGATGAAAAAACAAGTGGTGACTTGAAGCTGTCCTCTGAAGCTGTCATCAAGTCAGAATATGTGTCCATTCCTTGATTATCTGGTAAGTTATTTATATTCCTTCCACCAATCAAAAGAATCAAAAGGGTTTTTTCTTAAAAAAAAAAAAAAAAAAAAACTTATCTTGTTCTAACAAGATAAAGTGGTGTTGTGTCGGTGGGTGTCGTTATCCTCGGGTGCCATAAAACAAGTGTCACAACATAACACATAACTGATATGTTATTCAAAGCTGATTGTAATACAAGTAATATTCATACTGGTTCCCATCTTTGCTGAACAACAGTTTTGTGGAACGGAATTGAGGACCTGTGCCATATGGACGCCTGTCCCAAATATAAGCCTATTGAGGTCGATGATTTAAGCAGGCCAAGGCTACTAATTGAAGTTTTAAAGTGTTTATGTTTATTTCCTTGTGTGGTTAGGTTTAAGGAACAAAAGTACATACTTAGGTTATGAAAAAAACACACTAGTTTTGCTCTACACTCACAAAGGAAGTGGACAACAGCCTTCCAGGTAAAGATGAGGTAAAAGCTTTGTTGGACTGATCCACCCTCTCTCCTGCCTGCCCTATAGGGACTTTCCAGCTCCTTTTATTACATTGTTATCCACAGCATTCTAAACTGTTGGTCCTTTTTGCATCTGTGTTTAACGCCGAAATCACTGACAATGCGGCAGTATTTGAAAAGTTGTGAATGACAACGGGCTGTTCCATCTACCTTATTTCTATATTGTTCAGTCACATTTACATTGAAGTAGCGGTGGAGAAAATATTGCAAACAGCCCTCCATATTCCAATTCAGCATAAAGAAACACAATTCAACAGCACAAGAAACTACAGCGAAGCCTCAAAAATGACTAAGATGAACCAATGCTTTTGCTGCACAATGACAACAAAAGTGAATATCACAAACTTCAGATAGGTAGGTTTTACCTATAAACTGGCACATTACTGTATGCATAGCAGAAACTATATGCATGCAACAGAAAATTGTGAGTGCATCTGAGTAAAACTTTTTCAAACTCTTGAGCTTGGAGGTATGAACAAAGTCCCACAGTGTTTCAATTTTACCAACTTTTTTTCCCCAATTTTCTAATTGAATGGAATTATCAAATTATATCTATGTTATTCTCAATGAGAAAAACATCTACATTTGGATTACATGGAATAAAATTGACTCTTGGGGGTCTAACAACATTTCTAATTTGCTGGGTTTTGGGTTTAGTTAATGGATCTGGTATTTTGGGCATATGGTGGCCCAGAGGCAGTGAACACTGATGAGGCTTTGCCATTCCTTTGAGAATAGTTTTTGTACTTTCATTTGCCGTGACTACGCACAGCCAAAGCACGCAACATTTATTTGATATCAACACCAGACTGTTTCCCAACTGCCATCAATACAGGCTAAAAAAGCTGAGAGATGAAATTACTTTCTGAGAGACAGTCAGGTCCAAATATGAAAGCCATTTGAGGTTTTTCCCACAGAGAGACACACGACTGACACAGGTGCTGCAGTCTTAATGCCAGTTACATCCATCCTCTGCTACCTTCTGCTGATCCAGACAGCCAAAGGATTTAGCAATTATCTGCTGAAGATAACCTAGCATCAAGAAATTCATTTCATTTCATCAAGCAATTTGTATTCTCCCCAGTAAGTCGCTGCTCGACTCTGTTCAAAACCAGCCCAGGATTAGATTAAGAAATTGACTGCTGCGGGAACTTTCCAACGCCTCTGTTTTGGTTACGTTTCGAAGGGCTGTGTGCTTCTCACATTGGTTCACGGATAAAAAACACGAGCCTTAACCTAATCCGTTTAGAAACCCACCCAAGTATTGGACCACAGATAAGAGATACTGCTTCTATTTTCTAATACAGCGTCTCGTATAAGAATCTTTTGTGCCATTTAATCAAGTTGAGTACCTATAGAAACTTACCCTGCATGCTAGAGGAGAGTGGGTTAGTGAAAGCAGCTATTTCCTATTACCTCCAGAGTATTTGATAGTAAATTCTCCATTCATAGTTAACATAAGAAACACAATTAACAGTGATGTGACCTGTCTGAACCCAAATGCGTCATCAGCAAATCCCACTGCTGCCTCATGAGGAAGATGGAAATCATATGAGGAGAAAGAAATAGAAAATGTTCCAAAAACAAATCATTCATAATACATCCTTAATTCATGTGGGATTTGTATCATTCATGGATGGATTCATGAACGGGCCTACTGGGCCCAGGCCCAGGGTCCTGGAAGTGTAATGGCGATCCCCCCTGGGCCCCTTCACCTGCAAAATGTTAATTAAATGAACACGTACTGTTCAGGAAGATACTCAAAATGACCACAAAAAGATGCAAATAAACTGCAAAGAGGCACAAAATAACCACAAAAAAAGGCAAAAGAACCACAAAACTACAGATAACAGTAAGAGAAAAAGCAAAATTACCACAAAGAGATGCGAAATGACAACAGAAAAAGGCAAAACAACCACAAAAAGGGGCAAAACAACCGCAAAGAGACACAAAATGAAAGAGACAACATAACCACAAAGAGACACAAAATGACTATGAAAGAGACAACACAACCACAAAGTGACACAAAATGACAGAAAGATGCGTAATGACTCTGCTCCTATGTATGAGAGGTGGTAGGGCCTTTTGCATATCTGTGCCCAGGGGCCCATAGTCCCTACCACTGGTATTATTACATGACATTTGTCGGTTGCAAATATGATTTGCATATGATAATGATTCCCACCATTAGTCGACCAGTGCAAACAAGTCTGTTCACAAGAAAGGCATTGCACCTCTGCTTAGGTTTGTACAGTCAACATCTTTCCAAAAGGAGCCCACAGTTCGTTTAACTCAAAATATGTGGCTCATTCACAATGTTCCCTCTGAGATTGAACACTGTGAATTTTATGAGATATCAATGATCCTTGTAGGACCAGTATATCACCGGCACTCGGTGATGCAACTGCATGAATTATTCAGAATAGTTTTCAAGTACTGATTGCATTGTTTCAATATGTATCATTAGTAATAAAAAATGAGAGAAAATAAAGAGGTGAGCCTTTATCTGCACCAACCTTTCTCTGATGCTATCTGCTCTGCTCTAATTATGACAGGGACAATAAGAAGCCGGGGGAGATGACATAAATTGCCACTGACATAAATGTATTTCTCTGCCTTCCTCTTGTCTGCAGATCGCCTTTACTCTGCCATCTTGGAGGCTCCCCTCACAGACGAGCCTATTCATAATCCAGCCGATAACAATCTCACTTTTTTTTATAGTTTCCTCCTCTGTTATGACATCAATTCATCTCCGCCTCTAAACCTTCCTCTAGGGGTTACGGGCAGAAACAAGCAGCGGGGGTTCTGGAGATGAGACATGGGGAAAACTTTCTAAAAGTCAGTTTGGATGCTACTTCATCAAATGGGAACAAAAGCTTAAGTGGATGTAAAAGCTGACAAAATTTGAGACATAATTTTGACGGCATCTCTTTTGCCAAGTGTGGTGAAAATACTGGTGCAAGTAGAGAACTACTCTGGAAATCTGTCTTTCACTGTCAGAACATAAACTGCTGTGGCTCACTCGTGTTGAACTGTTTCATTTCCTAGGCTGATGCATATAAGTACAGACCTATGAAGCACTTGCTGATCTTAGGTCCCTGTAGTGAGTGGTCTGTCGAGTACCGGCAGCACTTAATGTAGCGTCCATTGAGAACCAGCTTTCAGCGGATGAGATGCAGTCTGCTGTGACCCGGACCACTGAGGCCCCGGGGAGCAACCAGCAATTTCCACAAGGTCAACATTTAAAGAAATAACTAGGACGACCGACACAGAGCAAAAAGCAGAACGAGTGCTCAACATTCAGCCGCCTGTCTTCCCAAAGCCATTTTCCCACTGGCTTGTCAGTCACTAGTGTGTCCATCATTGAGTTTTTCAATTGAGAACGACAGGAGGGGGGAAGCAAAAGGACAAGATATGACCTCTAGAGAGTATAGTATTTGAAATAGGCTTGTGATGGAACAGGTTGATGTTCAGAGAATTGAAAACCGCACTGACTTTCACACTGAGGTGGAGCACACAGCTTGCCATCTGCTGCAGCTTTTCTCTCAGATGATACTGTTACAAAGCCAATAGCTGTAAGGTAGTACAAGTACTGGAAACGGTCCTCACAGGGAAGAAAAGTGAAAGCATTCAGTGTTTCCCCTGTCTTGGAGGGGGGTGAGGACGAGGGGTCTTTATGTAGTCAGAGCTGCACTTAATGAAATTCATTTATTGTCATTTCATGCAATCCAAATTCAAAGAATGAAGTAATTTCCCTCATAATTTGGTGGGATTTCTTCATTTATAAGACACACAAGTAACATGTTTTATACTTCCTGTGAATATAATACAATTAATGTTGTTTCCTTAAAGATGTATACTCAGTGTGAAAGGGGACCCTTTCTGCTTTTCTGTATTTTGTGTCTTCATTATAATGTTACAATGGAGGATGTTCACATTAAATGTGGCCAAAATTGCAAGTCATGAGGTAAACCTATGTAGACGTACCCTGTGAGCAAAAACCTCAGCCTTCCTACTGTTCTGAATATGCTGTTTCCACCATCTATCTTATTCTCTGGCTACAGTATGACACCACAGTGTGCTGGATTTCTTTATATCGTCATCTGCTCCAGGCACACCACTGCAACTAATGTTGTCAATACCTCCCCATTTGGATCATATTTCTGCTGGAATATGTTCGGTTGTGTTTTACAACAAAAAAAGTTTTATTTCTTTATTTTTTTTATTTTTTAAAATGGGGGGTTTAAAGAGTTTAAACAAAATATTTCAGACAGAGGGTGTAAATAGAAGTGTTCGACCACAGAATGATGAAATAAAGTGTTTGACAGATAAAGCATATAAACATCTACTAGTAGAAACCTTAACCTGTTTCAATGCATTTACTGTAAAGGTCAAAATACGGTTGCACTCCAACTTGAGAGGCATTTGAAAAAGTGACTTGAAGCACAAGACAGAATGAGTCTATGTCATCAACATTTAACTGACACCACAATTTTTCTTTGGGCTTTAAAATCAATATTTTAATGCTGACATGACTCCAGAGGGGATTATCACTTGACTCCACAGTCCCCCTTAGCTGTACTTAGACTTATAGCATCATGTCATGTCATTGTTTTGGTTTTCTGACCCATAACTACATTATCTACCAAGCAGCAGACTGGAGGCAGACACAGTTAGAGATGAGCTGGTGAACATAATGGAGCATTTAGCAGCTAAAGGAAAGATATTCCCCTTAGGAGCTGGTGGAGACCAAACACAAAGCTAAAAGTAAAAATTGGACTTTATTCATTAGTTGGACAAGAATATAACAGAAAATATGATGTTTCTCTGTGGCTGCTGGGTATGTAAATAAGTAATAATTTGCTTACAAGTTCACGATATCAACTGAAAAGATCACAATATGCTAGTGTGTTCATAACTTGTTTCTGCTTACCCTAAGTGGCCAAAAAAATTAATGATTGCTCGTTTAACAAAAGTGATTTTGTTGCTAAAATCTAACCATAGACTCAGGATGTGAACCCCAGTCTCCAGTGACAAAAAAAATCCTGTACTTTGTATGATACTCATACACCCTGACTTCCTCCTTATGATTTGTTTGCGCTTCATTTTCACAGGATTTTAACATTATTGACTGACAATACTGCAGACTGCAATTACAATTCTCTTTAAACATATTTTACCACTGGGCCCACCACTGCTTTTGCTACTACTATTAATACTATCCTACTGCTACTACAGTAAGTAAGTAAAGCAGTAGTGGCCATCTCCTATTGGTTAACATTTACTCTTGGTAATAGACAGTTTCAGCTACACTTCAAAGAAACAATTTATCATCAGCTGTGAATCCAGACCGGATATGCTATGAAAATCAATGACTTAGCTTAAGTTGCATGCAAAGTGGCAACAAAAGTGAAGTTTTAGGTTAGACTTTTTACTTCATTTACATTCTTCTTATGTCTTGAATAACAATACAATTACTTGCTGCCATTTTGTATCTTTTGTTGCTGACTTTAACTGCCACCTTTCCACTTAAAGTGCCTGTGGGACTTTCTGGATTTCTATTTACCCAAATAGGAACATATTCTTGTTTACAATATTGTTTTCATGTCAGGTGTGTCTAATTGTAAAGGCTTTGAATAGTGTTAGATTTGCTTGCTTGTGTGGGGAAAACACTACTCCAAATGCTGCTGCTATTATCATAATTAATAATTGTATAATTAATGGGAGTGCTACCAATGTTACACCACCTACTACTGCTAGCTAAACAGAGAATTAATCACACAACGCTGTTAAGTTTAAATTGTACCATAACACTCCAAAGCTATGAAAATACATTACAGAGTGCTATAAATATCAATGGGCTTGTCATAAGATGCCTCACAAACATATTCCTCTGCTATCTTAGGCTTCAAGCATGCCCTTCTGCCTTCCTCCATCTCCCAGCTTTGGAGCTGACATGGACCACTCTTTTCCTCTGACAAATATCAATTACAGGCTTGGCTGAGGCGAATTGCTGAGAGTTCAGGCTCTGGTGGGATCTCATTGTGCATTTGATTGCCTGACTCTCACCACTGGTACGGATCTGTAGAAGCATGGCCCTGCCCGTCTTCATGCTAAGCCCTGACACATCCTTTATAGCAGTTTGACCCTAACTGACATGGCAGTGATCCCCAGGGGAGACCAAGCACTCGTTTGATAGTGCTCAGCCTGTTGTTACATAACACACTGATGTTCTCAGGATCTTTTTAAGATGGTAATTTAGTGGAAACTACAAAAGTGCACTCAGTGGAGTGCAGATTTCTGTCATGTGTGTCTGGGGGAATGTGGGTGGGGAACAAGATGTACAGGGCAGACTGTGCTGCGTGTATGACAGTAGTGGGAATGAAGGGAAACAAGATCCCAAACTGAAGCAATTGTTGATCACTTGCAGTACTAGTTGATTAAGAGGACTGAGGACTCGGTCAGCAGTGTGATATAAAACAGAGCGATCATTAAAATAAGATTTTCAAAACTTGTGAATCACCACAACGACAAGAGGTCCTTGTGCATACAATCATACATGTACACAAAAGATAGGCTGACTGGTCCAGTAGTATGCAAGATTACCCGCAGAAAAATACACACAAATATATGCACACACACACAAGTGAAATGCTTCCTCCTGGTGGAACCATCTTACATATTTCATATGTACCAGACGTGTGCTGTCTTTTACAGCTGTCAATGCATCACTCTCTCTTCCACTGTCAGCTCTGAATCATGGTTTGACATGTACATACCAGCCTGTCATATGGATAAACAGGAGAAAATAAGCTATCAACATGTATGACTAACAGTGTATTTTCCCACTCTTGCCAGGTGACTGGCTAACTGCCATAGTTCCTAATGTGCATGGATATGGTTTCTTTCCATTGCCATGTTTGCCTCACTTAGATTGCACCAAGGACTGACATATGCTGTACCCTCAAGCTACACATAAAAAGATCCTTTGACAATTTAACATCTTAATGGCTATAGATTATGTAATTTCAGATTTGGAAATATTTTTCAAGTCCCATAATGTTATAATAAGGACACTTGTTGAATACAGGGGTTACACTAACTGACAACTGATTCTGTTACAGTCAGATGTGTATCAAAGGACATGCCAAGCACAAAATTCAGACTTCAAAACTCATGTCTAAAAAGGTTAATACAAAAAGAATATGTTTTAATTTCTGTTTCCTAATATGTATCATAAACTTAAAAACATCTTCAAAGACTGATCGCACAAAATCTTGTCAATACTATCATGACTGTACGGATACACTCTAATAATAAAATGATAAAATGATTGGTGTTAGTGGATAATGCTTTAAGAGGTTTTTCAGCATAAAAGCATACGTTGGTTTCATTCACATGTTTTTAATCAGCTGACTACTTAATTTAAGAAGCTGGACAAAATAAAAAAACATTTTTGACATTTTTGAGTTGGACTGCACTTTTGCCTTAATACTAAGTTGGTTCAACTTGTTTTTTCAAGGTCAAAGCAAATCATGTTGGTTTTACTAACTCAATAAGGCCAGAGTTGGAACTACTTAAAAAGACACATGCATGTTGTTACCTTATTTTTTTTAAGTTGAACCAGTGCGTTATAATTTGGAGTGCACTGAATAGATGTGACAGTGCCAATCAGCTGACGAGATAGTAATACCAACAGGCATACATTATCAAGTATTTCACTGCAGTTCCAGCGTAGGAAAAAAAAGCAAATCTTGTCAGTTCTGTAATATAGGAAAGTTGTAAGAATAACCGCTGTCAGTTGTTATCAGCTGCTCTTAGAGATGGCTTCAGAGGGCAAGGTACAGTGCAGCTGCAAACACTGTGTTGTGTTCTGTAAGGAGGTAATGCATTTCTCCAGGCCATGACAATGCAGGGAAACCGGGACCCTCTGTGCTGCTCTTGAAGGGCATCTGTTTTTGTGCTGAGTGTGCAGCAACCATTACTGAAAGGTCAACACAGCCTGTTAACGGGAGAGCTGTTGTGATATCTCTATCACTCAGCTGTCCTTCCAGCGATTATCTCACTCAAATATCATGTGTCGTAAAGTGCTTTACATACGATCTTACGAGAGATGTCCTTGTCAGATAAAGTCGTGATCCCCCACATAAAACGTTCACCAACTATTGAAAAGTTACATCTATCAAGGTGTCCTAGCTGGATCTTTATTTCTTGTGGTACAGCATGTACAGCAGAAAATCCAGGCCAGGCCCATGAGCTCCTGCAGCCTGTTCTCCAACACACTGTTTGAGCAAAAGAAAGTAGAGAGGAGAGTGAGGCAGCTGAGGCTTTCTGCATGATGAATGGATGTGGTACTCAACTGCCAGGCACAGCGGCCTGAACCTACTATAAGAAAATATCACCACAGCTGCTTATTTTGATCCCTCGCCTTGGTGACAGACAGTGTCACTTCCCTGCATTACAAAGAGTTACTGTAGCAGTACACAGCAGCTATCCCCCCTTTAATTTCTACAACTGAGGCCACAGCAGCACTGTGCAACCCGGCTAGCTGTGAAATATCTGTTAACGTGTTTTTGTTAGCAGCTTAAAATAGGAGTGTCTTCCAGCAAGACCACTGTGATATCCCAGCTCGCTCTCATCCCCAGGTCATCAAATACAGCCGCTTTGTCATGCCCCTCGGCGCGTGTTATTGACGCCTAAGGCACTCCAGTGTAAGCCCACCTGCAGCAATACTTGATGCTGAGAGCAACTGACAAAGTATAAAGAGTGAGAAACTCCTCATAATGTGGGTGGGAGGGGTGGTGGATGGATAAAAACAAAACCGCATTTTCACCACCACATTCTCACTCCAACTTCGTCACATATTGATTGTCACATATCACATTTGGTCATGGACTTTCAGTTCAGATATGACGTGCAAGGTACCCTGGGTGTGTTGCTTGTATACGTTCTGGGATGCCGTGTCAACTTCAGCCTGTTAGATGCATTGTCTGTGTTCAAAATACACTTTGGTTTTCACAGGAAATGTACAGTTTGCATACAGTCTCTTTCAAAATAAACCCACCATGTCGGTACAACACTGCAAATTTGCATTTTTTTCCTTCAAAATTAAATGCACATGATTATGTTAAGCAAATGCATGCACATGGTTGGGTTAAGGCAACAAAAGCACGTGCTTGGGTTTAGAAAAAAAAAAAAAAAAAATAGGATGTGGTGTAACATTCAAAACAGAAGCAAACACCGGCTTCCCCGGGTGAAATTCGGTAGATGTTGGACCAATACAGCACTTCTCCCGCCTTCCCTACATAGACTTTCACCCCCTTAACTGCTGACATGAAAGGATGGCTTTTTTTGTTAATGTCTGTTTCAGAAGTCACTGACCAAGCGCCGGTATTCGACAACTTTGAAGTGAGACCAGGTTGCTTTTACCCAGGTGACTGCAGTTCGTGTCCCACGTGAAACTCAAAGTCAACATTGTTTGAGACGAGACGAGATACAACTTTATTTATCTCGGGGGAAACAGTCGATAAAATAGGATTAACGTAACGTTACATAATTTATGTACAGTTGTTGCACGCTCAAGTCACTCATTTTATGTATTTAAGTGACATTACGTTTTTTGTTACTAGGGTTGCAGCGGTATACTGGTTTTAAGTATATCGTGATATTAAAATTGATGATTATCATACTGTGTACATTTGCTTGTCTACGATACTGAAAAAGTTATAATTATAAAATGTTTCTTCAATGAAAAATAACCCTTCCATTTTTATTCCATTAAGGGTCATTTTGACTAATAATAATATAAATTCTGTAATACCGTGATACCGTGAAAGACGTTTTTTGTACTGTGAACATCTCATACCCTTGTAGCCCTAATTGCTACGTAACAAACTTACTTATTTGAACCCAAACTTGGTGTAACAATATGATTCAGTTATGCACTAAACAGTGCCCTGTGCATCACTATAAGACACTAAGGAGCAGGAAAAAGTGCCGGTATTTGACAACCTGGGAATGAGAATGGGTTGGATATCATATTGTACATCCATACATTATATACATATATATATATATATATATATATATATATACACACACATATATATATATATATATATATATACACATTATATAAACTGACATTTGAACTGCAAACATGCATAGGAAGCTGGGTTTTTTATCAGCCACGTTTCTCTTTTCCTCCAGTTAAGCTGTAATGCAGGGTTGATATTTCTTCAGGCACTTTAGATTAACATGCACTGTTCATTTGTTTAAGTTTGTTATTGATGTAAATTCAGATAACAGCTCAATTACGGTGCTACAGCAGCTAGTCATTTATGTATACAATGAGGCTCAGGTGGGCTCTGACAGTTTTGCCACCCTAGGCATGATTTCACTGTAATAGCTCTTATATTACCTACAATAATACTGTAATTTCAGCAGTTGGTATGTGCAGCATCAGATCAAGACCTGATACAAAGCCAAGGATAAAACAGCTTGTAGGGTTTTGAAGGGCCATTTTCATATACATACACCTAGTTTATGTGACACATGCATCCAAAAAAAAAGGAGAAAAACACTTGGTAACAGCTGTTGTGTCAAATTGTTCTAAACTGATCAGATGAATTTAAACAGCACTTTCCAACATTTTCCCTACCTTTGTGTCTTTAAAAATATCTACAGTATTGCCACTCCCTGACGTTCAGCTACAACCACATCCTTATAGTCCAGCAGTAAATATGTCTATAGCTTTTAGTTATTTCAAGTTAATAACACTGATTTGGTGTACTAAGATGCCATAATGATGTGTACTTCAAACCCTACGAGAAGTGCGGCTCTATGGGTGACAATGGATGAATGCCACCTCCCTTATTTAATTGTTCCTTGCTTGACCCAGAAATCACTCCAGTACACTGAGAGGAAGGCCAGTACAATGGTCTTATTTCTGCTGGAAGGAGAGAGCACCAAAGAGGGATCTCTGACGAGACATGAGTGACAATGCACAAGCCCAACCTTCACAGAGGTCTTTAATCAGACCGACACAATGCTTTATTGGAAATCCGTTACTGATTGTATGCTGCAGCTGATCGGACTGATCTGATACCACGTCATGACATCGCTGCAGTTTTAATCTGAAACGAATGAATAACAGAACCAACTTAAGGTTCCAACGTTTTAGACTGAATCTTTTCTATGACTAAGTCAGACGCGGCGAGGAGAATCTGTTGTCTTTGAGCAAAAACACAATTTAATTGTCAAATGTGACGTGGAAAATCACAGTTTGATGTGAGATATATTTATATAATTTACACTTTGTCTTTGTCATCTTGGTTTTTTTGGAGCCAGAAGTGACCATATTTGAATAAGAGGGTAGCACTGTGGAGAAGTGAGGGGTGGATCTGACTGAAAACTGGGCTCACTATCTGCAGACAACCTGTCCCTCAAGCGGCCTCACCCCTAAATATACATAACTTTAAGTTTTAAGAATATTTAAACAGAAGAGTTATAAAAGCAATTTACCCCCGTACAGTTGTCATGAGGGGGAAATTAGCCAAACTGTTTTTTTGTGTCAGGCTGAAAACATGTTTATTTATGCTGTAAAGTTGGGCATTTTGTTATGGGGGTCTATGGGGATTTACTCTGTCCAACCTCAAACGGCCGTTCAGTGAACTGCAGTTTTTGGCACTTCTGCACTGGCTTCATTTTTCAGCCTCGGAGGTTGCCACTTGTACAAACTCCAAATCATCAAAAGTTACTAACAAAAAAAAAGCCATCTGACAGCTGATCCAGCTGTGCTGCCATCACAAAAAACTGACGTTGCTTCAGATAACAGTTCAGAGGAAAATAACCCTCATTTCTCTCCTCTCATCTTTTCCTGCATCTCTCCTCACATCTTCAGTGGGAGGGGCTGAGATGAAAAAAGAAGACATAAGTGAGGGAAACATGGATGCAATGAATGGAACTGTACCCAGTCTTGTTTTGTCTGGTCGGTCTGTCACTTCAGCCCAGACTGACAACAACCATTTTCTAAACACATCTCCAGAGAATGAAGTCCCTAACCCTAGTGATGCCTGACTTTTCATCTAGTGTAGCCATCAAGTCAAAGTTTTACTTTTAAAAGAAGCAAATATCTTGATATCAACTTGATGGACATTGGACATGGATATTTGATACACATTCACCCCCCTTTTTAAGTTTTTCCAATGATTTGGTTTATGGCTAAATACCTGCAACACCCATGACAGTCCCATCATCCTCAGCTGTACTTGTGTTTAGTGCTAATTACCAAACATTACCATGTCGACACAGTAAAGTAAAATGGTAAACATGCTCAACATTACCTGCTAAACATCAGCATGCTAGCATTGTGTTTGTTGGCATTAGCAATTAGCCGAGAAGACCATTGTGCATAAGTACAGCCTCACAGTGTCTCATCCCTGAAGAATCTGAAAAAAACTACAAGAAAACAAAACCAACACCAGGCTGACTGATGAATGTTTTGTTCAACACCATATGTTTTGAGGATAAATCATGTCACCTCCCTGCTTAAAATAAATACTTGGTAGCACATCTACAAAAATAACAGATGGTTTTGAAGTTATTAAAATCTGATTTTAGTCAGTTGTATATACAGAAGTTTACTTGATTAGTAGCACAGCAACAGTATTAATACATTTAATGAAGGCACTGCACTTGGCATGGGATTGTCTTATGGGCATGTCAGCCCAAGGCTCAAGGACTGTAATTGGAAACAGATAGATAAAGCCTGCTAAGACTAACAAAAGAAGCTTTATTTTTTCCTGTAGCGCCACCAAATTACAATTGACTATGTTGGGTCTTACATCCCAGCGGGGATTAGAGGTCATCTGTTACCACAGATTTCAATAGTGGGTGTTGGAAGCATTTGTAAATGAGGATATTGAACCTAGTAACCACATTCTAATGGAATACCCACCAGCTTCTTTGCTGTTCTTTGCTGTACTTTCATTGTTCCACTTCTGTCTTTACCTCCCCCTCACTAATTTGGGTGGTTAAAATAAGACTGGTAGATTTCACTATAAGGTAATCTGTGACATTTACATACACCTATAATAACACCTGCATTAAAGCAACCTTAGTGCATTACAAAATGCTTGTTTTGACTGTCAAACTATAGATAAAAAATCAGCTGCACATTACTTTTATTTTCCCAAATATCCAACATATGATTTATTGCAGTTTGATCTTAAAGGAAAAGTTCACCCAGAAATCAAAAGTACATATTTTACCTCTTTAATACAAAATAGAACTAGAGAGCCCAAGAAGCAGCAAAAAAAAAATATCCAAACAAAAAAAAAACTTTTAAAAAAACAGGTGGCAGTTGCCAAGGCTGAAAAATGAAGCCAAGTGCCAAAAACTGCAGTTCATCGAATGGCCCCTTGAGACTGGCTCCAAGACAGTCAATCCCCATAGACCCTCAATCCAATGGGTGATGTTCCTGCAGTTACGTCCATTATTTATATGGTCTATGTGAAAACCTCAACAGCAATGTCTCTTTCCAGAAATCATGACCTGGTTACGCGAGATAATCCACAGACCTGAGCAGTTTCTTGTTGGAACTATTTTCTTTCAACCGAAGTCTGCAGCTACTGCCAGCTCACCTAGCACCACCATTCTAGCTGACATCACAGCTCAGCCGAGAAGGGTGCCATTAAAGTTTACATCTCTCGCTGTCACAATTACAATCATGTCATGATTACAATCTTCATGATAATTGCAAATGAATATAGTTGAGCTGAGCTGGGGTTAAATTAAAAATTAAATATTGAATTATAATACTGGATCCAATAAGTGGAGGCTCTTAACTTTAATGCTGCACACTGCTTTGACTGGAACCAATTTTTTCAATGTTGTTTTGGTTACAATGAAGGATCGAGTCCAGTTGTGATGCTTTTACAGGAGACTGTCTTCTTTAAAAGGACTATTTATAAAACACATACTTATAACTACTTTAGCCAGCCAAACAAAACCTCGTTATAAAATGTCCTCATACTTGAACACTTTAATTATACTCTGAGTGTTTACAGATAGAAGTAAATTTAAATCCATACCGTAGCAGCCATTCAGGACTTGAAACAAGGTTTGCTTAAGCAGAGATTTACTCTTCTTGGAACAGTTTGTCTAGCACATTGATTTCCAATGTATTCATGGCTATGACACAATAGTGCTACCTGTGGAGAAAATAATTGGAAGATGCTCATCATGTGAGTCTCTAAATGGGATCTGTCTTTTGTAATTGTGTTTATTCCATTAGTCCTTGAATGTCTATCACTATTATCACTGAGATGTCTGACATTTTTCTTTTTTTTTTTTGCAACTTAATTTCAGGCTGAACGCCTTTCAGAGTTGATTCTTTTTTTTATCCAATCACTATAACATTTTATACAACACTAAACTGGCAAGTCGTGTTCTTATTAAAGTAGACATCAGAGTGCTCGTTGATGTGCACGCACATATACCAGAATGCACACAAAGGCTGTTTGTCTCCTTATTTATCAAGTCGATTCACACCCACTGGTCATCATGAGTGATTGGCACTCCACTCTGATGAACTTCTTAAAGGCAGAGCTGCCTTAAAGCTATATGGACAAAACCTCAGATGGCTAATATATGTCTTTAAATTTCCCTGTAATGGCTGTAATTTTTTTTAGTCATTGTTATCCTTTATCAGGGTTTGGCGCTAATGAAAATAATAAGATATATTGCACTACTAGAAATATTTGTTTTCATTCATCACTGCTAGCTATCCCATACACAGTGCAGCAATCTCTAACAGTCAGAATACAGCAAAACAATCCATGCACATAAGAATGCAGAAAGATGAGTGATACGGTTTGGTTTGTGCCTCAGGCTATGTGTTATGTCTAAAATCTCAAGTCATTTCAATCAGTAAGAAGTCACAAGAGAGCGAGAATAGCTCTTGGAAAACCTAATAAGAGCTGGAGAATCATTTTCAGCCTTTCAGAGAAAGGAAACCGAACAACGGTTAGGAGACAATACTCGCTTACTATCATTTGATGAATGGTTCAAAATGAAATGCATGTGTGTATAAATTCAGCTTTCTTTTCTTTTCTACCCTTACAAGAAGGAGACATGCTCTGGATCCTTGCAGTCAATGACAACTGATGGTTATCCCCAAATTCCTGCCGATTTGTCCCATTTTGTCATCTGATGATAAGTTGTTTTTCTAACAGCAGCTACAAGGTTGAATTCAAGGTGATACTTCTTGAAGTGCTGCATCTGTATTCCCTATACTCTGGTCATTCTCCCTCAAAGTGGCTGGACGGCAAAGCAATTCACAGTGTGAGAGGGCCAGAGGGAGTCTGGAAGCTCAGTGTGCCAAAAAGGCAGTTGTGCAAACCATCACTAGCAACCTGACTGTGCTTATCTGCTCAGTGATGACCTGCCTCAAGCCAGATTTGAAAAAAGAAAAAAAGAATCAAGTTCTCCACAGACGACAAAACCAGGGATGGGCAATATATTGACATTATACTGAAACTGTGATATGAGAGACTAGATATCGCCTGTATTGTAATAAAAGTGTTTTCTTTTCCTGGTTTTAAAAGCTGCATTACAATAAAGTGATATCATATTCTGTACTAACCAGACCGGTATAGCTGTTCTATTATTTGCATTTACCCACAGTCATTATACTCACACGATTATTCATCAAAAATCTTACTGTGTAAATATTTTGTGAAAGCACCAATAATCAACCCTATAATATCACAGCCATATCGATATTAAGGTATTTAGCGAAAAATACATCGATATTTTATTTTCCTCATACCACTGAGCCCTAGGCCTGTCATGATAATTATTTTATCAACTTATCGTACGATACATAGACATGACCTTGATCATTTGGCTGATCTCGATATTCCTCATTTGTGTTCTTTTTTTTTTTTTTTTTTTGTACATAAGACATAAGAATGTCTTTGACATTTTTGCCAACATGATGGTAGAATAAACAGCGGGGTTTTTTCCAACCATTACAAGACTTTTCAGCCCAGCCCACTTTTATGAGTCTAAAGAAAAATAAAACACTTCAAAGATGGCGCAGGGTAGCTTACTGGTAGCCTGGAGCTGAGCATTTTGGAGAAGAAGAGGCACAATCCTCATGGCCGTTACCTTACAAACTCCTGCCAACAAGTCAATTGTTTGTTGTTTAACCCTACAATAACTTCATCCTCCACTCTGTTAATGCATCAGCAAACTGCTCTGCTCTCAGGCTGCCCACCCTGGTAGCCAACTGCAGCACACCAGCCGGATTATGGAGGCAGCTGCGATGTTCCAAGAGGCATCACTTCGTTTGGTTTTTGTCATCCAGCTTTTGGAATAAGTCTCAAACTGAGTAGTTTATGGCTACTCCTATAAAGGAACTATAATTTTACATATACTTACTTGTAAACAGGTGTTAATTACTTCATAAAAAAATGTTACATTTTTTTTCATATTCCAATTTCAATGTCTGAAAAGTCTTGAAAATTAAAATTTAATTGCTCTTTGAAAGGGTGTACTTGTGTTATTATGCTATTATATTATCATTATAAAAATGGTCTCAACATGACAGTAATATTGTTTATAGTAATTACTTCTGGGACAATATATCATCCAACAAAAGTAGTTATCTTGACAGGCCGAGCCAGCCTGACACACAACACTCCTGACTGGAACTCTTGATTAAAGGGAAAATCTGAACACTGCAGGCTATAACCATCTTCAACAAACCACAACACTGCAGCAAACAAACATGCAGGGTTATAGAAGTATGGTGTTATGGCTTCACCATAATATTTTAATACACCACTGCCACCCACATTTCATTTACTCAGACACATGCAAATGTGAAACCACAAGGGCAGTTCATGCAGCTTACTTTCCTCTTTGTGAAAACCCTTTTGACCCAGTTACATCATTTTTCAAAACAATGGTTTACTTCACATTGTGCACCATATATTAGAATGTCATAAATAATTTATGCAAACATGCAGAGATGTAATCTGCATCTCTAACACGATTAATGCACCACCAAAGTGGGAACCTATTCATATCCATTTATCCATTTACCGATGACAGAAAGACACAGTTGAGAGCGATTTACTGCAATGCAACCTATTTGTATAATCCACTTCTTCCTCAGAGCTTAGAGGGTGAATAGCACAAACATATTGACAGAGCACTTCATACTTCATGCACTTCATGCATATCCACCTGCTAAACAGATTTCTGTCAAAGAAGACATATATGAAGCTGCTTCTCAATCACTGCAATATTTGCAGACAACTGTGGGGGCATAACAGTTGTTTCCATGATGCACTGTGACTCAAACACCTTGACACAAACAGCTCTGCATCGCGCTGAATACTGCCATCCCTGTTGTCATGCCTTCAGCATCCAGTTAACTGAACTACCGAGATCAAAGCAGGGGACCATCCTGCACCAGTCAGTGCCAACAAAACTGAAAACTCCTCCAGTGAAGAAATCTTGCCCACGGGATTTCTCAGACACAGACATTTATGAGACCATTAACCTTGTCAAGACAGTTAAAATAGATGGCGGTACATAAAATGAGGAGGATGCCTGAAATGCCTGAAAGGAGCGAGGCAGTACGGAAAGATGCTTGACAAACAAAGATAAATGTCTGCTGGCAGCTGGATGTTTACAAAGGGAAGAGATAACTTTTGAAAGTTTAGATGACATTCATAAAAGTGTTCAGGTCATATCCAGTGATGATGTTTGCAGGGGTGTATTGATACTGCCTGACACCGTTGGGCAAATAAGATACAAAATAACTGGGTGTGCTGATGAACCTGCAGCTGATAAGTTTCCACAGTTTTCCTCCCAACCTATTAAAAGTACAGATGCAATAATATATACTGCCATATGTGAGACTGCATATTGTTTTGAGCAATTATACCTCCTAGTTTCCATGGCTGCAGTGTTTCCCAAAACAACAATTATCTCATGCTCTCATTTCCTGTGAATGTCAATATGCCTTCTTGGAGAAGCAATCATTGAATCATTTGAGAACCTCCTTGAAATTGAGGAGAGCAAATGAACTACACAGAAATCATTACACTTATGGTTTCTTTTTGGGGTGAGGGGTGTGTCCTTATCTCATTTTTATGCTGAATAACTACTGACATCTGTAGTTTAATTATTAGAGCAAATAATGAGCAATGGTAGAGGGTATAATGACAGACCACAAGGATCCGTCTGTTTATTCTTATTAGCGGCAGAAAGAACATTCATATTTTCAAACCCAAGAAGTAATTATGAGCTTCAGAGGCAGCTTAATATTGATGGACAACATCTGAGAGCACTCTTGAAAACTGGAAATTGTCTTTGTTGTTACTGAAGAAAATGTGCTGCATTTGTCATATGAGTGCATGCTTATTGCAGTGAATGTCAGCTGAAGAGGTTTTTAGACAGTCCAGTATGTATGGAAATTCAGTCTCCTGTAAGCATACCAACGTTACACACAGTTAAGGATATACTGTGCTATTATACCTCTAGGAGCTTGCTCCTTTATTCTTTGCTTCCCTCGGTCTTGGACAGTGAAGGGGAGAGAACTGACAGTATCTCCTTGCTACTATCTAACCGCCCACCCTGCTTTGACCTTTCCATTAATAATAGGCTTTCAGTAAGGGCTTGGACCGCGCAATCTGGAAGGTTGCTCCAAATGGTGTACAGCAAAGGGCTTTGGCCAATGCTTCAGAGAGATTGGCCAGAGTTGGAAAATTAGCTTCTTCTTGCACTGTCCCCCAAAGCCCAGCAATAGACATGAAAGTTACAGGTGACTGAGGAGCCCTAGAACATGAAATAGGACAGGTAATGCAGTAAGAATGGAAGTCCTGGCAGCTCTGACTGGATTACATTCACTAGAATACTTTGGATTTTAGGTTAAAGCTGACACCTAAGGCTTATTTTAGCTTAACAGATTGGAATTGTGCATTACAGTGGATGAAATGCCTGTCTCTGTGCTGCTATTCAGTCTCATTGATCTGAGCAGTGGCTTGGTGTCTGTCTGGATGCCAATGCCTGTAGAGTCTGCTGAAACCAATGCTGCTGCACAAAAAGAGACATATGCCACTATGGCGTACACAGTAAAATCCAAGCAAACTGTGAAAGGTGTGTAGTATAATGTTGAAAAGTTTACTTGCAACGGCTAAATCGAAAAAATGGCAGGACTCAACACAGTTCACATCCACCACCCTTACTTCCCTCTGGGCAAGGGCACACTTCTTCCTGCATTAGCACTGGATATTGGCACTGGATGTGAGTTGTGGGGTGCCAAATTGTCCAGTACGGATGTAATTCCTAAGATACTGGCTGAATAAAGCAAAGCAGTAATTATAATATATATTCAAATATACTCAGAATGTCTCCCTAGTATATTATATATGCCTCATACGAGGCAACCATGCATTGCTATCTGAAATATTCATTCGCAAATGTAATCATGATCATAAAGAAACTTAACAAATTGCCATTATTATTAATACTACTGGTTCTAGCATTATGGTGCACGGTGGCTCTGTGTGTGGTTTGTCCAGGTGGTGTTGCCATACCCAGCCACTGCTCGACTGCCACTGTCTCTCTATTCCATTACTTTTACATATATTAAAAAGGGAAAAAGTGGAATGTAATATGAGTGTTTCGTAGGCACGTGGGCGATGTCCCATGGGATTGTAATAGTTTTTGTAAATTGTTACTAAAATGATTATTTAATGAAAGGTTAACTTCTCATCGTGTTATGCCATATTCAAGTCAGAATGCTAGCTAGCTAGCATACATTCCATACATAGCGAACAGCCTATACATTCTGAACAAATTCCACTCGCTAGCTTTGCGTGAAGTTAGGATCCATTAATGTTTCCATCAGTTGTTGATGGGAAACTAATTATTGTAGAACCACAAAATAATAACACTTAACCTCTGTCAGGATATGTTTGAAAAGGTAACTTCAATATGTCATTTTGTGTAGAGTGCAACAAATGGCTTGGGTTAAAAGGGCTCATTTGCGATTGCTAATCATTCAACCATTGAAAAAGGGAAAAATTTGATCCCCCCAATGTTCAGTCCATGGCTGCGGCCTTGGTATAAAGCCATGAACTGTAATGTATATTAGGGGTGGGGGGGAAATCCAAACAGCATTATATCGTGATTGTATAATATCGTATCATCACACAGTGCCATGTATCTATCTTGCACATCATGTGAAAGGGTAAATTCCACATGGTTGCATCAGTAGCATGTGAAAGGAAAACTGCTTAACTGTTATGACTCTTGATGCATGACCATCAAATTGCAGCAGTATTTCACTGATGGCCGATGTATAGGGTAACAGCATATTTTAAGTTGACAGATTTAGTTAATTAGATTTCAGTAGAGCTGAAACAATTTGTCAGTTAATCAAATAGTTGACTGACAGTCAAGAAAAATTAATCAGTAACAATGTTGATAATCCAGTATTTATTCAAGTCATTTTTCAAGCAGAAGTGATACAAATCTGGTACTTCCAGCTTCTAAAAATACAAAAGATTTGCAGATCTTCTTTGTTTTCTGATTGCAAATTAAATTAAATTTTTGGACTGTAGGTCAGATTTCTTGATGCATAAACTTGCATTCTGGGAAACTGTGCTGGGCATTTGTGATATTGTCTTCAAAGTTTGTGACCAAACAATCAATTGATAAATTGGGAGAATAACCTGCAAATGAATCATATTATATCATAACAATAATCTTAAATTGCAGCCCTAGATTTCAGCAATAACTTATATTTATTATTTAACTAATGGGGACATTTTCATCAATAAAAACAGCATTTAGTATTACTATTATTATTAAATGAATTTTCTGTCGAAAATGCAAGTGAAAAAAACTGTTGCTGCTAAATACAGCTCCTGTTTGCCCTCACATTGCTTTATTCTACATTGAAAACATCTTGCGACACCAGCTTCATCCAACTCCGTGTTGTTTCTTTACTTATGAAAACTTTTTTTTTTTTTTTCACTTCTAAGTTTGTTTATCACATTGAAAGGTTCTGAGTGTGGAGTAGGATGTTTTATAAACCTCAGGTCACAGCACTAAACATCAACTGAGCTGTGATGAGACAATGCTGCAGAGCAACAGCAATCATGCTTGTCTATCTTCTAGGGTACTCCTTTTGAGCAGTGGAACTTTAATATCTAACCTACTCCTGTTGGCCAAATGTAATCCAATTTTATGCGTGACATGACATTCAACACATGCTGCATTCCCAAACATCCTGACAGCAGCATCAAGGTGCTGCCAAAATTGAAAAATGATGGAGGTAGAAACCATAAATGTCACAGCATGTAAAACCTTGTTCCCTGACTTCTCACAATAGAAGGCTATTTTGTGTATGAAATGTAAATTTCCACCTGCGTTATGCATGATATTAACCTCCAAATACCCACCTATGTGTGTGCTGACAAGGCACCTTGTTTTATTTGTGTTCCCGTTTCCACTGACTCCGGGTATGTCTTTATTGCATTACAGTTCAGCTGAAGCCTCTTGTTGTTTTTCTGTGGTAATTAGGCCCGAGGTGGTTTCAATTTTCAAGCACTGATAGATTAAGTAATAATTCACACGGATGCTGATTTATTTAGTGAACAGATCAGAAAATGTGATTATCATCTCAATGTGGAGACAGTTTGATGGACTTAAAAGAAAATCTTAAACTATCGGGCTTTTAATTTTTGAGAATTCAAAACCAAGCACAGTCTTGAACATGTTATGTTTTTTGTTTTGTTTTTCACCGTAAGTTATACTTTAAATCAAAGCTGAAAACAAATGCTGAATGTTGTGTCGGACGTTATCATCCATCCACCATCACTTCCAACTACTTTAAAAGCCGTATATCAACTTTTTGTGGCTGGGTCTGTGTTCATTCGAAACGTGTCGTGTTTGCAGCTCTCGTCACCAGGAGCAAGGGCTTGTTAATTCAGGTTCATTATTGAAGGGCTAAATGGGGAGAAGGAGAAGACATTAATCACCTAGCGTCTGCAAGAGTGGGTCTGTGGATGGCTTAATGGCACATTGTCAAACCAGAGTGCCTCCCTCTACCCAGCATTTATCAGACGAACAAGCAGAGTGGCTGATGACTAGGAAATGCACTATAAGTGGGAGCCTCTTTTGCCTTTATGAATCCTCTGAGTGATCATTGAGCAAAATATTAAATTATGGCACGGAAGGCTGGAGTGACAGGAGGTAATCATGCTGCCTGAATGATATGTAATTGTTTTCTGAATTGTAATTATAGGGTGAGAGAAAACATTGGCCTACTGTAATTAACGGTGAAGAACAAAGTTTTTCAGTGGAAAATTGGAATTCTCTGGGGATGTGAGCCCGTAATAAGAGTACAGGGAGAGCAGTGTGTAGGAAAAGCAAACCAGTGCTGAGACTTTATGAGGCAGAACAACACAGACCTTAACATTATGAGTGTTTATCCAAACTGTATGTGTGGATGATGAATATGGGTAATTCCTCACAAAGGTAGAGCTCATTCTCAAAGTGCCAGGAAGGGCCAAGAAGTTAACTGCATGGTTACATGATCATATTATTTTATCTTCAAGCCAGAACCCCCAGTATATACTGCTTCTTGCCTACACTCAAACACCTCAGCCGACCTTCCTTGTACTTGCACTTCTTTTAGAGGTGCTAAATTATTACTTTTTTTTTTTAATCGGTAGAAACTGTCTGCTTAAACACTCAGTGCTGGATAATAAAAGAATCAGTGTATACTGGCAATAATATAACAATGTCAGCTAATGATTAAATATTAAGATAAGATGAGATAAGACATATCTAAAAACTGCAGTTAAAACTACAGTTGACAAGAACATTGATAACAAGTTGAGATAGACTGCATATTTTAAAGGGACGGTCCATCCCAAAATCAAAAATACATATTTTTCCTCTTACCTGTAATGCTATTTATCAGTCTAGATTGTTTTGGTATATGTTATGTTGCGGGGTTAGGCTTGAGCGATTAAAAAAAATAACGATAATTATCTCAATATAATTTTCCTCTATGTAGTTATAATAAATCCTTAATGTAATTAAATCACCCATACTCCCATAGAGGGGGGCTAAGGCACCATAGCACCAAATACCACCATGGATGTAACTGGTACATACCCACCATCAAGAAGAAGAAGAAGAAGAAGGAAAAAATAGTAGTAGTGGAAGAAGAAGACAAAACCAGCCACTAGTGCATACACTAGCATTATTACATTATGACTATATTCAGCACTAGGGATACACTATATTGGATTTTTTCCAATATTTATATAGATATATAACAACTCATTTGGCCGATAACCGATACCAGTATATCCACTTTAGTATATATGTCCATTTTAGTAATCATCAGGTGTCTTCTGTAGTGGAATTATCATCATATTATACATGCATACTCTTATTGTGATGGCATGAAATGCAATACTTTTCAATATAAATAATATTCATTCATTGTGCAAAGTAGGAAAAAGCATTGTAGCTTATTCTAATAGTTCATTTTAAAACCAGTATCGGCCGGTACCAATAGCTATGTTTCCATCAGCCTGTTTAGATGCGCATGTAGAAGTATCGCCTCAGAAAATTATGATGGAAACGCCAAACTTCGAATTAAAATCCCCTGATTCGCACAAACTAAAATACGCTCGCTTTAGCTGGGTTTTGGTTGATTCGAAAAAATGTTGATTCGCAAAACGTGGGATGGAAACGGTTATGTTCGAATTAAGTCTGACGTAGCGCACCTCTCTCCATGGTGATATCCACACTCCAGGTTGGGAAGGTGGTAATGCATTTACAAGCTGGTTGCCAACCGCTAGAAAACGTAGAAGAAGAAGAAGAATGCAAGACTTGTTTTTTTTCCGGTTCTGCAGAAAACTTGCGCGAGTTTGTAGTTTTCACCAAAGTCCGTACATTTAATGGAAACACACAGAATTTGTATTTCTTTTAATGCGCATTTCCCAATGATTCAAATCACTTTTGAATGGAAACATAGCTAATGATGTCCCTGTTAAATAAACATTAAAATAAAATAAATAAATAAACGTCAGCAAAATGAATTTCCCAACGTTACTTCACGTCATCAAAGTCCGTCTTTGTTATTGTTTTGATTGAGAAACGGTAGAAATGACATAATGTGGGTGTCAAACTTTTAGTTTTAAAGCACTGACCACTGTTGAGGTTTTGTTCTTGTCTAGTTATCCTGTTTACACTGTCCGCTAAAACACTTGTTTTAAATCATCTGCACAGAGTTTGACATGCTGCTGATATATTGTTCTATTTATTGTTTTATTTATTGACATTATTTTGATAATTATTGTTTCATATCTACCTCAGATTTGTGAAATGCTCTGTTGTTTGACAAATGTTGCCATGGTCTGACGATTTGTTCTACTCTCTCAGGAGCAAAAATCAGCCTTTCAACTTGAAAGAAATAATGATTTGACATTTGCCGTGATGATTATTGATATCGACTGATATGACAAATTTTATCGTGATGACATTTTTAGCCATATCGCGCAGCCTGAGGTTAAAAAGCAGCATTCACACTACAAGAAGGAAAATATTGAAATAATGTTTTTACCACTCCTTGCGTAGACTTTTCATATGATATCTCTACACAGCAACATCTCAGCTGACCTTTTCTTTTCCATATTCTTGTACAGTACATCAAGATAAGCTGTTTATACAGCTCAGTGTTAGAATCAATGTATAACATTGTGATAGGCACGTATAATGAGTGCACATAAGTCATAGGTAATCGATGTGGCTGGTGAGCATACAAAGTGCAGGTCTTTGACACTGTGGACACCATGGTTTGCATCCTAAATATGCAACATGTCAGTTAACATGTTGTGTCTCTTGTTACAAGACACAACTTTTTATTCAGCACAAAGATCTTTCCCTAACCTTAACAAACATTACATTAAACATGTTAATCATACACAATCAGTTACACCTAGATACTTTGTTAGTTAATGTTTTGCAGATACATTTTGTGGGAACATTTTTGAGACTTTGCAGTTATGATTATCAAAAATGTTTCATTATTAGGTCTTCTGAGAACATATTTGCTGTAACAAATTAGCAGCATGTAAACGCAGGCAGGGTTGGTTTATGAAGTATTTTCCACTGCATCTTGATTGATATGTTGATTTATGGTACAAAGAACGATTGACCTGGCACGCTTTTACTTGCATAAACTGGAGGTCAAAGCTTCAGTCAATCTGGTAAAACAAACGCATACTGAGCAGCACAAAGGGGGAGGGTTACATAGCATTCACGTTGTAAGCAAAAAAATGAAGAGTATATGGCAGTGGTGTTGTCCACACCAGTGGTTCTCAACCTCTTTTAAGTCAAGGACTCCTGAGTTCATACACATTTGGTCACGGACCCCTATGTGATAAAATTCGTCTTCAGGGATGTTCATCTGAAAAGACGATGGTTAAATATGATTAAAGCCAGAATTCTATAGTTGTCAACTACAGTTAACAAGATAGCTGTGGGGGAAGTGAAACCTATGCTCAGAAAACTCTTATGACTCTTACTCACATTGGACTCACCTCTATAGTGAATTAAATAGTGCAAATAAAGTATTCCTCATTTTTTTGGGGGACCCTTTTGAACTCCGTCAAGGGGGGTCCCAAACCCAAACCTCTGGTTTAAAACTCTCTTTTCAGCTATTTGTTTTTGCAAGTACGAGTTCAGGAGATGTGATAACAAACTAAACAAACGCTGCAGAACATACATAGAGACTCTCGTCTTTCCTCGCCTTCACTTCGCTGAGCTCAGAGCGTAGTGTGTGTGCAGACAGGCACGACGAGGGAAGAGCTCGGAGCAGGGAGAAAATTAGGAGTAAAGTTGTCAGGTAGTAGTAAATGTCCATTGTATGTTTCAGTTTGTCCATGAATACACACTACAGCTCCTCAAGACCCGAGTAAAGTCCCTGTGTCTTGTTTTCTCAACTGCTGGGTAAAGTCAAGTAAGTAAGCGTGCACCTTGGCCCTGGAGAAATTTTTCCTACGAGTGGCAAGATGGGGCCCCTGAATGGTACACCAAAACCAAAAGCCGTAAGTCAATGTCAGGAATTCTATTATGCTGTTACAGGCAATTTGAAAACTATGTCAATATGAGACTTAACCGTTGTGCATCTGGTGTCATCTGTGGGCAAAAATGTCAAAAAATACCAGAAACTGTTTTTAAAATACTATATATTAATACGATTTTCCACTTCCACTTAAGTAAATCTTTCATTTCAATTGTATCCCTTTAAATGCCAGTATTTTACATGTCTCTATGTTTTTAGATGAAAAATAACACAAACAATGATTTAGTCTGATGAAATTTTGGTGAAATTTTGGTGGGGAATTATGTCAGGTTTAGCAGCAACACTGATTTTTTTTTTGTGCAATATCATATTTAAAAAAGCACCTATTGCACCTTCGAGGACAATATCGCCCTGTATTAAAACTGCTTTACAACATCACATTCTGATATATTTTGGTTTCTTATTTTACAGGAAGTGTTATGGATTATCTGATGTGCATGGACTAGTTACACAACTAGGGCTGTACCAAAGAGTTTGAGGCTTCATTCAAAACACTGACATTCCATTCTAAATCAACAACGTCTGAATGCTGTGCAACTTCTTTTTTTTTGCATGTCTATCATTTTTTTTCCATTCATGTTTAAACCTGGTATTTCTGCACAGTTGCAGCCTAGAGAATGCGTAGACTTGTTTCCAACTCATGTGATGCTGACATTTCCAGTAATTCTAGAGCTTTGTAAAGTCCCAAAAATCAAAATTTATGGGGGAAAAATAGATGTAATCATTTGCAAAATTCAGAAAATATTCTTTTTCAATCCATTATTGTTGGCAGTTAGCTTTTCAAAATAAACATTTTCACTGCTGTCAAAATACAGTTTGCTCCCCCGCTTGCTGAACACAAAGGGAGGCATGAAGCTGTATTAATTCAACAGCACCATGAATATATTTACTCATTGAATAAAACTGATACAACAGGAAAAGACTAACTGATTTCATCTAATGAATCACTTAATCAAATTCAGCATTTTGTTCATGGATTTTTTATTTTGTTTTAGGGTGATGACATCACAAAATATGTAGACAGACAACCCAAGCTTCATTCAAAATCCTCAACTGAAGCTTCAGATGTAAAAAATGACATTCAGTACAGCCCTATCCACAATAATCCTGTAATAATGTGTCTGTACATATATATGTCGGACCAATGGTTCCCAACTGGTCCAGCCTCAGGGTCCAGATTTCTGCTTAGTCATTAGTTCAACGTCCACACAGCTTAATACATTCGGCATCATTGCATTTGGCCATGTCGTCCTGCTTTCTCTTTCAAGTAGCTGACCATTAATCATTCACTCTACAGCAGGAAACAGCATTTTGAAATGAAAGCTCTGTACTGGAAATTCACTATACCTAAAAATAAAGTATTTTTTTCCATTTGTGAGTCACCTTTTCCCAACTATGGCCACATTTTTCAGATACATTATTAACTTAAAAAATCCAGTATTTTTATTTCAGCAAATAATTTATTGCAATAACACACATAAACACAACACTAGATTTGCCAGTAATGGTCATATTGTGGTTCCCAGTCTAAGGACTAACTCATTGTCATTTATTTGCACACTGTCATTTATAGAGCCATAACATACTGGAATAGTTTACCTTTCAAAATGCGGCAAATTAAAAATAAATTATCCTTTAAAAAGGACATGCAGATTCATCTGCTGGCCTGTAAATGAATGTGAAAAGTAGAAGGTATGCTCTGTGCATGTTTACAAAATTGTGTGTTTCTACTAGTAAATATATATATATATTTTCAATATATTTATTATTTAGTATTCTACTTTAATGTATGTAGCCTACAGTGTACCCAATTTTGAACTGAAATGACTGAATGTAATTCCTTTTTTCCCCTTCTTTTTTCTGTTTTACTTTCATATAAACATAAGCTTTGTATTTCATAATGTAAATTGATGAAATTGTATGTTTTATATGTAATGTAGTGTAATATATTGTATGTAAGGTGTGGACCCCAGGGCATTCAGCTAACAGGGATCCTTAAAATAAACAAATAAACCTGCGGTCTACTATTCAGAATGAGCCCTTGACCCACTTTTGGACTATGACCCACCAGTTTGGAACCACTGTGATCAATAATTTAGTGTTCTTCAAATAGACTGATTTTCCTTCTCCTTAAAAAGACAAATTCAGCTTTAATTTGAAGTTTGAAATTTGAATTTTACTGCACGAGCAAAGGTGAGGGCACCTTTGGCCAAAAAGCCCGATAAATCCACCGAAGGCTCGAGAAAAGTGGGATAAAAATCAGCTGGAGTTGTTCCCCTGACAAAAAAAAGCCTTACAGCGTCACTGACCCGAGCGGGCTTGTGACCTGTCAGTCAACTTGCCCGACATACTTTTTGATTGGCCCCAGGCCATCGGGCCATGGCTTATGTCGAACCCTGCCAACCATGGCATGTTAGTTAATCCTTTATTTCAATTATGATCTTGTTTAAAATTTAGCAGCTTTAAATGAGCTGAACTCTAAATAACCCTTTAAAATTTGTTTATAACTTTCATATTAATTTTCATACTGTGCATGCCCAGTTTGAAAGGATTTGCAATGTCTATATGCTAATCAACTCAATTGGCTTTTTAGGACCTTGTACTAACCGACAATTAATACCACTGCCTTAACCTGCAAAAGGGAATTTAAAACTGCATGAAAGCGTCACGTAGCCCACACTTCAAAGACCGGCACACACGGACTAAGTTGATAGAAGCAGCGTGTGTGAAGTCTGGTTAGGAGGGAAGGAGGCAGGAAGGCTCAAAGGAATGCTGATATCCACCTTTTGGTTGGCAGCCCAAATCTGAGCCCTGGTCGCTTCGGGCTATTGGGAAGAGGAGCCATGCGAAACAGCATGGAGCATAGTAATCATAACTCCCCGCTCTCTCCTGCCTTGCTCCATCCCCCTTTTTCCTTTTTCATCTTCTCATCGCTCTCTTACTTTCCCCCTTCTTTCCTCTCTTCTCCCCCATCCTTTATCTCCCCCATCTTGTCCTTTCTCTCCTTTTTACTTCTTCTCCACTGTCTCTGTCTCTCCCTCTAGAGTGGTCCTATAAGCACCTAGCGAGTTGCTCTGTCCCTCTTCCATCTGAAGGCAGCCATAAAAAAAGCAGCTTTATTTTTCTTAGGAATAAATAGGTTGAGTCCCCTGTGAGAGACAAACAAATCAGCGTGAAACGCGGATGGGCCTGGTATTATGCGAAAGACTATGATGTTTGTGGGCTTGTGAAGAGAACATTTTCTTTTTACCTCTTTTACCAACCTGCCTTCACTTGCTTACTACCATAGCTGTGATAAATAAATTGGTCCTGTCATTGAAACTGCCCATCCTTTCTCTATGCAAACAACTGGCATGCTGTATCGACTCGCTTGTATTTCTTTAGGGGTGGGGAGGATGTTATATTGTAGTAATAAAGTTATCCCTTGGGGAGGAAAATCTCATCATACATAACCTAGTAATTACTTTTCAAAGTCATGCGGTGCAGGAGATCAATAATGTTAGAGTTTCTCTGGGTATTAAGAAACAAATGGCACCTCCACCAGGACTTCTGCCTCTGACCTTTGAGTCATTACCATTCTGTATTTTATGGCTAGTGAGTTATATCACAGCCCAAATAAATGACTTTGGAACATGCAGGCAGTGGGTGAGTCCTCTTTAGCACAATGTAATATCTATTTATGCCTTTAATCAAAGGGATATTGCTATTTTTGATTGGACATTGCTTATCATATGTGACGAGGTGTGTACAAGAGGAGTGAGATGAGAGAGGAGTCATGCTGTTTTTCATAATGAAAAGATGAAACAATCAAGGCTGTTTTGTTACGTTTGCTCACATACAAAAGCAGGAAATATAAAGATGAGTCACTTTTCGATTGCCACACAGCCTGTAACGGGGCCTGTTTTTCTTCCAAGCTTTATCGCCGACCTTTTTCACCTCTCTCTTGAGGACGAGGAAATCAGTGAGCTTGCCAAGAGCACAGAGAATGCTATTTACCAGCCTGTCGAGTGTTAAACGTGTGTTCCTTCCATTGGCTCACTGACGGATAATCAGCATAGCACATGGAAGCCAGCTATCTGTGGGATACCATTTTACCCATTCAATAACACATGTATACACATCCACCCGATGCAAACACATGTCAAGCAGAATGTGAAGTAGACACATGAGCACAAAACAATGATGTACACTGGAGTATGCATTTGTGTGCCCAGGATTGGCCTGTTAAAGGACTCTAGTGCTGATTTGATGGAAATAAATCCACATCTATCTATTTGTATACTTGCCACAGTATGTGAGCATTTTAAATGACTTGCAATCACTTTTGTTAACACTGGAGTTGTACATTTGGCATGTTGTATTTTATCAGTAAAGTCTTGGGTTCGATATTTCTGATTCTTAAAAATGTTTTTTTTCCTGACCTGGAATTGGCATGAATAATTTGAAAAAAAAAAGCTCTTTTTTTTCCTCCCAGACCTGGTTGCTGTGTCTGTTTCCATCTCACAAAACCAATACGAATTAAAATGCAGGAAAAAAATCCCCTGGCAGAGGACCTTCTGAACAACCGGATAGCACACTGCTTTGAGCTGAATGGTCAGGTAAATCCTTGTTGTATAAAGTGCTGGCTTCAGCGGAGTAGAATAAGCAGACACAACCCTGTCTACTTCACTATACCTCATTCACCCTGAGTCCAATGACAGTACGTGCATGTACCGTAGAAACTGTTTAACATGCCGCAAACGTCCGAGCTCTTCTCATATCGTCACGAGACTGTGCGCATCCATGCTAACTCTCATTCAAAGCACATCGATATCAACCTCCTGCGAACACGCACTGAACTCTGAAACAGGTTCTCACCTTTCAACTTGTCAATTTGATCATAATAAGGCCTCTACCATCTCACATGTACCATTACAAAAACATGCAAACATTATCCCTGTGCAGATGTGTCATTGGTAAGGAGGAAGCCCCCCCCCCCCTCCCCCCCTTGAGCTAGTCACGCAATATCTTCAAAGTCCCAACAAAGGAGCGGTGGGAGGGAGCAGGTAGCGCTGGGCGAGAGGACGTTATCGGCATGATGCAGTAAGCACCTCTCTGCAGCTTTCTGTGAACGGCTTTAATTTTTCTTTAGTCTGACAGGCTCCAGGAGAGCACACAGAGATCCATGACCTTAACTCGCCTGCTGAACTAGGTGGATATGTGTTTGTTTGTGTGGTTGTGTGTGCGGCAGTGGGGATACTTTAAGGACACGCTGGTCGAGCTACTGTTGCTATGTGCACTGCGTCTGCTTGTTGCATACAGATGACCTCAGTCCAATCCCAGTAATCCACTTCCTTTTGTCTGAGAGGGGGGAAATGACAAACACTGTATTCATTAGGCTCCTCAAAAACACCTCTCTATGCAGCTTGAATTGCGTTAACGACAACAACAAGGTAAACAAATAATGATCATGATGATGAACATATGTAGACATCCCAGTAACCTTTTTCTTTAATTTTCCTTTTTTTTCCTTTCTGTCTTTCAAGTATGAAACGACACAACCTCCTTTTCAATTTGTCCAGCTAATCCCGCTTTATTCCTCAGTGCAGTGAGCCGCCCGCCAACCTTCTGAGCAAGAACTGTATTTCAAGGGCTTTTCAAGATAATGACGGGAGATTGTATTTTTGATGGAGGAGATTTCACTCTATATTCTTCTTCACATTGGTAAACAAACCCAGGTCAAGTCACACTGTGCAGAAGCACCCATCATTCAAAACGGTCCTTTACAAATGTGAAAGAAAGAGGGTAGGTCTTGGTTTGTGCAGGAAAGTTATAAACATTGGTTCAAAATGTGTGCATAATCTTGTCATTTTATAATAATCCTTAAGTACTAGGCCTTGATTTACTGACCAAAAAGTGCAGGTGCAGTCTAAAAGGTTGGCAGTAGCTCAGTCTGTGGGGACTTGGCTTGGGAACTGGAGCATCGCTGGTTCAGGTCCCTGTACGGTCCAAGTACAGAATGTGGACAGGTAGCTGGAGAGGTGCCAGTTCACTTCCTGGGCACTTACCCTTGAGCAAGGGAACTGACCTCCAAAACTGCTCCAGGGGTGCCGTACTATGGCTGACCCTGCATATGACCCCTCAGAAATGCATGTGTGGACTGTGTGTAGTCTCTAGGATGGAAAACATTTTAACTTCCCTCTGTGAATTGCCTGGTGCAACTCTCTTTGTGTTTATTAATGAATAAAGTATCTTGATTTCTGTCATGCAAACATGAAATTTAACCCTACTACACACAGATCTACCACACATCCTCTCATGATTAGCCACAATGTATAATCTGCTTCACTGGATGTGAATCACCTATGCTGTCCTTCGAATGCTAATCGCAGTAACTGTACTAACTCTGAAACTGTGAAAAATGCAAAGTTTTTGGACTGTCCATCTCAATGTGTCATAGGTAGACGTGCTAATGCACTTTAATCTAATAGGAATTCATGAGTAATTTTAATGCCTATGAACCAGGACTGATGATTTCACCTATGACCCCAAAAATGCACTAAAGTTATGGCACTCTGCCTTTGGACCCCCTTAGACAGCTATATAGGTAGTGCAAAGGCAAAGTGCAGTATCTTTTTCACTGTAGCCCCTTTTACTCTCCTTCTTCAAGGCACCAATTTCACACCGTTATGCTGCTTCGCCATTCTGTATAGACTGAATTACTGTGACGACACACTAACAACAATAATCACATCTGAGTAGAAAACAGACAGTTGATTACAATCAATTTTCAGCCATAACTGTGAAGTTAAAGATATAAGGATAAACACGGTGGTCCGACCTATGGGCCATTTCTGATCTGCTTCTTTAATGTACCGGCTAAAAACGAAAAACTGAGGCTCAGTACTGTTTGATATGAATGTATTGTAAATTAAAATATTGTGATTTAGTCTATAAAAGGTATGACCACAGAGTTGGGGGACACTGCTTTCCTTAAAGGTAGGACTGAAGGTGGTCACAGCGCCCAAATAATGTCTCTATAAAGGGACAGCCAGCTGGATGGGATCATGGGCGGTGCAGGTCTGATGTTTTGACGATGTGTTATGTGTGCGACCCAGTGGCTGATAAGAGTTAGCAGCTAACTCAAAGAAGAAGAGTAGCAGCTGAAAATGTGCACAAACTGGAAAAAACAATGAGGTCATGGAGCTCCTTACCCTCCGTGCAGAGCCATATAACAGGGACGGTAATTGTTATTGTTTAGAAAGCACTGCTTACGTGTATGTCATATGTCACCATAGAAGCCGATGCTGTTATGTTGCATGTCACGCCCATCATGCCTCATTTGCTTCGTCAATGCCGAAATGCTGTCTAAAATCACATACTGGAGCAGCATGACGCTGCTGTTGTTTGGTTCTGTGTAAAAAAGAAAGGGTGGCATAAAGAAAAGACATCTCAGCGACACTATGGCACAATCTCTAATGAGAAAAAAAAGTTTTCATTTCTTGCTGGATTAAATTTGTATTTGCTTCTTTATACATGTCTGTTTCAAAAGCAGTAACCGAGAACATTTTAAGCAACACTTGTTGTTTGTTTTTTTTAATTATTGACCTAAATTACGATTTCTTCACATCATCACCATCATCATCACTAATCTGCCTATGCTCATCATCATGTTATCAGTTACTATGTCATTGACATCATCCTTATTCTGACATTCACCATTCCCTATAATACACTTAGTGCATTTTTTCTTAGCCCGAAAGAATCACAAATCTCTGGGGAACCCAAGGCAGAACACAGTTACTACTTTGTACTGCTGTTTGCCTCAGGTTTTGGTTGGATTTAGTGGTTACTGCAGTTTTTACACCCTGTTGTCTCTAAAACACAACAAGATTTAACCAGGGCATTTGTCTCAAGAAAGAACAGATATCCAAAAGTTTAATTTCAGTCAGAACTCAATTTTGACCAAAATTGTTAGGTGGTCAGGCTCTGTAGGGCAGTACGGATGTCCAGTAAAATCTGTCAACAATAGGTCAAGAAATAATTCCACTGCAAACACTCTTTTGTATTTCTGAGGAAGCTGTAGTGCTCATATTCAATGCAAATGCACTTTATGATTGCTATGTTTTGGTAATTCAATTAGATACTATGCAGCAAGCTTCATAATGCTGCACTCACTGTAGACCATCACACCAATTTGTTTATGGAGGGGAAAAAAACAAGTGTTGTTGAGCTACTATTCAGAGGAGATTCTACTTCTTACAAATCAGCTCATCCCCAAACTCTGCCAGGGTAAAAAATAAAATAATGAAAAATAATTATCGCCCCTCTGAAACACAGACAAAAATCTGGAAGATAATGGGGTAAATCTCAATTCTGTGGTTTACCAATTTAAAAGATAATAATATGGTAATTCTCTGGCTTTTGACTCTTCATAGGCATTGATGTTGATAGGAAAAAGAACAAAATGAAACTAAAGATTACCCTGATGCTAATACAGTGCTACTTGCCAGCAGTTTCATCAGACTGTTGGAAGGATATAATTGAGGAAAATGTAAAAGCTGTTGACAGAACTCAGAGCCGACGAAGCTTTTTGGTTAAAAAAAGCCTGTGGACTCATATACATCCCTGGCTACTTGGCAGCCATTGTATGTAGTGTAAGTAGATCTATCCCACATAAAAGAAGTGACAGAGCAAGGTACATTGTGGGATTTTTTTCAACAAGAGATGGGGCAATGAGGGAAAATTGCTGTAGCTCAGCAAGCACAGCAGCTCTTGGTTAGGTGAGAAAAAAGTGCTTACTCTCCAAACAGAGTGGCCTCTATTAGATTTTCGGGATGAAGTCTGCTCATCTGTGCGCCTTGTAATAGGATTACAACTCTTGCTACTGGAGACAGATGCACTCTTGGTTTGCACACTGCTAATTTCAATGTCATCTTTCTTTCAATAAGGGAGGAGAGCATGACATTAACTACGTGACTATCCATGACTTGTGAAGCCTGTTTGCCAAAACAAATCAGTCATCTCAAATTACCTGGTACTGATACTCTGCAAATTGGCACTCACTACAATAAGCACCTCTTTATTATCAAGAAGTGTGTCCATGTATTTAAAAACTGAAGTAATCGATATTCTTAGCCTACATTAAAAAATCATCGAATGGCTGTTGAAAGAACTCTGTAGTACCTCTCAGCGATAGAGCATTTCAGCTTCTTTTAGTGCCATGTTTTGTCCGTAACCACACTGTTTTGGTTCAGTTATATTGTTCTCATTGACCTGGTGTCCAGCAGCAGCGGCAGGCACCTATTTTCTGTGAGAAAGGTCTAAAAACCCACTGTACACTATCCACTTAACACAAGTGCAGACTGGAGTTGCAACATTATGAGGATTTTTTATGGTACGATAACCATCTCAGAAAATATCCCTTCATGGTATTACCAAATGTATATTATTATCAGTCAGAATGACCCTTAAAGGAATGAAACCAGAAGGGTTATTATTGGTTGAACAAACCTTTTATTATTGTGACTGGAACCTGAAAAGTCTCCCCCTCGTAAATAACTAAATATAAAAGGGAGATTCATCATCCAGCTGCAAGAAAAAAAAAATAGAAATTAAATAAAATTAAAATTAAATAAAAATAGTGTCATAAAATGATGCTAGTGTCTATGATGCTTTCCTAACATCTTTGATAAAACAAATCCAATGGCATGGCAGCTGAACAACAGACTGCTGTGGAAAGGGGCTGCAGCAAAAGTTAAAAATTAACAGCAGTTTAAGTGTACGCTATATTTGAAATACTATCTCCACTTCACCTTACACACTAACCAACTGATGGCATTGATATGACAGCTTTCGTTCTCTGATGGAAAAGGCTGTCTGACGGAAAGGTTAACCGGTGAAAATGTTCTATAAATAACGTACTCTTAAACTGGTATAGATTTTTTTAGGTAGGCCTTTATAAAGGTGGCTAAAAACTAGCATTTGATCAGCACTGTTCTATGTGATGTACGCAATGCTGGGTTTTGCACCTGGAAGTTATTGTAAATGAACATTGTGATTTGGCCTATAAGAGGTGATAATTTACTATTGATGGGTTTAAAGCTTGTTCTGTTACACTAGTGTTTTGAACTATTAAGCTACAGTATGTTGCTGCACTGAAATAAAGCAAAATCTAGATTTCAGTAGCATAGTTTGAATCCCTTGTGTGCAAGATGCAAAAATCTCTATTACTGTAAATCATGCTAAGTTGAGTCATGTGGTAAATGTACTACATTTGCCTGCAATATTACAGACTGTCTCTTGTTGTATGAGATGAAGAAGCTATGACCCTTTAATGTTTAAAGTTCTCTCATTTGTCAATAGGTAGAATAGCAGGTGTTGTGTCCTTGATACGGCTGTAGAGAACTGTTTATGTCAAGAGTATGTGCCATTGTCACAACAACAAAACTGAATGAGAATTGCACTCCCACAACCTTGAGACCTGCCTTGTTATATCTAGGACTGCTTTTGCTTTCCCACTTCAGAGGAGTTACATAATTACCTGTGCAAGACGTCTGCAGGCAATAAGAGAAGCCTATAAATGTATTGTCTTCATTAATACAAATTTAATATTTATGACAACCAATCATATTATCTTACTTTAATGTTGTTTAAATGTATTATGGTCCATTTCTTAAGAACAATGATAAGAGAATTCACTAGTACACTGGTGTCCTTGTAGCTAACTAGCTAGCCAATTTTGTGCACTAGAGTCCTATTTCAGTCATATTTATCCCCCATATTTCACTTAAGTCCAACAGCAAAGTTGCTATTTGCTTCAATTTTTGGGTAAATTTCTTATTTTTAAGATTATTTTGGGGGCTTTTTGTCTTTAATGACAGGACAGTTGGGGTGTGAGGGCAGGAGAGAGTGGGGATGACATGCAGCGAAGGGCTGCAGGCTGGAATTGAGCCTGCAGCTACTGCGGCAAGGACACTGCCCACTGAGCCACTGGACGCCCCAAATTTGAACAAAATATTTAAGAGTGGAGTAATTATACTGAGCAGTTCCAAGAACTTCAACTATTTCATTCTTTACACACACACAGAGCTTCCCGCAGAGCGGAGAGGACGCGTGAATCAGGTGGAGTGAAGGTAACCTTTTACTGAAGTCGATGACAACTCAAGTAAGTAGGAAAGCGATATGTCCAGCTGCTTTGTCCTCAGCTGTTTTACACAACCACAGCACACTTGTTCAGCCCCCCCCTCCCTACCAGCAGTACCTGCAGGCAGTGAATCATGGCAGCAGCAGAGAACGGACGATGGGAGGAAGGTCTGATACTGACTGATGTCTGTGTTCTTCGTTCTTTCTAAACTTCACTCAGTATTTCGGTGTCAATTTGTTTCCAGTGAGATAATTGGGAGTGTATACAGTTTGCTGTTGAAAACTTACTGGTGCTGCTCTAGAAACAATACTTAAATCGTAATATTTAAAATATTCAGTTTCTATTCTAAATTCATTATTATATTTCTAAATTTGATAATTTAAAAAAGCCCAATTCAAGAACAGAACTTGCACGAGTGTGATTGATTTCAGATCCTAACATCTGACCATACTGTATCCATGGTCCAGCAGCTGTAACTACACAATAAGACATTGAATATATTTTCATAAGAAGAGTGCCCAACCAATGTTCTGTCATATTTTTGGAGGAACACTTAATGATGGCTAGCAGGTAAAGTTGAATTTTTATTAAGCATGTTAAATATTTTCAGTATCTGTCTCAAAGCACCAACACTGCTAAGGAAGAGGGTCATCATTCATTCATTTATCGACCATCTGGTAGAAGATGCAAGTGCCTTGATTAAGGGCTTTGAGGTTGGTACAATTAATAGTTTTCAGGGTGTTTAATGGTGTTAGTTTTGAAGCTTAAACTAATGTGATCATACATGACTGTGAGACAAGATCACAAATATGCAAAGGGAAAGCATAGCGAGTGAGCAGTGAGGGATTGTTCTTTGTGTGTTTGTGTCCCTGTCTTGTTACACACAGACTGAAGACTGAAAGTGAGATCTAACCAGTTATCTTTGCAACATCTGCGAGTGCTGCTGATGCACCTATCAGTGAACAAGAGGAGATGGCGAGGGAAGTGATGAAGATTTACCTGCAGCGGAACCAAAATGGGTCAGACGATGAACCTACTGATGCTGGGATCTTGATTGAGGGCATCACTGTCCTCAGCAGTCTTGGTGATCTCAGCAGAGCCTGCTGCTATCTGTTAGGACTACCCTAAGCCTCGGATCTGAGATACCACAAGCTGAAGCTGGATCCTAGAAACTGTTTGACCAAGGTTTGGAGACTGAAAAATTACCCGTGTATGTAGTTGCCGATTACTGTTCAGCAAGATGCTTTCATAATGTGGCTAGCGAGTGGCACCACTCATTCAGCGGTTAATGCTAGTAATGCTGTCCCAATCTAAAAGTGTGAGTAAGCAGCTCAATTTTGAGCCGCAAACCCTACTATGTTATCACTTTAAGCTCTGTTAGCACCATTAGCAGTGCCAGCACAGTTAGTGTTATTAACATAGTAAACAATACTAAAGGGGTTTTGCAGTACAAAATGAAGCCCCTTACTCACCGGGGTTTCTTAGGGGGGACCACCATGTTTCTTCAAGCAGTTGAATAAATGATCGGCGCTGCTAGCTAGTTCCCACTCAACAGGGTGCAGAGCAGCTTAGGCTAACCAGTGGAAACCAGAGGGTGGGCCGTGGACACTGTTTCTGCATGTTAATGCAGTTATCTAGCTGTCTGTCAGCAAAGCCAACAGAAAATTAAGGGCAAAACATTTACCTGACAAAAGATTAAAATTTCATCACCGTTAAATACTTTGAAATATATTTACTGGAGAGCTGTTAGTTTGTCGAGCTTACAATAAATGAATCCTTGCACCATGGTAACAGTTTAACTTAATGAGTTTAACAACAGTGTGGGCAGACAAAGTGTGTGTTTTTATACCTGTAAGGGCTCCAGACCATGACTATTTAGTCTCATTTTACAACCATGGAGCACCAGTGTGAGTACTATTTGCAAATACTATTAATATATGAACTGGAGAGCTGATAGTTCGTTTCCAGCTCACAGTAAATAAATCCTCACGTTTAAAGGCGCAACAGCAACGGTGTCATTTTCTGCTAACTGCTAACATCTGACTGAAAGCTTGAAGTCAACAGCAAAAAACATCGATGCTTACAGCCTGAGATGGGTTGAGTGCTTCAAAATAAAAGCTGCAGTGGTTCCACTTTGATTTAGTTAATAACAATACCTTATTTGACTTTATTATAACAGTAGGTAATTTAACTTTATTATGACAGTAATTACTGATCATTGAATATTTTTGTATGTAAGTGGTCTACAGTAGTTTAGAGGAGATTTTAAAATATCAATATATATATTGTGTATCGTGATACATCCTAGAAATATCCCGTAATTATTTTTAAGAAGCATCACCCAGCCTTACATCATACTTTTTAGAGTGTAGTTTTTTAAGGCAAGTTGTGTGATTTTCCTATTTGTGTCAGTATTAACTTGGGTCAATGCTGGGTTTAGCTCTAAATCTGACTACTAAAAGGAATTAGAAGGGTCCTTCACACTAGTTTCAAAATGCATAAGTGCTATTGCCTGTATGCCAGGACTACAGGTGATTATCATTTAAAATGTTTCACAATCATCACAGGCAACTCTAGGAGAGAATGATAAGTCCTTGTTCATTATTTCAACACCAACTTCACACATTTCTGAGAGAGAAATGAGGCACTCTGAAGTAATACTTCTCCTCAAGAACAAGTGCTTCCTGAGTTACTTTGAGCTAGTGTTAGGAATAGAGAAACTCTGGGATGTCATTGGCACCATTTACCTCAACATGTTCTGATAATTGGCGATATCGATCTGGTGCCCTCTGCAACAAAATAGTACCAACCTTCGGCATCCGGCCCTGATGAGGACTGTGTTTACCATTCTGCACATCTGACAGATCCCTCCTTCATCCTCGGAGTGCTACACACTTTGTGAAGCTCTTTTGTGTTGGTAAAAGTGGAGCACACTGGATTAGCATGAGACGCTTGAAAAATTTCTTCCTTATTGCAATGTGTCCAACTGCCACCCCTATTTTTTAATTGCCCTGTGTGTTCATGACTTATGTAAGTGACCTAAACTATCGCTTCACTGACCAGCTTTGTGGACGGCAGATACTGTATGCATGGCAACAAAATCCTATTATAAACCCATATTTTAAGCTTTCTTCTTCACAAACAGAAACAGTGGAACCTAACACCTGATTAGGCAACATGCTGTTCAGCTCGCGTCTGACCTGGAAAGAGCTGTGTGTACTGTTTGTGTGTGTGTGAGTATGTGTGTGTGTAGGGCAGGAACACAATATTGAGAAAAACAAGTGAAAAAAACCTCTTCAATCCCAAGAAGAAGAGAACAGCAGGTTTCTATTCAAGCTTGACGAAGACGGCACGTGCATGTGAGAGCATAATGAAAAATTATTGATCATATTGTGTACTTTTCCTCAGCATTTGGGAATAAAAAATGATAGCCAGTATTTCAAAAATAATAAATACTTGTTATTCTACCCTGTGCTTCAATCAGGTTTTTTTGTTTTCTTTTTACATACAACAACCTCAGTCTGGGGATTCAGCAAATGGACAATCCCTGCTTATTATGGTTTATTATATTGGTATTTGAAAATGTGTTCTACTTGCTAAACAAAATTTTAACACCAATGCAAGAATCTTCAGTGTCTCATTTTCAGGACTGGGAGACCTTTCTCAGAGACATCTTCGGCGGAGTGTGTGATAGCAGGACAGCAGGATTGATCTGATGCTGAGATTGTACTATAATTACCAACAAAAAAACAAGCTCCCATTCTCTCTCCTTCCTCTTGTCTGTATCTTAACAAGATAATCTGGTTTCTGACATTACAATAAGACAGCCTGAACAGATCCTACAGTGACCTCCCACACAGCTGTAAGATTTAAAATACAGCTCAAGATGGCTGAAAATGACCCCTGCTGCTTCACCTGCCCCTTTCTCCTCCATCTTGCCCATCCCCCTTCTCTGCAGTCACACTGAGAAATATTTCATAAATGGTGGAAAAACAGACATTCAGAATCAGTCTGACCGTCTAGGGGAAAAATAGGACTGTCAGTGACTTTAATATCTTTCTAATTCTCAGGAGACTTAAGTTTGATTTTCAGCACTGTCTGACCTTAAAATTTGTCACATGTGATGCAGTTTCTTGTCTTCTTTTTAAAACCTTTTATTTGCCACACTAGATTAACACCAATTTATTTTGATCATGAAAAAAAAAACACTATTTACAATCGCAGGGAGGTCAAGGTCATAAAATCAATAAATATGACAAATCAAAGCTACTAATTACTTGAATTTTGTCAAAATTGCCCTGGGCAAAGTTTGACTCATTCAGTCAGCTCCACTCTTTCAATACACAATGTAATCCAAAGAAAGCCTGCACATTAAAAAAGACATGATCACATGTAGATAGGAAATTAGGCTAAACTAACTCCTAGCAACAAAACAATCAAGCTTAATTGCCAAAATGTCAAAGCTTTCCTTTAACTTAAATCACAGAATATCTCCCATGCCACTACAAATCCATTTAGAGTATCTACTAGAGTTGCACTATCCCTGTACCGAATATCACCTGGCACTATTGTTATATACAATCCATTTAGGGTTACTGAGTTCCTCCAGGATTTCACAGGCTGTTTGTATGAATGTTTCAGCCTGAAATGCGTGATTTCACTGCAGCTTCTCTGAAAAAATTGCAATGCATAATGCAGTGTTTATATGTGTTTTTTTTGTCTGTTTGTCTTTTTCCAATGGAATTGCAGGAGGAAGTGAAAATTGTAAAAAAGTTGTTATGCTGACACAGATTTAGAGCTTCTTACTATGAGCATTCAGTGTTTCTCACTGAATTAGAATCTATTTGTCATGGTGGCTGGGTGGGTGCATCAGTGTTGTTTGCTGCCAATCAGCTGTTGATGTCGTTCCATGAGCTGCTCTTGTCCTGCAGTCCGTTTCACAAAGCAGGTTCAACAAACTCTGAGTCTAATCCTGAACTCCAGAACAGCTGATTTGAATCAGTTTAATCAACTCGGAGTACTTTCACCTGGAGTTAAGCGCGTGCACCTCAACTATAAAAAGCCAGCATCAATGGAGCCCCGATTCGATGAGTCACCATGGCAACGGGGAAGAGGAGGGTTGCGTTTTTCACCCCACTAGAATTAGAAATCTTAATGCGCTCATACGGCGAGTGCACGTTTTCAAAAAGAAGTGCAATACTGCTGCAGCTGCAAAAGAGAGGGAGATGGCGTGGGAGAACATTGCTGCTCGGGTCAATGTGTAAGTTTAAATGTAGTCCTTTGCAATCACAATAATATTACAGGGGAAAACTGCTTGAATGGTAGCCTATTAATTTATTTCATTTAGGTGCAATCCCCGGGGGAGAAGCGCACTTGGCAGCAGCTTAGGATGCTTAGAACATCTATGTGCGGTCTGATAACCATCTCCTGACGAATATTTAATTCTCTGCGCAGTAATGCTGCACCTTCATCCACAGGATTGTTATCAAAAGGACATGCCGTGTTAGTGAAAAAAGTCTCCACCTACTGTGCCTAATGGACTTCTAATATACTGACTCAGATTTTTTTAATGATTTTTTTAAAATGACAGATAGCAGAACTAGGCTACGCCAAAACTCGCCTGCTGACTGAATGAATGAGGAAATCAAATGGAGTGTGTGGCTCTGAAAGAGGGCGGAGACAGAGAGAAACTCGAGGTTCATTGAGAAAAACCTGGTCCCGACCAGGTTAGGTTCATAGAGTCTGTTACTACGGTAACTGACTGAGAGCTTAAGTTACCTCTGTCTCTGAAACAGGCTAGAGTTACCCCTCTTTCTCAGGTTTGAGTTACCTCCCTTTTTGAAACGGAAAACTCAGAGTTTCCCTCATTTGAGGGTTAACAGACTCTGAGTTTTCACTAAACCTGCTTTGTGAAACGGACCCCTGCTCTCTCTGCCCCGATAGCATGAGCCAACACAACACAAGGTGATCTCATAGCAACTCGTCATATTTCACCACTTTGGCAGAAGCCTCATAGCAGCAGTTAACATCCAAAACCAAGCTGTTACTCTCACACCAACACCAGAATGGCTCGACTCTGTCCTTAAACCCGTTGATAAACATTAAGTAACGTTAGCCGCGTGATGCTTACAATTATCCTTGTCACTGTGTCTGACTCCGTGCTTGGCACAGAGCTCTGTAGCAGTCTCATGATAAACACAAAAAGAGAGAGGGGCTGAGCGAATCAATACGCTGCACGCAGCCCTACAATGAAATGAGATTTTACTTTTTTTACCTTCCAGTAAATTTGCACTGATTGGACAAAATTGCAAGGTGATGCAGGATGGGCTGAATTTGCATTAACTGGTGCAATTACAACATCCTTTATTTATCATATCACAACCACTTAGGAGTTACTGTTAATTAGCTTTACAACTAACTTGCTTGGCTTAGTTAAGCACCCCCAACCAACCCTAAATGCACACACACATACAGCCCACATACAAACCCCACAAAACCAAAGGAACACAATTCTAGTCATAATTTTAGTGCCCCAACAATTTTCCCGAGAAAACAGGAAATGTGACACAGACAAAGTGGGCAGGAGCACGTAGGGGAGGGAGCTACAGGCTCGTTTTGCTAGTAAAACTGCCTAGAAAAAATGAAATTAGAGCCGGTACCCGAGATGCATAAATGTGAATTCGTCATGCAGATGGTGTTAAACTCTGAAAAACATTTTTGTGTAAATGTCAATTTGGTACAACGGGGAAGTATTTGACCAATTTGACAAAGACTAAAACCAAAGACATTTCCTGTATATTTTTTATTTTAGTTGGTTTTGTAAGGTTTTGTTTTCTAGAGTTTAAAGTCTTTTTTTTGTAAGACAACTACAATGTTTTTCACATCTACTTCCAGTTTTTGATGTAGTTTTTGACTTTTTTTTTTTTTTTTTTACTTTTTTTTAACTATAACAACCTTGAATTCAAGTTGTAAGCATTACACATTTAATATTTGATTCTTGGGATTCTAAATCCAGGAGACTCTGATCTATTCTGTAATTTAAGATTATGTCTGCAAACCCCTCACACTACAGGATCATTTGAGCAGATAATCTTCTCAGATCAGGAACACCCCTGCAAATGTTGGGAGGGGTGAGTTTGAGCCAAAATCTGCCCAGTTATCTTCTAGTGTGAGGCCAGCAAAAGGCACTTAATTGAGCATTTTTCACATGAAGCAATCTGGATGCAGAGTCTTCAAGAATTTCAAATTTGCTAACCATGTGTCCAATGAATAGCACCAACCTCAATACTAATTTGTGGAAACAATCGAAGATGCTAATTAGCAGCTTGCCCTAAGACTCAATGAGACAACTTTATTTCAGAACACAGTTATGCTGCATGTGGTCTGCTCTGCTATGTAAAATGCAAATGCTAAATTTGCCTGTAAAAGTATGTTATCAAAGCATTTAAGACCTACTAACTGCATTCAGATTAAAACACGTTTTAATTAGAATGTAAATCTGTTGCCAAAGGCTGTTTTTTTCAATGTTTTCTGGAGCTTGATGACCTGAAACTATAGAGGTGGGAATATGTGATTTCCCACCTTGAACAAGGCTTAGCATTAGATTTGGTGGGTCCACTGCTCCTTATCTAATAAAGCAATTGTCTGTCTGGGACAGGACTGGAAGGGGGAGGGCACAGAAGGGGAGAGAGAATATTGATGGCAAAGCTTCCACCTCTGGCTTCAGCTGGGAAACAGACAGAGAAGTGATTGCCAAGCACCACACTAAAGCCACTTCTACTTTATCCCCTTGATGGAAGCCTATGACATGACTTTACAAATTCACTGCGAAAAGGGTCTAGCATCGCCAACAGCATGCACTACTGGAGGATCTCATCATATCTGGGAGGAGGATACGACTTTCCAGAGCTTAGAATGTGATTTGAGTAATAGAGATTTGCCCCTGCATAGTTTTGCCTGTGTAGAATTTGATGTGAAAACCAAAATGATGCAGTGATTCATGTGAGCACGTAGGCGGGAGAGCCACTTAAGAGAAATCCTAATCACAAGCCTCCCCTCCGGCTTGCTGCAGGGGGTTTGTGGGGGATTTAAAATCACAACCACTTAGGAGTTACTGTTAATTAGCTTTACAACTAACTTGCTTGGCTTAGTTAAGCACCCCCAACCAACCCTACATGCACACACACATACAGCCCACATACAAACCCCACAAAACCAAAGGAACACAATTCTAGTCATAATTTTAGTGCCCCAACAATTTTCCCGAGAAAATAGGAAATGTGACACAGACAAAGTGGGCAGGAGCACGTAGGGGAGGGAGCTACAGGCTCGTTTTGCTAGTAAAACTGCCTAGAAAAAATGAAATTAGAGCCGGTACCCGAGATGCATAAATGTGAATTCGTCATGCAGATGGTGTTAAACTCTGAAAAACATTTTTGTGTAAATGTCAATTTGGTACAACCTTATATTGGATGCAATGTCTTCAAACTGTTGATATCATTGCTTAATTTAAGGCTGTTGCACCAAACTTTAAAAATTAAGAAAGAATCAATTTAAACCTCGCTTTAAACGACAGTTTAGTTTTTACAAATTTAATTCTGTTGCACCAAAACGTTAAACGCCAATTTAAAATACAATCCAGTTTTAACTTATACCGGCACGTCATCAGTATCGGACAATATCAGCTTCAAAATGAATTATCCAGAACAGCCAACATGCAACATCTCTCTTGTTTTAACAGAGTAAAAGTATCCAGAGGAGAATCCTTAACCACATGTGAGAAAATAACATTATGAACATAATGAGTATGTTAACAATGAGGGGCAGCACGGTGGTGTAGTGGTTAGCACTGTCGCCTCAAGAGGGTTCCTGGTTCAATCCCAGGAAGGAGCCCTTCTGTACGGAATTTGCATGTTCGGGCACTCCGGCTTCCTCCCACAGTCCAAAGATGCATGCAGATACATGCATGTTCGGTATTACTTAATTGGTGACCCTAAATTGCCCATAGATGTGAATGTGAGTGTGAATGGTTGTCTGTCTCTATGTGTTAGCCCTGTGTTAGCTCCCCCGCGACCCCCAAGAGGATAAGCAGTTACAAAAATGGATGGATGGATGCTAACAGCGTACAGAGGGCTTAAATTTTACATTTCGATCCAATAATTGGCTCAGACAGCAGGATACATGAGTGAAAATTTGATGTGCTGACAAACTGTAAGTTGTTACCCCAACTCCTGCTCTCTATGTCATTGATCTTGCCACGAAGTTGTTCAATTTCGGTCTCTGTTTCCAGAGCTTTATCAGCATCTTTGAGAAAGTCCAGTCGAGCCTCTGCATAGCCGATGCGTGAGGTAATTTCTGCTAGCTTGCTTTCAACAGCTCCAGTTGCTCGCTGAATGATGTTGAACTTTTCCTCGTTTCTCTGATGTTTTTTTCATTAGTGCGTACATTCTGGCGATGTATGCTGCCTTATCCACATCAGACTTGCTGGGATCATCGTCGAGATTAGCCATGTCCGATATTTGACTAGCAGTGTTAGTGTGAGCTGTTTCTCTCTGTTATTTTGCACAATGAATGAATGTTACATACATTGAAAAGCATTGTATTTCATGTCTCCATCTGCTGATGGGTCATGGATAAGAGCATGCAAGATTAATATGGTGTTAATTCCACTACATAAGAGACTTGATGATCATTAATATAAGGTGGGGAAAAAAGTGGATATATCGATATCGGTATTGGTCATCGGTCAAATACGTTGTTATATATCAGCATTTCAGATATTGGCAAAAAATCCAATATTGTGCATCCCTACAACAGGCTCAACCCAATTGAGTTTATCATGATACTGAATTGAAATACCGGTTCAGCAAGGAAAATTTATGGAGGTGAACCAACTGTCAAACATGGCAGTAAAAGATATAAAAGTTAAAGCTGTCAGGCAGTCTCTTTTTCCCTGCTGTGCTGTTGTCCTTTTATTATTTGACAATGTTGCTCCATTAATTTAGTGAATGTTTTTCTCAAAGGAGGAGAAACAGCTTCTCTGCCGAGCCAACATTAGGCTAACTGGCTTTTTAGCAAGCTAGCAAACAATGTGGCATTTTGTTAAGGAATACATAGCAACCCCTACTTAGGGCTGTTTCATGCACTGTTGGTATATATGAAAAGTAATGCACCATAGTTCATATATGACGCACGTAAATGAGCCAGTAAATCCTGTATAACCCACATAATGGGAAGGCTGCGATCATGTGCTCATGCTGATGGGAGTAAAGAAGCACGCAGACCTACAATCCATGTATTGAGGCAGGTTGGGGCTGTGGATGGGTCAAACAACATAGGAATTTACTCCAGGAGACCAGTGGCTGGAACCATGTAAAACTAAGTGAACTTTGAGTTGTTTTAAGGTACGTCACCATGTTTCTTTTTTAAACTTAATCTACTTTACCTAACTTTAAAAGTTTTGACTGAAAGCTGTTTCGAAAAAGTGAGTGAGTGAGTGAGTGAGTGAGTGAGTGAGTGAGTGAGTGAATTGGGATTTACAGTTAATAAAATGTAAAATTAAGCAGTTTGGTATCATACAGTAACATAAATGTTTTGAGTTCACCAGACACAAAATAAATGTGTCACATGACCTTTGTCTGACAGGAATTTCACCTATTTCACATATTCACCTATTTAGCATCAACGCGCAACAATATGTATAGTGCACAATGATAGTGGTGTTTATTGGCCTTTAGATAATTAGGTGAAATTGGCCTCATAAATTTAAGTGAAAATTAAAATTTAAACAAGATTGGTGGCTTAACAAAAAAAAATCGTCAAACTCACAAGGGATGAGTTTTTTTTGTCAAGTGAATAAAGTTTTAATGTCATTTTGACATTCCAGGGCATTTGTGCAGACTTAACATTAAATTGTTGTGACTTGGATGGACTGGGGTTTAAAGTGTACAATGGCATTCGTGATGCTCTAATTCACTCGATATCATACATACCGTTTTAAAGGTTTCCCACACATTCATTTATTTGTAGCGCACGGCAAAAAACATCAGCATCTGCATCACATCAGCATCACATTTAGATTTTCTAGTTTTGAAACTGTGTATCTCTTTCTCTCTCTCACCCATTTGTGGTAGACCACACTCTGGGCACAGACAGAGCAGCAGAGTGCCAAGCACAGTGAAAGTGCAAATTAACCGTTCATCAATTTATATTGTTTTAGTGTTGTCCATCATTTTTCTAACCTACTTTAGATGAAAGGGGTTGTATTCTCGTAGAAACCACGCACACTGCTGTCCAGCGCTGGGTCTAAGCTGTGTAACAGCAGCAGAAGAAAGTTATCTTTACTCGCCTCAACAACAGCAGCTGTTCCTCAAATCCATCGATCTAATCTGATGGGCTCTGATCAATCCAACCATAAACTGTTCAAGAGGAAGTCTTGAATGTGATAACCAAACAGTTTGTGCTTTAATTATCCACCCAGCAAGTCAAACTCTGCTAAGAAAAATAAAATAAAATGACAAGTTCCACTTGTGCTGTGTTCATGGATCCACAAAAATGTCTGCATTCAGACAAGGTACACATACAATCCAGCCTATTAAGACTTTATTTTCACATTTGGTTTAAGACAGTCGATGGTAATCGCAAAGGTAATTCCCCTGTAGCAGGCGTTCATACTAGAATGCCTAGTGATTGTTGCTAGTTATATTAAGCCATCCCAAAGTACAAGTGAAATCGATAGTAGGAGCAGAACTCATTTGACTTCTACTTAATAGACGAAACATTGAAGGCTATAGTGCAGAGGCAGCTGTCGGAACACGGAGGGACAATGAAATTGCCTGGCACAGGGAAAGTATTCTCAATAAATAGAGTCACATTAAACACTTTTCAGGACCAACTCTTCAGAAGACTGGCATGAAGGCCTCCCTATCATTACCTGATTGCAATCTGTCCTGACCTTGAGTTCTTAATGACGTCCTCTTTTTGCACAGGTTGGAGAGTCTAAAAGGTCAAACATGTCTGAGACTGGGCCTAATAATAAGCCTGTCTGTTGGATCCTCGAGCACTGCTCCTGTCTCCTCTGGCCAAGGGCAATGAGCGTGATTACTTCCATCAATTTAGTGGGCCAATCTAAGAAAGCTTCCTACAGGCTATTTATAAACTAAAATCTAGATGTTGGGAGATGCATAGGATAATAACACCACAGTAAAATGTCACCTAGACGTTTGCAGTTGTGCTGTGGGGCTATATACAGGAGGTCATATAAACATGAAAACCAGTGAGATATCGGCAGTTTCACGGATAAAGGGACAGTTCACCCCAAAATCAAAAATACATACTTTTCCTCTTACATGTAGTGCTATTTATGAGTCTATATTGTTTTAGCATGAGCTGCCTTCTCTCAACTGTATCACTGCACGGAAGGAAGCTTGCATCTACTCAAGGACAAGAGGCTTGTGCTTGTGACAGTGCAAGATAAACGTTAATGCGTCCTCCTCGGCTGAACTGTAATGTTAGCTAGCTCAGTGATGCAAAGAGAGCTAGCTAGTAGAATGCATGCTTCCTTCTGCATAGTGCTACAGTTTGTGGGTGTAGTTCAGTAAAAAAAAAAAGTAGTTCATACTTTAGTCGTACATGAAACTGCTCACAATAAGGCCTGTGGATTATCTTGAGTAACCGTGACATGATTTCAGGAAAGCGTAATTGCTGTAAAGTTATTGAAATGTATCTTTTTGGCACTTTGACCACCACAAGCCGAGTACCATCTAGTTCCATTCAACACATTCTCACTCCGGCCTCGTCACATATGAACATTTGGTCATGGACTTTCCACGTTAAGATATGGTACCCTGGGTGCGTTGGTTGTTGACGTCCAGGGACACTGTGTCAACTTCAGTCTGCTATGTGTATTGTCTGTTTTCAAAACAAATCTCTTTTACAGTTTCCATACAGTCTCTCTAAATGTACCTTTGACAACAAACGGTTATGTTTAGTCAACACATGTACGTTGTTGGGTTTAGGCAACAAAAGCACGTTTGGGTTAAGGAGAAAATAACAGGGTTTGGCTTTCCAATCATAGGTTAAGAAAACAACGGCCTCCCTCCTGAGTTTCCCCCTGACACCGCTGGGCACTGCTAAACTGTAACAGCGATCAGCCATGTATCATGCTGACATGAAAGGAAAGCTTTTTTCGTCTGACACTGAAAGTCACCGCTCAAGCACCTTAATTCAACGACTTTGGAGTCAGACCTGGTTGCTCCATCATATTGGAAAGAAGGCAGACATCTCTACATCCAATATCTCCAACACTTGGCGAGTTTCTTTGACTTGAACTAAGAAAACGTACAGCTCAATAGCGCTGTCAAAAATATCAATATATTTATCAATACATATGAAATCGAAATATATGAAACAGTTTCAATTCTATTTTTCCACAGTATTATTACACTGGTACCAGCTCACGTCTTTCGCTCTCTCTTACTGTTAATGTTTACAGTCATTGTACTGTTCTCTGTTACTAACCATGAAAAGTGTCTGTTGTCATGTTATAGCCTTGTTATACTTACACATCTCATAAAATAAAATAAATTCCAGTAAACAAAACACAGAACAACAAGACAACAGTAAAAGTCCATGATTAGGACCTCTCAATAAATATTTTATGCATATCTTCCACATTGCTCCTATTCCTTTCCTGCAGGTCGTCCTACAGCTGCTTGTTGAGTTGGGTTATTGGTTGGTTCTGATCTTAGAATATCTGTATCTGCAAACAGAAGGGAGTGTCGCAGATACACTCATACAAAAACACGCTAGATTGATATAGCGCTACAGGTCAGAGGAAAAATGTATTTTGCATTTTGGGGTGACCTGCGCCTTTAAGGGGAGAAGGGGAATATTTGATCAAAGATGGAATTTGTATTTACACCTGCAGGTACAAAGTGAGGGCACCACCAAATGCTACACACTGTACTGCTGTCAAAGAAGTAATGGCATATTTATATGCAATAAAATGATATTCAGTGTGAAGTTTATAAATATATACAGTGTATGCTGAGATGTGGAAGTTTGACAAAAAAGCTGAAAAAGTCACTTTATTCATTTGCTGTCACTTGTCGAGCAGTCCTACAGCATCTCATTGTTCTGTCACTACCTGCCATTCCATGTCACACCAAGACTAACATGAAGGCCTGTGATGCATTCGTAACATTTCTCTGGCAATTTTGGCTTTATTTGATATCTGACAGCAGACTGTGACAGAAAACACGGGGGAAGATAGTGGGACGAGGGATGCTGCCGTTACACTGTGCGCTTCTTAGACCACTGGTCCACCTAGATGTCCCAACAATTTGTAATTAAACTGGAATGATGAAACTGCAGAACACATCATGTGTAAATACAGGCAGAAAATGCCTCTGATGATCCTTTCTCAGTGCATGAAGCATACAGCCATTTTTTTTTTCTTTTTACGCAGACAAATAGAGGTTCCATCAAAATGATTGCTGAAATTTGCTTTGCACAGTTTGTGTGCAGGTTGTGTTGCCAGATCTGGTTCAACTTCCAGAAACTTTTAGCCTAAGGTAGAGTAAATGGAAGGTTGTGATCTTGCAGAGGCATGTTGCTTATTTTCATGTTCATTAGCATATTTGCATGTAAACTCTTTTCCCCTTGCAGAGACAGGATTACTGTATGGAGAGAAATTCCTCACCATAAGATAAAAGCATTCACTCAGAAAATGTGTATAGCATTTATTGGTGTTTACTTGCCCTCTGAAGGATAGAGATGACCCAAACCATGACAATGTAATATAGATCTCCACATAAGGGTTTAACGTTTGTTGACCATGATATTGGTTTTCTTGGTGTAATCCCCTGCTTTGCTTTTGTCCCTGCTCTCCTCTCTACTTGTGTAACCTTGTTTCTTCACCTTTCGACAGTGATCCATGTTATTAGAAAAATAAGGTAACAGCCCTGACTTTTTTTTTCTTGTACAGAAAATGGTCTGTCCCTGCACTCTTGACAAGAAATACATTTCCATATACGACGTGTTAAAAAATTGCTATCAAACGCTGCTTCTCGCCTTCTCATTCCCATAATTTTGTATAAATCACGCTGTCATATACTGCATGTTTCATGATGAGTGTAAAATCTCCTGGGAGGCTAGATACAACACAGAGAGTAGGACCACAATAACTGCAGATATTATACAGTATTGATTTTAATGTTGCAATTTTTTGCCCCATAAGAAGGCCTCATTTGAATTACCAACTTTGGTCAGGCAGAAATCTGACAATGAGTCAGAGCAAACGAGCCCAAGGTTTATGAAAAAAAAAGAAAAAGGAAGGCCTTAGCATCTCTTTGCATACTAATGGCAATATTATTTCCCAGTGCTTGTGGTACCTAGTTGTAGAGCAAAAAGAACCCCTGTGAAAACAACTTCCAAGAGACCCACCATCTGGCGGGAGAGATACAGCGTGTCAGGATTTTCAAAGAGGTGCTGCAGAAAATGCTATGAGACAGGAGTGATTCATTTCAGTCTCACACTTTGCTGAATTTCCTGATTTAGATATTATTTTAACCTCTCGGCTCCACCACCACAACACTGTGTCAGCCTATTGATGATCCCAGTGTGGGCTTGCCTTATTTTAGAACGCTGCGTACATACCAATGAACTTGTCCACCGTATCTGCTTTGCGTGGGAGTGCGTACACCAAGTGGGAAAAAAGCGACACAAAAAGCATGCACCATGAGGATGCATTACACCATTTATGATAAGACTATGTGCCTCTCTGAATGGGTTTCAGCTGACAGTTGCTGATAGGGAGACAGGAGTGCAAGCATATTGTGGGAGGAAATCAGACATGCTGAAACCTTTAGCCAATCAGCCTTAATACAGCAACAAGCACTGCAGCTATTACCATGAGAACAAATAGGCCTCTGTCGATCTCCAATATTGAGCTCGATGAACACACTACAGGCGAGTGCCGCCGCCTTTTTCCCCTGTGCTGTCTGGGACACTCAAGCAGAAAAAAATTATGGATAGCACCGGCTGGTGTCCACCCTCCCAGAGGGCATTACCAATGCATGGCCTTCCGAATAGCTGCAGGCTAGCCTAAAGGATATGACTGTCCCAATCTGAGACAGTTCAAATCGGATTCTGCAACAGCCATTTTTAAAAGTTACTTTAAATATCCATGTGAATAAATTACTGGATCAACTTTATTGATTCTTTTCCACTTTCAGACAGAAATTCAAGGATTCCTCAAGAGAATGACGGGGAGACAGAGCGAGCTTTCACTTTGTACGTGCCAAGTCCCTCGTATCCATCTCACCAGTCCATAAATCCTTTATTGTGCATCTCTGAAAAATCCCAGAATCTCCTACCACACAGTCAGTAAAAGTCACATGGAAGAAGTCATACATGTGTGCCCACAAAGGTTCTATTAAACTTTTTTTTTATAGTGTCTGAAAATTGATTACCCAGTATTTTTCACAGGTCTTGAACTGGCCAATGTTTGTGATTCACAGTAGAAGTGGGAAATTGCACTATGCTATTTTACCAAAAGTCTCTTTAGCTGTGTAGAAAGCTGACTCTACCAGAGTCAACCTACACTCGGAGCAGGGTTAATGACAAAATTGTTTGCAAAAAAAAAATCCAGCCCAGGGCTACTTGAGGTCTACTACAGTACATCACATTCAGTAAGCAGCAGCAGCAAAGATGGGAGATAGAGAAGGGATTACATGACACAAAAGTTAAAGGAGCAGTGTGTAGGATTGAGGATCTAGCGGTTGAGCAACTCACTGAAACTTCTCCCATGTGCCAAGTATGACATCCCAGTTAACATTTCGTCAGTGTTCATACTGTAGTTCAGGAGGTTTTAACTGGGAGCCGAGCAGAGGTCTCCCCCTTTCCAAAAGAAACAGACCAGGTGATTATAACCGGTAAAAACACTGAATAAAGCAGTTACACATTAAAAAATTTGTTTTTTTGTTTTTGTTTTGTTTTCTTACACTCACTACAGTGGCTGACGCAAAAATGCGAACACATGAATGTTCCTCTGTTATGGTCTTCGGACCTTTGTGCATTGATTTTCTGTGTTTAATGTGCTGTGCACGTCGTTGTGGGGGTTATTCGGCCAGCACCTGTGTATACCATGTGTATAACCAATCGTCTGCTTTCCTGGAGGGAGTCCCCAGCGAACCAGTGTTCCTACCATATGCAGGTTGGCTGGCCCTCTCCTGGTTGTCATTGGATCCACTCAATCATTGCTTCACGGGCCCCTCGATCAGAGCCTTTAAAAGGCGCTCGGAGTCGACGGCAACGGCGGCTGTGATTTAACCTGAGCAGTCCGCCTCACTGTGACTCTTGGTAATCATCGTCCGTTTGTGTCACGGCTTCTGTATCCTGTTGTACTGTGGGTATCTGGGAAATCTGGGACATTAGGATCTAGCTTCTTAGCTTAGCCACATACCGTTTTGCTCCCACATGTAGGATTTACCTTTGTTAAAAAACTAGACTTATTTGTGTTGTATAGCCAGTGTTTTTGTAACACTATTTGTGTGGTGTTTTTCTGGCAAAGTGTAGCCTGTATTTTCATTTTATTGCTGTGAACGAATTAACGGCAGCTTGCCTTATTTAGTCTACTTTTGTTGCCTGGTTTTATGTTGCTTCCCTTACCCCTTGTCTCCTATTGGGTTGTAACACCCTCTTTAGAGCCAGTGTTTGGTTTGTCTGCTCTGGGCAACACATTCTTTGACCCAACTCATCACCTCTCATGACTTAGTCAGTGGACTTTCACATCTACATATCACACGCTATGAATCTGTTGTTGAGTAAACATACATTGTGTCTTTTGAAAATACACTATCGTTTTCACAGAAAATTTACATTTTCTGCTGGTAAGATGAATCCAGTCTTTTTCAAAACCGGCGCTGTCCAGTGACGTTGTTAACTGTCGTTGCCCGACGGTGTAACATACTGCCTTTTGCCTGCCCGGACGCCTGGGTCTCATCAGTGTGTGATGCAAAAATCTATCTGTGGAAGAGGACCCGCTCCCTATGGAGGTACAAACGACTCATTTAAAGGTGACGAAAACACAACCACTCTTATTTTCAGATGATTATAACCTAAAGAAAACATTCTTAAATTATAATTAATTTCTGCCAATATATCCCCCTGAATCCTACACACTGGACCTTTAACATATATGGATCTGAACCCATGACTGTGAAAATATAGTTTACAGAAGTCATGATAAATCCCTATGATAGCTCTATTTATAATACAACTTGGTAAATCAATTGTTAAAACACAGACCTGGTACTGATTAAAGAAAGTGAGCAAGGTTATAAAAAATGAAAGAACTTCCACATAGTACAATCTGCCATCCTGCTGTGGATAATGAAGATAATAAAGCTGTCTCATCTCTGTGCAGACCCACACTGCTGAACATGAATTATAAAAACCCAGTTCAGTCGGGTTACCTTGAAACTAAGGGGAGACAGATAAAGGTAAGTGCTTAAACTTCATCAAATGTGTGCAGGTGCATGGACTAAGACAGCGACAGCTAATGTGTCTAATGCAAATTGACCCTGAATTTGCATGCCAATTAAAGGACGATGCCAACATTTTGGGAGTTTCAACCAAAGCTCAACTTAATGTGGTTGAAGAGAGAGAGGAAGAAATAGTATCAAAATCCTCTTAATGTCTCCAGTAACTGTTGAGAATGTATATTTCAGCTCCAAGTTTGAATGGGTTGAAAGTTACTTTGAATAACTCATTTAGGATATTTGTCTGTACATCTACAATTACTCAACATGTTGTGGTGTTGTTGGTATGCAAGACAGAGCTGTTGTTGCTTGGAAACACAAGCCAATAAGGTGCCCGAAAGGGGCAAAACAGGTAATGGTTTGCTGCTGTTGCATTTAATGCGTGTTTCTCGTCGATTGGAGGAGGGTAATTAATCCTCTAACCACAGGAGCTACTGTAAACTTTAGAATAATTGCTAAAAACAATTCATGCATAGTGCATTTTGTATTCAAAAAAGGCCTCCTCTCCACTGCAGTGCTCCTGTATGGAACAGTCTGTTCTAATGCACACACACGGGCACACACTTTCACATGCATGGGAACACTTGTGTGCTTTATGGACTACGATGGAAAAACTAATCCAAAAGGTTTTTTATGGCACAAATAAAAATAGAATAAATCATAAATCAACACCACATCAAAGCACTGTTTGTTTACATCATTATCATAAAACTGTACCTCATTCACAAAATAATCTAACATATAGATAATAAATAACCTAATGTAATTATTTTACAGTCCATTAAAACATACTTAGTTGCAACTTAAACAAGCTACAAAGACAAAAATACTCACTTATATGTGTGAAAACTGGCAGCTACATATTTCAGTCGGCTGCTGGCCGACTGTCTTTGAAACCAGCTTTGTGAGACTTCCTTTAGCTGCCTCCCTCTGCTCTTTCTCTCTCTCTCTCTCTGTGCCTCTGTCTCTGCTCTTTAAAGGGAGCTGGCACTGTAAACAATGAGCAGCACTCAATATGAAGCTTCATTTGTAAAGCTACATTAACCTTCCCTAACCACAGTCAACAATTAGCCTATTATTGCATTAAGTAACTATGAGCACGATATGTATTATGCAATGTTAACAAAATAAACTGTTTCAAAAGTGTGGCCATTAATATGTCTAAAGGAGCACAGAAAATTGCCCCAAATCCTATCACACATTCAGAGGCTTCAAGGCTAACAGTTAGAACACACCGACCACAGAGTCAAACACAAAAATGGCCTTTATGTGGTTTGATGAACACTAATAAAACACTTGAAACTACAAAAAAAGAAAGATTTTGCAGAGGAAAAAGCTCAGTGCTCCTTCTCAAGTCAGCCAGTGAGAGACATGAGTGCCAACACTGACTGTAAACAGCATCAGCACCCGATAAACAGGAGCTTGACAGGTGTTGGCACAATCATAATTGCAAGAAAAGACAACAGCAGCAGGAGCAACCAAAGCAGTACGACTAATAATTTTGATACAAAAAAGCCTGTTTATGCAAATGCTAAATGAACAGTAGATATGACAGAATCCAGATTATGTATTAATCATAAAAGGAACACTTTAGTGTTTTTAATGAGTTCACCCATTCACTTTCTTGACAACTTGGATGAGGATATTGATACCACACTCACATGTATGTTAAGTATGAAACTACAGCCAGGAGTCAGTTAACAGCTTAGCATCAAGACTGGAAGAACGGGTAAAGCTTGGATTCTCTGGTACACAATGACATGAAGTTGACTTTGTGTAGGAGCTCCCATGCAAAATGGTGATCAGAGATCGGCACTGTTTCTGTTCATTTTATTTGAAAGACATATTTCAGTTATTTTTATATTGTGAATCAAATATAATTTGTAACAACATATTTAAGAGTGGAATAATTTTGTACTTGCAAAATACTAAAAAAAACTTTCTCCATAATTCATAAACCAGAAAAAACAAGAAAAGATCAAAACCTAATGTAATATATACTGTGTGTGAAATGCTAAAAGGCTTCCCATTTGGAACAAGGGCATTAATTTGAAACTGGAAGTGATAGCATTCAGCCAGCAAGTGGTGTAACTTCATCTCTTAGTCAGTCAGTCATTGTCACTAATTGACGGACTTTCAAATTTACTCCAGTGTCTTCGTCCAGCCAAAAAAGAAGAAAAAAAATGTAAATATATCTACAGTCTCATAAAAATCAGGCAGGCAAAGCTCTCCACTTCAAAGCTCTTCTAGTGTAGTATGACGTTGTGCAGCAGACAGGTTGCAGCTGACGGTGGCGAAGACAACAAAAGCATTTGACCGATAATAAAGAACAATACACTAAGACCCATTCACACACCAGAGGGAATGTGCATTCTCTGGAGCTGCACCCACCGATCAGGCTACTTTTTGTCCAGCTTAACACAACCCTCTCCTCTTCAGCTCCGGTCGGTGCTGTACGTCCCCACAGGACTGGTGGAGGCTGCGCAGCCATCGCCCACTATCGGAGTCAAGTTCCACCAATAATGACAGATGGTAACCTCTAGTTCAAAGTTAACAAAATCCAAGATCCTGAAACAAAATCCACCTACCATCAACCCACTTGAATTATTTCTTGACTGGGCCAGTGTCTTTGCTGGTTTCCTGGCAACCTTAATGTGAAGACTTCAGAAAGTCATTGTGCCCAGCCAAGTAAGAGTATAACACTTTCAACTACCCAAGACCAGCTCAAAGGGCCATGATAAATAAAAGCAGAGGCACCAAAATGCAGCAAAAGTAACTGATAAAGTCAGCAAAAGATTTATCAAATCACAAAAAGAGATCAGATGGCAGTAAAGGCATGGGTATAAGTGAGTGGATGTGTGGCAAGTACAGTTTGTGGGTGATAAAGACACTCTTGTGTCTGACTGGGAGCTTTGGGCCTAGATGCTCCCAGTCAGCCACTCTGCCAACCAAGTTCTTGAACCTGCAAGAGAGGAACAAACAAGGAACATCCAAACCATCTAGAGGGCCGTCACACACCTCTGGACAGAGCCAGACGAGCTATTTCCAGTCTTTATGCTAAGCTAAGCAATAAGCCTACTGGCAATAGACTCAAATTAAGTGTACGTAAATGAGAGTGCTTTGAGTGTCGTGTTGAACTATTCTTTTAAAGTTATTTATGAAGCAAAACTGCTGAACATCCGTTGGTCCCAGCATCTCAAGTGAGATATTTTGCTGTTTTGTTTTGTTTTTTGGAAGTATTTTTTTTAGTTTTGGACAAAAAAAGAACTTTCAGAACAGAAATCACTGTGGGGTCTGGCACAATGCACTTTCTGACATTCTGTTAACTGGACAATAAATCACAAAAATAATCACCAAATTAATTGACAATTAAAATAAGTAACCTTTTCAGCAAAGATGGGTACTTCAAACTGAAAGAGCACTCTGCATGTCATTGCTAAATGAGGAGATTCTCTGTTCATCCTCACAAAGGAACAAAAGAAAGAAAGAAAGAAAGAAAACCCCTCGGGGTCAGATGTGAAGATTCTATTGCTCATGTCATTGCTGATGGTGGTATTTCACCTCCAGACATATCCACATCAAACATGATGCCATTAGCAGAATACACACTTAAGTCTCTGCATTAATCTGTCTACATTCATGGTGTTGCAAAACTCTCCTGTTCCCATTGTTAGCTGGTAAAAACTTAATTAAGTTGTTAAGAAATGGAGAAGAGATTGGAGATCTGGGAAAAGAGAGTATCTAGATCACACCGGATATGTGAGTGTATGGTGTGCAATTAATATACTGCAAAACAAAGAGATGAAAGAGAAGACAGTCTGCAAGCAAGAGTCTCTTATTGGTCTTTTGCAGCCTCTCGACAGATGGCTTCAGGTAAGCCAGAGGAGTAGGTGGAGCAGTTGGAGGCCAATATTTGAGGCTGGATTTTAGATTGCATCTGCTAAGTGGCTAAATAAGCCAAGTCACCCATTTAGAGGAGATGGCACAGCTCTCAGTTCTTGGGCGTGTCTTCAGAAAGTATGTCCTTCATGTGTCTTTGAGAGGAGTCAGGGATGATATGTTCTGTTCAGAGTATTTCTATTCAATATTTTTATGTAAAAGAAAACATGCAGAAAAAAAAAATCCCAAATCCTTTAAAGCCAGTACACAGGTTGTTTTTCAGTTCTGAGTCAATCACAGGAAGCAGGTATGAAATATCAAAAGCATGTTGTGATCTTGCTGTAAAACAAAAACACCGAAGAAAAAGAAAGGGGAAAAAGAATAGTGGAGCTGTGCTGGTTGGCTGGTCAGTAAAACCAGACTGATGCAAGTCTGCCTTTCCTCTGAACATTCTTCAATGCAATGTTCTCCATTTTTCAGAAATTGGATGCATGTGTTTCGCTTTGTTTTTTTGAACAACACTTGAAACCTGGCTGATACAGTTGAACAGACATATTACAATATATGACTGAGAAGAAAAGCTGATGAATTATTCTTCAGGTCCAAAACTGTACTGCATGTATTTTTCTCCTGAAACCGAGACTCATTATGGTGATGAGAAATGACCAAAAACAAGGAAAACATTTGTACACTGTAAAGCCCAATCCATCTATGACACGAAACTTTAAAGTTAAGTCTAACTTTGAAACCACTGACATTAAAACCACTGACAACTGAAGTGAATAACGCCAATCATCTCATTACAATGCAATGTTCTGTTAGGAAACCTTGGGTCATGACATGTACCACCCATCCAACCACCACTGCAGACCGATTACACCCCCACATGACAATGCCACTCCCAGATAACAGACCCCCCTAGTAGGACAATGTGTGGTGCCACACCACAAAAATTGCTCGAGAACATCCCAAGGAATGTGACAGTGAGCTCAAGCGAAGACCTGGCCTCCCCAGATTCTAATCTGATCAAGCATTCGAGGGATGTGCAGGTACCCTACCTCACATCCACAGTGCTGTGTAAGTAATAGCTTCCCTGACATTATCTATTGGTTTGTGAACTGCTGTTTTGAAGCCTCAAGTCTGGCATTTCGGCTGACCATTTTGTTTTTTTTGGAGACAGAAGTGACCATATTTAAACAAGAGGATGGAGTTGTGGAGGATCAAGGGGTGGATCTGACTCACAGACTGCAGCGACGCCTCACATACAGCCTGTCACACATATGCATAATTTTGAGTGTTAGTTAAATGTTAACGAGTGAGTTCTACAAAAATTCACCCCCTGTGCAGTTGTTATGAATGTTGAAATTAGCTATAGAGACCAAAATCATTTTTGTACCAGGCTGTAAACATTATTATTTCTGCTGTTGTTGGCCATCTAGCATGGGGTCTACAGGGATTAACTCTGTTTTGGAGCCAGCGTCAAGTGACCATCGGGTGAACTGCAGTTTTTAGCACTTTAGCATTGGCTTCATTTTTCAGCCTTGGAGGTTGCTGCTTGATCACGACCCACAGGAGTTATGGAGTTAAGGATCCACTAACAACGCCCTGATGCCGGACACCACAGTACGCCCCCAAAGGTCCGGTATCCATGCCTCAACAGGTTCAAGGGCCTAACATGGATCAGACATGACTCTGACCTGTTGACCTCCATTTGAAAGGTCTTGAAATACCAAGGTCTTTTTAAAATACCTAGGGCTGGGTTAAAATAATCGATTCATCCGATTCAAATCGATCTTCACTGGGATGACCTGTAAAATCCGAGATCGATCTTTTAATATGCCCTTTTTCCCACGGATGTGTGAAGCTTTAACCCCGTTAATCTTGCCGGTAGTAAACGAGCCGCAGCACTAAGTTATGAACGACCATAGTATTAAGAAGCTCCGACGTCACCGGCTATTTTATCTGTAGCTGTTAGCTTATTTTTACATTTGGGTGTGATTTATTATCGTGCTGTAGTGTCTCCTCCAGCTGTCTGTGCGTCCTGGCTGCTGCGCCACTTTTACGCACACTAACACAAACACAGAATAAAGACACCGCAGTGGAGACAGAGAGGTGAGGATAACTTGAGCTGATGACTGCTCTAGAAACATTTAGTTATAAAATATTCAGTTTTAATCATGTTGTGAATTTATTCTTTTAAAAAATAATTCCTTGTAAATGTTACACTATTAGTTCTAGCAAAATTGATATTGTTACTGAAAAATCACCAGTCAAATTGATATCGGATCGAATCAGTTCCCCTTGAATCGAAATCGAATCGTTTCGGGAAATCAGTAACGATACCCAGCCCTACCTAACACAGAAATGAAATAGTCTCAAACTACAAGTACTTGATTCTTTTATCAGGCTTCCCACGCAAGTATGGAAAGTATGGAAAAGTATGGAAGTAAATTTGATCAATTTCCAGGTATTAAAAAGTATGGAAAATGAAAAATAGAGTATGGAAAAATATTCATGTTTCCAGACTATTACCACTGTTCTAAAATACTGTTTTCTAAAATAGAAAATTAGGTATTTCCAAAAATAATTTAATCAATCCGGATCGTGTTTTATGCCGGGCCAAGCACAGTTTGTGTGAGAGCAAACATCTCAGAAAACTTATCGCCCTTTTTACCTGATTGACAAGTGGCATGTCCAGTGTGCTGCCCCATGACCCTCCTCCAGCCCCACAGGTATCAAGATTCACTCCAACACTGCACCTTCGACAAGAAGACGAGTTTCGCGAGTTCACAATGGGTAGATGCAAGTTTTTGGATGGATGGCTTGACAATACCGTATATAAATACTGGTTGGCCAAGGATTCCCAATTCACACACAGAGCAAGATGCAAGTTTTGTGTGAAATCGTTTGACATTGCCAACATGGGGGAGAAGGTGATTCTGAAACACTGCATCGGTTGCACCCAGAGTCCCAACCTTTTTGCCTCAGCCCAGACATTGAACTGACCTGAGTTTTTATTTGCATGCCATTATGGTACTTGGTTACAATCGCCTATTAAGATTAAATATGATGTGAAATATGATACACTGATATATTTACTCAGATGTTGCATATTCAAAAAAAACGCAGGGAAGTGTGGAAATTAGGGTATGGAAAAGTATTGAATTTTGAAATTCCAAATGTGTAGGAACCCTGTTTTATACTCGTGCTACAATTTTGTGGCCCATTCCACAAAACTGTCAATGTTTGTAGCACCTCGGGCTGTAAAGCTGTGCTCAGTCGGTTTACTGTTTGGTTGTTATGCCATGTCTGACCAAATTCTCACTGGTCGGTCAATTGCTGGTGTTAATTTCATAAGGCTGTGTGTCTACAACAACAACAACAACTACAGCTGTTGTTCAGTGCTTGTGTTTGTCCTCTGTGACATTTGGTCTATGCTGTGTTTCCTTCTCCACTGTGATTGGGCAGCTGGTGACAGTCACGAGCACAGCGTTTTACCGAAAACTAAACATTTTTCAACTCTTATTTTTAATCGGAAAAATGGATGTATAGGCTAATCAAAGAAGATATTCAGTGTTGGATTTATTTCCCCATGTCTCCTAAAAGACACAGCAGTTTAAAGTTGGATTACAAAGCTTCTGAAAGGAATAGGATCAGAGCCTTTGCTGGAGCAGCAGGACGGCTAACATTAGCTTCTGGGCTAAAAACAGTAAATCACTCTCTCATGTTAGTAATGTTAAGTTTGTCAGATTTTTCTCATCAATCCTGTTCAGTGGTGAGGCAGACTCACACAGCAGATCAGCTGGAGTAGTGGAGTTTATTTTTGGACATTATTACTTAGGAGTTCACATTAAAATTTCACTCAGGGCATTCCACTTGCCTGAACAGAAAGTTTACTTGCCCTGGGCAAATGTTAATGTTTAGCTCTGTGACTGGAAAAAAAACTTTGGTGAACACACACTGCTACCAGGTAGAGTGCACTCGGTGCACTGTGGCGATGTAGTTAACCCCTAAAATAACCTGTGCAGATGTTTAACCCCATCAACCAATCCACTGGTCAAAAGTTAGGTAGAATTTCAGTCAACCAAGAGCTTCTTTGTTCAATTACAACTATAGTAGCGCCAGTGCTATGTGGGAAAAAAGCATATAGCCCTGCTATTTATTTTATAACATTTTTCATTATATTTTTTGTAGCTTTGTCCCTGTCAAACAGGGAAGAAAAACGTTTCTTTGCATTCTATTTTAATCACAATTTTTCCATGCAGTTTTCACTCACAACTGTATAGAAAATATCAATATATATATCATACATCGCCATTCAGAAAATATCAAGTTATGCTGTTTAGTACAGCTCTAGTGCCTTGGTTGTATTTCAGGCTAATTGCTGCTAATGCATTGTCAGTATGGACAGGGAAAGAGGCATGTGTGCTGTTGACAAGGGCACTGCATTAGCTGTCCCTGCAAGGATGCTTTAGGTTTTTTTGTTGGTGTTTTTCCCAACAGCCACCAAAAAAAGAGCTCTGCCTGTAAGGGTTGCCCCAGTTCAAAACCACTGTAATACAACTGGGTAACTGGAAGCATATTATCTTCCCAGTTAGTGGGGGCAATGACACACAGGTTGGGTTGTTGTTTTCTCATATCAGGTGGAATAATAAACAGTAAGAATACAGAACCACTCTAAAATTTACTGAGAGTGTTGGCCTTAGATCAGGGCAGAATCACAAAGTAGTCACTGATTTTATGACTGTTTTAATTGCACTCCCATTTGGAGTTGTGGGGTTCCTGCAGATTTGGAAAGAGGCCAGGAAGCCTTTTTTAAAGCAGGGATTGATCATTAAAGCTTATTTTCAAACTGAAAGCATGCTTTGGGTTTTCAGAACAACAATATACTGTAGTTTCTAGCCCCCAAAAGATTTTCACATTATGAGAAGGGAAAACAAAGTGATTTTCCAATTTAGGACAAAGGGTTTTTGGCCTAAATGAGGAGTGTGTTATAGCAAGGCTATGGAAATGGCTTAGCGGAAATCACAGCAATGGGATTTTGATTAATGAGAAACATTCATTTTTGTATTGACCATTTAAAAGACTATTAAGATTGCCACTCAAGCGTTGAGCATTAATTATAAGGCAGGCCTACATAAGCTTCCATGAAATTTAATGAGCATTGTAAAGTCTGAAGGAATGCAAGGAGCTTTGTAGAGAATTAGGTTGTAAATGAAGTCCTGAAACAATCATATTAAACTTTTCCTGCCAAGTTTGTTTTCAGTGCACACGCTAATGATATATTCTTCTATTTTTTTCCGACAAGAAAATGCTTGTTATTCACACTTTGCGCCCCCGGTGTATTAAAAACTACTGTGAAAATACTGGAAAGGAAAATCTGACCAAATAACGATATTACACTCTTTTTGAGCTGGAGGATATATATGACAACTATTGATTCTCATTGCACGAAGTGGATCATTTAAACAAATAAAACAATAAACAATTACACCATCTCCAAGACAAGATTGTAGACAGCAGCAAATGGTATTTTTAAAAAATTAAAGAAACATTTGTAACTAGAATTACTGCCTCACAGGTGTGTACCTCTGCAAACCAGTCAAGTTGCAAGTCAAGTTTACCTACATGTCTGTCCAGACTCATATGTAGCCATGTTAATTGACAGTGCTTCCAATATAGATGATGCTGCAGACAAGCTAAAACGTGGACGCTTCCCACACATGTTCAACGTGACAGCACATTAGATCTATACAATCAGCACAGTTTCAAGTTGGACACCCAAAATTAGTGTCACCAGTTCAGTATCTGAGTAAATGTCTCCCTTCTGTTCCTGAGTCATGGCTGGGGTTGCAATGCTATGAGATTTTCACAGTATTATAATTGTCTCAGAAGATATTGCAGTTTCACATATTACAGTATTACAAGTCAAAATTACCCTTAAAGAAATGAAAACAAGGTAGTTATTTTTGGTCGAACAAACATTTTATGACTATCATTAAAACTTGAGACCAACTTTCTAATCTTTTTACAGAACATTATGACGTCACAAGGAAGTTGACCTTTGACCTTTTAGATGTAAAATATCCTCATTTCATTATTTTACCCTTTCAGAATTTTGTCAAAATTAGCAAATGAATTCTTGAGTTATGGCCAAAAACATATTTTGTGAGGTCACAGTGACCTTGACCTTTGACCATCAAATTCTAATCAGTTTAATTCCAAGTGGAGTCCAAGTGGACGTTTGTGCCAAATTTGAGGAAATTCCTGAAAAGCCCAAATTCTGATCAATTCATCCATAAGTCAAAGTGGATGTTTGTGCCAAATTTCAAGAAACTTACTCTGAGCATTCTTGAGGCATTGCGTTCATGAGACTGGGACGTATATAAGCATGGATGAAGAAAACATAATGCCACCAGCCACGGCTATCGCCAGCATGGAGGCATAGAAAACCATGTCAGAGTAATCAAAAGTACTGAATTAGAGCACTTGTAGCACAGTTAGGTACATTAAAGCTTCAGTTGGTCGTGAGTGATGCTTTACCACCAGGAAGCACAAACAGACTGAAAGCGCTACATTCACTGAGCTCCGTGTGTTCGCTCTAATCAACCTGTTAAATGGCATCAGGGTTCATCTTAGACAGCTGCTGCTGATGTGATTGCAATTAAATAGCTACTTGAGTGCAGACTCACAACCACAACACACCAGCCCAGATGCCAAGAAAGTAACTTTTCTCAGATGCGAGCTGCGGATGCACGTCTCGTCACTCCGTCTACAACGTCGTACAGCATGTCTCCTTGGCCAACCGGTTTTTCATAAATATTCATAAACACAGGGTGGGTCTACGGATGCCATGTGCTTTGTTTCTTCAGCTGAATCACTCAAGACTAAAACATGACTGTCATAACATCCATAATGTGGAAAATCCCAGTTTAAAATCCTGGTGAAATATTCATGAGTTTACATATCCTGAACGTGGGCCTGCAAATTCATGCACTCATGAACAACAAACAGAAATTCAAAGCTTCCTAAGGCTCATAACTCCTCTCTTCTGTCTTTCTTATCAGCTCTTTGTGAACGTGTGACAGCCTGTAGGTCCTTTCAGGGGTGCTTTAAGTTATATCAGCTGTATCGATCTGTTAACTTTGCATTCATCAATCACAAGGTTAGGGGAACGATTGAGATAACATCAGCACGCTCTGGCCTCCCCCAGTGGGAAATTTGGAATTAATACCTCGATGTCCTGAAGCATCCTGCTTCTGCTGGGAGGACTGTGTCACCTTTGTTTGCAGGTAGTTACTGTACATATCATCTCAGTAGACACACAGAAACAGAAGTGAGATAATGGAATGATGAGCTGCTTACAGTTCTGAATTTGGTCGAACATCCTTGCAGCTAAACTATGAGTTTTTTCCAGCCCAGCTGCCAGAATAAAATGAAGGCATTGTACATTTCTGCAAACAATGAATACATTGCATTTGCACATTTCACACATATTAGGCTTGGGTGGTATCTACTTTTTCACACCTTCTTACCTTCCTGACAGTATACAGTACATCACAGTTTTTTGTTTTTATTAATTATTAAAAACTGAGCTGCTAGTGACAGAAGTCATTGTTGTATGTATGTCTAGCCTACAATGCTTTGTTTCTAATATGCAATTTGCTACTTCCACAAGCCTTGATGGGTTTAAATAATTATGGCGCACAGAATAATGAATAGATAAGTTGACTGATAGCTACACATCAGTGGGCTGAACAGAAATGATGCACTGAATAAAATAAAGTGGCTAAGTAACTGCTTTTGTCATTGGAAGAAGTCATCTCAAGATAAAGTTATATGTGACTATACTCACAAAGGGGGCAGAGCCATTTATCTTTTCGACTAGTCCTGTAATGTTATCCCAACCACTTGCAGTCACCGTCTTTCTCAGCTCAGTTGCCTTTTCTACTAGTAGAGACTGACCTCTGGTGGCACATGCTTGTATTTCAATAGAGAGAGGAGCATCTGTATATTTGATGATATTGAAAATCATACCTTCTGGATGTCTAAATACCCCCATATTCTGTAATACTTTGACTCTGCCAAAGACTAATACATATCATAACAAGGTTTCTGAAGTGACATAGTATATGAGCTGACTTTATCATCGTGGGATGGAGGGAATGGCGGATGATAACTAGGCAAGATGCCTGCCAAGTTGTTCGAGCCCAACAACAAAAGCAGTTGTTTTTAAGCGAGTCAGTGCTGTGTTTCCAGTGGCTTCTCAGTGATTTTTACACTTGTTTTTACTGAGACATCACTGCTTTTCCGGCCAGGAGAGAGGCATGAAATGCAGTTGGGTTTTTTTAAAGTTTCAATGTATCTGTTACACAATATCATTCAACTTTAACATATCTATGGTTTGCAGATACGTACAATGCCAACATTTTTTTCTGGCAACTGGTTTGGGTTGTTCTAGAGGGGAAAAAAATGACGACTATATTTCTTATGAAGGTTCCTGCTCTCCGGAGGCTCAGCTGTTTCCTATTAACACTCTCAGATTCCACCACAAAGGCCTTTGCCAAGGGGCTTCCAGCGCAATCAATGATAGCGCTAATTGAAATATTATCTCTTGTGCTTCACACAAATGCCCAGGCAAGCCCCCAATAATTGCACACAGATTATGCCACAGACCATGTGCTTGCTAACCACTAAGTCTACCATCTGCTCCAAAATGACTACCATACCGCTGCACTAGTTAAGCATCCCCAATACACAGCAACTCCCCAACTGTGAGACACTTCCCTGCTATTAATGCATGAGGGCAGGCCGAGTCTCAAGTGGCCTCCTTATCACAGTATTGATGTCAAGGATCTGGGCAGGTGACAGTGTATGATTGATATAGGTATCTACTGCCTGCTCACCTAAATTATATGTCTGTTTCCTCCCCTTGATTTCAAATCAGATAAAGAGAACATATGGAGGATTTAGGAAAGAATCTGAGGCCGAAACTGGTTGATTGTATCGGTAGTGGGGAGAAGGATATCTGCAGCACAAGAGGAAGCTACATCCCATTCAAGACACAAGAAACACAGGTAAGCTGATTATCATACAGACGATGGAATTCCCATATCGCAGGAAGGTCACTCTATAAGCAGGAAAACACAAAAAGGAAACAAAAGACTAATTAGAGTAAGATAGCGAGACAGAAAGCTGCTTTTGTTCATCACAGGGTTCATGGTGGGGATATCATTCATAATTCATACTGTACGCATTCTGTGTCTTACTAGATAAACTGTTGTTTCAACAGTTTCATTATCCTCTGGCCAGTCTGTCTGGCAAGCTTGAGATGCTCCTTCCTTCCTCTTGATTTTAGGGATCCTGGCCTCCAAAGTACTACTTTCTACATAAGAACCCATGTTTTTATGTGGAGCTCCAAAACACTCTAACTCCCACAGTGCAAGCATCAGCAATCAAAAACACAACTGCAGTAGCTCCAGTGTCTAGAGTCCAACAATGCAACACCATGGCTTGATCTTCTCAGATTCTCCTAACTGCTCCAACATGCATGTGCTCTGATGAGTGAAATTTGGCTGTGATGAAACAGGCAACAGCAATTCCTCACAAACCTTAAAGGTATAAATATATCCCCGCGCTGCAAAGTATTTCACCCAGTTGTGTTGGCATTGTCAGACAAATGGAAGATAAACACTGTCATTCACTGAGATTCCTCTGTGACTTCTTGTTTTACCCCTTTTGTCATTTCTCTTCACAGCATTCTTGCATCTGTCTTTATACCTTGTGACTACAGGTCATGTGTTAAACCACTTTACTATCTTATTCAAGGCAAGCTATTTGTTACAGGACTTAAGTGAGACAAAAGGCTTTGATTTGTCAGGTCATTATATCTGATGCATGTGTTCCAGAGATGCATCACGTCTCAATCGGAAAAAATACAAAGAGCTGGAGTTACTCTAGTGTCATGAACACATGCACAGGATATGTTTACTGTACTTGAGTAAATTGCATTTGGCTTTGGTTCTATTTAATGCTTCACCATATGTGCCATTTAGGCAAAATTATGTAAAACTGCAGGTTCCTACAACTTTCTGATACTGGTGTTAAAATATATTGTTTTGTTTGTTGTTTTTTTGAGGTAGGTGCCTAAACGCTGCCTGGACTGCTATATTTAAAAAAGCACAAAAGAATAGACAACAACATCAACTAATGGCTTTTTATATTGCAAAGAGGACCTTAAAGTGAGCCCAGTCTGGTTCTAATGGGAGACTAACTTTGCTTGCTAACTTCAGGGCTATCCCCGTTCACTTTATTGAGCTGTTGGCAAGCAGGACACAGGAACTTGGCCTGTGTCTTGAGGAGTCTTTGCATTTCTTTACTGACAAAAACCCCCACTAAAAAACGCCTTAACTTTATACTCTTTGCTAATTAAGGCCAGAGCACCAAATGAAGTACAAAGTGTATTGAAATTGCGAGGATTTTTTTTTGTCTTTACCAAACTCAGATGCTTTTTTAGGGCCTGGACATGCTTGCAAACTCATGAAACTTTGTACACATGTCAGAAGTGGTGAAAATTGAAATGGGTCTAGAGCTTAAGTTTGGCAAATTGGCACAATAGCAACTTTTAATTTCACTTAGAAATTTGATAGGTAGGTGATAGGTTACATCTCCAGGTTAAAAAAAATCCCTTTGAAACTATACCCAAAAACCAAAAGGAAGTCAGCCATTGTGAAGAACACATTTAACTTAAAGGCATCTTTCGCCATTTACAGGTGCTGTACTTTAATGAACACTTCCTAAAGATTTAACCCCATCAACATTAAATTTGGCAAGTGCAAACTTCAGGACTTTGCAATGAGGAGTTTTAAGTTTTCATGGAACATGGTTGGGTCGTGGCTAGAAAGTAACCCAAGATTTGCAAAACCTTACCGAGCTGGTAAGTCTGGTAAGGTTTGGGCACAAAACACACTTAGTTTGGTTTAGCATAACCCGTGCTTCCAGTGTAGGATGGCTGCAGAAATACACAGCTGTATCATCTGGCATCCCGCCAGTACCTCCAACATGCTTGCCGCTTTGATTCAGTTTGTTATTTAATTCTTTTTAGAGGTCACAGTGAAAGTATGTTGTCTCCTCCTGCTTGTTACTTTATCATTTTGATCACATTTCCTGTTTTAAGCTTTACCAAAAAATAAAAAATAAAAAAATAATCCTAAATAATTGATGATATGTTAGACTATGCAAATAAGAGACATAAAGTGGCAATAAAATATGTAACTTGCTGCATATACTGTAACTGCTTCATAAATGATTCTCCTAACAAACAAGAATAGCTTGTGAAATGCCTGGTAACTTGGAATCTTTGCCTCTCAGCCATTTCCTCTTTACTTTAGCTCCTCTAAACTCTTCAAAAATATTGTTCCTTTGTGTCAAAAGTCAAAAAAAACAATGGAGGATTTTGAAACTCTGAGTGCTTCATGGAACTCTGCTAAACAGCCTTTGGCATTCCCTCACCCAAAGGACACACACCACACACACAAACACACACGCATGTATACAGTTTATATATACAGTGTGTGTGTGTGTGTGTGTGTGTGTGTGTGTGTGTGTGTGTGTGTGTGCGTGCGTGCGTGCGTGCGTGCGTGCGTGCGTGCGTGCATATATATATATATAGAGAGAGAGAGAGAGAGCTGTCCTTGAATATAATTAGATATTAGATATACAGTATATACGGCTGTCCTGTAAGGCTTTTTACTTAGAAACAAACAGTGCAAAGCGTGAACTGTGGGTTTCTCAAGGAGGCAGCATTCCTCAGACACAACAACCTGGTGAATGGACACAGTCTGAAGTCACTATCCCAGTTGCTTATTAATCAGCCCTCCCTGGCAAGGTCCCTCATGGCCACCAAGTCACATGACCACTTCACTGGGACTTGGCAAACTACGTGGGGGAGGAAAGCTTCTCAATAAGCTTAGCTCTTTACATTTGTGCAACTGTAGGTATTGCTACTGTGTGATGACAGAGCATTATTTGATAGCCAGGAAGTGAAAGCAAAGCCATGTGCAAACTAAGTACTTTATTCAGCACATTTCCATCACCTGCAGTATGAAAAATAAACAATAAAAAGAAAAAAAATGATTCTGCTTGCACTTTCTGCCCATGACAGATTTACCTGGCAATGTTTATCTGCATTTCAAATATCAACATTTCAGAGGTTTCCCCTTCCCTGGTGTGTATCTGTCTGTTTTCATCTCCCCATCAGCCTCTTGTCATGTTATACATTAGGAATGTCATACAGTACCAGTACAGTAATAATCTAATTATATTCAAGAAATACGTTTTTCTCTTTTTCTCTCAGCCTCTCCTGAGATTTGTTGTTTTCCTTCTTTGTTTGCTGAATTGTCAATGCCTTACACAATGCAGCCTCAGTATTGAAAGCCTTCGGTGAAATTCCAGTGCAGCAAATTGATTGTTGACCCAAACTGAGTGTGAGTAAATCAATCAAGCTTCCATTAAACTCTTACAACAAACTTTCTACAACCCACAAATGATTCATTTATGATATGAGTCTGTGAAAATTACCAAAAACACACGCACACACGCACACACACACGCACACACGCACACACGCACACACGCACACACACACACACACACGCACACACGCACACACGCACACACGCACACACACAAATAAAAAGGCAATACTGAATACAGAAATAGAATGCAACATGGAAATTGCTTCCCACCACAGAATTGAAAAAGACAACTGGATAACAATTACATCCAATTTGAAATTTGCCTTTTCAGAAAACAAACAGGGCCTCTTGTTGTTTCCATGAAACAGGCAAAGTGGCAATTTCACATCTGTGGAGTACCAATTGTCAGTTACAGACACTCATCATCTCATAATGGTTCTAATTTCCTTAATATTCTATTGAAAAGGGCAGCACCATGAAGTTTAATGGGAAAAAAAGTTTCATATTCAAGGCAACCTCTTGACTTGAGCTGTGGAGCAACAATAGGGAAAAGAAAACATAAAAAAAAGCACTTGGTGATCAGTCTTATATTTTGTTGCTTGGGTCTGTGTTTTTCTTATTTCATGGATGTCACATCCAGATATTTTCAACGCCTGTAGAGGAAGCAAAAATACCAATTTTACCTGTAACAGCAGACTCAATAGACCAGAATGCAATGCAGCCATGGGAGAGGTTGTATTTCTATTGTTCTGTCTACCTACATAACACGGCTCTCACTTTTTATTCAAAAGTTGACCATTTGTTGGTAAGAAAACATAAAATATGGAACCTTCAGTTGTCTATCTGAATTCAAGAGTCACATAGTATGAGAGCACTTGTCCTGTAACATTTTTTCCCCAACTTTGTAAAATACCACTGACTTGTTCTCAGTTCCCACTAAAAACAACCATCAGCAGTGTCACTGAAGCATCACTCAGATCCATCACACAGACTCAACCCTGCACTCAGCTGTCACTGTACTCAAAACATTTCAACTGGGGTAAAGGCTGGATCATCAACTGGGCATAGCAGGCAACTGCCCCTGGACCCAGGGTCCCCAAAAATCACAGGTTCACTTCATTGCAATTGGTTGTGCATGCTATATTTATATTTCTAAATAAAGCTGTAACTGTCATACAGAAAACTTGGGATAATGTAGAGTATGGTAGGGTAACAGTTCTACATCCATACAGACACTACAGATGTCGTTTTATGGCCATCTAAACGATACAGCAAAACTGACCTTCTCAAGCACTACAGGAAATCAGCAATCATCATAGTGATAGTAATAGCTAGGCTTGTGTCGGTTTGAAAATTTTCCAACCGGTTTGATTTAAAGACAAATATCTAACCAAACCAATATATCGAATTATATACCTGATTTTACCATTGGGGGTCGCATCTGAGCTATTTTTCCCAATAAAAGCCCATTATAGGTGTAATGCGCTTCCAATCCACTAGGTGGCGGTAATGCTGTATTAACCGCTAATACACACAAGGTTACACAAGAAGAAGAAGACGCAGAAGCACACCAGGGAACCTTCCTCCGACTCCACTGGTGGTTGAGAGGGCTGAGCGAGAGGACGTTCCTGTTTGAGTTCCAGCCTCCCAAATAGTACCAGGAACATCTTCAGTGGAAACTGGTTACTATGGCCACAAACTGAATGACTGCTGACTCCCTCGCACTTTTCCCCGCCCCCAATGAAATTTTATCTCTCGCGAGTCCCTCTGAAGCCTCTGAGATAAACTAAACAAAACACTTGTAGGCTCCTCCACTTCATTTATAAACAAACATAAACCTTATTAAGTTGTCATAATGCATGTTACCATGCAAGACAAGTTGAATATAGTTCCTTGACATGCCGCCGATGTGAAAAGCTTTTTTTTTATATGAGTATTCATTCAGGCTGCTACACAGACACATGCGACGCGAGTTGACAAACCCCCTCCTCACCATGCTGGCTGTGTTTACAACGTAGGACTGTTGGGGCGGGTGTAAATTGAAACAGCTGTTAGTGGCCAGCAGCACTACTGCCGCATAACAAAGTCCCACTCTTTCAGCATAATGCAGGATCATATATTATGCAGCATCACGGGAGACGGAATCCTCGTCGCCAAGAAAGTGCAAAAGGGAATCAAAAAGGCAGTGTGACCGGCGAATTAAAAAAACAAGGGTCAGCATTGGGGTTGCCTTTCCCAGGTGGAGAGAGCTGCTGAAGGAGAAAGGTAATACAATCACAGGCCAGCGCTAACGCCGGCTAGCGGCTAATCCCGGCTAACACCGGCTAACACCGGCTAACGGCGGCGCAGTGATGCGAGGAGAGAGATGAGGCTGTTAGCGACTGGCCACTAACACGGGCTAACAGCCAACAGCAGCGCTGGCCTGTGATTGTATTACCATTCTCACTCAGCAGCTCTCTCTACCTGGGAAAGGCTGCCCCGATGTCGGCCTTCGTTTTTTTAATTCACCGGTCACGCTGCCTTTCTATTCCCTTTTGCGCTTTCTTGGCGACAAGGATTCCGTCTCCCATGATGCTGCATATGCATGATCCTGCATTATGCTCAAAGAGTGGGACTTAGTTTCAAATTTGCCAGGGTAGTAGCGAACGCCTCTTGCTCCTCTCCCTCGGCTCCTCAGTCACGCAGTGCTGGCCTGGCTCTCAACGAAACGCCGAAGGCGGTGCTGTATGTCCCTTGCTGGCAGATGTATTCTCAAGATGGCGAACCGTAATGGAACCCCACAGACGACTTACCCGCACAATGTACAAACAAATACGAAATTTTCCTTTTACGAGAATAAGTCAGATTATTGGTGGAGGTAATAGTACACCAGTGATGACATATTTATGAATGCAGATATCAATTTTTGCCAATAAACAACTGAAAATGTTACACAATGTCCCTTTAAACCGGGTGGAGCTCTTAAACCGGACCAAACCGGTTAGACTGTAAATCGGCACAAGCCTAGCTAGGAATGCATGATACTGGATTTTTTGCCGATATCCCATATGCCGAAACATAACTTATTTGGCCGATAAGTAAAATAAGTAAAAGCATGTTTGTTGATTCTGATGGTTCATTTTAAAGCTGATACTGGCTGATACCAATGACGTGCAGATATTATTGTGCATCCCTAGTAATAACACTAGAATAATAACACAGAGGATCCGTAGTCTGAACCAAGATGGCAAACTCTTTATTGCCTCCAAAATTGCCAACAGCAGTTGTTGCTGTAGTTACAGTTTCACTAATTCTTCCGTGCTAACCTTTCACAATAAAAGCCCTAGACCTGAGGAATCTTATGCACATGCTGAGGGCCTACATTAAAATAATCTTTCTCCAAATTTTGCTCTGACCTCTTCAAGTTTGTATTCAACATAACACCTTATTATATCAGTGACATGTAATAAAACACATGCAAATGTGAAACAAAAGGGGATTTATTATTATTGGCCTGTAAAATAAATGATTGGCCTGTGAATTTTATTCAACTACCTTGGCCAGTGTGTCAAAAACTTAATTTGGGACAGTGACATGCTGTTTATAGACCAGCGCAAGGAAGAGAAAGTCTTGGACCTAAATATCCGTTATATATGCTGGCTACACTGGAACTCCCAAAATATTGGCTGTTGCACCCAGAAGCTAAATTGTCATCAGACCGACACCCGATGGGCTCAGAGACTGGCCTAAACCAGGGGTCGGCAACCTTTATTATCAAAAGAGCCACTTTTGACCCCCCAAAAAATCTGCCAAACATATTTGAGCCTTATAATGATGGTAGCACAGCCTATTAAGTCTAGATAACCTACCAACATTACTAATAAATACAAATGACCATTTGTAAATGATTTATGACAAAGTGGTTTCTCTGCTATAATTATTTGGTACTTTAACTTTTCAGTGTTGGTAGGGCTAGGAATCACCAGAGGATCCACAATATGATATTATCACTATAATTAAGTCATGATACAATATTACTGCGATTTTAAATATGTTGTGTTATGCTGAGTTTTGTGATAAGATATAGCAATATAGTGTGTTTTATTATCTTTTAAAAGGAAAATTTTGTCAACATCTGTTGTATCTAATAAGACAAAGTTTTGAATCTGTTCATTTCACCTCAGCCAGTGGACTGAAAAAGCACTTGATTATATTATTTTAGTTGGCTACCTAAAGTTTAATTTGTATATGTGGTATTAATAATTTATATAATTAATTATAGGATATTGGCACACAAAATTATTCGATACTATGCTGTATCAATTTTTTCCCCCATCCCTAAGTATTGGCAATGAAAGCAAACAAATCTGTCCTTGCAAATTCTCAATATTCCTCAGAGACTTTTTGGATATGGAATCCATAGCTAGCTGAGGTTCAGTTAATTTAGAGAAAGGCCCAAGCCCACACTTTAGTTGACAAAATGTTAACAATTAACAATAATAAATTAAAATGTCAAAAAAAACAGTTTTCTTTTCCATTTATAGATATATATATATATATCTTCCCCACTACCCACAGGGAGTGGGTATGGAGAGGGTTAAAGAGCCACATGTGGTTCTGGAGCTACAGGTTGCTATTGTGTCAATTAACAGAAGGTCTCTTGTGCGGCGTAATTAGGGGTTATAGGCTACCTACATTGCATTTAAATTAAAATAAAGCAATCATGCACTTAATTCTCTCATTCATACTATTTTTAAGTAAAAGCCTGTACCTAACAGCTGTGTGCAACAGATTCATGCTGGTCCTTGGGGGGGATTCTGGAAGTGTAGTAAATGATTATCTAGAGTAAAGGTCGACAGGCAGGTTCAGTGAAAGTGCATCAGAAAGACACATACCAGTGCTTCATGTTAAGATAGAAACATCAATACATCTTAGTGCAAGAGTGTCTCGGAGTGAACTTGTGCTTTCCAGCTGAGAGGCTGTCTTTAATGGCATCTCATGGCCAGTTTACATGATTTTCATTTATCACATTTTGATATCACGCCACTATACACAGGTGGCGATATCTACCTGCCATTGTCGGCCATCTGCCTTCTCTGCCTGTACATTCTGCTCCGAGGCTTTATGTGGACTGAGCACCGGGAAAAGGACAAAGACATTTTTTTACAGCAACAGCTCTGCCTCTTTTGCCTTGAGATCCCTACTGAGTAGCTGTAGCCCCGCGATAAGAAGAGAACACACTCGAGCCATCAACAATGATCTCAATGTCTTTAACAAAAGGCTGCATACAGCGAGCACACCATGGCTCCCGCACCACCACCCCTATCCATCAATGCTCTCTTAGCTGGTCATCCAATAACAGCTGTTGCTCCAAATTTCGATCTAACCGGCAATAATTCTCGTCTTTGGCTGACACGGGCTGATGAAGGAAGGACAAGGGCACAATACACAGGCCTGCAAGGGTCTCGGCCAAAAAAACCACAAGAGTTTGTGCTGCATCCTGGCAACACAGCCAGCACTGTCTTCTCCCACATACAGAGAAAGAGGGAGGGAGGAAGCCCGCTTAGACAATGAGGCTGCCTCATTACCAGTGTTTATCTTAAGCTGGATTAATACTCCAGAAAGAAACACTCTTGTTTTCTTTGTTACGAAAAGAACATGTGCTGCGTCTTTTGGAGCAGTTTGGTTTTGGGATGTTTGGCTGTTTTTTTGTTGTTGTTGTTTGCTTTTTCCTTTTTTGTTTGCAAGTTCTTTTCCTCCTTGCGAAAAACCACAACACCCACTGATGTCAGTATTTGATTGCTTCCCACCTACTCCTCACATGTTGGAGTTTGTTCATTCGGTTTTCGCGGAGGATGATCAACTGTTGGGGTTCAGATTCTTCCTGGTTTCAGGAAACATTCCGAGAGCTACTTGCATATTCAATGCACAGACAGAAACGGTGCGACCAGCTGCAGAAAAGCAGGAGGCACTCTTTGTTTGAGCTGTGTGAACTCTACTGCCCCACCTTATGGAAAACAAGAAAAGATCTGTACGGCTCATTCCAGACACACACTCTGTACTACTGCGTTTTTCACGTGTGATTCAAGTGTGTCAATACTGTCATGGTGGATGCATACAGCTGCCAGTGCCAAACATATAATATGGTCAAAATGATGCAAGACTGCATTCAGTGAGAGGCACTGGGAAGCTGACCTTGACATATTCACACATATTTTCTCCTTGCACATGAAAAAGTCAATGGACAGCGTGACACTGTGCTGTACTCTGCATGATGCTGATTGTGTCCTGGAAATTAATGCGATGTAATAAAAAAGAAAGAAAAAAGAACTATAGCGCAAAACACGTCAACAGGAAACTGAACTGATCTTCATTTTGGACAAAGCCTCCCGCCCTCCAGTGAGCTGACACAGCCCCACAGCAATTTTAGCCTGCGGCTCATCCCCTCGAGGTGCACTGAGAAGCGCTTCAAGCACTTATTCGTGTCGACTGCCATCCAGATGTACAGTGTTTCCTGCCACAGTGGCTCCAGCCTCAGCCAGCCAACTAGTCGAGCGCTTCAGCCCAGGCACCTCTTACTGTCTCTATCAATCGCATGTTTTTCTCTGCTCCTGTGATCTGCCCTGCTCTCTACATCCACCTCAGTTCTGACCAGCGGGGTCCTCTGCATATTTTTCCACACATCTGTATGTGTGCCAAAATATCATTTTTTCTCTCATGAACAGACAGGATGTGCAAAATCTGCTTCTTTCTGAGATTATAATCAGATCAGACCATGACAGGAGCTTCTATAACAGACACCTTCTACTTTAAAAATAGATTTTCAGTCCAGCATGTGAAAACAATGATGACAGCACACTTGGCAGCTAAACCCATATTGATATAAAGGGGTTTGAAGTGGTCATAATAATAACTTACAGTACTGTACAGGAAACGTTCATTTTGGAACATGATCATGTTTGGCTATTCCATTTAAGATCAGTTTTCTGTACTGAAAATTACCTGGAGCCAGAGTTCCAAGGCTAAACCACCGCTTACCTCCACTTTCTCCAAACATCAGCGCTGAACAGGGATGCACTGATTTATTGGCCAAACATCAGTATCAGCCAATATTTGGTGACAGATGTTTTTCTGTTGTGTCACATCAATTTGCGCAGGCTAAAAAGCAGGGCTTGAGATTAATGGCGTGCTGTCGTTCAGGGTTCAATAGAAAATGTCTTAGGGACAGACAGAGATCTTACCCAGGACACCTTCGGAATGAAAGGACAAGGTAAACTCACTATTGCCACATCAGATGATGCACCCTATTGTTTTTCTGATAATGCTACATTGTGAACAACAAATCTGTGACGAAATCAGCAGGAGGAGAGCTACTTAATGTCAGCTGTTAGCAGCCAGTGGCCGGAGCTAACAACTGACAAAGGTTGCATTATGTAGTGTTCAAGCTCTATTCAGTAATAAGGAGTCTTGGATGAAGGTAAATTATAACATTCTCGTGATGTGTTCAAATGTAATCCTCCAAAATGTATTCTTGTTGAGACATTTGAATACGTACAGCTGTTTGAATGAGAAATTTGTTGATATTACTAGAGGGAATTATGATATGATAGCAGTTGTTGTTGTTCAGGACTTGATGTATTATGTGACTATTGGGCCTTTTTAGTATTTGTCCCACCCCTTCTCTACTGTGTTTGGACAGCTGGTGAAATCGATGAGCGTAGCATTTTACCCAAAGTTAAACATTTTTTAACTCGCACCTTTAATCAGAAAAACGATAAATAGTCACAGAAAACATTCAGTGTTGGATTTATCTTCATGGATGTATTTTACTAAGTCTCCAAAGACACACTGCAGTTCGAGGCTGGATTAGAAAGCTTCTGAAAGGTATACAATCACAACAAAGCTCTTGTTAAAGCAGCAGGATGGCTATTGTTAGCTACTGGGCTAAAAATAGTAAGTCTCTCTTGCATACAGCATTACCGAGATACATAGGGTTAGTAACCTTATGTCATATATGACAATTTTAACTACTTAAACTTAGGGATGCACCGAATATTCGGTAACTGAATATATTCGTCTGAATATTGCAAAAAAACACACATTCGGTATTCGGTGGAATAAGTTAAAAGCAAGGCCGAATAATAGCGGCGTGTTTTGATAACGCAATCAAACATCGTGCCATGACGGGCGGAGTAAAATGTCGGCAGTGTGGCGATACGTCCGTCACCGCACTTGCATTTGCGACTAAAAATAGTTTTGAGCGAGCAAAATAGGCTTAAATCATTCAGCACGCTGTGTGAGTACAGATTTCAACCACCAGCAGAAACGATAGGCGAATCCCCTAACTTTAACGGGGGTCACAGACACAGACAGTAATGTATTCCTGTCAAGTATGGCAGCCATCGACTTACCAGCGGTGACGGAGAAGTCGGCTCCAATAATATCCTCTTCTTGGCGTCATGACTGCCCAGTAGTACCTGAACAGCCGAGCCAGCCAAACACAGGTATGTCAGAGGAGAAACGAGCCGTTCACATTTCTGTCATTGTGGCAGGTAACGGCCCACAAACCTCACCGCACTTTAGGAACTGTTCATTACTTATGAAGGGACTGTCAGGGGAGGAGGGTGGCTGGTTGATTTTTATTTTATTTATTTATTTTATTTTGATCCCCCCATGTTAATCACTGTTTTTGAAGTATGAAAAAGTCAATAAGTAATTTATTCCATTGAAATATCATTAATGTATTATAGAAAAGTGATTTATCCTTTTATAAATGACAAAAGGCTCATCTGCCTCATTTTCACTGTGGTATTGTGATACTATTCAGAACCGTGATATTTTCATTGGTATCGTACAATAGGTCCCAATTTTGGTACCGTGACAACACTAACCTGGAGGGGGTTCATCTGCAAAAACTAATGAAAAACTAAACAACGATATTCAGTATTCGGTACTCGGCCAAGCATTTAATATTATTCGGCTTTGGCTTCGGCCCCAAATTTTCATTTCGGTGCATCCCTACTTAAACTAGTGTTATGTCAGATTTTTCACATCAGTGTTCAGCACTTAGTGGTGAGGCAGAGTCGTGCACAAAGTTCAGCTGGAAATGTCTCACAGTGCGCAGTTAAGTTTTAGATATTTTTATTTTATTTTTCACTTGAGTTTACTTGCTCTGGGCAAATGCTTTGGCGGACACAAAATGCTACCAAGTAGAGTGCACTCAGTGTGCAGAATTTTTTCCCCATTGACCAACCCATTGGTTGAAGAGAAGGTAGAATTTCAGTCAACCAAGCTTTTCCTTGATTACAGCTCCAGTAGAAAGGCTTTGAAGCAGTTACTTGAAAAAAAAGATGTTTCATGTGAAATAAAGGTCATACCATAAATTTGTGTGTTGAATTTGTGCTCATTGAAAGGTAGTGCAATGAAGGACTGCATGACTTTAAAACAGTCTAGGCGTTGTTTTTTTTGGTTTTTTTAATGAAGCCTTCTTTGTTTCCCTGGCACAAGGGGCGAATAAATAACAACGAAGACAAAAAATAAACAAGAACAAAAAAAAACATCTGCATTGGCTATAGGCCAATTGTTTTTTAAAAGACCAGTATCAGTTTTGGAATTTCACAATGGGTGCATCCAGCACAAATAACATTAATTCTGTAATTAACATGCCCAAAGGCCAAAATATCACTTTTTGCTGTTGGTTTTGTTTTGTTTTGTTTTTGTTGTTGATGTTGTTGTCTGATTAATGCACTCTGCAAACTGCTGTCTGTACTCAGCCAAAGATTGTTCGTTTGCCAAAGAAACCAGATGAATTGTCTCAACTGAATTAGGCCACCTCTAAAGACTACTAATGTTTCTGCCGTCTCAGCCAAAAAGAAGTGATTACAGCTCTAAATCCAATCTTTGAGTATTTTTTATTTATAACATAAGTTAAAGGTATTTGCAACCGTTGAAAACTAAACCTGGTTTGATCCAATAAGGGATGTACATGTGTAAGGATTCTGATTTAATGTGCAAATTCAATGCTGGATGCAGTTTCTGTAAAATGCTGTCCAAACAACCTTAAATGTGAAATATAGCTTTGTGCTGTGAGAGGTAGTGAGGCTCTTGTGTATACCTTGCACACATCTGCCCACCTGTAAATCTGCCTGTCTTTATTTCTTCATTATCCTCTATATTTTCTTCTGCTCTGTTTATTTGTTATTTTATCAAAAATGCTCTATATTTGCCTCGTCCTTATCTGTGCCCTATTCTGTTGCTGCAATGACCCAATTTCCCCATGGGAAGCATTTAAGTTCCATCTAATCTAATCTAACACATCTCTGATTCTGCAAGAGATCTGCTGATATGCAAATGACTACAGCACAATTTCGGTGCCGTCTGGAGAATGGATTGGACTTGAAATGGGGGATAGGGACATTTTTTTCCAGGTGTATTAAAAGCAGACATTTTTAATAGCGCGGCAATGTGACACAAAACAAAACGCTCTGTCCCCGGCTGCCTGTTTCACCGGGAATATGTGTATTTCTCAAAATGTTGTCTGCAGAGGTTTCCTTGCGCTTGACACCATTCCTCGCCTGCAAAATAATGACTTAACCACTCTGTGACATAAGTAATGATATATGCTATTAACAGTGACAGTATGTGCTGGATTTCATTAGGTAGGGGTTAAAACAAGCTCTCTCTGGTCTACTAAACCACACAGAGTGAACCACTTGATTAATTCCATCTTTTTCTTACTACTGACACATCTAAAATACATAATTAGGTTGAAAAGTGCAAAGAGTCTGCGCCCCAGTTTTTTCAGAGCTTTATATGCTAAAACTGTGTGCCACATAACATCAGAGTTTCAGTGTAGCAGTTGCCCATGATACTCAGTGCCACCCTCACACAGTACAGCTGAAGAGGCTGTTTGATATGAGGAATAAGGCAAGGCAAGGCAATTTTATTTATATAGCACCATTCATACACAGGGCAATTCAATGTGCTTTACAAGAGAAATAAAATAAAACGCTTTAAATCTGTTGGTCAAAAGCAGAATCGTGAAGTCTGCATTTAACTTAAAAACATTATCAAGGATGTCAACCTGTGACCTTATCGGTACTTTCGACATTGATATTTTTAAATATGCATCATTATTTCAGCGCTTTGTGCAAGAATATTTTAGCTGCTTGATCTGTGCAGGACATACTAGGACTTTGGTTCTGGAGGGCAGCATTTTGTCCAATCAAAGACTCGTCTATAAAGAGCAGACAGGCTGCTGGTCAAATAAAACAGTGAGGTTTGGAGAGCCGATGAGGAAAAAAAAGGCCTTTACATCCTTCCTACCTCCATTGATTCATGCACTTCATTTATTTGTCTGTCCATCAATTTATTTAACTTTAAGGGTCATTATCAAATGACAAGGAGGGCTTTTTATTCTTCCTTGAGTGTGTGTCTTACTGTAGACTGGTGATGGAGCTTGAAGAAGAATACAGGTAAGTAAGCAAGCAACAAACACTAGGATGATTAGGGCTCATATTTTTCATTTCCAGGTGGCCTTTATCTGCATGTTTTTACGCACCTATATCAAGCCACAATCTCCTTCTTCGATTGAATTTTTGATGTCAGGTGTAAACAAGGTCAGAAAGACTCCTTTCTAGCAGCAAAGCCCCCTTGCCTGCCCGGAGAATACATGGCTTAACTTGGATGACCTGACCACGCAGTCAATGTGGATTAAGAACTAGCCTAATAGCCTACTTAATCAACTTTGCAGCAAAGACCTCCCGTCTGTGAGATTTACCATGCGTCAAGATGATCCGCGGGCAGCAGGAGCCACACGCGCAAAAAGGACAGCCGCTCAGTTTTAATTGCAGGTTCATTAAAATAAAGAGCAGTGTGACTGAGCGCTACACAGCCAACATGACGGACAGCATATTAGCGCCTTTTTATTATTTATATTCCAGTTGCAAAGAAAAAAACGGACAACCAAAGCAGAACTAATACGGCTGAGAATACCCTCGGCAGGATTAAACTTTCAGGGAAAAGGCTGCAGCCTAATATAAGTGGTGTAAAAATACATTCAGATCAACTCCTTGGACACTTAGAGAGTCAAGCCACTGGCACCAAACTGCACTTCACTAATCGCTTAATTTAAGCTGCGGCTTACATGACAAGCATCTTGGTGTCAAATAAGCGCAAAGACTGTCCCCGACATGCACAGGGGACTTCATAAATTGACAAACAGTCCCAGAGTCGGAGATGGCGATAACAAGTGCTCCAAGGATGACAAAATCCATCACTTACCTTGCTCCATCAGCAGGACGGTCATCCCGACCAGCATAGCCCAGTACAGAGGATTCTTCATGTTTATCGATCTGCTGTTTGTCTGCCGTGTGATGCCGTCTGAGAAAAATAGCCTGTGAGTCTCTGAAAATCCCGAAAAGTGCTTTTCTTCAAGTCCCCGGTTCTCCTGTCTGACTGTAAAGCATCCACCAACGCAGCGCTCAACAAAGTCCCTCCTTCAACTGAGAGGTTATTGGCAGCGGTGCTGGAGGAAAGCTAGCGGTACTAACAAACCACCACTTCCGGTTTGTTTTTTCAAGTAAAACACACGTGCTGGTGGTCAGATGTTCCTGCGGTACGAGAGGCGCGATGGTACTTTTAATTTGAAGAGAAACCCGACCTACTTCCTGTCCTGACCCTGTTGTTTGTAGTGAGCTTCAAGTGGCTATTAGCGGCGACTTCTTCTTGCGGAGGCGCTGCCGTCTGCAGACCGCTAAGATTTCACTATTGAAAACCAGCACATTTTAACAGGTACTTTTTAATTTTAATTAAAGGTCTCAACCGAATTAAAGCAAACACGAGCAATTTCGACGTGTGAGCTTCACTTCAGGATTTGTCATAGTTTGAAGTTTCCAGCAGTGACAGGGTGAGTGACGTCAGGTAACAAACTCACCTGGAATTCTGAAGACCACACTGAGTGTTACTTTCACAGCTTGTTATGGTCTCTGCAGTGTTTCTACACAGAACATATGTTGCCAAGTAAAATGGGGGAGACTGGGGACAGTTGCAACATTTTTTGAAATGTTCCCTGTCACTCAGAGGCTGTAGGCTACTAGACCATATAGTGAGTTCGCCATAGTGTACCGCTGTCCCAATTTATAATTATAACTTATTATACACTATATAGTGGATTCAAAGTACCCCACAATGCACAATACAACCAATGGTCACTCAAAAAGCAGTATATCTCATCATGCACAGACATTTTGCAGGGAAGGTGTGAAAAACAGTGTGCACGCAAAGTGCCCCCTGCCAGCAGGTTTCTGTCTCCCAGCACCAGAGGGTTTCTTGAGCTTGAGGTCTAGGTGCATACAAAACATTTGTGCACAGTAATGAGCAAGGGAAGTGTTTATCTAGCATTCTTATGAGGTGTCTAAATATCTACACTATATGCACCTATAGCAGCTGCTACACATACACATTCACTTTCTCCAATTATCATTTATTTAAAACAGGCGACAACTAAGAAAACAATGCCACACTGAGCACACTTTAGTGCTCTATAAAGTAAATAACCATTCACAGTCAACAAATCTGTACACAGAATTGAAAAATGCTGTTCTCTGAATTAATAAAATGGTAAACCAGCCAATCTACCCGTAGGCCTGTGTTCAGCTGCAACAATCAGGCCAGGCTAATTGCGTTCTCCTCTCCTCTCTTTATTTTTCAATCCTTTCCTTTGCTCTCCTCTTCTCACTTTGTTCTCCTCTCCTCATTCTCTTCTCTTTCTTTTTAGTTATCTTCTAAAGAAGCTTTAAATATTGTATAAGAAACCCAGAGAACAGAAACATGCCACCCTACCGCCTCCTCTTCTCCTCTGCGCTCTTTACGCAGGGCAGCCCCGAACAGCATTTCTTTTTTTTTTTTACGTTAATTGTCAGAGATGCGGCGTGGGAGATGTACACTTTATTTCAGGTTGAGTTGCGGACTTTGGCGTCTGTCTCTGCTCGCACTGGACAGTTGGTGAACACAAATCTGGACAAAGCGTTCAAGGGTGTAGTTTTACGCCAGGCTAGCTTACTTGTTCTTAAACTGGTAGGTTATTGCCTGAATTAGACTGGCTGTTGTCGAAGTGGCGCGAAAAACGGGCGTAGATGCCTCAAAGCCCTCGTAAGAGAAAAAGGAATGAAGGAACCAGGAATCAGTATCTATGAGTAGAAATGTGTGTGATTTATGTCATGATTGTACTGATAATGACATGAATAGATTTAGTCAAATAAAGTTTGATAACTATTGACCTTTTATTGATTTTATAGAGAAATGTTTAAGAGGGAACTTTATGATGAGTATAAAGTTTATTGTGTGCAAATATAACTTGAACTAATGACATTTGTGTATGTAATGGATAAACAGGGAAATGAAAGGATCGGTGTAAAGTACCGAGACTGCCGAGTAGACACAGATGGCTGGAGAAAATGGGAAGTACCTGAATAAAGGTAAATGGTTTGATTGACAGATTAGCAAAGCTCAGCAAAAACATCGGTTCATGACCAGGGTCGCTGGGGGGTATGAACTTTCATAGTTCACGTAGCATTTGTTTTTCATCGCCATCTGTGCCTCTCCTCGTGCTAGCCTTGTGCTTTCCAATGATCTAATGTAGGGTGTCCATTTAGGGGCAATAAAGGAGGAGATTTGGTGAAGGATGTCCATGTAGGGATGGTAAAAAAAAGCTATAAAAACCCAATGTTTTAGAGAAGTGTGGATTCCCTATCGATGGCTGGGGGACACTTTGACATTCTGAATGAGCTGAACGAAGACTTTAATCTGATAACGAATTCATCGGAGCCGAAGAATCTCGCAGCAGCCATGACTTAAATCAAATATGAAAGAAGGAGATGGGACGAGCGAGAGTGCTGAAGCTCATCCTGTTCACACTCAGTCCCCTACGAGAGTTGCTGTTAACGAATTTTTTTGGACTTGCCTTTTTGCTTCCAGTCTTATTCAACAGAATCCAAGGAAGTCATGACTAAAAGAGCAATAGGGTAGGGATAGGGAAATAATTGATTGGTTGATTTTGAAATAACTCTGTATTGATTGCATTTAATACTGTTTTGATTAATATTTCTGTTTTACTGCTGTAAGCTTCTGCATACTTAAAATAAAGTAACTCATCTGCAGTTAAAGTAGATGTTTTCTGTGCTTATTAAATCTGATTTAAGGGTTTCTTAAAGGAGCAATAAGCAAAATTCATCATTTCTGTATTAAAAATTGCTATGTGAAGAACTAGAGGTGTAATTTCATCTGGAGTATAGCAGCGCGTATTTTCAAAGTGAAATGGCGGAGAGTGGAATGAAACGTTCACCTTAAGATGACCAGGATCCGACATTACCTCTTAAGAAACAACGGTTGTTGGCGAAGAAGTTGTCGGATAAAGAAAGGGACAGAACTCAGATTAACATTGGCCTTGCATTTCCAAGGTGGAGAGCACTGCGAGAGCTAAAGGGGCTACAATTTGAGCTAGCTCTTCTTCTCCTGGACAGGTACAACATAAAGTCAAATGTCTGTTTTAATTAGTGTTACAGTAACGTTAAGCACATGTTGCTATGTCGATTCAGTTAAATTTAATGTTACAATCGTAGCATGGGTCAATGTCCGGAGCTTGAGTTATTAGCGGCTCAGTCCCAGCAATGGGTCAGGCATTACGGTTGTGTTAGGTGAGCCTGGCGGCCCAGCTAACATTTGCAATTAGCATTGTAATATGTAGCCCGGCGGGCAGCCTGGTGGGCTGTGTTTAGTTATTCCCCTGCCTACTTCAATGATGATGGTACCTGTAATGAATGTAATATATTTGCTGAGATGGAGGCGAGGCTCAGTGACTAGAAGAGCTGGTAGAAGCGCTCCATAGCTGTAAGTTACTCCAGTAGCCGTAGTAGCTCTACTGCTAACTCCAGGAGCTAACTCTAACGTCCCTACTCTTTTCCGTGAGCTGGAGCCGTGAGCCCAATGGAGAAGAGTAGGAACGTTAGCGTGGCAGCCGACTAGTGCTAACGCTAACGTCCCTACTCCTCTGGCTCACAGAGAAGAGTAAGGACGTTAGCGTAGCAGCCGAAATAGGAAGACAGGAAAGCAGGGAAATAGCTAAACACAGCAGAGACTGAGAGTGAGTGAAAGACATCGCTAACTGCTAAACTAAGCCAAACTTAGTTGGCTGTTTAGGTTTTATTTCCTTGTCCCTGTGGCGAGTGAATCTGCCTGTAGTGAAACCGGGGCTAACCGGTGCTTCCTCCTCAGGCTCCACTTCACTCAGTTGCCAGCACAGCCAGTTAGCCTCCGCTAGCCTCCCAGCTAGCAGGGGCTAACCAGTGCTTCCTCCTCAGGCTCCACTTCACTCAGCTGCCAGCACAGCCAGTTAGCCTCCGCTAGCTTCCCAGCTAACGTTAGCCCCAGCTCTCCGTTTGGATCCAACCAGAGCACCGAGCCCCGGTTTGTTATTCAGGTTAATGTGGGAAGAAGCAGCGGGTATATCGGGCAGCTGAGTGAAGTGGAGCCTGCAGAAGAAATACCGGGACCGTCTGGATTTAATAGTCCGTGAAGATGCTGCGGTGCTCGGCTTCACAGATGAGGCAAGTGGGGTGGGGGGTGGAGAGCAGAGGTAGAGGGAGGTGTGGCTCATGACACACTTTGTTTTGGTCTACAGGCAGTGCACAACAGCAAACCTAGCAGTGAAATGATTTCGCTTTTTGCCCCCTTAAAAATAACACCTGGCCTCTCCTCAGTGATGTAAAATCTTACAGCTTGTGTGCAGCTAAGACAGGTCCATAGACGATGGCTCTTATCAGCTGGTCTAGACTCAGAAATTAACATTTCCCTAGCAGCAAAAGTATACTTGCAGCTTAAATAATTTCCAGCAACCACAACAACTGTTACATTTTCGAAGGGAGCTGTCGTTAACTAAAGTGATCTCTCTAGTATTCTTATGTTCAAGCCACTAAGGGTGCTAGTAAGAAGGCAGTTACTGCCTCAAGCGAGGGAGTTCAAGTATCTTGGGGTCTTGTTGACGAGTGAGGGTAGAATGGCGCATGAGCTGGATCGGCGGGTCAGTGCGGCTTCTGCAGTGATGCAGGCGCTACGCCAGTCCACCGTGGTGAAGAAGGAGCTGAGCTGTAAGGCAAAGCTTTCGATTTACTGGTCCATCTACGTCCTAACCCTCACCTATGGTCATGAGCTCTGGGTAGTGACCAAAAGAATGAGATGGCTGAGCACAGCCTTAGAGATAGGGTGAGGAGCTTGGACATCCGGAGGGAGCTCGGAGTAGAGCCACTGCTCCTTCGCGTCGAAAGAGGTCAGTTGAGGTGGTCTAGGGCATCTGACTAGGATGCCTCCTGGGAGCCTCCCGCTGGAGGCCCCGGGGGAGACCCAGAACACCCTGGAGGGATTACATATCTCATCTGGCCTGGGTATGCCTTGGGGTCCCCCAGGAGGAGCTGGAAAGTATTGCTAGGGAGAGGGATGTCTGGGGTGCTTTGCTCGGCCTGCTGCTCCCACGACCCTGCCCTGTATAAACGGATGAAAATGGATGGATGGATAGAAGGCAGTGGGGAAGGCTTTAGGAAGAAGACACTTAATAGCTGGATGAATCACCCTTGCACCTGTCTAAGTATTGATTAGAAACTTGCATTGAAGGTGAATAGGTAGGCTAATCTTGTCCACTTTAATGTGAAGGTTGGTCTGGACTCTTGTACAGGAGTGCTGGGCAACACTGTATTGAGATATTTTAATAGTAGTTTAACTTCACAATAGTGACAAACAGTGCTGAGGCTCAGAGCAAACACTATCATTACATGGATGTCCATGACGACGGATGACGGGGACATGATGCTGCTTTGCAGGGTGCACAATTTGCGTGCGGCTGCCACCAGGGAAGTTGAAGAGGGAGGGGCAGGGACTCGACTCAAATGCAGTTGTCAGACATACAACAAATTTTTTAACTAAGAATTGATACTATGGGCCAAATTTTAAAACTAAAATATCAAATTATTAATATAAATATCAAACAGGCATGTCTTGTAAGGAGGGGCACTTACCTAGACAGAGGGCACGTGCACGTGCCTGAATGGACGGACTTTATAGGATGGACACCAAGACGGACCAGAGGTGAGAGAGCAGTTCAATTACAACTCGCTGTAAATGTTTAACTTATAATGACATGTTGAAGTTTTTTTTTCCATTTTCTTTGCCATGTAATAAACTATCAATTTAACTTACAGTCGTTGATCCCCACTACTAGCTCTGATTTGTGCCATAATGACATAATGACATTACGAATTAAATTCACAAGTTATTATGTGACTGATAAATTAAAAAAAAAAAAAAATCCACACAACAAAGGTTAAACAAAAAATTACTCACATTAGTTGGTTGCAATCGTGCTGCTCTCTCTCCTCTGTCTGTCTGCCAGCGTACCGTTATTAATAGGCCTGTGTTGAATGTGAGCAGAGAAGCACATCTCACAACACAACACAGATGGCCACAAAGTACTTTGTAACATTATTCACTGATTTAGGTGAAATAAGCTCAGTATAATTATATGTTTTTATCACAGATATTCATGTCAGTATTTGTTATGATTGGTTCACCAGCCAACATTGACATGACATGTTTTGATTTGCGACAGCAATGATGTAATTAACAGCACTGAGAAAATGACCTGAGTGTCTGGAAGCATTTTTTCATGAGATGAGCTCGCTGTATAGGCAGCTGCATGTAACTCCCTATATGGTGAGTAGTGAGTAGTGAATGACAGCCAGAGACTATTTGGACTACACCAGCCAAATTTTTACATAGCCTAGTTTAAAGTTCATTTTATAATGATTATTTATGTTTTTATTTTGTATTGTGATTTTAATGCATTTTCTTCTTCTGTAAAGCACTTTGAATTACTTTGTGTACGAATTGTGCTCTACAAATAAACTTTCCTTGCCTTGCCTATTAAACTTACATCTGTCCGCTAGTAACTCATACCATTTAAACATAATTTCATATGACATATCATTAACAATATTTATTTAAATGGGAGAAGTCAGATGTTAGAATGTTTTGTTTAAAATGCATTAAATTTCACCAATATTTTTTTACATTTTGTCTCAATAAGCACAGTATGCTGAAAAATATGCATTCCTGTACGATATATGACCATTATAATATTATTTATTTATACAGTATAAATAATAAGTAGTACAATAGTATTTTTTTATTTCGCAATATTTGTCAAGTAACAGTTATTGAGTTTTGTTTGATGGGAGCCCCTCTATTTGTTCCCTCTTCCTCACTCTTGGCATACTGAAAACAAACAGAATAAAAATTTAAATTTTAGATGATTTATTTGGTGTATGATAAAAATATTGGCTTGGGTTGTGTTAATATGAAATAATGATTATGCTTTTAACTCCAATGATTATGTAACTTACAATGACTTGTGCATGTATATATTTGGGTGAACTCTCTTTTTGTGTGCATGTAGTAAAATACTGTTGTGTGGTCTGTTTGATATGGCTGCTTAGCTCAGGGACGGTTGCAACAACTTGTTGCTTTAAAATGGGACAGTCATTTTTATTTTTTATATGGTTAAATGCATTTATCAGCTCAGTCATTAATTCATCAAATCATTAATGTAACTTAACTATTCATTAAAAAAGACTGCCCAACTTTTCCAACTTTGCCATGCTTTCCCTGTTCTTTTGCTGCCTATTTCCTTGGTGTTATATTGTCTACATTGGACATGCATGAGTGCTTGGGTGTGTGTAATAATGAGGGTTAAAGCTTAACTAGTGTGGCTGGCATGGACTTATTATTGTTAGGTGACAAAAAAATGTCTGTAATATGACAGAATGGCACCTTATACCTTACCTCATGATTTTACGGCACCAAATTACTGTACTACGTAGCAGTATTTGAAGTTAGCGAGGTAACTTCTGGGTTATCTCTGGGTTTTCAGTAATACAAAGCTGGTTCTCTTTTTTGTCATGCTTAATCACTGTGGTAACTTATGCTGAACAGCTAACCTGTTCAGGAGCAGGTTATGTTTAGAGTATCGGATCACAGCCTGTCAACACCTGACCTTTGATCAATCAGATCACTGCAGGAAAAAGGATGGACAAAATTTCAGAGTCTTGGGTAAAAATAGAATAGCCTATATATTGTTATAGGTCTATTTAGCTCTATTTCTACTGGTTTAAAACAGAGCCTCTAGCAAACGGAGAGACTGTTTACAACACTGAACACATATTTTTAGCACTATTTGAAATTATGCCGTTTATTTTAGTCCACCGTGATAGTGCCGCTATTTTACACTCTGATTCCATCTCTGCAGCTCAAAATAATGAGACACCTGCCTGATAAGAATTAGAAAAATAATTTAATATTTTATTAATAATCCATACACTGTTAATTGGCTCCTGTTATTAATACATGTAACATTTGGGGCAGATAGACCTCATCAGTCATTTACTACTTCTCCATCCTTTATTTCAGTAGCAGAAACAGTCTGGCAGCACTTTAAAGTGTTTTATGTGACATATTCAGAGTAGTTACATCTTCTTTAAACTAAATAACAAAAAATACTCTATATTAATGTTACATATAGCCTAGTGATACCTACACGTAATTTGAGGCTTGGCTGACAGTGAAATTTGGGATACTATGTTTAATGTTTCTACATTTTTTGTTATAAGATGACAGAGTATAGTTAACATCCCACGCCACATTTTACTGTCACGCAGTCACAGACACTTTCAGTACCGTTTCATCACATATGATGTGACGCAGCCTACTTCAATCATGGTTCTGATGATGTCGCTCGTAATTAATACCCCTGCCTCTTACACATGAATGCGCTCGTGGCTGGATAGGAAAACCCAGAGCTGACTGAACTAGGTGATAACAAGCTTTGTAGTACCGGTTATCCAGACGGCCAATGTCAGTGTTACTCAAGCCAGATAACCAAAAGATACCCTGGGTAAGTTGAATTGGCTTCGTAGCACAAGCCTCTGGTAACCTGAAAACCTGTTGGTTTCACTTCAGAAAGATGTCCCAAATTAGCTTAATTTCTTGTCCCATTTTACCTGAATGCGAGTTCTCACTCAAAACCATTTCCCATGAAAAAGTAAACTGTATTGTGAAAATAATTTGATTATCCTACAACCATAGGTCACAGGATACATTTAAGAGGTTGCAAAATGAATAACAGGATGGAGAAAAATATTTTTGCTTCGATTTTTTTTGGATGTTTTCTCTCTATTTTTCTACTTCATCTTAAACTAAATTACCTTGATGGCTGAGCTGCACAGCATTCCTTTTTCAAGGTTCACAAGCCAGTGAGATTGGGCACCTAGTTCAACTATCTGTAGGTGTTTGTGATGGCACTGACTTCCTGATTCCTGACCTTCAAAACTCACCTCTCCATTTCTTCTAGATATTAGTGAATACAATGAAAAGTCAAGATCATATTATCACAGCAGAGCATACAGGACTGAATATGTGAGAAAAGCAAACTAAATAGAAAGCAATAAAATGTTGTTTGCACCACTGCACCAGCCCCCTGCACTTCAAATTTAACTCTACTGATCAAATGTCCCAGTCCCAGAATTTACTTTAAAAGCACACAGCAGACAAAATGGCACTATACATATAGTGAATGAGAAATCCTGATATATTCTTCATTTGGGTCCAATCTGTGCTAAATTCCAACAACAAAAAGTAAAACTATTATTGGAGCTAGCAGAGGGGAATAAAGACTTCTGTTGCCGTCAATGCTCATGGAATAAAAATTCTAAACCCATTTATGAATCTACATGTCAGATGGGATTTCTGTCTGTAATACACGGAGACACTGTTTGACAAAAGCAATTCATCATTTAAACTAAGTGTACTGAATTAGCATTTTGTTTTCTTAGCAATATGACTCTGTAAAGCCACAACAGTTTCATCAATTTTTTTTGTTTTTGCTCCATCTGCCACTTTGTCCGACGTCAGAAAAATTCCTCATGTAAACATATAATCTGCATGCCCCATTCATCACCACATATCACTTCAAACATTTTCTTCTGTTTTAACAGTCACTTCTCTTGTGTTAGGTTCAATAAGTTATTAGTTGATAAAAACTAAAACTTTTTCACTGTACTGATTATACTGTAAGTGTGACTGTTTGGACATCTTCACATAGTGTCTCTCTAACTCATTTCCAACAGGCCACTCAAAGTCACAAGTCAGTCGATAATATGTCATCTGTGGGTTACAACACCCATGTCGCCACGTGCCACTGCATGTCAGTCACAGCATGTCACGGTATGTTACAGCATGCCACTGTGGTGGTGGTGGTCTATTTAAATGAGTGCAAGCATACTTCCTCTGTTGCTGCCTGTGAGAGCTTTGATTCTGCTCTGTGTGCCTGCACCCTGGTGGCTCTTTATTCCTGATTTAATTCCCATTGGGGAGATTATTTGCAATGCTCCCTGCATGTTACTTATCATGTTGTCAGGTATGTTATGTTGTTCTATATTTGCACAGCAGGGTGCATCTGAAAGAAAGAGTAGAACCAAGTTCCCAGGTATTTCTGTTTTCCATTAGCAATACACATATAGGCTACATGGATGCCTGCAGTGCACCCTCCATACATTTTTCAGCTAAAAGCACTTATGTAATTTATTTATATATTCATGTATTTATTCATTTTGTATTTTTGACATGTATTTAAATTTTTGAAAATCAGTGCTGCATGGAGCTTATTACATAGAACTTTTTTTTTTTCAAAGTTTTTTCATCATTTTTGATATACTCATCAAACAGATATGTTCATGTTCATTTTTCTAGTAAGTTTGGTTTTAACTAGTTATTTGATGCTATCAAAATGGTGTTTGAAGTCACAATTGACAGCTGTGTGGGCCAATTGGTGGAGCTCAGACAGGTAGGGGGGAGTCAGGTTGTGGAGAGCTTTAGAAGTAATGGTACGTAAGTAGTTTGAAGTGGATATGCTGGGGGATGGGAAGCCAGTGGAGGTTATGAAGGACAGAGGTGATATGGTCACGGGTCCGGGAGTGTGTAGCAGCTGAGTTCTGGATATACTGAACTTTCTTGAGTGTTTTGGATGATAAACCGTAGAGGAGGCTATTGCAGTAGTCAAGTCTGGAAGTGATAGATGAGGGATGGATGGAGGCTTGCGACGTTGTGGTGATGTGTTTGATGTGTTGGTAAAAGGGTCTGGTCGAAGATGACACCAAGGTTAACGACATGGGGGGAGGAGAGCACAGTGGAGGCATCGATGGAGAGGGAGAAGCTATGGGTGGATTTGATGAGAGATTGGGGGCCGATGATGACGGCTTCTTATTTGTCACAAAAAGAAACCTCTCATGGCAATATGATAGCCGCTGGCGGAGGTGGAAACACTTTGTTCATCTTTATATAGAGTCCTTTCAAGGGACAAAATTGGGTGAAGGTGGACTTTTGTAACACTAAAAACTGATCTGTAGTTAAATATTTCAACAGTTTAGTTGCCAGGAAAAAAAATGCTGGCATTGTACATTTCTGCAAACCATGGATATGTTACAGTTGTATGTTTCTTATGAGTGTTCTGATAACATGTATATGAGCTGGTGGATGGCATGGGACCTTTGTGAGATGCTGCCAAGCAGCAGACCGCTGTTTGATACCAATAAATAACGAAACCAGTAGGTTTTTAAACATTTTGGTACCAAAACCAAAATGTAAGGGTGGAGCTACCTGCTGGGCATTTCTGCCTGACACACCTGCGACGGTGCCATTGTGCTGGCTGCAGGGTCTTCAGCCAGGGACCACCTTTCACTGTTTCGCTCCTTTGAGTCTAGAACATCTCTAAGTGGTGGAGCAGTGGCAGGGCCATCTCCCTACTGCCCCCTGCAGTCAGCCATAGGATCCACACTTTCCCCACGCCTTGTCCTTTCTTTAGAATCAGAGCCAGAAGTTCCCTTGTTCTGCCTCCTCAGCCAGCTCTTTAAAGGCCTTCCTCAGCTTGGAGCCCGTGATCCCAAGAGACTTCAGGAATCGCTGTGTGGATGTTCCAGTGTAGCCTCTGCAGCCAACCTCCACTGGATAGGTGAATGCCCTGCAGCCTGCTTGTGCGGACTCAGCGGCCGGCTCTGAGTACTGTTCCTTCTTTCTCTCAAAGGCAGGCTCCATGGGACAGCCCCCATGGGACAGTCAATTTCGCCATGATGATGGTTCCAGAAGGAGTAGACCAGCACATGATATCTGGCCATATAGGGAGGTTGTGATGATGTCTTGTGGAAGCTTCAACTGGCGGTTGAGATCACCTCCCATGTTCCATAAATATTTTAAAACAAAACATGATGTTTTCATCTGCTACATAATAACATACAAATGTAATATATCTGGTTTGCAGAAACATACAATGCCAACCTTTATTCTGGCGATCGGGTTGGTTTCAAGATAAATCAGAGCAACATACCGAGTTCATAAAAGCAGTGGAGGGAAACTAACCATACTATAAATATTACAAATCAAGGCAAATAAACAAACCTTATTTGGCTACTTTGCAGCACTGGGTTCACATCTTGGCACAGTATTGTATTTTTTCAATTATATTTCATTTTAATGCCCCAATAGGCACAAGAAATCAGCTGCACTGGACACTGAATAAAACTAGAGGAAATGGATGACATGAATATCTGTCTAGGCAGTACAAACTGCAGCACCCCTGGGATGGAGTGACTGCATCAGCTTTCATCCTCTCTGTGATGATTGTCTCTGCACAGGTATTTGCCTCCCACTCTGTTTTACATTTCTTTTGTCTTCGTCTTAGAAAGAAATGTTATTTAGGATGAAAGATGCGACCGGATTCTAAAAATGCACAACCTCTTAACTGTGAGACAGCAGGGTTATGATAATCTTTCTGTGGCATTTTCATAGCTCTTTTTAAACCATACTGTAGGCCTGCTATGTCATTACATATAATTGTCCATATTATTGTTTATTTGATTGTGCACAAATTGCACATGTAGCTGTGAAGGACCCATTTGTGAATTTGGACAACAAATTTCCATGTATTTTCTTTGAAGAAATTCTTGGGATGTTTTTTCCTACGTTTGGTTCTGCTGAGGAGTCAAAGGTTAAGTAAGCCTGTGATGTCCCTCTATGTTGTACTTTGTGTCTTATGCTTTATTTTTTTTCCTCCTCGTTTATTTGATGCACACAGTATAACGCTTTATTTTCCATTTGCTCATTGGTTAAATCTAGAAAAAAACTTTGTAAAATCCTTTAAGACATGCTTTTGTGATGGTCAGGGTAAATAATGTTGCTTTGATTCACTTTAAGTGTACAATGATGTATAGTAAAAAAAAAAACACATACAGGGAGGTACTATATATTAACATGTGAATCATGTACACCCACCCATTCCATCAGTTCTAATGTACTCTAAAATCCTCTGGAGGGTTTAAGGGAGCATTGTTGTATAACAGCAAATACACTCACAGAATGCAAAGCCGTGTCCTCACCTTGTCCTGCAGTGATATATAGCCCAGACGGTCACTCTGACTGGGAAACTCATTCAAAATAAATATTTTATTGTATTAATGAATGTCATTCATACCAAACTGTCAACCAATTTTCAGCAAGAACAGTTATTAAGCACAAAAAGTCCAGGTCTTAAACGTGGGTAGGCTACTGCAGGAGTACAATGTAACACTCCTGATGTGTCCTACAGGGCTTACCATGTTTTGGTAAAATGATGTGTGATTGGAACAAATGCATACAGGCTGATGAAGGAAGTAAATGATGCAGTAGCAGTTTCTATGGATGTTTTAATGCAGTAGTCTGTTGTTACAGTCTGTCGCCTTTCAAATCCATTCTGACTGTTGTGTTTACAGTGACCTCAGACACTGCTGCGACAGCACATTTGCACTCCAACCATGTCACATATTTTCCGCGACAACTAATGCATATGGTTGGTTATAGCCATCAAAAACATGTGGTTGGCTTTGGGAAAAAAAGAACAGGGTTTGACTTTATAATCTTACGGGACGCAAATCGTACGGGATGCAAATCTTACGGGACGCAAATCTTACGGGTCGCAAATCTTACAGGACGCTCCTGGGTGAAAGTCGTGATTGAGGGACCCCTCCGCCATCACTCCCATCCACCCTACTTGGAGTTTCGCCACCTTAACGTTCATTCTTGTCCTGCCACATTTCCCCCTGAAGTTAAACTATAACAGCGACCGGCTGCATATGATGGGGCTGCATTCCTTTCCTGAATGGTTATCGTCGTCTCTAGTTGATTCTTTGGTTAGCTTCCGGCTTTTCCGGTCACAGTGAACAATGGCGACCGAAAGAGAGAGAGAGAGAATCTTGCTGGAGTTGGAGTTGTTGGATGTCGAAGAAAGTATGTTAATACTGCAACATCTACATCGCAACAGAAGATGTTTAAAGATGGCGGGGATGGCGCAATCTGGAAATACGGAACCGGAAATGCGTTGCTACCAAGCAAACCAATCACAGCCCTCTCAGTCTGCGCTGGGTCTGTGTCGCCTCGACATGTAGTTACATTTTTTGGGAGGTGCACGTCAGGCTACGCCAGGGGCTAGGGCAAGCCTCCTGCGTAGCCATGTACCCTACGATGTAGGTACGTCGTTGATTTAATGCAGGACCATAAATCAGGCTTAAGCCACCGACACCCCTTTATTATTTTTTCTTAGCTGAGTTGCTTATTTGTGTTGATTTCTCATTTGCTGTTGTTCTTGTTCATAATAAAGACAGTACATTTCAAAAACAACAGTAATAATGATAATAATAGTAGCTGAGGAAACTTGCCTACAAAGCCAAATGTTCTGTGTCCAGCGCTGTGAAGGAGCCTACTGTAGACTCTTTTCAGCCATTTTTCAAAACCACTGGCTGTGGGAGTTTGATACTCAAACAAACTAAAAAAACACTTCACCAAATCAATGGAAAAAACTATTTTCTCAGTTTTTCTCCTTCAGTCTCTAGCCATTCATGCGGCCATGATTTCAGATAGCCTGCTCTGCAATTTCTGCCTGGTTGTTGAAAGAGATGTTGCTGGTGAATTTATCAAATGTAACTTTTCATCTTTGAGAGGACCAAAACTGAAATTTTATATACCTCAAATGGATATCTCAGAACCTTGACAGATTTTAACTTCTAAACAGGGAATAAAAGTAAAAATATAATGAAGAATCTTTGAATTCAGAACTTGAACTCAGGGTAAACTCACCCTTTATGTGTTTATTACTATTAATCCTATTTATTATGAGAATATTATATTGATGCCACAAGAGATGATTACAAAATCCTAAAGAAAATGGGTGTGAATGTGTTGTGTACTGTTGCTGATTGGCATGATTTTAATATATATGTACTGAAAACTCATTGAACCTAATGTGTTGGCTGAGTTATAAATGCAATATGAGGTAATGGAGAATTCAAAATACATCAGCATTAGGGTTTAATGCATCGCAGTATAAGCCCTGTACAAGCCCTCATAATGAGCTTATTCACAGTTGATCAGTGTCTAATACCGATTACTTTAATTTGAATGGAGCTTGTACTGTATGCAGTGGCTGAGTTGTGACATCCATTCTCATTACCAGGTCATCAAATACGAATGATTTGTCACGTCCCTTAGTATCTCATAGCAAAGGCGAGGGCATCCTTTACCATCTCTATGTGACCCACAGCTGAAACACATTGTAACAAATTAGGGTTAGGTAAGGTGTAATGTTACGTTAAAACAAATAGACATAGGTACGTATATTAAATTAGAACAACATCAACTTTAGGTTTGAGATTTGGTTGACCAACTACGGTTGGTACTACTGGCTGAAGGTCCACCTTCCCTACCTCCCACCCTATGCAGACCTTCTCACTTGTTATACTATGTCATTTGGTCTAAGCATAAGGTACTGGCGTGGATGGGTGGATGAAGTCCAAAGTGTCTCATAAACAGTGCCTTTGGCGTTGATATCACACACCAATAAGTGACATTACTGCATTAAAGAACTCAGACTTCATAGATATGTGACGATGTGAGGCGTTACAAAACTGACACTGCCCGCGATGAATTATACCACTGGGAAAGGTAGCTTTTAGCATTTGCGTCTGACGCTGAAATCACTAACAAATCAATGGCATTTGGTGACTTCGGAATAAGAACAGGATGGCATATCATCATAACAAGCTTTTTGAAAGTAGATCCTTACAACTCTAAGAATTTTTTTAATGGATGTCTACAGGATCATTTCAAACACATTACAAAGGCAGTTTGTCTTGGTGGCAAAACTACAGGAGAAGATACAACTCAGTAATGTCTTAAAAACACGTCTTTCTCAGGAATAGCTCATTAAATACAAAAATGTAATGCTTCTGCAAAGCAATCTTACCAACCATACGATTGCTATACTTTAACAACTGAATACCAAAGACTCGCCATGGATGCATATGTGACAGTAGCTGTTGCAGAGGCAGAATGTCTAAAATCACAGACAGCCTCTTCAGTCAGACACATTCATGTAGCTGGTGGTGGCATGCAAAGCAGGCACTGAAGAGCTGTCATCTACAATTCTCTTACGTGATTGACTACATTTTGCTGTAGGTTAGTGACACTTTAAGTGTATTCAAATGGTTGAAAACTTGAGACTTTTTTCTCAGTATAAAGCTATTACTTTTGCTGCCTATTTTTTTAATTTTCTTTTATAATATCTGTCTACACCTGAACAGCCAGGTTCAACCTAACCCCAAAAGGACTTTAAGTCTACCATTCGTATACACTGGAGTTTTCGAGGCCACTGCCATACAAAAACATGTCTCTCAATGGAAAATTGTAAAAAATCTGTAAAGCCATTAATTAAAAAAAAAAAAAAAAAAAAACTTGTATTCAAGTTCGGGCTTAATACTGTTTTTAAAGCATCACATTTACGAGTCTGCCCTTGTGAAAATATGCTCCCATTTAACAACTCGTTTCTCAGTAAAACCTTTAATTTTCCTGTAATTCACCACATTTTAACCTTTGTTTGCACTCACCCACGTGCACACACACATATTAGATTTGAAGCTCAGTTGTGTAATTGGAACCTTTTTAATAACATATTGAGGAGCTTGTTACAATAGAATGGGCTTAATTAATTAATGCTTCCAAGGTCTTTTGCCTCTGTTTTCAGATGGAGTGTGTAGGGCTGTGCAGTGCAATGTGTTAGTCATGAGGTTGTTTTTCCATTCGTTTGATGTTTTGTGTCAGAAGGTGGCCAGGAGGAGGAGGTGCAGAGATCTGACAGGAGAAAATACAAAATAATCATTATCTTACTATTCACATACTGGAAGAAACATGTTGCTTGGTTTTTTTTGATTTTGGAGCTGTATTTTTTCATTTGTCCTTTGGTGAATGTCTAATCCATTCATCACATCTTCCGTCATGAGGCGATGATAACTTCTAACGAATATGATGCAACAGGTCCTCTAAATTTAGTAAAAAAAATAAAAATGTTATTGTTACTGCCCTCCAAAAGAACATGTGTGTTTCATATTCTGCCACCAATACTGCGTATGTTTGGTGAGTTTCAGCAAAATAAGATCAAATAAAATACCTGTTGAAGGTCAGTGAGGGGTTGTGGTTATGTCATGGTTAGGCAGTGTCCTCATTTAGGATCCTAGGGGCTTGACGGTAGAGACTCTTCCCGAGAATCTCAGTGCTGGCCTGGTGTATCCAGTACCTTTCTTCACATCCTCAACAGGGGTAAAAGGCTGTCATCTGGGTGGCTGGGCTCCTTAGAGCCCAAACACATGCCGCATTTTTTGCCCCCGTAAATCCACTGTTGTCAATGCAAGCACGTGGAAGGTACACTCAAGCCACACCGTCACAGCATACAAGTGTTCCCAAGTGTCTTTCAGGGTGTGATGGCTATCCCTTAAGATTAACAAATTTCAGCTTTTGGAAGGTAGCAAGGGACACCACATGTCATGTGACAATGAAAAACCAATCACAGCAGATATCTTTCCTTTCTATCAATTCAATCATAGATCGTATAAATGATGAGTGTATCTACTGTGACATCACCCATTGGTTTGTGGACTACCAAGCCTTGTGTACCATCGCCATCTTGGTTTTTGGAGCCAGAAGTGACCATATTTGGAAGAGAGGTTGGAACTGTAGAGGAGCAAGGGGTGGATCTGACTCAGAAGCTAGGACACCATGGTATATCTTTGGGCCTTAATAAAAAGTAAATGGGTGAGTTTTAAAAAAAAAACCTGTACAGTTGACATGAAAGTTGAAATGAGTTGTAGAGGCTGCGGTGTGTCATGTGATGTGTGTCAAGTACCACACCTAGCACACACCGGATGTGTCTTTGTATTAGCTTAAAACCATGTGTGGAGAGCCCTTAATTAAACTTTTCTTACCTAAAGAGACGATTTTGAGAGATACCACTTATCAGGCAATATCTTTTTGGCCATTGTTTTTATAATGACAAGATTGTGGGTTGTTTAGCTCGAGATACTTTCCCACCTTAACAAGTCTCCTCATCCATTCAAGCTGCCATAGGAGCAGAGAAAACGAGCTGCTACAGAGTTGAGTGAGGGAGAAATGCATTTAATTCTGGGGGCGGCGAGGCTGGAAATAGGATAGTGGTGTGAAGTGCCACAGGGCGGCGCGTCCAGGAGCACCGATGCAGGTCTAGCCACCCCTGGTGTGAGGTTGTACATTGAACCCGCAAACACAACCCCCTCCACTTTTTTGGTCAAAACGTGTCAAATTAATTCTGTCCTTTTACTTGTGAGGATGGGCAGGAGCAAGGTAGGTAGAGTTTGTTTCAAGTCAAGTGTGGAAAGAGCCTAGCTTTTCACAGAGACTGACCGACACTGATAAACAATCCTATTAACCTCTGCCAGATGCATTATGGCCACGCTCGAGGCAGTAAAACCTTTACTTATTGCTCGTCTGATAATTACTTTTTGATTTCCATTTTTTACTGCCACAAATAATTTTGCTCAAACATAAACACTGTTTTCTTTCCCACAACCAGTCTCCTCCCAGTTTTTCCCACATCGGGACTTGATGTGTGCTAAGACAGGCAACTGACTGTCCAGGAAGGTAAACCCTTCCTCCACACACTGTTATACTTCATAAGAGGAAGATAGTTGTATGGACTGCACTCCACTGATAAAATAAAGGCATGGAGTAAATCCACAGCATTTTTATAGGGATTAGGAGCTGGCATACCCACTGCTTAAACAAATTAGCTCTGAGCTGGTGCAAAACCCCCTTGTTATAATGTTAATTTAGCCCTACAGGACATCCAGCAGTTAAAGTCAGACATTTCTATAGATTCAGATGAATCCCCTGGTGAATGTGAACTTGATTTAAACTAAGTCATAATAATGACTTTAGCTTGAAATTCTAACAATTTTTATAGAAACAGATAAATGACAAGAGAATAAGTGAATGAACTACATCATAGCTGCAGGGAGCATATGTGCAGCTGATCATGTAATAAATGATCAAGCTTTTGTACCATATGGAATGCAGATATACTGCAGGGCTGCATTATAATTAATTACTTTTATGTATGAACAGTTAAGGGACAACAATTGAGATCTGTACTGTGATAAAATGCAAATCTTGTTGGCCACAGGCAACAATTCTGGCTTTGACAAATAAATGTTTTTTTTTAAATACACCCTGACCTATTCACACATCCAACTGCTCAAGACAGAGGACACCACAGTGACCCAGGTCACATTTCTCCAGCCATAAAAGCAAGTGATGAAGCAATAGTACTTGTTTGATGATGCAGAGTGACGTTTTCCACTTTTTTCCATTAATCTGTGCTCCAGCTAATCCATACTATAAACACAATGTCATTTTTTTGTCAACAAAATGCCACTGTAACAAAGACATTAGGTTTATTGCTCCGGAGATTTTTTTTATCAGCTGAACGATTTGCACAGTTGTGTATGTACATCGTTTCTGATATATGCAACCAAACTGTACGCAAACTGCTACACTTTTGTTTTTTTAAGTGTGCGCTCATATAACATAAAATATAACTTTTAACATATAGGTTACTCAGATTCAAGATTAAAATACACATATATTAGCTGCTGAAAATAAATACGTACTGTAACAGGAAATTAAAAAAAATTTAATTAAATTAAAAAAAAAAAAAAAAGATCCAAAAGCTGCTGATTTAACCAGGACCCAACTGTTCGATAAATTTAATCTGGATCAGAATGATCTGGATTTGGAAATCCCATGTTTTGCTATCCAGGATCAGCTAATCCATTTTACTTTTGTACCGGTTTTGGATTTGGATTGGATCATCCCCAATCCAGATTCAAATTTTTCAAGATTGCCCTATTTGGATAATCAGTGCTCTAAATGGCACTATCACACTGTAAGATACTGGCTATGTAAAGAACAAGTAAAATAACCAGTGTGGGATCAATTTAAGTGTTTTATTTGAAAAGAGAGACAACAGCACAGGGAATGCAATCATTAAAAACTACTTAAATGTAAAGTGATAACTTAAGTTCAAATTAAAGCAATTATCTCAAGGTCACTATCTAACACCGAATGAGGTAACACAATGGTAAATGAGCCTGTGGCCTACTGATGAAAGCCCTTGCATTTCCAATCACAGTATATATATATATATATATATATATATATATATGTATACTCTACAATTGCTTCTTATTGCAAAGTGCCACCAAAGAGAATGGAGAATTTTGTTTAATATTGACAGTGTAATGTGTACTTTATCTACTTTATCCCTGTCTGATTACTTCTAAACAACTAGGCCCAGATGTTAACAGTAACCTGACATAGGATTCTGTAGCTCTGCCTTTAAAGACCACAGTCACTGGACAAAGCTTACTGCAGCAAAACAGTAGTCTCCTACTCAGAAATTAGACAAGAAAACACAAGTTACCAGATGTAACTCCAGTAAAATGCATGTGTGGCATTATAATAATGATAATGTTATGCTGAAGCTTTTTGTAAATGAAATAGCTTGTATGCAAAGCAAACAGGTTATTTTGGTGAAAAGAAGCCAGCAAGTGAGAAAGACAGCTGAGAGATGGCGTGGGAGAGACAGAAGCTTCCAGTTATTGATGAGACTTGTATTTTTTGTCATGGACGCACCAGATGCTTTATATCAGGGATTTTCAATGTTTTCAGGCCAAGGACCCCTTGGCTTTTGTCCTGTGTAACTGGACAGGCTGTTTCAGACTGATGAGGGCAGGGATGTGAGTGCATTTAAAGGTTTTGTATATGACATTCAGAGCATTTATATAGCAGCAAACCACTACTTGGTATGTAAAGATATATTGGAGTCATGGCGTCCCAGCAGAGAATGATGTCACACTCCCTCTGTGTGTGTTGTGATCTGAGCTCCTCTGTGCTGCGGTTACTATTGGTATCAGGATGACATCATCACAGTGTAGCACCCATTCTCTGTTTCCCCCTGGTTAACACTGTAATGTCTTTCAGCACTGTTGCCATTCTTAAGCGCTATTATTAAAGTTAGCACCATTAGCTGGTAGCTGCCAGATCAGCCACCTCCATGTTAAGAGCTGTGTGCAGACAACTCATGTTCTCTGAATTTAACATAGAGCCCTTTTAATTAATCCCCCCACCCTCCAGTTTATATTCCATCTTATCCAGCTCTGTTACACTTTGTGCTGCTGCAACAACATAGCAGGTGTGCTTGGAGACGCCCACACAGTCCATTTGCCCAACACCTACTGCTCTGCCCTTATTAAAATAGGTCCCAATGTGTTATATTCCTATACCACCTGTTTGTTGTTATGTTTGCTATATTTATATGTCAATGCATGTCACAAACATATCTAATGCCAAGGACCACACATTGCCCCCCAAAAAATTTCATTATGTTTGACCACTGAATCATAGCCTCTCAAAGCATAACATCTTGTTGCAGCATATGTGTGGTCGACCATTACTCTATATCACAAAATAAAGTGAAATAGTCACTGTATGGGAATAAAGGCCTAATTAAACCACAATACAATCCGATCACACATGATAAATTCTTCTAGTGTTGTGACAGTGATATCAACAGGTGAAATCTTGTTTTTAAATTCATTGAATTATTAAAATATATTGTAGCATGTTTGGGTTTTTCAATTGCTGGAATAAGGCAAAGGGATGCACTCTGAACCAGGAAGTGCTCTTTATTTCACCTCCGCACCACTTAGACACTCCTGAGAAGTCACTAACTGTGTATACGAATTAACTCATGGTGCAAAATGTCTTTTACCACAACATTAACTGTAACCCATTAGAACCATTGTGAAATACATAAACATTAACTGCTGCATCAGTGATTCACAACACATTTCTACACAGTTTTCTTCAGCTTAGGGCCTTAAACACATTGTCTCACGGCCTGCTGGAAAACTCCACCCATTTAGCCCTCACACACAACAATATCTTAAGTGTACAATGATAATGTTGTTCATTGGTCTTAAACTAATTAGGTGAAATCGGCTTTATAAATTGTTCACAGAGGGATGAGATTTTGTGTCAAGTTAACAAAGTTTTCGTGTCATTTTGATAATCTGGGGCATTTGTGTAGAGTTTACATTAAAATTTTGTGTCATAAATGGATTGGGGTTTACAGTGTGCCATCTAGTCTGAGTGGAGAGGCAGCACAATACAATCTTGGAACCCACCAGCTATCTAGCCTTATATTAGCTTTTATTTAAATTTATCTGCATTCATAAGCAGATATCTTTATTCATAGAGATTAGCTGAAATGACAGGTGCATGGAAAATGAAGTCTTGGGCCAGATATCCACTGGCTACACCAAACGTCCCGAAATATTAGCTGCTGTCCCGAAAGGCTTATCATGGTCAGACCGATAGCCAGTGGGTTCCAAGACTGATACAATGATAACCTAATTCATCACTGACCCATGAAAAAGAAGAGGGGGGGGGGGGAGTGGCTATACAAGCTCATATCAAAGATGATTAATCATTGGTAATTATTCATGAAAACATTCTTTCGTTAGCTAAACTGCTACTTAGACTTTGATTCTTGTATTTAAAAAGGCCTGTTGTCCTTCCTCTTTCTCCTTTCATGTTCAACATAAATTTAGTTTGTGCAAAAAAGATTGAAGTGTTAGTTATACTCAGCAAAGACATTATTTTCAATTCGGTGACATTTGAATCAGTTAGACTACACAGTTATCACCCCAAATTCACTGGTGCCTTACCCTCGGTGCACAATCTAACGCACTGACGGATTGACGCTTACCGGAAGTCATTCATTCCAATGGAGGTGAAAATGACCAATAGTAACGGACTAGCGCGCAGCACGGCAGTGGTTCCGTTGACCATCGGACCATGGAGGCGTTGGATTTTTCTTACTCAGGCGTTGACAACATGAGAGAAACGGAGAGTTACGGTGCCGGAAGTAGGAAATAAATTGCAATTACAATATGTCATTTATTAATGCAAAAGAAAAATAAGCATAAGCTTTTTTTTCTACTATTAAAAATGATTGCTGACCATAGGTTGATTTCTATGTGGTTGATAATTAATCTATATTTTCGAATTTTGTGCTCATTTCGCGCCTATGTCAGCTCTTTCAACAATACACTACTCAACTCGTCTCAGTTCAGTTGGGACAGTGACAGTCAACATGAGAGATTTTTGCAGAAAGATATTGCTAGCTCTTCTGCAAGATGACTTTGTTAACAGCTCTCACCGACAGCAACATCACAATGCAATGGACAAGCGGACACAGTAAGAATGAGGCTGTCGTCCATCTTGAAATGACATCAGCACGCTGGCTGACCACATCCGTTCTACGCGCTGCTCGACTCACGCTGCTTTCAAGAGCAAGCTCAAAAGTAGAAGAGACGCCAATTTTTTGCACAAGTCGCAAGCGAATGGTCGCGGTATTCAACAAAAAACACGAGTTTGCGTATGTTGTGACCTCTCTCGGCCACTGTAGACATCTCCCCCTTGACCAAGGGAGACCTGACAGGCACATGTTTCATGTACTTACCCATTTGTAGTGCTAAATATGAATTCTCCAAGCGTTGGAATAATCACTGGCACTGTCACTTGCTAATTAGCTCAGTCAGATAGAAGATGCTCCTTGGTGTCAGAGGTTGTGAGTTTAAGGCCCTGTTTATACGACAACAATTTCAACTGAAAATGGTAAACTTTAGTTGCGTTTTGGCTGATCGTTTACACGACAGCGGCGTTTTGGGTGCCTGAAAACACAACATTTTGAAAACGGGTTCCAGAGTGCAACTTTTTGGAAACATCAGCATCTCCGTTGTCATGTAAACTTGCAATATGCAGTCCCTTTGAAAACGGAGACTTTTTGCACATGCGCATTACGGTTCCAGTCACTAGGCATGCCGACCGTCACAACAACAATGTCGAGCTCTGTTTGTGCTGGGGCCTGTATCACGAAGCAGGATTAATGTCTTAGCGAGGTAACTTCAGGGTTAACCCTGGGTTTTCGGTCTCACGAAGCCGGTTCAGTTCTTATCGGGGTAGATCACCATGGTAACTTACTCTGAACGGCTATCCTGCTCCGGAGCAGGGTAAGTTCAGGGTTGAATCTGATCCTATAAAAAGCACCAACCACTGGCCAATCAGCTGTTCGGAAAAAAATGACTCCACTGACAGTAAATGCAGCCCAGTCATGACGGGAAGTTTAATTAATTTGATTGATTTTGATTTGAAAGTCTATTTTGAACATTAAAAAAACAAAAGAAAGCAACAACAACAGACAATGAAAAGATTGTTCAAAAAGGAGTGGAAAGAAGTCCAAATTTCATCCCACCCCTTCATAAGAAAGAAACTGATCATTTGCGGACACTTAATAGCACCATTAATTAGTGCCAACATTTTTTTTTGTTGGAGGAAATGATCCCTGTTAAAGATAATGGGCCTAATTGACAGCTTTGCTGCTGGAAATGTGGAAAGTAGCCTATCATGTCTACACTTCATGGTGTTTGAGGGATTTTCCTTTTATTTTTTAAAGAGGGAAACTAGGTATATTTTGCGCAGCTGTTAATTTCTAACACAGTTCAATATCAGGATGATTTTATTCAGACTATCAGTTTGGTGTTCATATGATTTAATTGTGGCATATATAACGTTATGACAAAGAAGACCAGTTTATCAGACGCAGTGATATTAGACGATAGTTGTAATACACGCAATTCATCTGCGCAGCATTGATTTCATGGGATTCAAGGGTGTGATCAGTGTCAGATGTACAGCTACAGGTACTGTAGCTACTTGAACCGGTGATGAGTAATTTAACCTACACATAATTTTATTTGCTCCCTTGTTTTGTCTTGATTTTTCCCTCTGTCCTCCTCTATTTCTTCTTTCCTGACCCATTTTTTTTCTTCTTCTCTATTATGTGATTTCATTGATGTTTTGACAGGGGAATTTCTTTGATAAGCTTTTAGTGGCTTCTAACCTCTCCGGCACTTTTCTTTTTTTAATCTTGTAAATTTTATACTGTCTGTTTTAACATTATGTGCAAATTAACTAATCTAAACTAAAACTAAACATTATTCATCCCGTTATGCGTTGCCACGCATGTTTCCTCCTCCTGCAGCTGCCACGGTGTTGGCCTTTTCTGTAATATTGCTTTTGTCCTTCCTTATATTTTAGTAGAGTTAATCTCTGATCCTCACGAGAAATACTTTTGTTCCTCACTTACGGCGCTCTGTGACGCTCAGTGACGCTGCGCTTCTCTCATGATTGTGATTGGTCCGCTGCGTGCGCGTTCACGGCTCTTGGTAAAGCAACCCTGGGTTGAGTTACCGAGTTTATATCCAGCGTCGTGATACCGATTATCCTGATTGCCATTGTTAGGGTTAGTCAACCCAGGATAGGTCTGGGTAACCCAGGAAAGGTTGATCTCGCTTCGTGATACAGGCCCCTGCTCACCCTGTTGATTTGAAGTGAAGTGTAGATCTGTTACTGTCACAACTCCACCTCGTCGTCCATCCAGACAAAGTTATCTGTGCATGCTTTCGCCATTGTGTCTTCTTTGTTTTGGTTTGTAATCACGGCGTTGTAGAGGAAGGCGCTTCAGCGCAGGCGCATGGCATCATGCCGTGGTGTCCAGTAGGGTTCATTTGATAGTGTTCCACAAATGGTCACACATAACACATGCAAATTTAAAAAAATATGGATAAATATGTGTTTGAAAAAATAAATAAATGTGGGTGGCGCGGTGTACAGTGGTTGGTACTATTAGGGCATATAAAAAGTGTTTAAGGTTCAAACCCAGCGGCTGGGACCCTTTTGTGTTCAGTTTGCATGTTCACCCAGCTAAGCATAGGTGTTCTCTGGATTCTCTGGGTTCTTTCCTCCCACAGTCCAAAGACTCTATATTGCCCATAGATGTGGATGTGAACATGAATAGTTAACTGCCTCACTGTGATAGTCTGGCATCTGTCCAGGGTGTACCCCGCCTCTCACCCAGTGTCAGCGAGGATGGTCTCCAGCACCCCCGCACCTCTCAATAGGATAAGAGGTTACAGATAATAAATAAATATGTATAATCTCAGACAAACTGCAGACAGAAATCAAGCCAGTCAAGCCTATTTCTCATTTGGTAATTACATCCAGAAGTTAACAGAAATTTCTATACAACTCTACAAAGAAACTGAACAAAGAGAAACAAAAACATGCCTGAATGTACAGCACTGCACAGGTCCTTAATTTGTTTCAGCACCAGCCCTGTAATGCTTTTCTGTAAGCTGCCCTATACAGAATGTTCCAACACCTGCCTGTGAAATTAAACCGCGGCTAAGCCAATTTCTGTGAGATTAAATCCGGACAGAAGCCGACGATCCTTTTATTAATTCATTGTGTAGTAATTGGCTACTTCAGCGCCGACATTTACATGCTCATTTCTGTTGAGTATTGTTGATCATCCAGTTCATTACAACATGACTCCCACCTGCACTTCAAATTCAGTGAATCGCACAGTGAGTCATTGTTTAAAGAACCGCTGGGCATCTCTCCATCATAATTCCATGCTGGACATCCATACAGGGTTGGGTTTAAAGGGAAAGTTGAGATTTTGGCATAAGAAATTCTTCACTGCTCTGCAGCACAGTCACATATCAGCTGTTTGAAGAAGAACACGCCACTCCAGTGCTCCACAAACTGCCATCACATCCATGCTTTGGTAACGTGCTGTGGGTTAAAGCAGTCCTTCAAAGACTTTCCAGCTCTTTAGTCAGCTCTGTCACAAGCAGCTTTCATTTGTATGCTTTGCCTGCTTTGGTCCCAGAGCACTTTCAAAAAACACTTAAGTATCTGTCATAAACAGTGGCCACATTACCACATCAATCAATCCTTCAATCGATGTCTCATTATAGAAAAATTTAAGAACTTTGATGTTTTACTTGGACCACTGGCCTAAATTGGGTATAGCGCCAGCAAGAAGTGGAGTCTTTAAACTGCAAAGAATTACGATGCTCAGATGTATGCAACAAATCAAATCCATTGCATTTCAACTGGCCTTCTGCCGGGGATGAATTGTGACTGCCCTTGAGGAGACAAAGCGCCCCCCGCCCCAAAAACTGACTGTCATATAATAACTCTCTCAAACATTTGTAGCCCTCTCGGGTGGTAGATTGGTCATGGCTCTCAGTGGCCATGGAGACTGTACACACTGAATTGTTAAAGAACATTAATTTGTTCACAGGCCAGTGCCCCCAAGTTTTACTCACTTAAAAAAAGGGGTGAGACCAATAAAAGAATTCATTCTGTTCGATCTCTTCCCTCTGTTTGCCTTGGATGTCTGCTTCTCTCAGTTCCTCAAGGTGAAGCACCTCCTCAGCGATGTTGCCATTGATAAATAGCTTCCGAGCATCTTTTGATGAGACGGTAAAATGCCCTGCTAGAGACACCGAAGGGCTCCTCAATATGTTATGGATGGCGAGCTCCCCAGCCATCACTTGCTTCAATTATTGGATCCACAGGAAGGAGTCAATAAAATGTTCACTTTCTTGAATCTAGCAGAAGTTATGAATGTGTCCTTCAGGTTCAGGTGTACCTTTATACAGACTGTACTTTAATACAGACACCATTGATCCGATGAGCCGAAGGGTCAAGAGTGTCAACAGCAGAGATTTTATGAAGAACAGATAAGAGACGACCGCCCGCCCAAACATTTGCCTCTAGTGAGTGACAGAAAGCTTTAAGATCAATATCAATCAAATATATTCAGTCACAAAAGTCAGCAATCAAAACAAAATGGTCCGTGCCTTTGTTCAGTCTCTTCTGCAGTACCAAAATATTTACTGCTTCACTCTGCAAGAGTGAGGAATACTAATCGAGTTTTAAAATGTCAGGCCTACTCCAATACAGCTCAAAGATTGACATGAAGAACTTTGATGGTTTATCGCCTGCAAACTTCCCCATAGAATTCTGCAAGAAAATTAGTGTGGAGAGAAGCTCCAGTACTTAAAATGGATACAAGTACCTGCATTTCAGTAAATAGGAAATAGTAAATCATTAAAAATGCATACGCAGCTACCTGTGCATACATAAATACTCCAGTGTAGCAAATTAATCTTGAAAGCAGTGGAATAAAAATGTTTTTTCTTCCATTAATACTGAACTTCCATGAATTTTAAACTGGTTCTCATGCTCTGATTTGTTCTGCGCCCACCACTTTTACTTTTGTAATCTGCAGTGTTAATTTGAATAACAGTGGGTAACACTGTCAGCCCTGAAAGCTCTAAGCAGTTTTGTAATTTACATGCATAACTATTCCCTTCTTGTTCAACGGAAGGCAGTGGGGTTTCTGAAAAATCTGTCAGTCATCAAGTCTTTAGTGTCAACGCCACACCCATCAAGCTAAAACACATCTGCTGCTGGACTTTTATTTCTTATTTCACAGTGTTCAAGATGACTCTGCTCTCTCCTGCTTTTAGTCTTATTTTAGCTTTTCTTTTTTTATTATTATTTGCTGTGATTCTCAGAGATCGCCTGTCAATCACAGTACAGTCAGCTCTAAGATGTCTTTTTTTTGTGCGTTTATATGTATATTGTGTAATATTACCAGTTACTTGTATCTGTTTCCAAACATGGGTGTGTAAAGAGTTGTAGAACACCAGGAGTTCGGCCCTTTGACAGGAGCCCCCACCCCAACCTGCTACCAAATAACATCACAAAATAACTAAATGTTTAAATGTGCTGCCCCCAACAACAAAACCAGGAAAAAAAATATATAATTAATCAATGTCACTTGCAAAAAGCGGAACCTCTGCAATTAGTCATTAGTCATACAATGCAAATTAATTTCCACCAGAACAGTGTGTTTGGCAGAAAGCGTGAAGGAGTAGCATTATTAATTTCCACTCCAAAAAATCCACCCATGAACACACAATTATTCAAAGCTATGTCTTGAAACAAATAACAATATAAACATTAAATGTCTCATTTACATTGCGAAAGAGTGAACCTAATGAGAAACATGCCAGTGAACCCCTGTTTTACACACAGGAATTAGTTTTGCTTAATGAACATCATTCACACAGCATGGTGTATCAACAAGCACTTTATACTGCCAGAGCAATGCGTGTATAGTCCTCACCTGAGACATACTGTAACCTACAACAGATAAGGCTGGTGAAAAAGAAAGTTAGTCCTCCAGAGTCCTCTATGAATAACACTGCAGTTTTCAGTCTAAAGTCTTCCCTTCTCCTTTCTCTTTGCCTGGTCAGGACTTTTTCTCTGTTTGATGTCTGCATTGACAATCAGTGTGTTACACACTGACAGTGCATTTTGGTTCTTGTCCTTGAACAAGGTAAGTTTAAGTACGCACTTAAAGTAACAGAGCAGAAACTGGATGTAAAGGACTAACTCTTATTACTTATTACTATTAGAAAGAAAATTCTTAGTCAAAGCAGTAAGACATGCTTTGAGTAAAACAGGTAGTGGCTTATGTAATACATTATTTAAAACTATGAGTTCAAAATATCCCATAATTGCTGAGATAAAAACTGGTCAAGAAAACGAATCAGAAAACATCCAACAGCCACACAGGCTGGTACTTTACGCTGTCTTAACTTTGTTGATAATGTTTAATGTAAAGCTCCTCTTCTTTGGAAAACATGGTCAACCTTTAATAGACAAAAATTTAGCTTATTAGCTCAATAGCTGATTGGGTACTGCCGTCTATACTGCATACACTATGTACTTTCTTACGTAGTGTGCAAATTTTGACAGGGTTGTGTTTTGAATCAAACATGACCGATGCGCACTTAACGAAAATGACAATCACAAGATCTGGCACCTTTTCTTCTTCTGCTTGGTAAATTGTAACCATGCAGGCAGAGCATTATTGCAAACATTTGGGAAACGATTTTTATATTTGCCAGCATGTATGCTTGCTATGTCTGCTTGGTTGCTCACTTGACTTCTTCTAGTAGTGGGACCAAGTCATTGGTCACAATTTTAATCATACAAATCTTCGTCCAATCCTCATTTCTATGGGATAGAGCTTGAACGCATCATACTGCCATCTTGCTAAACAGTCATTGTATTCCTCTTGTATGTGTTCATTAACTTAAGTTTGTGGTCGGTAGTTTCAAGCATGCTGTTTAGCCTGCCCAAAAAATTGATGTGACACAACAGAAAAACATCAGCCACTGCCATTGGTTTGTCATCTCATTAACCAATAGGCAGATGACAGTCAACAAGGTGAATATCAGTCGATATAGACATTCAGCCGATAAATTAGTGCATCCCTACCATTCCGTCAGTTTGGATGTTACGATGTCAAGTAACAAGCTTGCTTCCCTGTGAGTGTAGCAACACACACACACATCATTAACATGATATTGACAAAATAAAATATTTACACAAAAGGTTGACCAATGCAAAGCCCCACCTGCTGGCACAACACGTTTTAATCCCAAGTCATCACATGTCACTGCTTTGTTAGTGGCATTTCACATCTATATATCACGCAGTAGGTATCACTACTTGTGCTGTTGAGGTTGCAGCATGCCCTACCAAAGCCAGGATGTCAACAAAAATCACATGGTTAGGTTTAGGTAACAATAGCAGTTGGTTAGGTTTAGAAAAAACATCATGGTTTGGCTCTCCTGGAAGCGAACACTGGCCTTCAGGGTGAAAGTCTGGAGTTCGTTGAACCCATGCACCAACCCTCCTGCCCGCCTTATATGGACTTTCCTGCTCCTTATGTCATTACCGGGGGCATTTCAACCTAACGCCGTCCAGCCGCGTATCATACCACCGTGACAGGTGCTGCCCATTTGGGTATCATACTGCTGCAGCTGCACAGCCAACCATTGGTGTTATCATAACACTGCCAGAGATTCTGTCCGTCAGCGTTACAACTGACGCTGCCCCGTGGTGTATAATACAGCCCAAAAAAAATCACTGATAAAGCAGCAATATTTGACAACTTCAGAATGAGAAGGAGCTGGCTGGCAACAGACAAAGTGTGATTTTGATGGTACTGAATATTTAGAAATGTATTATCCTTGTTTGAAAACATCCTTAGTTGCAGCTGTTAATGTAATATAGTACAATTTAGGGGCAGTGGCTGGATAGAATAGTTTTAAATGGTGTTTTAAATGTACTTTACTGAAGAAGCTGCTATGTGGAGGTAGCTCTACGCTCACACTGTTAAGTGCAAGGCACACTTGTCAAAACAATAATATGCATGCCCAAAGCCTTTGGCAATGAATGGTACGAATTTGATGCCTTGTGCGTCTGATTGCCTGTTGCCCTGCAGCAATTTGATTGGCTATTTCCCAGCATTGTTCTCTTCATTTGCTCATAATTGGCAGATATTACTGAAATTTTAAAAGTCTACCTTTAAAAAAATATTGGGATTAAACATTTCAGCTTCCATCTGCTGCAGGATGTTGTTATAAACCAGACCACAGGTAAAAATGATCATGTTAAACGTTATGGAATGGTTCTCAAAAAAAAAAAAGACTAATTGCTAACTTGATAGAGAAGATCTTTTTCCCCTCCCTGTGTGTTATTCTGGCCATGAACAGGTTTTCAGGATCTCAAGCATCTTTCTGAGAGGATTACCAAGCATGAAAGCAGCAGGACAACACAGACTTGTTTGGCACAACCATTTTTCCCCCCTAAAAATGCCAATAAGCATGTTTTAAATTGGTTTTCTCATAGCAGCAGAGTAGCTTCACATTATCTGACAGCTTTTCTGCCTTGTTAACGAGAGCGATTAATTCATCTGTATTTTAAAAAATGAATACATGGCATCATTATAGAAAGACAGCATATTATCATATGTGAAATGTAATGAAGAGATGTGCCAGAAACCATCAGAGCATCAAATGTAAAGCTTTCACAAAGTCACTGTGGACTGAATCACTATTGTGTCATACAGTATGAATTGGTAATAGTAGCAAAACAGATGTTTATTTACATGGAAATCTTATGAATTATTAGTTTTAATTGGGCCCTTGCATTCCCCTCACACTCTCCCACTCACTCTGCTGGTGTCTATCAAACAGTTCATTTGTGAGGCCACCGGATACATTATTGATGCACTATTAGTACCACTCTGCTTTGAAAAACACAGCCATCTCAGTAGATAAATATGCAACGAAAGAAATCATTAAGCAGCCCGGCCAAGCTTGACTGCCACGAAGTTCAGCAAAGTGCAACAGCAGTCAAGCCCATGTGTCTATAAAATCCCCTGGATCAATTGAAGAAATCAGAGACAAATCCCAATAGGAATAGCGCGGCTGTTTGGCAAAAAGTAAGTCACCGGGGCAAAATTGATTATTTGACAATCCTGCTTAACTCCACATGTCAAGCCAAGCCTTATGGATTATCATTACACTCATGGACAATCACTCACACAAATAGTGCACTGGCCAGCCTGAGGATCAGTAACAGTTATGCCTAGCACAGCAGATAACACAGCTACAGTGGACAACTGGTGGCCAACAATCTGATCTCTACATGGCGAATTAATCACCAGCAACCGGCTTAATCCACAATATAAGCCTTCTTCCAGCCTCTCCGATGCACAGAGCACATTCAGAGCGGTTAACAATTAACTTCCTTTAATTTTAGCCTGCATTGAACTGTTGTATAAGCCTCCCCCAGTTTACCTCGCCTACTCTCACAGAATCCATATTGCTTCTGAGACTGTTGAAAATGTGGACAGTTGGCTTGGGTAGCAGGATCCTGAACAGTATTGAAAGTTGAATAACAAACTGCATGCATCCAAATGGTGCTATTGTAATGAAAGTCAATGTCAAATAGGCCCTGAAGAGGAAACTCAATAATTTCAGTCTCTCAACAGGCATTTTCAAAAATTCATTATCAGACTGTTTTAAAAACAAGCTCACTGCATGGATGCTTTATAAATGAGACTACCATTGTAATCATTTGTATTGTTGCAATATTATAGCCACCGATGGCAGCACTGAGTGCACTGCTGCTGAGCAGCTCCTCATTCAAAGGTAGAGGAATAAATCCTGTTTAGACACCATAGGAATCATGACATCAGGAGAAGAGAAGGAAACAGTGCAATGCTGTTATTGAGCCACAACATCCACAGAGGGATGAGGTAGTTTTCTAACTAAGCTGTGCTTAATTGTGATTGTGTCTAAGCCAAACCTTAACCCTAGCTATGTACTGGAAAGCAGTGTATGACCATCGATGAAGCTTCTGACACGTCTCTTTTAGACATCTGGCCCATTTCTTGCCTGTTATGACCCATGTTTACGTTTAGTGTAGGTGGCGACATCTAGTGGACATAGTAATGATAGGAGCAAAGTAGAAAGTCAGGTGACATAGCACAGAAAGCAACAGAGTCCGCTTACAGAGTTGGTTGGGGTGGATGGATGGATCAAACAAACAGAGAACCTTCAACCAAAAAGCAAAGGTAGGGACATAAAAGCTAAGTGGCCATGTGTGTTGGATGACTTGTTAACTAGCAATGCTTTTGAGTGGTAGTCGGACCAAACCACCAACTCAAAGCGTCAGCATTCCATGACCTGGGAATGAAGACTCACCAATCAACTATCTTTCTCCAGATTTACTTACAGCACTTTTAGAACCCACCAAAGATTTCAATGTGATTCAAATCCACTGAGATACCCACTCAAGGACATTCCATAATTGTCCTGCTGGAAATTTCAGTGCTTATAGTGCTTCAATTTATGCACTGAGGGTAGTTTACCAATTCCTGCAGCAGCAAAACACCCACAACAGGATGGACCCACCTCCATGCTTGACTGTCGGCTTGGTGTTCTTCTTTTCATAGACCTTGCCCTTCTTACGCCACATATACCACTGAGCCATGGGTCCAAACACTTCCAGTCAATCTCATCACTCCATAAAACAGAGTCCCAGAAATTTCTTGTGACTTTTTCTGTTCTTTTTGGTCAAGAATGACTTGTTCTTATAGACTGTGCTGATACTTATGTGTCTCTGCCTTTATCAGGACCTCCTGCAAGTCTTTGGCAGTGTACAGTACACAAGGATTTTTCTCAGCTGTTGATTTCAAACCCCTGATCCCCCTTGGAGAAATCTTGCTACTCAGCTTGAACCACTACATAGGCAAAGTTTATATCTGTATCACAGCTGGAGCAAATCCACTGTCACTGTAGAGAGGTGTGTGTTTTTGAACAATTCTGTAGCCTTCCATACTATTTAGTGATGAAATAAAACAAATATGATATGATAAAATCATGCTACCCAGAAAGATGATGAGTATGATTATGTTGCTCAGCCTACACAATTATTTTCAACTCTAGCTCTAACTTCTAATATGTAAACTCTTACACACTCAGCAGGGTTAAATGCCTTCAGTTGCAACTGTGTGTTTCGTACCGGAGAGCAGTTACAGTACACAGTATTTTGCTTGTGGTTGTTTTCTGTTTCTTAATACCTATTTGCTTTTCTTGCCATCCCTTGTGTGATTGTGTATTTCAAACATTCACTCTGTAACAACATTTAAATATGTAAGGTGAGTGACATATTTAGGTTCTTCCTGATAGCCACAGAATAGGACCATAGGCCTTGACAGTGATGTGGCATATACAGGTCTGGCATAAGCACACACACACAGAATTTATGGTCCCTGCTTCAAAACGTGCAATTTTGTTTTGTGTTGTGAGACCTTTAATACAATCAACACTGCTGCTCCCTGTACTCTAGAATCAAAGGGTAATACTGGAGGTGTGGAGCAGAGGCATAGTTTGTTTGGATGTGATCATTAGCTTCAGAAGTAAAATGAAAGGTGTCAGGTTGGGGCCTCAGGAATCAACCCCTGTACTCAGTGTGCCATCGATTTAATTTCTAACTCCACTCGTTTACCCCTCTGTATGAAGATCCACTAGGCTTTGTATGCTTCTGCTTATTTCAGCTGTCTCCACTGATGCTGCACTTTTTTCAGTAACTCAGCCTCACCTGCTATGACAGTCACACAACAGACAGAGGCACATATTTCATGCAGCAGCATTGAAAACTGAAAACTAAAGTAGCCCCTGTACTTCATATGATTCAGGCCTGCGGGCGTCCCAGAGTGTAAATTGCACTGTGTCAAATTATTTGCTTGTATGCCAGAAAATAGCAACCAGCTATCTATTCTAGCAATTCTTCCAGCAGCATTGCTAGAGAAAGAATAATTGTTACAATATTTCAGCATTCTGGTAACAGTGTTGAAATCCAGCTGGAGAAAGAGGCATCGCATGATTTTCAACAGACAAGTTTTGTTGGGAGCAATGAGAAAGGGAGCGAAAGATGAATATGCCAGAGGCTCCAACTCCGGGGACCTGGGGGAAGAGGATGGCATATTTAATGCCAGCATTTTCATGCATTTTTATTCACCACCAGCATCTCTTGTATTGCATACAAAAGCGACCCCCCAGTCATATTAATCCACATGTAAATTTCAGTGTCAGTTCTCTTTCATAGGGACTGCACAGGGATTTGCAGTGACTCCAAGAGGAGAATGGCAGATGCGAGTGTAGGGAACTGTAAAGATATATGTAGGGTCTTTAAGAAAGGAAAATCCAGGTCAGTGTTGCGGGATTTCCCTTTCTTAAAGCCCCAACATATATCTTTACAGTTGTACAGTTTAAAATGTATGAAGCACCTGAGATGGAATGTGGGGACGAAGGGATGGGATGGCATTGGGAGAAGTGCTGTGGTAGTGCTGCAGAGCAGAGGCAGGCTGGCTGCCTGCTAATGAAGCCCTGAATTGCGTTTGATGAGTTGACGGCTGCTGCGTCCATGTGCTGGAACGTTCTCCAGTCATAGTTTATCTTCTTTATGGTAAATGATGCTTCCCCCCAAGAGAGATGGATGAATGGACTGACTTTTTCTGACATTTATTTGTGTTGCTGTTTGGCATGATAATCACTACTGACTATCTGATAGGCGAGCTATCAAATCAGACCCCACTAACAGCGCAGTTAGGTAACAAGGGATTTTCTTTGATTGTGCTCACTTGTGTTCGGCTCAAAGTTTCAGCTTCATGTCTATATAGTTGACAAATAATGTGATTGCAACTGTTGATGGTAAGGTCACATAAAGCCGGTGGTGTAGTGGAGGGTATACGCTGGTATATGTTGTATACCCACCTCTTTTTCTGGCTGTTAACAGTGTACCCACTTACCAGTCAAAAAGCCTTTGGAATATAAAGGAGAGTATGCCCACCTCCTCCTCAGTAATTTACTTATCTATGTAGGAGTAAAACCACCTTATGAAGTACTACTACACCACTGCATACTGCTCAACCATATGCAAGTTTGAGCTAGAATTAACAGGAGATTAGTTGACACTGATGGTTTTGTTCATGTAAGCACAACAGGGACTAGGGGACAAAGCTCTGTACAATCCATCCTGTCAACTTACTGTAGGAATAAGTCATTGTTTAATGGCTCAAGCTCACAAATGAAAGGTAATAATAATGTGCTAAAGGATATAAATGTTGCCTTTCTTATGTCCTCAGGCATCAGGTTGCCTGAGAGGCTCAGCGCACAAATGACTAATAGACATTCAAATGTGTCTTCAAACTAGAGCTTTGCTCGTAGAGCCCAAGGCAAGAAACCTACAGTTTACTCTTTTCAAAAGGAGATAAAAGGAAAGTAATATAGATTCAGGCCTATCCACATTCCGCTTAAAAGTTTAAAACTATTAATTTAAAATTATTTTTCATTTGGATTCTTTTGAAGAGCCTTGCTTCTCTATTCTTAAGGGAAATGAGGATTATCACATTCTGAGAACAAATATTTTTTGTTGTTTTAACATCTAATGTTTGGAACATCTTTGTTCTTTGTCTTTTTCCAATTTGCTCCTCTTTTCTTTCATTGTTTCTTACCTCCTCTGCATCTCAGACCCTGCTAGTTCTATCACAATCCAGTTAAAGTGACAGATTTTAAATGATCTCCACAATTAATACAAATAGTTTACAACAACTTCACACTTTGGCCAGCAACTGCTGAACCCTGACAGTCACACTTAAACTGGAGGCAAATCTATTGTCACCTTGGTTCATTTAGTCCAAAATAACAAATTTGTCCAAAGGACTGTACAATCTGTACAGCACAGGACAGCATCTATCTTTAAAACTTTGATTCAGATTTGGGAAAATCCCCCCAAAAGCTTTAATGGGGGAAAATAGAGGACATTTCAGAAAGACTACCCTGTGAGGAATCCCTCTCCCAGGAGAGACAGACACACAATAGATGCTGTGTGTACAGAGTAAACTACTAACAGCAGTAAAATGACAATATGGAGAAAGAGAATGACAAAATTATCCACATAGATTGTAAACATACAGAACATGCAGAATAGGGGCCATAGATTATGACATAAAGGACAAAGCCAGCGTGACGTCACCTATTGATTTCTGGACTCCAGTTTTGAAGCCTCGAGTTTGGCATTTTGGCCTACGCCATTTTGGATTTTTGGACGAGAGGGTGGAGATAACCTAACGCCTGTTGTTGTTTAGTTAACATGGTTAGTAAAAAGTAAAAAACAGGCTTAAAACATTAAAACAAAATGTACTTCCTGAAAAAAAACAACAGAATATCCAACTCCTTAAGGGGTCTTTTAGTACAACTAATAACTAAATAAGTCTTTTTTTCAGGCAACCAAAACATTACAATTAACTTTCATGAACTGAAAACACTGTGAAATAGCAACAGTCACAGCTATGCCTATGAACTGGGTACATGGTTATATTATCTAATGTTGAGCAAGCTACTTGGAAAATGTAGTATGCTAAGCTACCAGTTACGCTACAACAAAACAAAGTTTCACTACACTGAAAGTATGCTCAGAGAAATGAAGCAAGCTAAGCTACGAGAAAATGGCAAAAGTATATTGCTACTTGCAAAGTTACATTTATTTTTTGACTTATGTCAAATCAGTGTTATCTCGGTGATAAGAAAATGTTCACTTTAACTATTAACAATAAAATAGCAGACTTAAATTAAAACTTTCTTTTTTCTCTCTTTCCTTCTTTTCTTTTTTTCTGAAGATTTTGTGACATTGGAACATGCCCTCCAATAACATGACATCATCAGTCGGCCTATTGCTCTCTCTCTCTCTTTTGCTCTCCTCTTCCCACTTTATGCATTTCTCTGTCTGAGCCTCTTTCAGTGGGCTCTCTGGCTATGTCAGTTATTCAAAAACAGAATTCTAAAATATATTTTTCAGTCAATAAAACCATAATAAAGAAAAGATGGTAACATAAACAATGAAAATGTCTGACCTAAATAAATCTTTTCTTCTTTTGGTACATTAGAACATGTCCTGCAAATAATGTGACATTAGTATGTCACTCTCTCTCTCTCTCTCTCCTCTCTTCCTTCTTAATACTATTTTCTCTCTGGCTTTTTTTGTTGGCCCTTGTTGTGTCTTTTCCTCCACTGCAAGTGTCCACTGCAAATCCAGTAAATATATACAGTGCATGGCCAAGACACGTGAGAGCCATGTTAAGAAGTGCAGTGTAGCCAATCAGAGGCAGAGTTGGGCTGGTCTTGCCAAGAAAAGCCAAAAACGAAGCAGCAAGCAGAATAAAATGAAGGATTAGTATCTGATGTCAAGTACTTCCCTTGTCTACATGCCTTAATGTGGCCCTGGCATCAGTCACATTACTTAGTTTTATTATCCTTACTTTTATCCAGACCTCCGCAGAAAAAAAGTCTGCTGCACTTCAGAGCTTTTCCTGGGAAAAAGAGTTTGTAACTTTTGTGGCCGCTACCGTACTACTCAGTCATATAATCAACTTCGCTACTGAAAGCTCTTTGACTCGCAATGTTACCACCACACTACTGAGAAATGTAGTTAAATGTAGTTAGTAACGTAGCTACTTGTAGTGACACTACTGCCCAACACTGACGTTACCAAACAAACTGTGTCGACCTGGTAGCAACTAGCCAACAGACGGGACCCACCTGTCACTCAAAGCAGTCACGCCCGAAGTTATGCATAACTGTAAGCTTTAATAACGTTTAAATGGGTGACTTAGCTATAGAGACCAAAACCATGTTTTGTACTAGGCTGTAAACATGTTTATGTCTGCAATAAAGTTGGGCATTTTAACATGGGGATCAATAGGAGAGTCAGCGTCAACTGGCCATTCGAGGAACTGCAGTTTTTGACATTTGGGTGTTTAGCCCCGGTGGTTGCTGCTTAATACAATAGGGCACAAGCAACCAAAATAACTGCTGTGTAACTGCCAAGACCTAAGCTACACAATCTCCTCTGTGCCACAAAGACCCAAGGACACCAATCATACAGAGGGACAGAGACAAGGATAAATCTATTGTAACCCTTTTCATTTCCACCATGTTAAGTCAAAGCCTGCTTTTTTCTCTATTTCTCTGCCAGGCTGATTCAACCTCATAAATAACATTTTAGGCAAGATTTAGTTTTAATAGTCTGGTCATGCTTCATAGCACCACCACAGCAGACCAAACTTACATTAGAATTAGAAGTTTGCAGTGAAAACAAGCAAAGAGGAAGGATGCATAATTAAAAACCAGGCCATGAAGGGTTTAAAAGTCAAAAATCAGTTCATATATGTGTCAAACTGGCATTTTTAAATGGCAATATGTCAGGACTTTTCTATCTTTATTTAGAATATTTCAGATGGGTAAATATGCAACATATTTAACAGAATTCCCAACAGGTAATATACTGTGCATGATTTTCAGATCAGTTAGGGTTATGATATTTCTGTTTCATATCTTCCTACTTCATATTTAATAAGAAAAAGTTACAGTCTTGTACATTTAATACAAGACATTGCAAGAGTGGTAATTCTATTCCATAAACTCAGTTTGCAATGCAGATACACCTATGTGTAATAAAGTGAAATAGCTCATTCAAAAAACTGGTAATTTATCAGCTGATATCAGATTTCACACAGTGTGGAGTCTTTGCATCAGTCACTGTAAACTCACTGTAAAAAGTGCAGTTACTGTCAGAGTCAGAGGAAAAAAATCTGGAGGGTGAATGGTGAGTCAGAAAATTGGATGGAAATGAGAAGCATAGATATGATTCATTATAGAGCCTGAATAAGATTAAATGCTGGCTAAGGAAGTGTTTTGACTGAGAGGAATAAATGGTGGACAGTTGGGGGTCAAATGAAACACTGATGGATCTGATGCATATGTGATGGCTGGGTGGACTCATTCCAGGACCATTTAACTAACCTTGGTGGGTTCACAGCCACTTTGGAGCATCAGTTCAAATAAAAGTTGTCCACAAATTCCATATAAGTTTGGCACTATTCATACTTATTAAATTCTGCCCCCACTTATACCGCTCTTCTTTGTGATCAATAATTAAGTTGCCCCTGCAAGTCACATACTGTACCACTCAATGGAGCCATTAACAAAGGCTTCTCTGTTCAGAGCAGAGTATTACCATGTGCACAATGGTCCTGCTGAATCCTAATGCAGGGACAACTCAGATCTACAAGCATCAAATGAAAGATGAGCACTGAACAGTATTAGAAAAGCTTCCACCATCGGGGGATAATGGAAAGAGCGGTGGTTACACACTGACAGCAGTGAGCCAATAGTGCTGCTATACAACTTTGCCTTTGTCATGATATTAAGATTGGCTGTAGCTATATTTCCTGTCCGACTATTTTGCAGCTTTTCTGCTACAATATCCAGAAAAATACAGGTATAGGTGTCATTTAAACTTGGGATGCTGGGGACATGTCACCACCACTTTTTGAAATGGCTGATATAATGGAACAATTGAAATAATTTGTTAAAAAATGTTTTGAAAAAATGTTAACTAACAAATGAGACGATTTTGAGAAAGGTTTATTTGCACATTAAGAAAACATAGAATGCAGTGTAAATATAATAAGAAACAAATGTGCATATCATGCCACTGCAAAAGGTGGCTTTCTCACTGACAAGGTTACAGAATTTGTCAACTTTGGAGTGAGAACGGGCTTAATGTTCTTTAAAATTAGTGCCCCAAGAATGACATTACATACTATATGTTAAATGTTTTCAGCCTATTTGCCAGTTCTAAAGTCATGCAAGTAACACATCTCACATGATAAATGACTTTTATTCCTAACAAAATACCCATTAATTGTATGGTGTGCAATTATTATCATTATTTTTGGTAGTAGTATTAGTTTATTAATTTGTAAGGGACATGTACAGAGAAACATTGACAGTTGCAGAAGCAATGTCCTAAGTACTGTCCATGCTTATATGGACCATTTCATTGCTATTCTGTTGCTAGGGCAACAACTTTGGTCCCTGTTTACTTCCTGTCAGCTTATGCAGTAACATACTGTACATTCAAACAGAAAATACAAAGGGACCCATTTAGAATGTTTATGTTGTCCGATTTATAATGGTCTATAGCTGAAGCTTATTTCCAGCGCTAGTCTCTTGATAGTTCAAGTAATCATTAAAATTTCATGTTACATAAATCCACTACAGAGCCACTTATATTAAATTAGAGCATTACAGAGGGTACCAGTGTCTCCACTGAGATAAAGTCCAGTCCAATGCTCTTTTCTTCATCTGATCCCACTATAACAGTAAACAGTGTTTGCTGCCACACGCCCACAGGAGCAGTCGGTGGATCTGATTAGAAAACTGTCTGATGAGGGTGAAGGATGAGCCTCTAGACCTCCATCATGTGGATGGAGCCCGCAGACGAATCCACTGAACTTCATAAACAAACTCGATCAATTGCCACAATAAGACCATCTGAGTGGCTGTGCTCTCTCAGCACAGGAGACTTAGCTCTTTTCAATTCAAGGCCTTGAATATTTGTGGCTATTCCCATGGATATCTACAATTTCTGACTAAGTAATAATGTAGCGAGCAAAAGCAGCTGCCAAACAATCAAGAATAGAGATTTTTTTTTAGGTTCAAAAACATGTCTCAGAGGAAGAAAGTGAATTAATCACTCTGTGTGAGATGAACCTCAAACAGCAGAGGAACCAGGGTGTTTCTGAATGAGGAACAAAAGGGTTGGGGGGGGGGGGGGGTAAAGAAGAGAAGGTAGAGGTGTGGACATAAATCACATGGCACAAACTGAAATCAGATTTTTATTTTGAAAAATGTTTTTGATTTTGACTGAACAACATCAAACAAGACAGCCTGACTTTGATGCTAAAGAGTTATTTCACAGCTGAAAAGATGGTCTTTTCATAGGCTGTCGGTTGTACCTTGTATAATTTCCATGTGACAAATAAACTATTGATTGATTCTATGCTGTAGAAAGATACAAGGACTTTTTACTTTGGTGCTAATGACTGTGGCGTTCACTTTTGCTCAAGGTAGAAAACCTAAAACTACCAGAATGCACTGAATGGCACTGGACCAATAAAAGTCCCGCTGCTGCGTGATGTAATGCGAGATTGGCCACTTTGACACAGGAAACATAATTGGGGACCGGCTGGTAACAAACAGGTCTCCAGGAGCTGCACCAGGCTTTGAAGTCAGTGTTTGTGTTGGCCAAGCAGTGTTATTACAACTTCCAAGTCTTTTCCCATTAGACTTGACGTGAAAGAGACATCTGTAAATCAGTAGATACATTTTTTGGAGCACCACAACCCACACAAAATGACTTGTTTTACTATCAGAATTTGATAGATAGAGTCTGTGTATACCTTTGCATCAAATTTTAATTAATGGAATAACTGTATTAACAGTTAACAGCTAGACAGTTGCATGGTATCTTATTAGTTCTTGTAAGTACAATTGTGTGTTTTTTAGGTCTATTCACAGATTTTTAATAATGTTTAGATCGGGGGACTGTGACTCTTTATCTTCAGCTATTTTACAGATGCTGTGATGTTTGCTTCCAGACTCTGCTGGAATTTAACTGAATCCATTCTTCTCTCTACCTGTGAAATGTTCCCCATGCCACTGGCTGCAACATAAGCCCAAAGCATGATCGATCCACTCCCGCGTTTAACAGCTGGACAGGTGTTTTTGACAGGTTTTGATTTGCCTTTCTAACAATCTAATGAGCAGTTCTCTCAAAAAAAATTTCTTGACCTTAACTTGACCTCCACAGTTCCTGTTAACTGCCATTTCTTGATTACATTACCAACTGAGGAAACAGCTACGTGAAAACACTTTGCTATCTTATAGCTTTTTCCTGCTTTGTGGACATCAATTATTTAAGTTTTCAGAGTGCTCTAAACAGAGAGCTGTTTAGAGGAGCCCATGGCTGCTGATTGTTGGACAGGGTTTCAGGAGTCAAAATACTTATAAAGCTTTGAAATTTGAATCACCTGGCCTTTTCTAATGATAATTGTTAACAAACCAGAGCCCTAACAAGCTAATTATGGTCTGAGACCTTGATAAAAGTCTGAGAGCTCAAATGACTTGTGGTGCCCAAACTTTTGCATGTAGTCTCCTTTCCTTTCTTTCATTCATTCTATAATTGTACAAAGCAAAAATGATAATTTGCTCAAAATGTTTAACTTGATGCCTTTTGGAGATCAGTTCATTTTTTACTTACTTAACTATTCATAGTAAATGTAATTTTAATCAGGGGTGCCCAAACTTTTGCATGCCACCGCATGTTGTAGAATAGATAGAGAATAGAAAGAACTTTATTTATAAACTGTCCAGCAGCTCATAAAAACAACTAGGGACGTCAAATTATTGCGTTAATTGCGAATAATTAATTACAGCCATATTTAACACGCTATGTTTTTTGATCGCGTTAATCTCATTTTTAATCTCTAACTTTACTGTTTCTGTATGCCACACAGTTGCCGTTTATAAAATCTGTTTGTAGGCGTACGATTGGCTTCTTTGTGCTTGAGTTGTGGGAGAGCTGCAGCGCTACAGAGCAGAGCCCAACATCAGCATTGATGACTGTCCCCTGCAGTGGTGGCCTGCTCACTCAGGAGCCTATGAAAAGCTGTCTTCCCAAGCACGCAAGTATCTGGCCTCCCCAGCAACCTCTGTGCCTTGTTTGGCCGAAAAATTCGGCACAGTCCCGAAATCCAAGCAGTTGTCCTGAATCCTGAATCCTGCCCTGATTGTTCCGAAAATTACACTAGAGCAGAGTCTGGAGTAGTTATTGCCTGTTAAAACATTAAAAACTGATCATGATGGTTGAGTTGTCATGCAGCTCCCACCACCTGCACATTGGCTGCAGCAGTTCCTACATGAATTATGGGTGTTGTAGTTTGAAGAAGAGAAGACAGCGCAAATTGCAGCCGCAAGGACAGGGAAAGCGCAGGCAGCGACAAGAAGGAGTGATTTGCACGTTGCAGTGCAGCCTCTTGTTCTAACTGTTCAAAACTGTTCTATAAACTGATACAGCCGTAACGAATGTACCAGGTGTCTTTTATTTTGTTAGCTTTTTTTTTTTTTTTGTGTAAAGTTTAAAGGACAAGTGCACTTACATTGATCACTTCCATGAAATAAAATTAGAAATTGGAAAAGAGGAAAATAATTTAGAAAACTGTTAAAATAAAATTAGGGAACTGATCACAGATGTATTGTTTCTGTGTGTTTTTACATCTGTTGTTGCGTTAATCTGCAGCTATGCTTTTAATGAAACTGACACGTCATGACAGTCAAGCAGCCCCCTGGTGGTTCGAGACTGAAGGTTGCAGCATTCTTTATTGGGACTAATCTCCAAAACAATAGAATGTAATGGCTAGGTGTACTGCATCTGTGTTCAAGTGTGTCATTGTTGACAACAATAAATATGACTTTATAAAACCACTTTTTGTAATATATATAGTATATTTATATTTAAATGAAAATACCTCAAGTTGAGGGCTTTTCTCAGCAATTTTGAGATGAGGTTAAAAAAGAGATTAATTAGATCAATTAATTACAGATCATAATTAATCTCTCCACTGTTTTAATCTCTTGACAGCACTAAAAACAACCACAGTTCCCGTCATCAACAACAACACAGTGGTATTAAAATAGACATAAAATAAGTTAAAATAAGTGCATAAATAGAAATTAAAAATCAAATTAAAATTAAATTGAATAAAAATAAAATAAAATTGTCCATTCCACACAGTCCAGTTGTGGCTAATGTGATATGTGTGAGTGTGTGTTTGACTGGATTCAGGAGGTGTTAAACAGTCTTATTGCCATGAGGACAAAGGATCTCCTGGAACACTCCGTTCTGCAATGCAGTGAGATGAGCCGACTGCTGCAGCTGCTCCTCTGTCGCTCCAGGAGGCTGTGGAGAGGGTGTCTGCTATTGTTCAGTTCTTAGTGGATCCAGTCTCCTGCTGAGGACTGAGCCAGCTTTTTTAACCAGCTTGTCCAATCACTTGGTGTTTTTTGTCTAGCACACTGCAGCATAGAAGAGTGCACTGGCCACCACAGTGTGATAGAACATGGTCAACATCTCCACACACACACATCACAGGAACTCAGTGTCCGCAGGAAGAACAGACGGCTCTGCCCCCTCCTGTAGAGGGCGTCAGTGTTAGAGGACCAGTCCAGCTTCTCATCCAAGAGGACCCCCAGGTATTTGTAGGTGTGCACCACCTCAGTGTCCTCCCCCTGTATGGAGACTGGTTGATGGGGTGACCTCTTCCTTCTGATATCCACCACCATCTCCTTGGTTTTGGCTGTGTTCAGGTGGAGACAGCACTTACTGCACAAGTCCCTGAAGACATCCACAAGGTCCCTGTACTCCTGCTCATCACGGCTCCTGATACAGCCACAGTAGCTGTATCGTCAGAGTGTTTTTGTATATGGCAGGGCTCTGAGTTGTACCTAAAGCCTGCTGTGTAGAGTGTGAACAGGAATGGTGCTAAAACAGCTTCCTGTGGAGCACCAGTGCTGCTCCTGACCATCCCAGAGACACAGCTTCCAAGCCTGACATACTGCTGCGCTGTCAGGTAGTCTGTTATCCAGGAGGTCAGGAAGTGATCTACTCCCATCCCCTCCAACCGGTCTTTCAGGATGGGGGGCTGGATAGTATTAAAAGCGCTTGAAACATCAAGGAGAAGGATCCTCACACAACATCCATTGCCATGATAGACAAACTGGAGGGGGTCCACAGCATCAGTGACCTCTGACCTCAGGAAATGGAGGACCAGGCGCTTCAGGGTCTTCATAATGTGTGCTGACGGTGGTCATTTAATTCGGCCGGGCACCCCACTTTGGGCACCGGTACAAGACAAGATGTTTTCCACTGCACCAGGACTTTGCCTGTTGGAATACTCCTGTTGAAGATCTACTGAAGGGGCTCCACTAGCTGGGCTGCACAGTCTTTCAGGAGCCTTGGATGCAATTCATCTGGGCCTGCAGCTTTTCCTGTAAGCAGTCACCTGAGCACCACCCTCACCTCGTCTGCTGTAAAGGACAGCAGTAGTTGGCTGTGGGTGGTAGATGTAGTAGGTGTAGCTGTAGCTGCAATGGTGGGGGAAGGGCTACTTCCAGGTGACAGCGGAGCAGGGGCAGCAGCAGCAGGTGACACTGAGGACAGGGGGATGGATGCAGGGGTAGGGTGAACGCTGCCCCCGCCATCAAATCTGTTAAAGAACAGGTTGAAATTGTTGGCTTTGTGCAGGTCACCATCCATAACCTGGCTATTCGTCTTTGAATAGCCTTTGATGCTCTTCATTCCCTTCCACACCTCTGTGATGTTGTTCCGCTGCAGCTTACTCTCCACCTTTCTTTTGTAATCCACCTTTGCCTGTCTCAGTCTCCCCTTCAGCTCACGCTGAACCTCCCTGAGCCTCTCCTTGTCCATCTTCTCGAATGCCAGCTTTTTGTAGTTGAGGAGCTGCTTGATATTACTGTTAACCCAGTGTTTAATTATTAGGGAAGCAGCGTACAGTCTTCACTGACATCAAACTGTCCCTACAGAAGTTTATATATTCTGTCAGAATGTCCACCTTCCTGTCCATGTCCATGTCCAATGTTGTTGTCCAGTGTTTCCAGTAGTACAGTCCAGTCTGTACATTCAGAACAGTCCCTGAGAGACTCACTGGTCTCTTGGGACCACTTCCTGACTGAGCAGGTGCACTAACAGGCAATTTAAATACACAAGGTTTGTATGACGGCTGGAGAGAGACCAGATTATGGTCTGATCTGCCAAGAGGTGGTAGGGCAGAGGCACTGTAGGCATCCTTGGTATTTCCATACCGTATGTTTTTATATACACCCACAGATGTTTCAGGATTTAATTAATTGGGTTTTTTTTCCAAAGCAGTAAGTTAAATCTTGAAATATCTTTATTTTAAACAAAACAGAGACAATCAGTATGAACCTACTGTCTTTTGTTCCTTTGAAAGTTTAATCATTTCAAATAAAGTGCTATGCCAGCGTTGTGGCTGGCACTGTTTGCACAATGCAATGTCTTATTTAACTGGAACTTGTTTCAGTTGTTCAAGAAAAGGTTACTTTGTTCAACGATTTAAGTTTCATTTACTTACGTTTATTAGCTTTTTTTGTCCACAGATGGTTACAGTGTTTCACAATGGAGCAGGGTTTTTACATTTCCTGCTACATTACAGCATTTTTGCAAAGACACAAAGCCTGAACTTCAGAAAAATCTTTGTTCAAAATCATTTTGGGGAAATGCAGCTGCTGAGTGCTCTTTTCATGTAGTTAAAGACAATAGTGTGATACTGATTTTAACCCAAAAACTCTAGCTAGAAGATTATTATGAACAATAGAGGCACATGTTGAATATGATATGAAGTACAGCAAAAATACAAAAGACAGAGGAACAAAGACTTGAATATCGATGTGCCAGATTCATCATTAGTTTTTTTTCCCACATCTATTGAAATGTTCTTATTTAGTGTCTTTAGTTTCACATGTCTAGGACATACATTACAGCATATGTTCGTGCCAAGACACTGAACCTTCTGATGAGAAAATGTAGTCTCTGAGTTTGTCACACTGCTCCTTTGCAGTTCTGGTGGCATTTCGGTCTGTGCCAGCAGGCACTGACTGAACGGTGGTATCACTGTGCCGGTTTCCAGGGTGGTGATTTGCATCCTCTTTGTCTACTAGAGCAGAGGGGGATGTAGGTGTGTGGCCTATACTCGCAGGTAGTTGTGCAGGGACAGAATGGCCAGGGTTGTCCAGGACACTGCCTCTGGGTCTAGAGGAATAGTGGTAAGAAAGACTGGCTGTTGTATGGCAAGTATGCCAAACGCATTTTCAACCACACATCTTGTTCTCGACAGTCTATAGTTGTAGACATGCTGCTTATGGTCAAGATGTCTGAAGTGTGTGTGGAGCGGAAAAGCCCCATCTGCAGCAAACATAAAGGGCATGACTTCATCTGTGCCATGTAAACTTTGGTTGGACATTTAAGAGACTGCTGTTCATTGTCATTTCAGGTCAGAGTGGGCATAAACACCTTTATCAGACGCTCTTCCCTCAGTACCAATATAAGCATACAGAAAACGGTAATGGGACATCAGACATCATGAGTACAGAGGAATCAGACTTGTAATTCAGAAGGTACTCCCACTGTTGTTTGTGGAAGGATGGTGATATGCTTGATGTCGATAGCACCGAGACAGTGGGGAAATTGCCATCTGTTCTGAAAATCCACTGGCCACCTCTCTCCATTCATCCTCTGTAGTTGGTGTCTACAAAAACACAGACAGAACAGAGCAGAATTGAAGCAGAGACATCAATTTTTATGCATGTGATTTTACAAATGCAATGATAGTGTCCCACGTGTTGCATTCTAGCTGCTTCAAAGTAGATCTTACCTTTAAGTAATCATTCTTTAGGACATAGTGCAACATCTTACGCCTCCTTAACAATTACACCAACAGTACACCTTCAAATAGGATACTAAAAGCTCAATAAAGAAAATTACTCTCCTGTCAAAATGGAGATGGATTGTAATGAAATATTTTATTGTTGAGTGTGTGAGTACATGTTTTTTTTTAGCATACTGATAATGAAATCAACATTATTACCTGTTGCTAAATATCTGAGTGTAATAGATAATTTCTCTCTTGTACTGATTGCCCATCCCAGTTGGTTATATTCTTTTGTTAGAGCAGATGACTGAATTGTTCCACTTCCATGCAGAGTAAATTTCTGAAGCCATTTTATCATCTGTCTAAACAATACAACAAGCAGACTTTTAGAAAGTTAACAGAACACAACACAAGCTCTCTCTATAAAGGCACAGCTGAGCTTAAAACTTTGCAATAGTTATGACAAATATTCATTTTGTTTGTAACGTTACATGTAGTGTGTGTCGGTGAGAGGTGACATATTAACACTAAATGCTAGTAGATGTTAATAAATACTAATTTAGAGCTCTCATTGCAAAATTGGCATATCAGGTTGGCCTCTTTTCCCCAGACACAGCCATGTCCACAGCCTTCTTCAGACTTTTTTCCAGACACATAAATGCCGGCAAGGGCTCGATTCATGTTTGTTTTCATTTTTCTCTGTTGGTGTAGCACTGATGACATTTTGTTATTTACATTGATGGACGTACATCAGCAAATTGGTAGGCATTGTCATCGTACAGTCGGCATACATTAAAGGAAAATTTCGGTTTATTTCAACCTGTCTCCTGTCGTCCTAAATTTGTTTTAAGTGACTAGTGACATAAAAATAATAGTTAACATGTTAGCCGTTAGCCTAGATACGGGCATACTTCAAGTGCAAAGTTAGTCCACAAAACAAGCTTTTTTTCCACAAAGACCGCCTCATATCGTTAGGATAAATGTCAGAGAACATATAGAAAACGTGTTGTCTTACCTTAGCGGTGTGGTGCCATGTTTGTTTACCATTTAGCTCTGCTTTCCAAAGCATGGCCCAAATATCGTGACAACAAGCAGCGATCTCATACCGTGCCTGAAATCTCTTCCCTGAAACCGGACAGTAGCCTGAAAAGTTCATTTATTTATTTTATGAAAGATTTATGGAATAATGGCTGACTTTTTGCCAGACTTTGACTTTGTGGAGGAGGAATTTGATTTTGCAGAGTTTGATGGCCGCACTTATTTATTTCAGCCAAAATACACTGACGAAGAGCTTCGTGAAATTGAACGGAGGAGGAGAGAGAGAGAGGTGCAACAGGTAGAGGACGAGAGAGGAGGAATAGCTGCTGCAAGGCTGCGTAGCTCTGAAGATTGGTGGTGTACCTGTGAATGCTGTGCCCCAATGCCCACAGAAGAGGAATGCTTCTGTTGCAAGGAATGGGGCAGGTTGCAGCCTTATTTTCAAGGTCTGGATGTGACTGAGGACGAGACACCTCCACCTGGAGTAGTATCCAGCTGGGCTTTATCTAGAACTCGCGAGATTTGAGGCACGGTATGAGATCGCTGCTTTTTGTCGCGATATTTCGGCCACGCTTTGGAAAGCAGAGCTAAATGGTAAACAAACATGGCACCACACTGGTAAGGTAAGACAACACGTTTTCTATATGTTCTCTGACATTAATCCTAAAGATATGAGGCGGTCTTTGTGGAAAAAAAGCTTGTTCAGTGGACTAACTTTGCACTTGAAGTATGCCCGTTCACTTACGTTTTAACAGGTCTGACGCTACTATGCGCCCCGGCTGTATTTAGGCTAACAGCTAACATGCTAACTATTATTTTTATGTCACTAGTCACTTGAAACAAATTTAGGACGATAGGAGAGAGGTTGAAATAAATCGAAATTTCCCTTTAAACTTATGTCATACCCAAGTTTATTAGATCCAGGTCGCACAGTGTAGCTTGTACTAAACTTATAACATTACTAAAATCTCACAGTCTGTCAGAGGCTTTAAAGGTCAACTGTGTAGGATCTAGTGGCTTCTAGTGGTGAGGTTGCAGACTGCAACCAACTAAAGGAATTCCTAATCTTAATAATCTTTCATAATCTAATCTTGCTCAAACGTTGAAAACTTCATGCCTTTTGAAGATCTTCTACTTACTTAACTATTCACAGTTTATTGAATTTTGACCAAGGATGCTCAAACTTTTGCATGCTAGATGATTTGTTTGTGTTTGTTCAAGATTGTGCAGTTCAAGTAAGAAAATATATCACTGACATTTTTGAAACATGTTGGTTGGCCAAATATTTTTTTTATTTTCAAATACTATTTGAATTTTGTTGACCTTCATAAAGAACCATAAGCAATAAAGTGTGTGTAACTTGTGTATGTTTTAATATAAAGCGACAGATATTTCAGCATGTAATTTATTGTCTTTTTTCCCCCAGCACAATTTCTATAAATATTTCTATAATCTTGAAATTTTGTGTGTCCAAAGCATGTTTGCAGGTTTGTCTGCTCTGGGCAACTGTAGAAGCATGGAGGTCCCACTTCATATGTAGACATAAATTACTTATGCACTAATGAAACCATAGTATAGGCTATTCCATTTTTGCCAATAGCTCCAATGAATGTTTAAGGCTCCTGGACTTACTATATATGAAAGTGACTGGGCACTTGGCCTCTCCATTTATAAAAACATATTTTGTCTTTTCATTTGAAGAACTTTTTGGTTTTCCGATCCAAATAGCTGGCTGTGATGTTTGATAATCAATATCATGGACATGATTACATAAAAAAAGCATTGTCATTGAACTTGTTATCAGGAAACACTGTTCCTTGCCTCTGCATATAATAGCCCATCATTATTTCACCACAGCAGCTCTGCCTCCGACAAATGATCTGTAACCAAAACTGACCACCTAATGACCTTCAACCCCTCCATGTACCCCCACACACACCATACCCCACTGATACAGCCTAGGGGCACTTGGATAATACTCAAGCAACACTTAAAGTGAACCAATTTTCACCAGGTTTGCCTCATTTCTTGCAAACAGAAACTTCTGGCAAAATAATCATTTGAAAAATGCTACAATCACATCAAAATTCTGCACTATAAAGAAGTATCCCACTGCTGGAAAGATAGTCTTTTCATAAAACTTGGCTGTGTATGCAATAGAAAGATGCAAAATACTTTTTGAAATTAGAGCTACATGACGAGAGGCACTAATGAAAAGAAAGGGCTGTGGCATTCGCTGTGGCTCAAGAGGTAGAAAACCTACATTACAAAATCATCAACATCACTGCGACACACCAGACTGTCAACCGCTCCTGCTGGTGGTTGAAGTGCTGGCCGTCAGACAAGTGATACATGTCAGAGGCTGATAAGAAATGATCGTACATGGCAAAAACGGTAACCTAAAATACATAAGAGTCTTGGTTTATATTCGATCAGCACTACCTAGTTTTACTGTTTGATAGAGAATCTCTTTATCTGCTGCTGTACTCTTTGTGTCAGTTATGGCAGACATACCAAATTGCAATACCAAGGCTCTCAGGAAGTGCGCTGGGTGTTGAAGCCAATGGGTCTCATTTATGAAACGTGAGCAGAGCGAATTTGTGTAAACTGTTCGCAGATGAGAACTTTATGTGTATTTTGGCATTCATCAGTATGTTAGTAGCTTTGGCATTTTCATAGGTACTAACAAAACCTACACCTGCTTCTGACTGCTCATAGTGCTTGTCTAAATTGGGAATGCCCATACATATTGCTTGTCATCATTAGAAATTACAGTTTTATTTCATATTGTGCTCTGTTATGTTCACATTACGCAGATGCCTTTGAAACACGTAAGTAACACATGACAAAAGATTAGAAATATAACACATTTAGCTAAATTAGTTTGTATTTAAAAGAATTAAACTACAGATTAGGTTTCTAAGGATTGTGAATTAGTTATTCTGTACGTCATCTATTGCACGTCTGTCTGTCCTGGAAGAGAAATCCCTCCTCAGTTGATTGATTGATTGATTGATTGATTGATTGATTGATTGATTGATTGATTGATTGATTATCTGAATCGACTTAATACATGTGTTTTCTACATTTCTGGCATCCCGTTCCTACTTGAATCTATCAGGAGAGAGAACTCCACAAATTTATCCTCTGTTTGAGTGGTGAGACTGTGAGACCAATGTTACAGACCAAACACTGAGCTATCGGTGATGGCTGCCAGAATGCACAGCCATTTAACACTTAATATAACACGTACATCACTTTATCTTCAGAGTTTGCTGTTGAGTGGTCAAGTGGAGGCATATCGCAAGGTCTCTCTGATGATGCAAGCAATGTACTTGTCTGCAGCTGTGACTGGAAAGAGCCTCCTCTGGTAGCTTTTGTGTGTGTGTGTGTGTGTGTGTGTGTGTGTGTGTGTGTGTGTGTGTGTGTGTGTGTTTAATATGCATCAAGTTTCATATTGAACCATATTTTTTTAAATTCTTGGATGGTTCTTAGAACAGAGGACACGGAGGTAATGACATCCATTACCTCCTTCCAAGCGTTTGATTTACCTGTCCCTGACACACCACAAATAAATATATATATACATATATATATGTATGTATATATATATATATATATATATATATATATATATATATATATACATATATATATATATAATCTACATATATACATATAAAATGACCAATATAGCTACCAGAATTTGGTTCAGTAACATTTGGAAAGTCTAGAAGAGCCACATGATTATTTTATCCCCATTCTGATATGAGCAGGGAGATCTGGGCACTGGTAAGATGGAGGGAAGTTTAAAATAGTTAATTTACGCATTCTACCCACATTATTCTGATACAAAGCTTGTTGAAAATCGGCAACACTTTAGTCAGTTTTCAAAAGTGGAACATTTATGTGTGAATACAAAGCATGTATAGTAGTTGACTGGTTGGATGCATGTGTTTTCACATTCATTGCATTCATGTAGGTGTGTGAATGTGTGTGTGGGCTAATGAGGCAGCTTTGTGCAGTACAAAACCAAAGTAATGTAAATGACCGGAATTAGGTTCAGACAGGCTGGGAGAATGTGAGCGAGGGAGGTAGCTGAACAGTGCTCTCTTTACCCACATGAGCTGGTTTCCAATTTTCCCCCACTCTTGGGGAAGAAAGTAAGCAGTGCCTTTCCTCTGACAAGAGCCACAGAAGTCATCCTGACAGAGCAGAAAGCTCATTCATCAGTGTTTGGTTTTCATACTGCCTACATGAACTGAACTTGTTTCTTCATCTAATAGTAATCTTGCAATTATGAAAATGGATAATAAAAATATTCTTTGTTAAACTTTCCTGAAAGACCTAGTTTACAATTTGCAATCCCATAAACCAGCACTTGGAGTTATAAAATGAAGTCAGCCTTATTGAATCTTATTCTCCTGGAACACAACATTTTTTTTTACTTCTATAAAATAACCAATAAAATTGAGCATGTGTGCATGCTGAATGCCACAGAATGAGAATAGACTATACAACCGCCAACAGAGTATTTAGTATAACAGTGGTGACTTGGCCATCGGGAGGACTGAGATAATTTCCAGTTCAGCCCTCTGAATGAGACGATGCAGAAAGAGCATTGTGGTAATCTGTCTTTTCTGTGCCAAGTCATTTGTGAAAATAATTTAAGAGAAGGACCTGCGGTGATAATCTTTCCTTATTTGACTACTGATGAGCCACACCACATTTGGGAGGGGGGCTGTTTATTTATCTCTATAAACCAAGGTGTCAAGTAGGATTTAACAAAGGAAACTGCCGGCATGAGCTTTACAGCTGCCATTATTCCGGGAAGGACAACCAGGAGTCCATGTATTAAAGCTGCTATTCAGGTTATGGTGCTATGTGCATCTTCAGAATCAGTTGTTAAAAAAATACTACTTGAGGTCTTTACAGAGAATCTGGACAGAAACAGAAGAAGTGTTGTAGTTTGAGTTCCTTCGGAAGACAGTAATTATAAGAGGTGAAGAGAAGTTCAGACTACAAATTTGTGATTGCCGTTTTTCTCTCGTGACATTTCATGCTCAGATTGCACCATTGAAATCAAAAGGCAATCATGGAGTTTTTTTGTTTATTTTTCCCTGCACCAGTATTGCCATAATGCCACCAACGCAACCATTCCCATTTCTCAAGAATATTCCTGGCATTGTTTACCTGAAAGAGCAGTGTGTAGGATTTAGGGTATTTATTGGCAGAAATTGAATATATTATTTTGAAATATATGTTCATTAGTGCATAATCACATTGTGTGTTTTTGTTACATTAGCATGAGCCCTTCAGATCAACATGGCAACACATTCTCACTCTTGACTTTATCACATATTGATGTTTGGTCATGGACTAGTCAAGTTATGATGTGCAAGGTACCCTGAATGCGTTGGTAGTTGACATTCTGGGACGCTGTGCCTTTTCAAAATACACTACCGTTTTCACAGGAAATGTACAGAATGCATACAGTCTTTTTCAAAGTAAACGCACAACGTAGGTACAACAGTGCTGATTGACATTTTCTTTTTTTCCTTCAACAACAAACGCACGTGGTCATGTTTTGCCAACACACACACGTGGTTGGGTGTAGGAAGAAAGACGAGTTTTGCTTTACAATCACATGGGAAGCAAACACCGGCCTCTCGGGTAAAAGTTTGTGGCTGTTGAACCCAACCACCAACCCTCCCATCTGCCCTACTCAGACTTTCGCCACCTTAACTTTCGCTGTTGTCCCGCAGTGTTTCTCCTAACCCCGACCCCTGCCCACGTATCATGCTGAGGTGAAAGGGCAGCTTTTTCCGTTGGTGTCTGACGCCTGAAATAACTGACGAAGGTCCTCTTCCACAGAGTCTGCTATGCTGCACTGCCATGTTCCTACAATAGCCCACAACAAACCAAACACTGGCTCTCGAGAGGCCTATATTTATGTTTGGGTTTTTTTTGTTAGGCACCGACCTATAATGCCATAGCATTTATTATGGGAGCAAAGGAGGACGTCACGTAATGTCGTATAAAGAGCAAAAGTCTGCTTAAGGCTGAGGGTAGGGGAGATGGACTTGACTTTCAATGTCAATGTTGAATTATTTTAATAATATACCATAGCATATTGATGTATGTCACATGAGTGATGTCACGTTACCACCATCGTTGTATGTGACGTGTGTCAAGTGAGTTGCGTTGCCTTGCATGGCACTGCATCACATCGCGTCGCATTGCATCGTGTTGCCTTACATTAGGTCATGTAATATAGGTCATGTAATATACTTATGCCAAATCATGATCTTTTTTCTGGACATAACCACATAGTTTTTGTGCAAAAATGACCGTTTCACAATATTATCCAGGTGTTCAAAACCGTGACCATTAATACTCATAAGAGCTATTCTGTCATCCACCATTAGGTGCGCTAATTTAGGAAACACTCCTGTGGATTGTATTGCGTGGGTGGGAACATACGACCTATGTGATTGTAATGGTTAGAAGACTTGTTATTTTACGTAGATTAACTGAAATGACCAGCGAGGACGAGGAAGTTTTGGCCTGAATATAACCCTGGAAATATTGGCCTTTTCCCCCAAAAGGCTTACCATCATCATGATGGATTCTGAAACTGGGGAAGGGATAATCATTTGGTTAAAATCTGTAATCTCACCACTAGATGCCACTAAATCCTACATACTGACCCGTCTTTCAAACACAGGTTATAGAGCACTGAGTAACTGTGAATGGCTAGTGTTTGGGGTTCGTCAGCCTTAAGAGACCACCTGCTACTTACAATGATGGGTCACTGTTCCTGTTCCTTGTCAGCTCCCTCATGAAATGTAACTTTTAGTGACACTCTCACCAGCGAGGAAAATGAGGCCAAGTTCCGCCTTAGGGTGGGAGGAGCCAGAGAGGACTGAGGCTTAAATATGGATGATGCAAAGAAGCTTTCGAGTGCTGAGCGGTAGCATTGGACCTGGATCAGTCATGAGTCATTGAGTTTTCTAAACTGCCGCTGGAAAAAATCCTTTATTGGGTTTCCTTGATTAAACAGATGATGGTCTCATTTAAGGGTGTTGGTGATGGTAGACACTTAAAACTGGATGACTCTGCTGAAATCACAACTGAGCAATTTCAGCTGCACAAAGCACCTTTTTACTTCAGACTTGAAAACTCAAAAATTATAAGTTCTTCTACTCTAACCTTGTCTCTCAATGGCTACTAGGATAGTTCCAGTCTCGCCTTGCTGCTGTTAGACAGCCAGTTAATTTTTCTTAAGTTTTCATTCTTTGTCCCCTGTGGCGAGAGAACATCACTCCACTCCACAATGTGATTTGGGCAAAGAGGCAAAATCTGGCATCTCATTAAGCAGATTTGGAATTGCAGTTGCAACCCTATCTTGTGGTTTAGACCGACAAGATAAGTCTATTCAGTTAAAAAAAAAAATCCAACCTCTATGGGAGGACGAGCAAATGAGTTTGTGCAGAAGTCAGCTTCGCACTGCCACAGTTTGGATATATATTGATCTGCAGCTTCAGTCTGTCTTCTGCATGAGCTTTTTATCACTGCCAATGAGACCTCCAGGGTGCTATTACCCACAAACCTGTAGTTTGATGGACAGCTGGCATTAGGTACAGTCACAGATGTATAGGGTGGCAGAAGGCGAGAGGGAGAATGTACATTCATGATTTATGTGAGCTTACAGTTATGTGAAGCAATTTGAAAGTGAACTGTCTCATGTGTGACTGATCCTGGATTTGATCCCCAGCCTAACTCGTTCTTACAGTGGATTCTGAATGTGCTCATACATGATGTTCACGTGCATTTTGTCCTGAGACACTTAATTCAGTGTATAAACTAATAAGCCTTCAGGAGCAATAAAACTCAGCCCTACCCTCCTGAGACCCTAGCTTTTGTTTGGTATGTACTTTTTATTTCTTGAAGCTATGTAGGCTATATATCTATGGATAACTAGGACCTGTAAGTAGGTTATAAAATACTAGACTTTGTCTTTGTACAGTAAGTAGTTTTTGAAAAAATGATGTCCTCATATGTTGACATTGGGTCTATTTTAAAAGTCACAAGTATGTAATAAAATAGAAAAGCATGCAGCATGTCATTTGCTGCAGCTCAACAATCAAAGTATTGCACGTTTATCACAACCAAGATGCTAAGAAGCAACCAAGCTAATAAGAAAAAGAAGATAAAAATATGTGCAAGTTTGCTTTCAGTAACATGCCATACATGCATTTAATAATCATATAAATCAATAATCACTAAAAAGAAACACAAAATAAATTGTTTAGAAGAATAAACAGTAAAATAATATATTAAATTGTAAAATAACAATAAAATGTTCAACTTAACTTTGTAATTGAACTAGGGATGCACTGATTTTGAAATTCTGAGCTGATACAGATACCACTGTTTAAAATAACAATCTCACTAACAGCCGATACTGATGTTTTTATATTGTTTCTTTGTTTTTTGTTGTTATTTATTAGTCTTTTGCCAGGGAGACAGAGAAATCTACACTACAAAAAACCAAATGAACAGTTTTAAAGCTGAAAGTGAGCGCAAATTCAATAATACACATTCATGCAACAACCTTCAAAGCAACACTTACCGTTCTGCAAATTTTACACTTTTCTTTGTTTTGGTTAAAATGCTATTAATCAGCTGATGGCGCACTAAAATGTAAGTGAATTCCAACAGAGATGAAAACTCATAATTATACCATTCTCATATGGTTCCAAAAAAACTCCAACCAATCATTGCATGAAGCAGTGATTGGTCGGAGTTTTCTCCTGTCCTGTCTGTCTTCCCTATGTGGAGGCCTCTGACAGACGTAACCGCTGGCGTAACATCCCCCCCACACCCTCCACCCCTGAGTCTGTGAGACAACAAATATGCCAGTAACAGGGATGCTTGTGGATAAACTAGTAACAGGGATGCTTGTGGATAAACTAGTAACCTGATGGTTTTTTCTACCTCATGGATGAATGGTAACATATCAGACTCCGGTGTTGAGCTAACCAGGCTAACACTACACAGAGCAGACGGGGAGGTTGCATCATCTGGTAAGCTCCGTGGTGTATACACAAACAATTCATGGTGCTGTGATGTGAAGAGGATCTCCCAGTTCTGCTCTCAGGATGTGGAGTTTTTGACTGTGATATGTCGACCCTTTTCATCTTACTATTGCACTATATGTTCTTTCTTATATGTTGCACAAATTGTTTTGAAATGTTTTGCTTCTTTTTGCTTGGGGTATGCGAAATGCCAGTTTGTTTTTTTGTGCTGTGCATAAAAATGACATAAAGAAGTTCAGTTCAGTTCATAACGTTATATGACAACACAGCATCCAGTTGCTAATGGCTAATGTTAGCCTACTGTAGCATAGCCTCTAAAACATTAACGTTATCTTCCTTTTGTGTTTCCACTTACTAGTAACGTTAACACTACTATCTAACGTTAGCACTGTAACCTTATTCTAAAACTCATCAGTCATCACTGACTCTGGTTGAGTTTTAAAACTCCTTTTGCATTTGTAAAGTTACACTCGCTCTCCTCTTCAGCGTATCTAACGTTACCATGACAACGCCTACGTCTATCATAGACGTAATGAGGACGTAATGGAGGAGGGGGATGGGACTTTGGAGGGAGGCGGGAGTTTGGGATGTTCAAACTTTTTCTAAGTGCTGTGTGAAATGCAAGAAAGGTAAGAGTTTAATATAACCTTCTTTCACGTGAAAACATCTTTAAAAAGATAAACAAAAAGGCTTTTTAATATGATACGTCACGATTCCCTTACTAACATCTATTGTATAGTGCGGTGGAAACATCAACAAATTTCTCCTTCAAACAGCTGTATTTATTCAAGTTTCTCACCAAAAACTACATTTTACAAGATTACATTGAACATATCATCAGTGTTATTATTTAAATTATATCATCAATGTTATAATTTACTTTCGCTCAATACCAATATTTACTGAGTAGAGCTTGAACCCTCCACAATGTAAATCAGTGCAACCTCCATGAGCTGTCTGTTGCCACGACTGCTTTGAGGCAACGATAACTAGCTCTCCTCCTGCTGATTTCATGTTCTTTCACTCCACATACTCTCCTCTCAGCAGTGTAGTGGTAGCTGAGTGGACACCAGAGAGCTTTTGTCATTTTGACATGATAACGAGTGTGTTTCAGGGTTCACGTGATGTCGGATAACTCACTTATCTGTCCCAGAAAGCAGGTAAAGTGTAACAAGCTGGGGAGGGGGGCGGGAGGCCGGAAGCCAGCAGGAACCTATTAAAAAAGGTCTCTCTATTATTTAGTAAGCTTTGCTATGTAGTTATGTTGTTGTGTCCTTTTTTTCCCATTTGTGGTGCCCCCATGGATATCATAATGGCACCCTTAGCACTCACCTATATAGCCTATGTCACGGGCCAGCACTGCCTATTTGTGTATTGGAACAGTCTGTCACACCAAATAGGCCTGTGTGAAATGCTGCGATAATACAATAGTAAAGTTTCAGTGTCCTCAAATGAGTACTTCCTAATCAGTAGGGTCTGAGCTTGTTACTGTTGCTAAAGTTGGTCAAATTTGCAACACTTATCAAACTTTGTTAAGCATAAATAAGTTTCAGCTGTAAAATTTGATCAGGTTTTGTACCTTGTCCACTTTTGTGTTGGGATCGGCTATAGACTGTCTTGGCAGAGATGGCTGCCATCTTGTTTTTACATGGGGAAGTGTATTGTGCCCACTAGAATGCACATAAAAGTGTCTACGAATGAGGACAACAGGTCTAATGCTCAGTTCAGACCAAAGATTCGTGACAAGCCAAACCCGTTTAGAACTTTGCAGAGAAAAGTTGCAGCGGTGTGAATTGGCCTGTCTCAGCTCGACTCAAGCTAGCTGATGGTGTCACCTGCAACTCAGCTGGTCAAATCACTGGCAGCTGTTTCTATAGCCAATCGGCTTGTAGTGAAGTCTGCTGGTAAAGTCAAAATGACATACATACAATGGGCAAGTGCTCCGACCTCGCCGAGCCCTGTGTTTCCATCCTCACTGTGTGCTGGTGTTGGACGGTGGGTTGCTGCTGCTTGCTGTATGTGCTAATGCCCCCCTAACGCACACATTCTAATTGACTGATTAATTGGTTATAGTATTTGGTTAGCCTATTTATATTATTGTGGCGTACTGATTATGAATACAGTCCATCTGATGCTTGTTTTGTTTCTGTTTTTTGCCCTCTCATCACTACTACAAATGCAGCTGTAGCCAGTATCTCACCATCACTATCCTCATTAATATTTTAAGAAGCTACAAATTATATTCAGCCACAAAATAAGCCTGAAAGCTTGAAATCAGATCAGAAGTACAGAAAGTTGTTTCATCAAGATCATACACCGTCTCATCTAGTTGCATTGGTGTGAACCAGCAGGTTTTTAGAACGTTGCAAGTAGTCGCCTGTTTCAACTCGTCTCGTCATAAATCTTTGGTCTGAATTGGGTTAAAGTTAAGCAGGATAGAGGTACAGAAAACCCAAAATGTAATCTATGAGGATGCAGGGTCGCAGGAGGTTAAGGGCTTTTGTATTTGTGTTGTACATTTAATTCACTCCCCACTGTAGCTGTCTGTTGACTCTTCCTATCATTGCACAGCAGAATTTACCAAGCTTTGGATTGTTCACTGCTAATAGGAAATGTGAGCTAGGATTAGACTGTCATGAGACAGGTTGCCGTGTGTTGTCAAAACACAAAAACTCACACTGTAGATGAGGTTGTTCTGACTGCATTCATGCCCAGACCTGCTTCACCGGAGATGATCTTTCTTTACTATAGATGTTTGCCTTCATTTTATTGTTGTATTATTGATAAATCCCTTTTCATGCAACAAGGTATGCGTTGGATGGCGGGGGGGTGGGGGGGGCTATATCCTCTTTGTTAACAAGAGAAACATTTCTCTCCACTCATTTTCCTCACTCAGGGTTTCCGTTGTGTTGTGCTGAAGCGCTGCCAGGGTTGTTGTCTTGTAATGTTTGAAACACATTTAAAAAGCCTAATGAGATGCCTCATTTAACTCTCCGTCTGTGTCTGGAAGGAGTGGAATATGATCTCTCTGACTACAATAACAAATTCTAGTCTTTTCTATTCTTTTAGCATAATGAGGCAACAGTCTCTGTTTATGTGTTTATTTATATCTTGCAGGTCTGAGTATGAGAAGCTCCTTTTTTCCTCTTATGTTATTATTGTCATTGGAAGCCAAATAGTCTGATGCACAAATTTTTAAAGCATATTTTCATGAAACGAAAAGGTTCGTGTTAACTCTGATGATGTACTAAGATCATTCTGTTTGTGGTCATATTTAATTACAGTGTTGTTTTTACATTATTGTTTTATACTTTACCTTCATCAGTCTCTGTCACACGTCATTTCACAACAGGGAAGAAAGACTATATGAAATCTTACTGATTCTTTCACCGAAGCTGTGGACACCCATTTTCTTCTCAGGAGGCAGACAACAGACTTTGTCGTTTTCAAAGATTTGAGTTGTGTGCCCTCTGCTGCCTCTTCCTAAAACAGCACCTTTATCTCAGTGTAAATATGTTCACATCAAATGTGTACAGCGCTGGGATTAGGAGCGAGAAAACACACCTGTGCCTGTTTCAAGAATCAATTGTTCCTCTACTTTTTTGCATAATGTACAGCTGATTTGCTTGCAGTGTGCATGTTGGTAAATTGTCAAATGTGCCGCTGAGATCACAGAAGGTTGGTTTACTGTGGCTCCTGTGTCAATATTTGCCCTTGAAATAGAGTTTTGTCATTTCAGATGATGAGTGCAGGCTAATCTTCACTGCTGCTAACCTTCTCTCTGCATGCCACCCGCCTCTCCTGTTGAAATCTGATGTGAAAGTTATTTAACAGCAGTAGCAAGAGATTGTGAAGGTGGAATAAAAGCGTGCATACATTTAGCCAAAACCTCTCCAGGGTATTTTTCATGCACTTTAGAAGCAGCTTGGAGTTAATGGGAGCTGTGAGGCAAGCATTACCTAGAATAATGACTCGCAAATGGGTTGAAATAGTAAACAGTATATCAAATGAAAGTAGACAGAGAGACATGATGAGATGAGGTAAAAGCTTTGTAACAACAGAATGATGCTCTCTGATTCCCGGGGGAAATTACGGGTGAAATGCCCTCTAAACTCAGGCGAAAGTTATGTGTTTGTTTGTGTGTTTGGGCTGTGATTGACACTACACAGTAGTTTGGGGGAAAAAATAAATATGAAATAAAAAAAAAGAGAATCTATAAAGAAGAACATTTCTCATTCTCATTCTGTCATGTGTTTTCTCTCTTCTGTGAGCGAGCAATCCTGCTGTTCTCCGATCAATGCTCCTCACTCACAAGTTATTCAAAGATTTCTGTAAGCCTCCCATTACTCAGAAGAAATCCACTGCTTCCAGTCTTTAACAGATTTTAAATGATTATCTTTTTCTCCCTCTCATACTTGTCTTCTTTTCCAAACCTCCAGCCAATATCAAGATAAACTATAAGAAAGAGAGAGATTAGATGAAATGATTAGATTTAACTTTATTAATGACCACCTGCAGGAAACTGACTGAGCAGGAGCAGCAGAGGAAAGAACAACATAAGAGAGGCAAAAACCATTGAGGAAGATTAAAACAATGATTAAATTAAGAAAACACACAGAAGATATTAAGATAATGCATCATCACAGACAGTTTTATAGGCCTTAAAGGTTGTGTGAGAATGCAGTGGTAGCCGCTACTATACAGACGTGAGAGCTGATGTGTCAAAGGTTGTCCCAAAAGTACACGGTAAACACACCATCAGAGATTTGTTGAGGACCATTACACAGCTCAAATAACAAAAACATGTCTAGACTTAGTGGCCACTTTATTAGGTACACTTGTACAGCGTAGTGCAATCTAATACTGCTCTGTCAAAAAGTTTACTTTTATGAGTATCAGTTTGACTGTCAGAGTTGTTACATCAAAAATATGTCTTTTTTCTTTTACCTGTTGTGCTATTTATCAGTTTATATTGCTTTGGTGTGAGTTGCCAAGTGTTGGAGATATCAATCATAGAAATGTCGGCCTTCTCTCCAGTATAACTGAACTAGTGGGCACTTGGCTTGTGATGGTCAAATTGCCAAAAATGTACACTTTGAAAACTCGAAACTCAGCAATGTTTCTTCCAGAAATCAAGACCTGGTTACTCAAGATAATCATGTAGGAACTCTTTTCTTTCTACCAAACTACACACACCAAATGTATCACCACGCAGAAGGAAGCATGCATCTACTCAACGTGACAGCATTAGATGAAGACATTTATGGTGTCCTCCTCGGCTTTGCTGTAATGTTAGTTAGCTCAGTGGTGCAAGGTGAGCTAGCAGTAGTTGCAGGTCGTGGTTACTGGAAAGAGACATTTTTAAAATATATCTTACTATATAATGACGAAAACTCTGTCTGTCTGTGGGTGTGTGTGTGTCTGATCCGCGTTTTTCTCCTCACTGACTTGGTCAATCCATGTGAAGTTTGGCACAGTGGTAGAGGGTCATGGGAGGATGCGAATGAAGCAATATTACATCAGTTGGCCAAAGGGGGGCGCTATAGCAAACGATTGAAATTGCAAACTTTGAATGGGCATATCTCGTATGTCGTAGAGATGTGAAACTTTGCACAGAGATGCCTCTCCTCATGAGGAACAAATTTGCCTCAAGAACCCATAACTTCTGGTTATATAGATTTTCCGCCATTTTGAATTTTTTGAAATTGATCTCTTCCTAGGAAGTTTGACCTATCTGCATGAAACTCGGTGAACATAATCTAGGGACCAATATCTAAAGTTCCCTCTTGGCAAAAGTTGGAAAACTTACTAAAACTGAGCTTCTATAAGGCAATGACTTTAACTATCTGCCTTTCAACGTGCTACCTCAACTACTAATGTACAGTTTTAGCCCACTAACTATCCCACTATTGGCAATGGTACTACTGTACTTTCAATAAAGCAGTCATACTATCAAATTCACAAAAACTCTGTCTGAATACATTGCTCTTCTTAATGGGTTCAGTTGACTATTTAGTCTGCCATCTATGACCTGTATCCCAAACACACACCATGTGAAACTATATGTGGGCAATTGTACACTCAATGGGTATGGACTAGTGTATATATATATACAAATACATATATATATATATATATATATATATATATATATATATATATATATATATATATATTTAAATTTACCAATGGGTATGGACTAGTATGTATATATATATATATATATATATATGTATATAGGTATATTAAAGGTACCAAGGTCAGGACAGATCTCTTATTATCTGGGAGTAAGGACATGGTAGTTAGGAGTGTTGTTCCAAATCCAACCAAGGGGAGGAAGTGAAACCCAAGATTGGCAGTTCAGGAGGCAGAGGCAGCTCTTAGGCATGCAGAGATTGTAGGTAATGTTCAGTTTGGCTGGGGAGGCCTGGGGCTTGGCTCAGGCAAATCGGGATAGAATAAAGCAGGTCTCAAAGATAAAAGAAAGCTGGTTGTGGAACAGATACGTAGACAAGAGGAGATATTAAGGGGTGCAAAGGTAGTGGCCCAGGCTAAACAGGGACAGTGGTTGAATTGGGAAAGTGTAGAGAAGAGGAAGCTTAGTTGGAGGGATCTGTGGAGTATGGAGGAGAATCGTATTAGATTCCTGGTAGGGGCTACATATGATGTGCTACCAACTCCCCAGAACCTGAAACTGTGGGTAAATGGGGACCCATCATGCCCATTGTGTTCAGGTACCGTAACCTTAAAGCATATTTTGTCAGGCTGTAAAGTTAGTTTTTCACAAGGCCGATAAACATGGCGACATAACCAGGTGTTGAAAAGTTTAGCTGCAGGCATAGAAGGGAAACGAAGAGAGGTCAATTCAGAAGGTTTTAAGAATAGCTGTGCGTTCACACCGGGCGTGAGTGAAGCGAATTACTCAACCCATAATGCGCTGCGCGTAACGCGTGAGTTTGGACGCCGGACCATTTTGTTAATTCGCGTTATCGCACCAGTCGCACAAGTAGCGAGCCCGCCCATTTTCACTAGATAACAACATTTGGCCCGCCATTCTCTCCTCAACCATGGCTGAGATAACCACCATCGCTGTTTTGTACCTGCTCTGGAAGTCCCAGATGCGTCGGAGGGCCAAATGCCTTCATTTTTGGGTTCACCTTATCCTGCAGAAGCGCATCCAGCTCGGCGAGTTTCACCACCTCCTCCAGGAACTCCGTCTGGATAATAGCCACTTTCAGCGGTACTTCAGGCTGACTGGGGCCCAGTTTGAGGACCTGTTGGCGCCAGGATCTCCCGGCAGGACACCAACTACAGGTGCTCCATTTCAGCTGCAGAGTGCCTGTCCATCTGTCTCCGGTGAGTAGCATTTTATTGTTGTGTCAACAACTGGACGTCAGGGCGTCAAGACGTCACTGACGTTGGGAGAATCTCAATGCTGAATGGCTTTTGTGGCACAGCGTCACGCGAATTCGCCTCAAAAGTTCAATATTTTCAACTCGAGCGATGAGGCGATGGATGCGAATTTCGCGTCTAATCGCGTCTTTGCATTGACTTTGTATGTAATCTTGGTGTGAACGCACAGTAGGAGTTTGTCCGCGAGGGGGAGAAATACAGAAGGGATAAGTTAGTAAGGAGGCAAGGGTGTGGCCGCCTAGAAGGTGCTTGTGATTGGGAAATGCAAGTAGATTTAGGGGGAAAGCTTGTTGTTCCCCAGGAGATAGTTTGTACTAAGCAGAGGCCTGACATAGTGTTGTGGTCAGTGAGTCAACGGATAGTTTATTTCACTGAGCTGACAGTTCCTTGGGAAGACTCAGTGGAGGACGCCTATGAAAGAAAAAAGCTTAGGTATGCAGACTTAGGAGTAGAAGCTGAGCAGCCAGGGTGGAAAACTAGGATTTGTCCAGTGGAAGTGGGGTGTAGGGGATTTATAGCAAGATCAGCTATCTCGCTCCTAGGGGAACTCGGAGTGCGGGGACAGAGTTTGAGGAAGACAGTGAAGGAAATGTCAGATGAAGCAGCCAGAGCTAGTCAGTGGATTTGGATGAGAAGAGATCATGTCAGTTGGGGGCCAGCAGGGCCAGCAGGGGGAACTGCTAAGCAGGGTACATAACTCCTTGAGATCAGGTGGAGCGATCCACCAATCAGTCCTCTCTGGAGAAAATCCAGGAAGAGGAGGGTTAATTAAGTGTGGGAGTGGCCTATTTGAATCCCTTTTGTTTGAGACCATGCTGCAAGGTGAGTGTGTTTGCTGAGCCTGTGAGTTTATCTTCTCTATCTCCTTTAACTTTAGCTTATATTGGAGTTATGCTATGTAGCGTGTGAAATAGAGTATGGTGAATGTGCCAGGAAAGGTAGGATCGGCACTGTCTTTACCTGGAGATCGCATGTGCTGGGTTTGTTGAAGGTGGCACTACTGTGTGGGCTGGGAACCCCCTGGTGTCCTGGATTGTAGACTACTTGACTGGCAGACCACAGTATGTGCGCTCGCACTTCAAAGGGGCCCACTTGCTTCTCAAACCTTCCACACTGCGCTCTCTCTTCTCTACAGTCGGGCTTTCCCCCTCCACCAAGACTCTCACATTTTTGGTGTTCAGTATAGACTTCTCTTTTGTTTCTGTTTCTCAGTACAGTATAGTAGACATGTATATGTTTATTTCTGATAATCTGCATGGAGCACAACCACCTCAAGGCCACAATACATAAGCTACACTGCCTGTTTATGCCTTTTTTTTTTTTGTTTGTTTGTTTGTTTGTTTTCCCTCCTTCTCCTCCGCATGCACTATCACTTCATAACTCAGGACTTGCACCTGCCCCCTCCCCCTTGCTTGTTCCTTACTTTCCCCTTAACACACTTCGGTGTATCACGGCCCTCTCTGGCTCATATTAGGAAGCTTTTCCAATAAAGGCTGATAGGCTAGTCTCCAGGGAGGGTGGGTGACGGTCACAACCACGCATTATGGGTATAAAATACTTGACTGCAAGATTAACAGTGCATCAATCTTCACAAGAAGCTTGCACCCTTTTGTGGCACTAAGCTATGAAGACCAATGCAGACAAGTAGGAAAAAAAAATATATATATATATATATATACTGTATATAGTATATATATATATATATATATATATATATATATATATATATATATATGTGTGTGTGTGTGTGTGTGTGTGTGTGTGTGTGTGTATATATTTATTTACGTTTATGTTTTGTTAATAATTCCTGTTTATTTAAAGCAACTGTGCGGAACTTTTCGTTTTAGTTGATTATAGCGCCCCTTTGGTCGAAGCGGTATGATACCCACAGCCTGATGTCGTAAAGCCGGAAATTACCGCATGCATTTGTTTTGGAGAGCAAGAGGAAAGTGGAAAGTGGAAACAGCAAAATTACTCAGTAAATTCTCCTGCCATGTTTCTGTTCTGATCTAATCTAATCTGTTGTGTATTTTGAGCTACTAAGGCTACCGTAGTAGTGTGAGCCTCAAGTTATTCTGGGTAATGTAGTAACCGTTGTTGTGCTACTGGAAACAATGAGAAGCAGCCGTGTACGTTCGGTGTAAGGAGGAATAAACAGTTAACAAGTCATCTGCTGAGTCTACATTATTATGTGAAAAGAATACTCCAATGATTTGGGAGTTATGCCCTTTCTCTATCATTTTCATATTGAGACAGCGGTTAGCATGGCACTGTCAGTACATCTTGCGCTGAGGGATACACCAGTGAGCAACAGATGCAGCTGGCTCTGGGACAGGTACGCTAGGTCACTCGGGTAAAAACAAACAAAGAGACGACACGGACGATATTACTCACCTGACTGAAAGCTGTCCATCAGCTCCTGCAGGCCTGGAGCGTTTTTTCCACTTCATCTTAGGAACATGAAAAAAAGTTTCAATCACGCCAGGATTAGTGATTGCTGCAAAGTTTTCATTCCTTGTGATGCACTCTCTGCGGCGGTTTTCCTCCTGATGATATATCTCCCCAACGATGGCAGGAAATAGTAGCGGATGATTCAGCCTCTCTCATCTCTGCTCAGCATCCAACACATGGAGTTCCTCATCTGTATGCTCCGGCTCAAACAGGTATGGCTCTGGATCTGTGTCCACTACAAGAAACTCTTCAAAATCACGTTCAAAGTCGTCCATTGCAGCTGCTAAATCCGGAGATATCGCTGGGCTAAATAAACAGCTGAGTTTTGTTTACAAGCTACGTCTGTGCCTGCTCACCGGTGTATCCCTCCGCAGATCACAGCGCAGGACGTACTGACCCCCTATAAGCGCAATGCTAACCGCTGAGACGCAGCCACTGGACGTACAGACACAAAAAAGATATCGATCATGTTGTCTCAATATGAAAATGATAGAGAAAGGGCATAACTCCCAAATCGTCAGAGTGTTCTTTTATGTGAAGATACACAGTGAAGACATAACATAATCCTAACACAGCAAAGCTGTTACCTGCAGCCTTCGCTTGCAAAGCTAACGCTACTAACGTTAGGTCAGTCCAAGTAATTAGTGGAAACATGCTAACATGCTAACGTTACACACAAGTTAGTGGTAAAGTAAGACCTGTTCATAAATGTCCTGGTGTAGCTCTGAATTTCTTATAAACTGAGGACAACTGCCTGCTGTATATTTGTGTTCATGATCACAGTCACAGATAATTTTACATGATGCTCCTTCGTTATCCGCCATGACATCAAAAGTACAACCAAGTCCTCATAGATACATCTCTGGTAAAACTGTTAGGTGTTATGTGTTCAGCAATGCCCGTTGTGTACTGCTTCCTCGAAGAACTGTAAACACGGCTCCTTCTTCTTCTTCTGTGGTTTAATTGCTGCGGGCCCCTGCGGGCGAGCAGAATCACTTCCGCCTCGGGTGCCGTATTCTGGTTTTCTGACTTCCGCTGTGTGTCCGACCCGAGCGTGGCTACGCTAAATAGCCATATAGAGAAAGGCTTTTTTGTTGCTGTTGGGTTCAAATAAATATGCGTATCTCCAAGGCGGGGTGATACGAACTAGGGACAGTTTTATTAATGGTAAAAAGTTCTGCACAGCTGCTTTAGCTATATATTTGTAAATACTATTGTTAATATTTCTTATATTTTCACGTATCTTTCCTCTCTTGCAAGGAGCACCTGTAACATAAATAATTTCCCCTCGGGGATCAATAAAGTATTTCTGATTCTGATTCTGATCCTGAACGCCATGTGTAAGTAAGGTAAAGGAGGTTGTTGGGTTGGTGCTAGATTTGCCACCCGTCCCGTTTTTCCCAGAATTGTTCTCTTTTTTCATCAGCTGTCCCGGGAAAAAAAAATCTCTCCCGGGACACAATTTGTCCTGTTTTTTGGGGAAAATGCAGCAGCAGCAGGCCAAGGAGTCCATCCAGAACCATGCATAGTGCGTCCAAATCACACCTGTTCTTATGGTTTTTCTCCGCGACCGCGTGTCGTAGCGATAAACCACGCATATCACGTGAAACAGAGGAGTTGTAGCTTTCCGAATGTTTTCACAGCGAAAAAAAATGATAAAGTTACACTAAAATGATGTATAACAGAGCTTTCATACAGCTTTGCACACACATTACTCTTGGATGAATTACTCGCGAATGCAGGGTCGGACAGAAATGCCACACATATCACATGAAAGCACAGGAGCAGAGCTTTCCAGTGATACCACACACATCATTGTGCTGTCATCCCATCATGCTATAAATACAGATCAATTGTCTACCAAATAAAATCCTGACGAATTTCTTAACAACCCATTATACAGCTCTTGTTGTCAATAGTGAGGAATATCGTGTCTCACCACGTCTTAGGCTTGCCTGTGTTTCTCAAGGGGGGGGGGGGGGGGGGGGCATATGGTTTTTATTTTGGCTTCAGGGGGGGTCATGCAACTTTAATTTGTTAAGTTTTGTATGATTTTTTGTTTGTTTTCCATTCGTATTTTACTCAGAGGTTTTGGTTTATACTCCGCTATATAAAGTTACCCTGCATGGTCCACAATGGTATTTCCCACTTGCGCACACGTCACTTTCAATGCACACGTCACTGACCGGAAAACCCAATAGAGTAGCAGAAGAAGACGACCGCGGAACACAAACAATTCAAGCATAATGGCTGCTGTGAGGAAATCAGTGTATCGAAAGGAAAGTTTCCTTCATGCTAATTTGAGAGTGTCTTTGCAGACCTTAAAAGCGGATGAGACACTGGACAAATTTAATTTTATTACAGAGTCGACAAAGAATAAGAACTTGCGCGACAAACTTCTAGCTCTGAGTCGGCTGCTGAGTGAGCTGCTGCTCCCATGCAGCCACTGGTGAGAGCAAACCTTGAGGATGGCTGGACTACCAGTATACTATCAGTGTATCATTCGTTCATTCCATATCCGTTTTAGAATCCAAAATCGGAAAACGGATAACGGCCTATTTTTCGCTGTTTTGATTTTGTTTTGAAATTAAAAATAGAATATGAGAGAATGGAATTTAAAAAATCCGTGTATCATTCGTTCATTCCATTTTCAATTTAAAATCAAAAAACGAAAAACGAAAAAACGGTTTGTTTTTCCATTATTCGTTAAATAATCATATTCAAAAATACAAAAAACGGTTTGTTTTTCTTATTTTTGATTTTATGCTCACATCAAAAATAGCAAATCGAAAAATGGGCCACGATTAAAATTTGATTTTGATTTTTCATTTGATCCAACTTGCGTGACCCGGAAGCGCATTGCATTAACTGGATAAAAAGAAAATTAGACACCTTATCTCATAATTACGAGAAAAGATCTCGTAATTACACAAATAATAGCCTAATTAATTACATATGTGGAAATAGCCTGTGTCGTCCTTTGTTAACCATTTCACATACAGATGTTACTCATTTCACTGCCGCAGCCACAGTGAAGGGGGTGAAACAATTGATCCAGGAGTAGCTGCAGTGCGCAACAACAACCAGCAGGTGGCACATGTGAGCAGTAGAGATACAGCGTCCAACTGAAACTGTTTGAGAATTAGCAGTAGGCCTACTGATAAACCACATTTATACTATGATATTTCCACAGCGGTCAGTGTTAGGTCCCCTATTATCCTAGTGATCTCAGTGTCATGATGTAGAACTGCAAATGTATGTGTGACATATAGGCAGAGTTGGGTATAGGTATAGAGTTGGCAGTTACACTTAGAGTAAAGCTACTGAAGACCAGCAAAATGTTTTCATTTATTCTTTCAGGTGTGTAAATGTCACCTAAGCACCTTCAGATTTTATCAGTAGTGTACCCTTAATAGATAGCTTGTTTATATGGTTTGTATTGTGCTTCGTGATATTGTTTTCAGCACCAAGGTAGTGGCCAGCTCCTGTTAAGATATAAACACAATGAAAGCGGACAAGCCTACTTATTTATCGTCTTATTAATATTTTTCTTCCGCCAGATTTCAGTGCGTATCTTGTGCCACAGCTCTGAGCGCACACAGGGTCTTCATAAAACATAGATTCAAGATTCATTATGCACAGTAAGGACACACGTTTCCCTATTCTGAAGTATAAAATAGATCAAAATATATACGGTGCGCACTGTTGTCCTTGCTGAGTGTAATACTCCGTCGTAATTTACAATATATACACATTATAATAAAGATATGGGATATGGTCAAGATGGCACCACCCGAGTGGCAGCTGGTTACAGTAGTTCCCCCCTTCGTGGATGTGCAGTATGTGGTTCTGAGCGAAGAAGTGGCCACAGTGACACCTTTCCTGATCTCATAATTACGAGATAAGGTGTCCAATTTTTTTTCATCCAGTGAATGCAATGCGCTTCCATAGTATACTGTACAGGTCCGGCAGAAAATATAACAGTACTGCTAATTCTCAAACAGTTTCAGTTGGACGCTGTATATGAACTGTTCTCCTTCTTATGTTAAATGCTGAATGGCTCTTTAAAGTACCGCTTTGGAATACTACAAGAGGACACAACATGGATTTTTGCGGCTGCTACCGGTCCATTTGGTTTAAAACACAACACTGTTCTACAGCTGGGAAGGTAGGAGAGAAAAAAACTCACGCCTGAAAGCTGATAATGAAAGGGCATAAATACAAGGAGGCAGCCAGAGAAGGCAACACAACACCACTGTCTCCAGCACTGATTATCAAAGCAGCTGAAACAGCCATAATAACGGTCTTTCCTGTAGCCTAATCATTTCACTTTTACAGCTGCGTGAATGTTTTCATCTGCACCATAAATTCATAAAACACTTTTCTAATGTATGCAGGAGGGAAACCGACAGTTTTTTTTTAGATGAAAAGGAAATGAAATATGAGTGATACAAAGCTATTTTGGCCAACATGTAAACACAATTTTAGGCCTTGGACTTCTTCTGCCTCACTTAATCCACCGTATTCCTAATGGCGCTACTGTAGAAATGATTATGGCTGCAACTGCAAGTTGCAGTAAGCTAGGTAGTTGCCTTGACTGTCTAGGTTAGTCTCAGTGGCTAACCACATGACCAGAGCCATCCAGAAACAGACAATTATAAAGCAGCCGCCAACAATGTAAGAATACGTAACAAAGAAAATTACAGTGCACAGGTTAAAGGAGCTGATGAAATCACATTTCACTGGAGCTGTACCTTGTATAACTGTGACAAATAAATGATTGATTCTTTTCAAAAGTAATACACTTTAAATTTAGCCGCTATTGCTTCATTTTTTAACAGATATTTCATTCCATTTTCAACCGCTCATCCAAGGCTGGGTCGCAGGTTGAGCAAAGTAGACATTCTTCTCCCCAGTAATGCTTTCAAGCTCCTCCTGGGGGACCCCAAGGCGTTTCCAGGACAGATAAGATATATAATCCTTCCAGCATGTTCTGGGTCTGCCCCAGGGCCTCCCACCAGATGGACATGCCCGTAACACCTCTAACAGGAGGCGCCCAGGAGGCATCCTTGTTCATCAGATGCCCGAACTACCTCAACTGACCAACGCGAAGGAGCAGCGGCTGTACTTCGAGCTCCCTCCGGATGTCTGCACTCCTCACCCTATCTCTAAGGCTGAGCCCAGCTAACCCATGGAGGAAAGTCATTACTCATAGCTCATGACCATAGGTAAGGGTTGGTCAGTGCCCACATCTCTGCAGTCACCACGCCAAACCGCACATCCACGCCATGGTCATTCTACCCTCACCCGTAAACAAGACCCCAAACATGAACATCTTTGCTTGGGGTAGCAACCCAGGGCACCGGCAGAGAACCATGACCTGAGGCTTGGAGGTGCTGACTCAGCATTTTCTAAAATACCCTTGCAAAGCTTTGGTACCTGTTGCGTTGTCTCTGTCTGTAATGTTACTAACAACCAGACTTAGCAAAATTCTGATTTAACAACAGTGTTGTACATGCAGCCAGAGCAGAAACGGATTGTTCCTGTAACCAAAGGTAGGGTTTCTATCACTTACCTACAGAGAGGAATAGGTTGCCACCCATACTGTATAATACCTGATCACTCATATTGATAAAATGCACTGTTACTCTAATCCACACACTACATTTTCACATGCTTGGAATGACAGGAGAAATAATAGAAGCAAAAATGTTTTCGGAGCGGAGAAGTATTAAATTAGAGCTTGTAGAAGAGAATGACACCTAGAATGACAGGTCTGTCACTCAGCGTCAGTATATGATATTTGTCTCACGCTGTCTACATTCTCAACCTATCTTAAAAAACTGCCTGTTATAAAATTAACTCAGCAGCATACCTTGAATTACATATTTAGTCATCTAGGCTGAGAATGTGTTACTGATTTGCCGTACGTCTTTCATATCATATTTTTAAAAAAGCCTAAAGTTATATTTTAGAACTACTTTATATTACTGATATCACTGAGGTCTGCTGCTAAATTTTGCTGTGTTGAGTTAAGGCAGATGAGTGGTGTGTTAGCAAGGAAACATGTTATTTTACTTTATATGGAGCTAAAATTACTGAATACTGAATTGTGTTGAATGTTAACAAATATGTTGGTGTCTGTTCATAAGAAATCAGAAATAGTTTTTTAAAAGGAGCAGATGTTGAAGCTAGCTCTGGTTCCAGTAAATTTATCAATACGTTAATGTAGCAAGGCAAGCTAACCGCTAATGTGCTTAGTTAGAAAGGAAAACAACCAGTGCTTAGAGATGGCTGTCAGAGATGACAGAGGTATGACCACATTATCTTGGCTGAGATGAAAGAGACGGTGTGTTCCATGTGTTTTATTTCTCAGTTGTTTCAGGAAAGAAGATTAGTGAGTGGTTCATGCTGCATTTACAACTGGAAAACACTGGTTCCGGTTCAGGTCAGCAATACAAGGATACTGCATTCTTCTTTTTTTTCACGAGATGGTTGCAAGCTACACATAACTGTGAAAAAAAACTCCAACTATTTCAAAACTCCTCCCCAATGAATTGTAATGCCCCTGACCCCACTTGCTTTCTGGAGAAATGCCCTTTAAAAGATCATCACTGTTCTCTTTTAATATTACTTCATACAGGAAAAGAAATTTAGAGTATTTTGCCCCCGTCCTTTACAGACTCTGCACCAAAAATGTGTTACATGCCAAATCCCTGGCACTAATGAAGAAGAATATGAACTGTACAGAGAGTGCCCAACCAAAGTAATAGAAAATAAACATTTCATACAATGCACAGGTGCACAGAGAACAGATGTTGTACATTGCAATGCACTTGCTGTAGTTTGCAGTAGTAAATATTTGAAATGATCTCTAAGCTGCTCTCAAAGAAATCAATACACGTGAAGCAGGTTTGGTGAAAAAGACTGAGTGCAAGGGGCAGCCAGGTCGAATCAGCTGATTCAATAGGCAGCAATTTTCATAGTGCTTAAAGGCTTTTCTTATGATGTCCTGCTGTGTCCATCTATTTACACAGTCAACCAAGGCTTCAGTGCTTGAGTGAAATTGCTGAAAGGCTTCAGGAAAGGTAAGCAGAACCTTTTGTCAGAGAAATGTGCTGAAAACGAGAGGAACATTGCGGTAGTGAGCTTTTTTGCTGCCCCATAGCACACCATGGCACTAGTATTTTACCAGGAGACAGACGATCAATATCAAAAATTGGATGAGTGTTCGCTAACCGTTTGCTTCAAGTAAGTGTCTCTCTCGTCTCAGTTACAGGCACCTGAGCGCTCATAGAGCTGATGGTGTTGTTGCTGTTCCCACTGGTCACCAACAGAGGTCAATAACAATCTGTCAAAAATGACTCACCTCTTTGATTTCCCTCAGCAAGACACACTGCTACCTGACAGTGGCTATGACCATAATTACTTTTTAAACAAAGTGTTGATCGGTGCACTGTATGATCAGCATGGAGAACCCACAAGACAAGTAAAAACCATCAAAAATAATGATGCAAGGAAAAAGACAAAGAGGAAGAGAATAATGAAAAGACTACAGCACTTTAAACAGCATTTCTTTAGAAACTGATAAACACAAACAATACATACAGTGAAAGGCATTAAAATATAGAAAATAGTAATGTATAGCACAACAAAAGTATGAAAGGTTAAGAGTGCAGTGAGCAGTTTACGCAAATTAAGCAAGTGAGATAAAACATTTTGGAATATACAGTCGTTCTTGCTGAGAGTTAAATGAGAAAGTTAACAACACTCTCATGTCTGCATGCTAAATTTAACTGCAGGCCGTTAGCTCAGCTTAAAATAATGGCAGGAAACAGGGGGCAGAGCTAATGTAGCTCTGTTCAATTGTAAAAAGTTCACCAGCACCTCTAAAGCTCACTAATTAACATGTTTTACATTGTTTAATCTGTACACAAACAGAAAATGTGCAACACAGTAAGTTGTGGTTTTAGGGGGAGTTATAGACTGGAACTACTTCTCATCAGGCTCAGGGACTTCCTGCAGTCTTGTAATCACTGTGAGTTTGTCAGACAACTAACAGAGACACTTGGAGGTTATTGTGCCCAACCACAGTTCATTAAGAAATAGTTCAGGCACATAACCTCCCCTAAAACCACAAACTGTCATTTTTACATTTCTATTTGTGTACAGATTAAAGCCACAGTAAACAACTTTTTTTTTTTTTTTGGCAAATATGACAAAAGTTATTTTGTATTACTATCATCATATCCTGACAGTTGTATGTGAGGCAGATAATCATGCTCCTCTGCCTTCTCCTAATGGCATTTGCAAGCATCACGAAATCAACAAATCAGAGCCGAAGAGTTTCTAACGCAGATGTCAGTCATGTCAATCACTTCTCATTCTCGCAGTCAAACTGTCAAACTCAGCAGCACTGATCAAATATGAATCAAAATTCTGTTACTGTATTGCCCGTTTTATCCCCTCAGAGGCTTTGAAATGAAAAAGTCAACTATTTCCAATATGGTTTACAAACTTTCCAATTTCACTGCGAAACATTACACCAAATCAACCCAGTCTCCCTTCGAACTTGTCAGATGACCTGTGATTGGCCAAGGTCTCCTGTCATGAGCTGAATTTTCTAAAGCCTGAAAACAGAGCCAAGGATATAGGTACAGAAGTCTAGTTATCTCCTCAAGTGCTTGAATTACAATATGCTCAAAGGTTAGTGTGTGATTTTTGCCCAGTGATGCCAAAATGAAACTGCAAACCCAAGTTTTAAACAAATGAGATAAAAAATGCTAGAGAAATCAGATCAGGTTCAGGTTACTTTATTGATACCCAAGGGTAAACTAGTTTTGCAGTCGAGAGTCAAAACATCCATCACAGTTTGAGCAATCAAAACAAAATTTAAAACTCATCCTGCATCAGAAAGGTGTGCAGTTAAAACAACCAAAGATATAATAGACCAATGACCAGGCTTCAGGGGATCTTTTTTTTCTTTTATTTAAGGAGCCTATTATGTATCATTGATAAAATAAAAACATAATACAGACAGAGAATCCTATAAAAAATAAGTACATTAAAGGCTCTCTAAGTCTTCCTAAGCTTGAGAAATTTTTGTCACATACAGCAAACATCTCCTCAAGATCCGCTAGCTACATGTCCTCTGAATATGCTGTGAATAAGTCCGGTCTCTGTAGGCAGCCCTGGCTCCACAAATGGCAACAAAAACAGCGGCTGGCTCTAACTTCACAGTTGTCATACACATATCAGGGATATCCATCTTCTCATGCACCTCTTGGCAAGAAAGCACATTTCTGAAAATATCAAATTACTTCGTCAATCAAAAGTTGGTTTGAAAGAAGAGAGTTCCAGAGCTGCAGAGTCTTTACCACGTAGGTCAGTGATGCTGAACATCTTATTTTGCTTTTTGACCATACCTTGCTAACTTGAGTTCTGATATCCTTGAAATCTTCTCAGATATTTCATAGCCATACCAAAGCACCATTATGTAAACTTTTCAGTATGTGTGTGCACCCTGGCCCTTCCCCCACCCTCCCCTGGTTTATACTCTCCTCCATCTCTCATCTTCCCAGCCTGAGTCAGCCCTGCTGTTCTTCTCGGCCCACTTTCCACACAGCCTCCGTGTGTAATCTCATTATCGACTTGCCAGTGGAAAAGGGATTTATTTAATGTTTGAGGAACAAACCACCAGAAGCTTAAAAACACTGTCTCCAGGGGTTCAGGGTGTTGTCTTTTTTTTTTTTCTTTTTTTTTTTGTATTGTTTCCCTAAACCATTTCAAGCCAAAAGCTAAGCCTGTTTGACTCCCATCACTTCCAGATCCAATGCCTCTGTGGCTGCCAGCAGCATCACAGGGAGACGGATGAAACCTGGAGGAAGAAATATGAAGTGATTAACTCGTCGTCACTTTATTCCCCTTCGGAGTACCTGCCAACGAGTCCCATAATGTGGCTGTCTGCTCTCCTCTGAGTTTTTTGGCGTTCATTTTCAAATTAGAGGAATGAAATGACATCCAGCCTCCTCTGCAAGCCCTTTCTCCACATCAAATGACAGTTTTGACGACAAGATGAACTGAAAGTTTGATTAGAGTGTGTGTGTTGGTTGATAGGGGTTAATGGGTGAAAGGTCTAGTTGTTTCCAGACATGAGCGCTAGATTCCAGTCTCAGCCGGATCTGCAGCAAAGCAGATCACTGCAGAGAAGCCTTGACTAAGGGGATTTGAAGGAGAGGCACCGCACGGATATCTTATCCCTCTGCTTTTAAACTGGAGGCCTAATTGGCCCGTCTGTTTTCAAACATACATCTGTGGATTCACTATGTTGTTGCAGTTGGTGGAAATGTGCACTTTTGCTTTTTAAAGTAACAACATTTAATCAAGATACAGTCGATAAACAGTTGGATGGACTGTGGCACTTTCCAGAGGAGATTCCCAGGGAGTGATGTGTTTTTTACAGCAGAAGAAGAACTGGAGCATGAGCGGTAATAGTGGTAAACAAAACAAGTCAGAAAATCAGTGGAGGAAGACACTATAGTGCCTTTGATGGACAGCCATCTCATTAAAGATAAAAGTACAGAAAACACATTTCTTTCAAGAACACTGTAGCTGTATGAATAAATGCACTTTAAAGGTCTAGTGTGTAGGATTTTGTGGCATCTAGAAGTGAGGTTGCAAAACTTGCATGTAGGAAACTGGTGGCTGATGCAAAGAAATGAAAACATGCATGGCCAGCCCTTTCTCATTCTGAAGTCATCAAATTCTGCCGCTTTGCCAGTCATGTTGGTGTCAGACACCTGATGCCAAAAGCCACCGGTTGGTCGGATGGCACCTGTCGCAGTGGTATAATATACTACTGGACCATGTCAGGTTGAATATAATAAGGAGCATGGAAGTGCCTATAGGGCAGTGGGGTGGTGGAGGCTCCAACAAACCCCAGACTTTTGTCCGGTAGCCCGATTTTCACTTCTCATATGAATGTAGAGCCAAACTATGATGTTTATTTGTAAACGTCACCACATATTTTTGTTGACATCCTGGTATTGGTTGCAGCATCCCGGAACATCAGCAGCAGATGCAGGAGTATACGTAGTGCGTAATAGGCATGAAAGGCCACTGACAAAATGACGATATGTGATGACTTGGGATGAGTATGTTTTGGAAGATCCTATCTAGAGCCAGTATTTGATTTGTCCATTTTATGCTATTGTAGAAACAACATGGCGGACTCTGTGGAAGAGGACCAGCTCCGTATGTAGATATAAACAGCTCATCCTAAAGTAACTAAAACACAGCAGTTCTTACTTTCAGGTGATTATACACTGATGAAAACAGAGTTATTAATATTATATACCATTTTTGCCAATAGATAGTAATAATAACAACTTGATTTTTATAGCACTTGAAACAACAGAGTTGAGAACAGAAACAAGATACTCAGAGGACAATCTGGCAATATGGCAGTACAACATGGCGGACACTGTGGTAGAGGACCATGGTCAGTTACTTCTGGCACTAGACACTGACGAAAAAAGCTGTCCTTTTACACAGGCATGATACGCGGCTGGTTGCCTTTATTGTTTAACAGCATCAGGGGGAAATGTGCCGTGACAACAATGAAAGTTAAGGCAGTGGAAGTCCAGATAGGGAGGTGGGGGCAGTGGTGGATGGGTCCATCAACCACTGACCTAAGATTGTAAAGCCAAACCCTGTTTTCTGAAACCCAACCACGTGCTTTTGTTGCCTAAACTCAACTGTGTGTGTGATGGAAAAACGTAATCATGTGAGTTTGTTGTTGAAGGACAGAAACGTACTGACGTAGTGTGTTTATTTTGAAAGAGCCTGTCTGCAAATTGTATATTTTCAGAGAAAACGGAAGTGTATTTTGAAACCAGACAATGCATGTAACAGGCTGAAGTTGAGATGGTGTCCCAGAACATCAAAAACCAATGCACCCAGGTAACTTGCACATCATATCTTGAAATGGAAAGTCCAAGACCAAACCTGGATATATGACAAGCTCAGAGTTAGAATGTGGACCAAATTGGAAAAATTGTACTAAATGAAAACAAAATCTTACTCAAAATTGCAAGCTTAAACAACAGAAGCACTAACACCATGCGTGGGTAAGCAAAGTATTTTCAGCACAGCAAAACAAAGCAAGAGAACCTTTAGTGAAGGTACGGGGGTTGGCCTTGGTTTAATGTCAGAACTTTTTGTAGTAACCCACTATTTTGATCAAAACAATGACACGAGATACAGGATGTTTGTCCACCTGACAGAGCAGCAAAAGTTGCAAATAGTCATTTTTGACCTTTACACAGCAGTACTCTTATGTGTGGCCCATATAACACAAGGATTGTCACTATTACAATGTACAACCACACTTTCACTCCTCTGAAGGGAAGAAATACCATGCTTTGACTCAGACTTTTTTTGTTTTGTTTCTACAGCGTTACGAAGCCTTCTGCAACGGCTGAAATGGATTAACATGGATTAACAGCTCCCTGCATGACTGTGTGTCAAAGTCTCTGCCATGATTTTGAATGTGTCACTGAGGGCTCACCACGAAAACGAATTACCAGCTGCCGACAACAATAAACTGTCCTACAGTGAAAGAGCTCCTCCGCAATCTGAATCCTGCAATCTCTTAATGATGCCTCTAAATATTTCTTATTCATTCTTCACTCTCTAGTTTGCCGTAAAAGACATTTTTAATGACAGAGCATCTGTAGAAACTGCTTCACTGCTGCACTACAGTCATAAAAATGCTGTACGATGTTGTGGGATCTTAAAAATAAGAAGAGGCAATTCTTGTAACAGTAAAATGGCATCTGCTCTTTAATTTTAGGTAACCTGGAAGAGTATTTAGAAAAAAACAGATTTTTTTTCCCATGTCAGTACAAGGTGAAACTGATTTGTAACTTTCCACATTAGATCATAAAGCATGTCCGGCATCCTGAACCATTTCCATATTCAGTAGATCTTCTGACATTTTGGAAATATGTCCAATTAGGCAAACTGTCTCAGCATCATTTTGTGGGCCTTTTTTTGGAACAAGCTTTCAGGACAATGGGATGTAGCTCTTTATTTCAATTTTCAATTTTTATTTTCAATTTTGCTTGATCTGAAAATCCTGACATACATACACTTTCAGAAGTAATCAAAGCTCAACATGCCTCCAATAGGTATCGATAAAGTTTGATAAGTTAAATCTTAAAATGTAATTTATAATTTAAATGCAAGAAACAATGGAAATAAAATGCCTTCTGTCTGTATTGACAGATAACTATTACCTCTCCTTCTCCATTTTCATTACAGGCTGTACAATGGAAAATCCTGGAAATGTCCAAGAGCAGGTGGGTTAGATATTCAGTTGGATTAATATTAAATATATGGAAAGGTTGATTTGCTTATTATTTGTGATGATGTTTGAACTCTGAAGACTATGCTCCATTTCAGCTGTTCAGTGAATTTGGCATTAACTTGTTCCAGTTTCACTGATTATGCACCAGAGGGCACTCCTGTCAAAGCTCTGAAGATGGATCATCTAAGTTTACACAAGGCATTTCATAGCAGTGTTGTAGTATTGGAGATAAAGACCACTTTTTGCAGGTCTCTGTCTGGTCTTAGACTCGACTGCAAATTTTATTTGTTTTATGTTCTTGTTGAAGTCTCAAACAAAGAGGATTGGAGATTTTGTTGCAAGTCCGGCCAAGACCAAGACTGTGTGAATCTCACTAAATTCCCTGAGCAAAAAAAGGAGTGTTGAATAAAGATAATATAATTGATTTCAGCTCCTCGTTGTTTGTATTTAGAAAACAAAGGGAAATTCCCACAAAAAAAGTCACCTCTGCAGTGCCTTTTGATTATTTCATCAAGACATATTCCAATGGTATGCATATACATAAACACATATATACAGATAAAAGAGGAGAATGAAGAATGAAGAATCTTAATTTGTTTTCTGGGCGTGTTTTTATAGGAATTTTATAGGTCCCTATGGTTTACATGTTCCACATTTTATGCTAAGTGTGTCATGTGGTGCGGAACTCGCACTGGTCTGGTCTTGAGGTTGACTCAGTCTTAACCCCTCGAAGTCTTGGTCTTATCTCGGTCTTCAACACACTCTGGTTTATCTCGGTCTTCAACACACTCTGGTCTTAGTCATGACTAAGTCTTGTTTTAAGTGGTCCAACATGTCATAATAGTATACATATCCCTTTTCTTTCATCTCATGAGACATGAACATTATTATTTTGTATGTTCTCTATAAATACACATATTTGTGTTTCCATATATGCATGCTTTTCTCTCAAAACAACACTAGTATCAGACAGTATACTCCAGTCAACTCCTCAAGCCTCCAAATTTATCTCACAGATCGAGTAACCTTCAAATCTATCAGACATTTGAGTTGTTAAAGTAACAAGATGTGTTGTTGATTCCCTGAGCCATTAACTTTTTTCACTTCACTGCTCTTGTGGTGATGTAAAGATTAAAACTTAGTCTCTCTAAACACTCCCTGTCTTATCATCATCATGATCAGCCTGGACATATCGCAGAACTGATGTGCCGAGAATATCTCTTTAGATGTTCTTTAACTTGGTACAGAAGACTTAAACAGAACCATGCATGTGTCACACCCATCAGGAAGGAGATGATTCTGCTCAGCTTACTGTGTGATGAAGGTTATGTGTTCTTAAAGTTATACAGAAGGTATTTTATTCAATGAATACCCCCACCCAGCATCTGGAATACAATGCTCAACCTTTTTAAATCCTTCCCTACAACCACACAAACAAGCTCGATGAGAAACTGTGATCATTTGATTTGAACAGGAGGGTATATGTATGTTTACAGATATGACAGAATCCAGATACAAAAATTTGATTTCCAAAATGATGTGAGATAGAACTATATATTGCACTTGGACATGGAATTGTACACATTTAGGTGAGCAGAAATACTCAGCAATTTTAAATTACACCTAGAAAATATGTTTATAAAAGAAGCATTTATAAAAACAGTTGAGTGTGTTTACAGAAGGGCTCAGCATCATATGACAATAGCAGGAAGGGACCTGCATGATTTAAAAACAAGAAAGCTACCTCTGACATCTTCAGGAAACTTGATTCAGAGAGATGGGCAACTTTGGTGCGCATAGGTACATTTTCCTTTGAGTAATCTTACAGAATATCTTATTTGTGTAGAGTGAAGATTCATTTGAGTCCTGTAATCATATTTTAAAGCAGTTTTATTCTTTCACATTTAAAAATCTAACTTCTGTCGTTGTTCACACTGTGATTTTTAATAACGTTTTATAAAAGAGCTTTTGTTAAATCCCTCACTATGTCAGATCTTTACTATAATGTCAGCCCTCACTGATGCTGGTCCAAGCTCATCTTGTATGCCCATGTATATGCTGGAAGAAAAACAGCAGTTTGAGTGGTAGTTTCATCTCATATGTAGCATCTAAAACACAAAATATTTGAAAAATCATCAAGAAACATTCCTTAGGTCTAAGAGTAACCAGTGAGAGGGTGTTAAATTTGTTGCAGATTTTGTGAAATTAAATTATTGATAATAACTTTGCTTGGCCACAATTTGATATTGTCAGAGAAAAGAAAATTAAAGAAAAGAAAAGAAAAGAAAATGAAAAAAGAAAAGAGAATTAGGGAGATGGGTTTGCATTTGTAAGGGCATACATTCTATAGCAAATGGCACCACGTTTAATTTAATGTGAGTTCTTCAAACATGTGTAGTCAAAGTCAAAATCATAATTACCAAATGAAATCATAATCATAACTAAACCTAACAAATTGCCATTATTATTAATACTACTGGTTTTGACAGTGTATGGCAATCTGTATGTGGTTTGTCCAAGTGGTGTTGCCATAGCCCAGCAGGGTTTGGGGCACAGAAGGTGTAGATTGAGAATGGTAACTGTAACTTTGTTATTAACATCAGAGACAATAATATGAGTTGTCAAAAAAGAAAACGATCTAATTTTTTTCAGTTGAATTGTTGCTCTGGTCAAGACGACAGCTAAAATAACTGATTGCCAGTAAGTGTCTGTCGCTCTGTTGCCTCAGTCAGATCGTACGCACAATGCAAATTATCTTTCCAAGACTTTCAGCTACAAATCAGCTGAGAAATCTGAAATATAGTTAACTGTGGCAGCACATTATGTTTAATTCATCCTGGATGCTTGGTAGGCTTTGAGGCTGCCACAAACTGAGGCTCTATCTGTGTGGACAACAGACATCATTTACTTCACTTTACTTTAATATTTAACTTCAGTCATTTTAGAAAACACAAACACTATTCAAAGATCACAAATGTGTAAGATGTTTTGTGAGAATGGTGATCATCAGTGAACCACTTTTTTTTCCAGTCATTTTATCCCTGACAGCTGAGGCGTGTGCGTGTGTGTATGTATGTAAACATGCACACCTCATCTCTTTTTCTTTCTGTTATGGTCTAGTGTGCAGGAATAACAGAAGGCTCCATTATTATTATAGTTCACATAAAATGCTTCAGAGCTGATGATAAAGTGTTTATGGTAAAAATGTATTGTCACTCAAGTAGTTTGTACATGTTGTAGGAGGAAGTAAAGGTGAATAGCTTCCTCCCAACTGTGTGTCTGATCGTCGTAGGACCATAGCAACCTATCTGCATCCTCCTTGAGAGCTAGAAACAATTCATGCAACAAGATTTTGTAATGTGAAGCAGAGACACGCTGGGCTGTGGTGGTAGAAGGGGGTCGTCTACAGTTTGTCGGGGTAGATGTGCATTAGAGCGAACTAAGAGAGCACTTAACAATTGTAAGGGGGGCTAGTCTGGGCGAGGGCACAAAACTGTCTCTGAGCACAAAAGCAGAAGAAGTGGCAGTTCAGTGCTGTTCCTACCCTACTGCTCAGACTTGTGCTTATTCTGTGAGGTGGATATAAAATGATCTGTATCGAACAGGACCCATATGGTCATGGGCATTTAGGGTGAAGGCCCACAGTCGCGGTTAGCAGCACAGGTTTTAATCCCTGGCTTTTCCAGTGGACAAACACAGCCCAGTCCCCGCTCGAGGTGAGTGTGTTGCTGGCCACTCCAGTCTGGTCCATGACAGACAGCTCCGCTCATCCCCATGTGAGTGTCTGCTGCCTGTATCGACTCCCCTCCAACGCATAATTCCATTAATCAGTTCAATTTCCCTGTGGGCAGTGGTTTATTTCCGTCATCAAATGCCTGATGAAATCTTTAGACGCTGAGTATTAGGGAACAATCCCTACAAATAGCTGATAGTGTTAACCAGTCACAAGCTGCGCCGAGGCATCGCTCAGCTCTAATTTGAAAGGGAGTGAGGTGATAATGCGATGTGTCATCCTTTTGTGGGCGTGCATTAATGGCGCCAGCCAAGATGGCAATTGATGGCAAATCAACTTCTTCCAGCGGGAAGGCAACAGAGGAGGGAGGGGGGCTCAGGTTGGAGGAGAGCGAAAGAACATTGACTGGCAAACTGCAGAGCCACAGCGGCCTTTAATCCATTACTTCTCCTGATGGGGAAGGTTTACTGCATCTCAGCCGTAGATGGCATGTGCATTTCAGTCTCTCCTCTCCCTCCTGCTCTCTCTCTCTCTCTCTCTCTCTCTCTCTCTCTCTCTCTCTCTCTGTGTCTCTCTGGCTCAGCTGCTGTTACTGTGAGGCTTGAGTGGCTTGATGTGTGGTATCCAGGATTAATGCTCTTAATTCATTCTTGTCTTACTCATTTGCTTTTCTCAGTGGAGTAAAGTTTGGAAATCTCTGGATGAACATGTTGAGGATGGGCCATGAACCGTACGATTGTTCAATCTGGAAAACAAAAACAAATTATAGCTGCTGCGCAGCAATGGTTGGGGCCAGGCAATTTTAGGCAAAATTAGGCAATTCTGAGCAACACACACACTAAAACTAAGCATATCACAACATAGAAGTTACATCATATAATTATGGCATGCCCTTCAAATTGTGGATGAGTGGCTGAAGTGATCAGACTCATTATATACTAAAGAACAATAAAGTAAGAATAACATTAACTGCGAGCAATTATCAGTCCCTCCAGAAAAACGCGATTATGCGATCGCATAATTCAACGCATAATCAGCCAAAGTCTGCATGTTTATGCGGGGGCCGCATTTTTTTCAAAGACGCCGCACTTTCGCCGCATAAATCGACGATTTCCGCGCAAAATGCGCGAAATATGCGGGGCTTGGATGATTTCATAAACCCCGCATTTTCGTTGCAAAAAAGTCACATATATCCTAGCAGAAAGTTGAAAAATGTTGCGTTTACTTCACACATGAGCAGCCATTTTCTCCCTGTTGCCTTGGGAACGTTATGAAGTGACGTATTACGCGACGTGAAGGTCATTGAAAAGCTGCGATTTGGGTGTGTGATTTGGGAGGAGATGGACGTTGAGGGAGAGGGGATGGAGGATGAGGATGGTAAATGATTGGCCAGTGTTAGAGGCTACGCAGTTGTAGTTTTTATTTTCACAGTGGACTGTTGTAGTTTCATTCAGTTGATGTTGATTAGTTGATTAGTTGATGCTACTTTACAGTTGATTGCGCTTTTTTGTTACCAGTGGGTTAAATCATACTAGTTTCAAAAACCTTACAGTTATAAGTATATTAGTAGTATGTACATTTAGGTTACAATAAGAGCTTGCACTTTGTGCATTGGAAGCACTTATTTTAACAGAAGATGTCTGTTTTCTATAGCTACCTCTGTAAAACAGGAAGCACACATTTGATTTTTTTTTTATATTTTATTTATTCATTTTTACAGAAGTTGTAGCATATTCTTTTTGTGAAGCTACAGAACTTGTTCGACTCAGCAATGTTTTGTAAGTGTGAGCCATGTGTTTATTAGGGTCTGAAATAAAACAAGATGAGAACTTAAATATTCCCTGCACTTTCTGTGTTGTAGTATGCTTGCTTATCATAGGAAGTAATTAGAAATGACTCTTTACATTAAGGTAGTAGCCTAGTGAGAACAGGGTGTTGGGGGAATAACTTTTTTCCTCTTTTTTTCATCAAACCGCAGTTTTTACAAGTTCCCGCAATTTCATTGCATAAAATTGCATAAATATCCTGCATATTCCATCGCATTTTTAAGAAAACGTGCCGCATAATCAAGGATTTTTGCCCACAACAAGCACAAAAAAAACTCGCATTTTTCTGGAAGGACTGAATTATGAACAAACTGGCCTGATCTAGCTTAAAGCTAAACTTTATCCATGTTGACAAAGATGAAAACATTTTTTAAAATGTAAAAGTAGCTATTGGATAGAATCTGCATATTGACTGATAGCTAAGCCAAATAAACAGGGAAAAGAGACAAGGGATAACAGGGAAAAGTGTTGATAAAGAGTATTTGTCTCTTCGCAAAACTGCCTGGATCATAATTATAGTCTCTCATCCACATAGCATGATGCCTGAACATAGGACTTTCACATTAGAATGTCTGTTGTGCCTTAGCTGAGACTTGAACTCACAACTTCTGAGACTGAGGTCCGTCTAGTATCTGACTGAGCTAATTGGCAAGTCAAAGTTTGTGTGTGGCTTCACAAATTGACTAAGCCAAGCATCAGGGTGCCAGACAGTAGCCATTCATGCCATGGAAAAGCAAATTTCAAAGTGAAAGTTCCAAAGCTGATGCACATATGGTTGATTTGTTATGAATTTGAATTTGAAATTTAGAGGCTTGGTGTAGCGCCACCATCAGGACTATTGTCTTGTGTTTCCAGTTGAGGACATCTGGCATGGGACTGGACCTTTATGAAAAGTTTGGGTAGATTTCTCATATGGAAATGTTGCATGAGCTGAGGCTTGAACTCACAGTCTTCAACACCAAGAACCATCAACCACCTCCACAAACTGACTAAGCCAGTCACCTGTGTTTAAGACAGCAGCTGTTAGTGTGTAAAGGCAGATTTCAAACAGCTGTCAAAAATTCAGTTATTAAGACAAAAATCCGAAAATACACAAACTGCATCTAGACAGCATGGATATGTTGATAATTTGTTTTTAACAATGATTTATTGGCTCCATAAGTGAGAAACCGATGTTTAAAAATGCCATTTTTGCATTGACTCCAATTGTTTGCATGAGAGCGAAATTCAAAATGCTGTAAAAAAAAAAATTCACTTTTTGAGATAAAATTCTGATATTTTCCAAACATCATCTACCATGACTCCAAAATTCTGTTTTTTTTTTTAAAATGAACATTAAAAAATGTATTTAGCAAGAATTTGCAAGTATATGTTTACCATACCGTTTACAGTCAAACATTTTGATGCACTGTAGGCTCACTTTTCGATAAATCAAAAATCTGTGTCTATCGTTTGTGTAGGACAGTCTGAAGATGCTCTGTAGCAAATTTGGCGTCAATTGAGCAAAAATTGTGGGAGAAGATAGGTTTAATAAGTTTTACAGTTTTTGGAAACGACAGAGTGATGGACTTCATAATTTTTAATAGGTTTAAATGGACAAAAGTTCCTTCAGTATTGGTGCTACAGTTTGATGAAAGTTGTGAAGTTGTAGCACATATGGTTGATTTGTTGTGAATTTTCAAAATTTTGAACTTTAGAGGCTTGCTGTAGCGCCACCATCAGGACTATTGGCCTGTTTTTGCAGCTGTGGCAATCTGGCATGGGACTGGACCTTTGTCCAAAGTTTGGTGATTTTTCGGGCATGGGTAGTAGGATTTCCTCTGAAGAAGAAGAAGAAGAAGAAGAAGAAGAACACGCAGGAAAACAATAGGGTCCTGGCAGCTTAGGCTGCCCGGCCCCTAATAAAAGACAATTCATTCTTTTCTTTTGTTTTTCAGGCTTGTGTAGGCTGTAACGTAAGAAAATGATTGTGTTTCTACTTGTATTCTTTTTGAAATGGGTAACCCAAAAACATATGTTTTAAAGGTTTAGTGTGTTAGATTTAGGGGAATTTAGTGGCATGTGGTTTTGATTATTTCACACTGGAGCCAGCTGAAACTTCACCCAATTAGAATTTCCTCCTTGTTTATTGTTCAGGAGGTCTTTACCGGGAGACAAATAATCTGCAGAGGTTTGAATAAAGCAGTTTCACAAAAAAATGTATTTCCAATGCTGCTCGTCACATATGGGCTAACTAGGGGCTGACACAAAAACACTAAAACGCATGGCCCTGTGTAAAGCCACTGTTGGTTTGTCTATTCTGGGCTACTGTAGACACATGGTCGTGCAACATGGCAATCACCGTAAATGGGGACCTCTTCCCTGTGTAGATATAAATGGCTCTTTCTAAGGTAACAAAAACACAACAATTCCTGTTTTCAGGTGATTATACACTAAAGAAAAAATACTTACTACAATATATTCCATTTATACCAATATATCCCCCTAAATTCTACACCTTTAAAGGAGAGGTCCAGTATTTTGCACTTTGAGCCCCATTTCTGGGTTTTTTTTTAATGATGAAATAGAGTGGTTAAGACCAAAATTGTGACACTTGCTCCTTCTTGGAAAATTTGGCTTTCCCCAGCCTGGCTTAACAGTGCTGCCTATGGCCATGTGTATATCTGTCCTAAAACCACCCTAAACATTCGTTTTCAAAGCCATGAAACTCACCAAGTGGTCAGTGGTGTTCGTTGATGTTCTGACATAAAAATTGTAGCAAACTGTGGTTTGACATTTTCTGTAATCCATTGGTTTTCTATAGAAAGCCTCATTATCAGCTGGTAGTAATCCGCTACCAGAAACGGAAAGGGGGTTGTTTACGACAAGGTTGTAGTCATTGTAGTCTTTTAGCTCAGCGAAAGGGCCGGCTCGACAGTGCTGTGTGCGCTCCTGGAGGAAGAACGAGAACGAACGAAAAAGTTTTGAAATAAGTTTAAACAACTGCACAATGGATTACTTGCTTGTAAACAACCTTCGCAGTACGATGCCTTTGAACACAACACCAGCCTTCTTCTTCTGCTTCTTTTCTGTGTCCCATTACTTTGCAATGGTTTTCTGTCAGTTGGCGACACCCACGTAAAGGAGCATTATCGCCATCAAGTGGGCTGGACTGTATAATGCTTCAGTGGAAGTTTACACACGGGTGTGAGGCAGCTGAAAAAATAGTTTCACAATCGAGATGACAGTGATCTGCTGCAGTATAGTAAGGTGATAACTAGCTGGCTCTAAGCAGTCTAGGGGAAGCTTACTGTAACAAATCAGAAGGCTATTCTTACTAAACAACAACAACAACAATTCCCTGTTATATGTGCCCAAAGCCCAAATGTGGTTTATCATTGAGCTGACATGTTTTTAATACTGGAGCCAGAAAAAACAAAAACACAGATTTGGGCGACAGCATGAACCTCAGTGGAGCAGTTATGGCTGATCTATCATAGCTAACCAAGGTCAAAGTATCCCCCTGATACTTGTCTATAAGACTTTAACTTCATAGATTCTTTAACCCTAAAAAATTGCTGCCCAAACACACATTAGAAGAAATGAAATACTGCGTCCTTGACTTGCACAACAGCACCTCCGTATTAGTGTTTAGTGTTTACCACTTATAAAATGTCCTGATAAGCAACAATGCATTGCTGTCCCGTTTGGTCAATGACAGCCCACTCAAAAGCTTTTCAAAAGAGTTTCTCCTTTTACTGTGGAAGTCAGCGACTGGTGATCTATGAAAGGAGCTTTGTTGTATCTCATCGAGACTAACTGAGGCCAGGATCTTTTCAGCTCCTGGGTACACTATACATTTTGCCGTGTTGGCAGCATATCATTTTAAGTGATTCATATCTCTCCAAAGGCTCCTTATCTAGCAGCCACCCAAACACCCTCAATGGTGTTTTCATCATAACTGCTGGAGCAGCTGCCATCTGTCTGCTCAGTGTATCACCTCCCAGCTGGGTCATCACACAGTGGAAACACAGCAGTGACATCGCATAGATACAGACTGTGTACATGTGTACACATTTTTATACAGCCAGATACACAAGATATTGCCCTAGTCTTGAGTGACTGTTTGAGGTACTTGAACCTCATTATTTCCATTTTGCCAACTTTATAGTTCTTCAGCACATTTCAGAGGTAAATATTGTACTTTTTACTTAACTGAATTTATTTGACAGCTATTAGCTATTAGTTATTAGTTACGCTGCAGATAAAGATTTTACACTCAAATAACAGAATCTGCTCATAAAATATGATGCATTGGATTCAACTACCCAACAATATCAACAATATTAACCACCCTAAACATTTGTTTTCAAAGCCATGAAACTCACCGAGTGGTCAGTGGTGTTTGTTGATGTTCTGACATAAAAATCACAGCAAACGGTGGTTTCCGTGATGATTTATTTGACATTTTGTCTACCCCATTGGTTTTCTATAGGAAGTGTTATTGGCCGTTGGTAGTAATCAGTCACCGGAAACGGAGAGGGGGTTGTTTATGATAAGGTTGTTGTCATTGTAGTCTTTTAGCTCAGTGAAAGTGCCGGCTCAACAGTGCTGTGTGCGCTCCTGGAGGAAGAACGAGAATGAATAAAAAAGTTTTGTAATAAGTTTAAACAGCTGCACAATGGATTACACACTTGTAAAGAACCTTCGCAGTAGAATGCCTTTGAGCACAACGCCAGCCTTCTTCTTCTGTTTCTTTTCTGTGTCCCATTACATTGCAGTGGTTTCCTGCCGGTTGGCGACGCCCACGTAAAGGAGCATTATTGGCACTCGACCATGAACGTTTAGGGTGGTTTTAGGGACAGATTCACACATAGCCATAGGCAGCAATGTTAAGCCAGGCAGGGGAAAGCCAAATTCTCAGAAAATGAGCAATCCTCACTGTTTTGGTCTTAGCCACTCTGTTTCATCATAAACAACCCAGAAATGGGGCTTAAAGTGCAAAATACCGGACTTCTCCTTTAAGTACCCAATAAACATAAATAGCTCACTGCAGAGGAGCTACTTTGTTGTAAAACATATTAATGAATGTTCAGTTAGACCTATTAGGAAAGTTTATAGGCTAATTTAGGTTAAATAGGCTGCACTGCTATCACTTTAAGGTACAAATATTTATTGCAGCTCCAGACAGATGTTTTCTTTTTTCTTTTGGGCCAAAAATTGCTCTTTTGATCGTAAACTTTGTTGACCCATGGTCTAATAGGTAAGCTTTACTGGCATCTAGTGGTGAGGCTGCAGATTGCAACTAACTGCAACTGCCAAGTGTGAGGGAGACACGAAAACACAAATGGCCCTATAAAGAGCTAGTGTTTAGTTTGTCTGGGCTACTGTAGAAACAACATGGCAGACTCTGTGGAAGAGGACCCACTCTGAAAAATAGCTCATTATAAGGAATAAAAAAAGAGCAGTTCTTATTATTATTATTCTTAATATTATGTTCCATTTTTGCCAATATATTCCACTAAATCCTTAACACTGGACCTTAAAAGGTTCTATATGTGACATTTGAAAAAACCACTTCTTGCTATGATTACTTCTACTTGCTATGTGGTTTGTTGTGATAAGCCAGTCCAGCTCCGCACACAGTGATAAGCTAGCCAGGGGGATACAAAAATGCACTATCATAGTGCATATTTGTATCCCCCTGGCTAGCTCATCAATGCCGCTTTGCACTGGACTTACACAGTGGTTACTGCTGATATTGGGACATCGTGATCCCATAAGCGTAGAACCCACAGTTAACACTGTCAGCCCTGTCAGCACTGGAGTTAGCACTATTAGCTGCTAGCACGTCCATGCTGAGAACTGTGTGCAAACAACTCATATTTTGTAAACTTTTGAAAGCAGGTCTTTTCCTGTAATGGAGTATTTTTTATAGCAAGCCTTTGTCACTATTACTTAGAGGATCAGTCTGGTGATGTTTTTTTCATGTTGTCAACAATGCCCATGAAAAGACAGACAAAAACAATACAAGGCTTTGTGTGTATATCAAAAGCCTGGTAAATCTTCTTCTTCTGACCTCCATCATTGTCTATGAGAGCTATAGTTTATTTTGACTTGATCCCACACACACACACACCATCCTGTTGCTATAAATACTCACTAGAGCACCGAATGTGGATTAATATGCCACTGAAAACAGTCTCCAACAAATTCCCCTTTTTTAGTAAATTATGCTTAAAACTACAGTGACCAGCTGTTTTAGGAAATGACTGAGCCCTTTTTTAATGAAACTATATGTCTGCGAAATGTTTTTTAAACATGTTTTTTTTTTGTTTTTCTACAGTAGGAGCCAACAAGCCCATTATTGAAATTGAAATGTTAATCCTATGGTCTAAGACTGTCCAAAAATATTAGTAAATATTAACATCTCTCTCCCAAATCCAAAGTCTAGCGAGCTAAAACTCAAATTTGTGATGTCATGGGGTATAAGGTCTGGAGCTGCTCTAGAGATATTGAATGGTGAAAGATGATCTTGATGACACTGAGTATATATGAGGTTCTGCGTATATGGGTACATTTTCTGTTTTATAAGTGAGAACACAACAATGGCATAAAACTCATTTGGATATAAAAAAAAAAAAAACACAGATTCATTTACACACATTCATTGTCTATGGAGCAGCTTCAGACTTTACACCGCATGACATCACAAGTTTGAGACTTACGTCTCTGGTTTCTGGCCTTGAGAGAGAGTAACTCATGTTCACAAATATTGATTGAACTTAACTAGATCATAGAAATAAAATATTGGAATCCTTAATTTAGCTGTTGCTCCCCTTTTTAGACATGGTCTGGACTTTTTAAAGTGGAGCTTTGTGAGAAAATTTTCTATACTCAGTGTATTACACTTACATGCAGTAAACATGGTCACCAAAGAATAGTCTATTTATAAGATGATGTCACTACATTTTCTGGAAATCTATCATACTAACAACATCTATTTTATAACCCACTGATAACTGTCAAATGTGCTCTTGTATTTCAAGGTCCAGTGTGTATGATTTAGGTATATGTATTGGCAGAAATTGAATATATTACTCATAATTATGTTTTCATTTTGTATAAATCACTTGATGATAATAATGTTACCTTAGAATGAGCCATTTACATCTACTCAGGTAGCAGGTCCTCACCTACTAAATCCACTGTGTTTCTACAGTAGCCTGGAACAGACAAACCAAACACTGGCTCTGCATGAGGCCATTCACATGTTTGCATTGGCAACCTTAGTTTCCATAAATGTTGGCATCTGGTTGAAGTTTCAGTTGGTTAGAATCTGCAACCTCACCAGCACATTCTCACTCTGACCTGGTCACATATCAAGCTGACTTTCCATGTCGACATATGATGTGCAGAGTACCCTGGGTGTGTTGGCTGTTGACGTTCTGGGTCGCAATGTGAACCTAAGCCTGTAACATGCTTTGTGTGTTTGTCAAAATAAACTTCAGTTTTTCACAGGAAATGTACAGTTTGCTCTCTAAAAATAAATGTACTACATCAATATAACTCCGTGAATTGAAGATATTTTTTTTTCTTTCATTCAACAACAAACACACATGGTCATGTTTTGGCAACACATGCACGTGGTTGTGTTTAGGCAACAAAAGCATGTGGTGGGGTTTAGAAAAAAGAACCGGGTTTGGCTTTATAAGAATAATAAGAAAAAGAATAACTTTATTCATCCCAAAGGGGAAATTCAATTATCTGTCAGCTCATCTATTATATGTCAAAGAATTATAAAGCCTGATGGCTGTTGGTATATAGGATCTTCTGTATCTCTCTGTCCTGCATTGAAGAGAGAGGAGCCGTCCACCACAGTTCTTTTGGTCCATCAAGGTGTTGTGGAGTGGATGATCTGGGTTGTTCATGATGGCCTTGAACATCTTCAGTGTGCATCTCTCCACCACGTCCTCCAGTGTGTCCAACCTGACTCCAATCACAGAGCCAGCTCTTTTGACCAGTTTGTCCAGCCACCTTGCATCTTTGTGTCTGATGCTTCCTCCACAGCAGACTGCAGCATAAAACAATACACTTGCCACCACAGACTGATAAAACATCTGCAGCATCTTACTACAGGTGTCGAGAGATCTGAGCTCCCTCAAGAAAAAGAGGCGGCTCTGCCCCTTTTTGTAGAGAGCGTCTGTGTTTAGGGACCAGTCCAACTTATTATCCAGGTGTCCACCTAGATACTTATAGCTTGGCACCACCTTGATGTCCACCGCACAGGTATTCACTGGCTGAAGAGGGGGCTTGGACTTGCGAAAATCTATGATCATTTCCTTGGTCTTTGAGGTGTTCAGGAGGAGACAGTTCTTGTGACTCCAGTCACTGAAGGGTTTTATCAGGTCCCTATATTCAGACTCCTGCCCATTCCTGATACACGCCACAATAGCAGTGTCGTCCGAGTATTTCTGGATGTGGCAGGCCTCAGAGTTGTATTTGAAGTCCGCCATGTACAGTGTGAACAGGAATGGAGCCAGGACAGTCCCTTGTGGAGCCCCCGTGCTGCTCATTAATGGGTAATGGGTTATTAATGGGTAATTAATGGGTAGCTGCTACATTGGAGTTGTACACAAGTTGTGAAGGAGGAGGAGGAGGAGAAGCAGCATTGGAAGTAGGAGTGGCTGCCGGATTGAATCTATTGAAGAACTGATTGAGTTCATCAGCTCTTTCTGCATCATCCACCACTGGCTGTCTTTTCTTGTTGTTGTAACCAGAGATGGTGTTGACTCCTCTCCACATTTCACGGATGTTGCTGTGTCGTAGATTCATATGGGAAGCGAACACCAGCTTCCCAGGTGAACTCAGACTTTTGTCCCCCTCAACTTGCATTGTTGTCTGGCTGTGTTTCCCCCTGGTGCAATGGGTGCTGTTACAGAATAACGGTTACTGGCTGTGAAAGGACAGCTTTTTTCGTTGGTATCCGACACTGGAAGTCACTGCCTAAGCGCCAGTATTTGACAACTTTGGAATGAGACTGGGTTGACCTCACTGCTAGATGCAACTAAATCCTAAGATTAAGAACGGTTTACAGGAGCTGTTATTTGCATTGTGGGAGCATTTATGCTTTTAGTCCATATTTATCTGACAGTTATTGTTACTAGTTGCTTTGCTTTTGTTTATTCTTCAATGACTTGCCATTCTCACATGGGTCATTCTGCAAAATGAGTACCTCTGTGTTTTATACTTAATGTCTTTTAATTAGGTAACATTGTGAATGCAGTATCTTTAAATTGCGATTCGAATTTGACTATCTTCTCCACTGCCTTTCTCAAACCATCATGGTCTGGATTTTGGCCCATTACATCACATAGTTGTCAGGTTTGACATATTTTTTCTGTGCAGATAAAAAGTCTGGTACATCTACATAATGAACCTATAAGTCACAATTGATCAATAACCGAAATTAATTTGGAATGCCAGGTTTGTCTCACCAACTCAAAGCAAACTGAGAATAAAAGGCAACAAAGCAACAATAGCAATTCAATGAATAAACTTGCCTACTAAACTAGAAAAAAAGCATGATTATTATATAGTGTTGACTTAGTGCAATATGATAAAATATAAACTGAGTTTAGTGAGTACTGAGGTCCATATTTTTCTGCTCACATGGTTGAAAATACTTTACATAGCTGCCAGCATCCTGATGAAATGAAGCATCATACATCTGTTCTTTGTGATTAGAATTGGACAAGTCCAATCACAGAGAAATGGGAAAACAAACTCTCAGAGCATCCAGTTATTGGACCTTAATATCTGCATTAATACATACACAGCTTCTTACCACAAAAGCCACACTTCATTCAGCTACCTCCAGCCTTTCCAATGTACACACTAGCACCTTATTTCCCTACGAGAGGCATCTTTATAATAGCCAATTGTTTCTCCATCACAACAAACGCACAAACCTCAGCCAATAAAGGAATCTATGAGTAACCCTATGCACATTTCATCACACAGCTGCACTGAGTGTTCCCACAGTATAGCATGGCTGATAGGCAGGCTTCAGAGATGAAGAATGAAAGTAATATGCACAGGTCCTGCCCTTAATTTGTACATACATTCTTTTGCATTTACACAAAAAGCAGGTGGGGGTGCGGGCTGGGCTTTGCTAAGATTCTCCTCTTTGGCAGCTCTACACTGAGAAAGGCAACAGCTGTTCATTTGATGCCGCCTGCACCTTTGTTGACCCCATTTCCGTCTGTGCGGTCGCTGAGACAGTGGAGAAATTAGTTGTATTACCCGCTCCCTACTGCGGCAGGTCTAGCTGTGATTCTGCCCAGATTCTGTCCATTACAGTGGCCCCTCTGTCTGATTAACTCCAACACACTCACTAACATGCCAAATCACTGGCTCACTCAGCCGCCGCAGACCTCCACTCACTGACAAACAGACGGAGAAAACGACAACTCCAAGGCAGATAGGCAGGAGTGTGGATGACAAATGTGCTTACTTAAATGCAGACAGCAAAATGAAGTTGTTTTGTTCCAGACCAAATGTCTGGAAGACGTCAAAAACAGAAACATTGGGGATATAATTGGCAGTGTATTCACAAAGGTAATTTGACATATTAAGACATTGTCATTTTCAGAATGCAACAGCCATATCTTCCATCTTTAACGGTGTACTTGGCAGGATTTTCCTCAAAAACAATGTATGCACTCATACAAATGAATCCCTCTGGAACGTCAGTTAAGACCCATCATAAGTATGTTGCAGTATATTTATCTGCTGAGATTCTGCTTTCTGATTGTGTTTTCTTATTTTCCTCTCATTTTGCTGTGTTCAGGATGTTCCTGGACAAAGCTTACTTTTACTGAAAAGGTAGCAACAGGTGCCAGACTACAAGCAGAACAAATCTATAAGGAAAGTACAAAAATCCAGGACGAGAACCGAAAAAACGAAAATATAGCAAGAGGGAATGCCAAGTGGTCAAAGCTGGGGTTGGCTTTCACTGTCACTTTTACTGAAATAGAAGCTACTGTTTACAAACAGTAGCTTATGGAAGCAAATAAGATACAAAAGCATTTTAATAACACAAGTACTGAATATTTCTTACAGAAATTTAAAAACCACTGCATTTATGGCATTAATCTTATTAATTTAAAAAGCCATATATCTGAATATTTATTGTTCTGAATTAATGTGTATTTTTTAGATTTGTAATTTCAAAAGCTGAATTTCAATGTATTTCTTTCATTAGTTACAAATTCAGATCCAAAAATACACATTTAAAAATTTCAAACAACAACAACAAAAATAATTTATGGACCTGAATTTGAATTTGAGCAACCTGAATCTACTTTTTTATTTTTTTTTATTCTGAAATAGCAACAATAACAAATCCTGCACAGTATGCCTTTCAGGATGGTGTCTGGTTCAAATCTACATTTAAAAAAAAAAAAAAAAACGTACGTTGTGTGAAAACTTTGCATGCAGAAGTAAAAACCCACCTAAATTCCATTTTGACTGTACCAAAGTGATGCTAGTTCAAGATGAACTGTGTCTCCAGAAAATGATAAATAATAAACTGACATGTTTTTATCTTGTCCTGATTGCATCAGTTCTTGCTCCACATGTGCCACGACAACTCTCTGGTCCTGTCATAGACTGTATAAAAATAATGGACATAGCCACCGTGATGACACCCATTGGGTTGTGGACTCCTGTTTTGGAACCTCAAGTCCGCCATTTTGGTTTTTGGAGCCAGAAGTGATCATATTTGGATAAGGGGCAGGGGCGTAGCCATCATTTCAAAAGTGATGGGGACAAATTGTTCAGAGGTCTGTTTAGTGATTTTTCATCCTCTCGCATTCAACTGCACCTCTTCTTAGCGGCTAAAGAACCACATAACCACAAACAGCCACAGTACAGCATCAGGGGACCGACTTTAGTTCTTTAAAATGATATACTATCAAAAGTTTTAGCTGCCACACTCTGGTTGAGTTGACACAGAATGACCCTTGAGCATCTACAGGATAAGTAGCCAGATAATTAAGTGCCAAATACCTGACTGGTTTCTCCCTGTCCCTTTTCTGTCTATTGCAATAATATAGATAATAAATGTGCAAAGCAAAATTTATAAATAGAATTAAGAAGAGTAGTGGTGACATAGCTGTGGAATTTAACCTCAAAGTCACTTTTATGCTCTAGATATTTTTTCTCAACCAGTTATAATCTCTTCTCACCTGTGAAGACCCTGCATGATCATCCTTGCTGGCCTCTGGTCCACTGTCTTCTCCCTGACCCTGCTCTTTCTATTGTGGCAATAAAGATTAAAAAAATATGTGCAAAGCAATAGTGAGCACAAGTTCTGTGCAGAAATTAAGGAGGAGTGGGTTTATTCCTGGCATGAAACTAGCTAGCAAGTGATTTTAGGTAACAATAACATTGGAATTCTTGTTAACTAGCTTAACTTGATACATGGTACATACCACTGATACATTAGTCATCATTTAGCTTACATTATCTACATGCAACAGCATTACTCAACTTACACGGTTTGTTTGGAACAAACTGTGCAAGGTTTTTTGCTTCTTGCTGGCTGGTTTGCAGAACATAGTTAACACACAGTAGCACTGCCCAGCAGCACATGTCTGGTCTATGCAATTGATTCAGATCACAACAGGACAGCATGTGTATGCGCCTGACGCCTACACGTCTACTCATGGTGCGTTTAAAGACGGCTCGGAAAAAACACATTACCTCATGTTAAAAACAAATTGAAGGGTTGAACGGCGGGGGACAGAGGGCACAGATATGGGAAGTGTGGGGGACACCCCTCATGATGAAGTGGTGGAATTGTGGAGGAGCGAGGGGCATAGGTGTTTCTAGCCCATTTTGGGGGGTGCTGAAGCACCCCTAAATTGAATCCCAGCACCCCTAAAATTTGAGAGATTTTTATTTTTTATTTTTTTACTGTATGTCCTTTTTTAACAAGCTAGAAAAGCCTCTTCTAAACTTGGTTTAGCAGTTAGCAATGTCTTTCACTCAATCTCGGTCTCTGTTGTGTTTAGCTATTCCCCTGCCTACTTCAATGATTCAATTCAATTCAATTTTATTTATAAAGCCCAATATAACAAAATCACAATTTGCCTCACAGGGCTTTACAGCCTACGACATCCCTCTGTCCTTTAGACCCTCACAGCGGATAAGGAAAATGATGATGATGATGATGATGATGATGGTACCTGTAATAAATGTAATATATTTGCTGAGATGGAGGTGAGGCTCAGTGACTAGAAGAGCTGGTAGAAGCGCTCCATAGCTGTAAGTTACTCCAGTAGCCAGTGGTGTCCCTTCTGTCCCTTTCTTTATCTGACAGCTTCTTTGCCAACAACTGTTGTTTCTTTAGAGGTAATGTCGGATCCTGGTCGTCTTCAGGTGAACGTTTCATTCAGCTCTGCGCCATTTCACTTCGAAAATACGCGCTGCCATTGCTCACTGGCTGTAGCCTTTTATAGGGAGGGAGGGCCAAGGGCTCCGACGGGGGGGTGGGCGAGGATTCACATGAACGTACATGAACGCGCAGCCGGACCGGCTTGTAAACAATGGTCTGGAGATCAACACAGAGAGAGGGTGTGTGACATCATGCTATACTCCAGATGAAAATTACACCTCTAGTTCTTCACATAGCAATTTTTTAATTCCTTCAATCCAGAAATGATGAATTTCCGCTTATTGCCTCTTTAAGACTTAATGAAAAAATGAAACAGGTGAGTTATACAAAAATTCAGCCCCCGTACAGTTGTCATGAAATATGAAAATTGCCCACAGAGGCCAAACCATGGCCTAAACATGTTTACTTCTGCTGTAAAGTTGGATATTTTAACATGGAGGTTCTTAAGGTGTGACTCTGTTTGAGAGCCAGCCTCAAGTGGACATTAGAGGAACTGCACCTTTTGGCAATTCTACACTGGCTTCATTTTTCAGCCCTGGCGTTTGTCACTTGTTTAAAATCCTGCCTGCCAAGTTTTGGAGCTTCCTTGCAAAGCTTTCACCAGATCAATCAGTTCTTCCCCTCCTAGTCTATTGTAGTAAACAAGCATTGCTGGCCAGCTTTTGGATAGTTTATCCTCCTCTTGTTTTGTCCACATTACACTTTTGAATGCTGGTCCTGTGCTTTCTACACTTGGGTCCAACTGAACAGCATTACAACACTGTTTTTTAGGACACTGTTGCCAAGCCAGCCATTGGAAATATGGGCAGGGGGACAGCATTTTCCAAAGTGGGCACCTCATCACACCCTTCATGGTGGTGGTGGTATATCACTATTCCAAATTTTTATTATTCCTATTAAAAAAAAAAAGGGGTCCCCCGCCTAAAAAATGCCCTCCAATGAATGATTGCAGAAAAGTAAAATCAAACATTGACTGAAGAAAATATTGCATGGTATTAAGCCATAAGATCAAATCACAATTGAACAAAAAACTTTTTTCTTAATATTTTCTTTCAATCTTGAGGCTACTTTAATCAAGTATTTGTCAACTTGTGTGCAGAACTGAGATAGTGTAAAGAGTATGTGGTTGTCACATCTCAGTCTGCCAGTTGTACCCAATTATTGTAATTCCAAGACTGTTTAGTGACCCCACTATGGAGAAATATTTAAACACACCATTTTGAAAAATGGCAATGTTTCCATTTCTCTTGCCAAAATTTAGTGTTACTTTGGGGCACTATAGAGCCCCCTTTCCAACAAGATAGCTTAACATGGTTAGGTCCTCTAGTTTAATATGATAACAGTGTATTCGCTGTAGCTTTAAAACTAAGTGAAATACAGCAGGTTTTATTTGTAAAAAAAGAAAGTCTGCCTCACTCCTCACCCTCATACCTGGTGCTTCAATCATATTTTTTTTGCCAGACATTTGGCCATTGTTTCTCTTTACATTTCCTTTCAGGAGCCCATGATTTTTGGTGAGGCATTCTGACTTAACTAGTCAGGCTGCAGTCCGCCTCACATGTTTATATTAGCAGCATTTATGTGTTCTGCGCATCTGACCCCCATTGTTAGATGGACCTCACCATTTCACAATACCTGCTAGGGGTGGGAATATCAAATGGTACTTTGAAATGTGTTTTAATACATTTATTTATCATGTAAATACATATGACTTGCAACCTTGGGCCGGGGTCATCTGTACCTGTTGACCCCTACTGACAGTGGGCCTGACTGTTGCCATCAAACATGTATAGTGTTTGTTCTTCAAAAGACTTGTCAATCACTTGAGAGTGAAAACAGGTTCAAATCTATTTTTTTATTAATTATGCCTTGAGCAAGAGAAACAGAAATGTGTATCAGTGTATCATTAACGTTAATAATTAAAAATTATTCAATGAAGTTCATACTTTGTGAGGCACAAACACGATATTCCATTCTGTCTTTTGCAATGTGTTTGGAACATAAATACTGTACATACAGACCAGAACATTTACAATAAATGCTTACTAATGATGTGTACTTTTATAATATTACAGCTATACTATATACTGGATAGTAAATTGAATACCTACAGTGACTACCATCATCCCAAAAGCACAGTTAAAGACTGCAGTTCAATTTTTTTTAGATTAAAGGGAAAAGCTATTAGCATTTAGGGACAAATAATTACTCAGTGTATTTACTGTATAATTTATTAATACAAGTATGACCTAGATAATTAAACAATATTTGTGTGCATTAAAAGGTAATTGTCTGCCCTCGGTATTACTGTGTAATGATAAAATAATTGATAGGTTAAATTCTCAATCTATATTTAAAAGGTAACTACTAATAAAGACATTGTTTTAGCAATAACTGATATTTACAATACTGTATTGTAAAATAGAGCACTGTGGCAGTTAAATTGTCCCAGTTCTAATTAAAGCAGTGAGGTGTTGACATGATGCACACTTTAAATGTTACATGGTGAATTAGGTGGCCGATAAACAGTGGTGCACTGAGAACAGAGAGAACAGATAGAAAAGGTTGCGGGGGTCGAGGGGGGTCACGTCCCAGCATGTTAACAGTATATCATTGAAACAGTTCCTATTTTTTTCCATGGCTGACATTATTCATACTACATTATTATGATTATTACGACTATTTTCAAGGAAACCCATGCAGATTCTGCAAATTACATGTCGAGCTTCAGCACAGAGTGTATGGGGTCTCCACCTCTGTCTGCCCCCCATCCATTTTTATTGACTTTATGCACAAGAGACATTTTAACTGAAATACCCTTTTTTAATATTCACTCTCAACACAACGGCAGCCTAAGTCATATCGATTGTGGCTGAATTAAAAGTACCTGATGCAGGGCGTCTCTAATCCGCAGGGTCTTTTAAGAGTCACCTGGTCTGACAAATGGGCCCTTTTAAAGGAGTATAATGTGTTCTTAAATTATTTTATTGATGGGAGGGGGACAGCCTCTCCAGGTACCCATACAAACTGACTTAACACGCTGTGAAAGGGTCAATTTGGCCTCCATTTTCCATTTCTTCGTTATCTGCATTTAGAGTCATGCTGAGAGGCTCGACGTGAGCTGGGATGGGCTTTGAGGAGGTTTGGCAAATTTCAACATTTGCTCGCATTTAAGAGGTTCTTCCACTGCAGCAGAAATTTGCTGATAATCCGTGTTTGCTACATTGTGGGCTTAAAGGTGATGTTGTGATATGTGATGGTTTTGACTTCACAGAATTTTGATTAGATGTGCAGTATATCTATATGTGTATCTTACAATTATCTACAAATACATCATCCCTCAGTGCACGACTACCTTTTCCATTTTGTATTTCTTTCTCTCTGCCCATGCTTTCAAGCCCTGGTGATTTTTATGACAAGTGACTTTCAATACCAATCAAGTTTACTTCAAACCTGAAAAAGATAAGTGATACTTTTGACTTTTAAAGTGTAGCTTGACCCCCTCAATTCTCCCTGGCAGAGAAAATCAAAAGTATGCCCTCTCTTACAGCAGGTTAACACATGACACAAAGCTTTTCAACCCACCCCATGTATGTCTGGCAAATCCACTCCAAGAAAGAGCCACATGCAGCGGCCAGTCAGAATGACATTTTGTCTTTCATAAGCCTGGCAATTTCCCCCTGCAAACGAATGATTAATGCTGAATGGAGGAGAAAAGGTGTGTAACGCTTTTCAAATCAGCAGACTCTGTAAAAGGGAGACCGCTAATTACATTGCTGTTTGTATGACCTCTGCTTAAGTGCATGAAAGCCTCCTGCAAACGACAGGTGAAACTGCATTTTCAAGTAACATTTTAAAGGTCCATGTGGGCACTCTGCCTAATAAAGCCATTTGTAAATGACTCCTCTTTTAGACTCCATTAGGAAGTGGAGCAAGGAACATTTCGTCATAGGATTCAGAGTCAATAAGCATGTAATCAGGACGTCCAGAGAATGTAGCAACCAGTGAAGGGGATAATTAATGAGATTGCCTTATGAACTGCTTAATTACTGACTGTTGGCCTCCTCAATTGTCCCTCCAAGTGCTGCATTTGTTCCCTTGTTGCCATTATGTCCTGATTGACAGAGGTGGCAACCATGGGAGAGAATCAAGACATCTGAGGGTATATTAATTGGCTATTTACACACTGAAACCAGGCTGACAATTACTGTGACCAGTGATTAATATGTCTGAAGAGGAGGGGTCAGGCTGCAGTGAATAAGCCTTGCAGTGTAAACATGATGCGCCTGTGGTCAGGTTATCAATGCCCAAATGATGAGGCGTTACGTGACACCGATATTAAGCTTAACATGATGTGTTTTCACAAAATGCTTACTTGCATTTAAATGCTGGAAGGAGTGCTTTAAGACAATTGCTGCATGTATCTGCTAATGCACAGTCATTTAGATGCTTATTAGTGTCTCACATTTTCAACAGTTTGAAGATAAGCTGCTAATTTAAGTTGAGATGAGATAATAAACAAGATCAGTTCCATAAGGAAGATAACATAATATAATGACCTTTTTGAATGAAATTAGAAATAAATAAGGGGTTAGAGAAATAGAGCAGCCACAATAAAAAAATATACACAATATATGCATAACAGCATCTTGCACTAGATAAGAAAAAATGTAAATTGTGCAAACATTTGTCTAACAGACGTCTCACTGTGCAACTCTGGCAGCCATTTCTGTGAAGCACATATATAGTGCAAGTATTTTTAGCATTGGTATGAATAAGTTGTACAACGTATATAATGACAGGATGAAGCATATAATGTTATATATAATAAATATGCAATATAAACACACACTATGCAGTAATAATAAAATACTATTATTTATAATACAAAGAGAATAGAATGATATTGCATATCCAGGGTGTCTACAGGTATCAGACACTCTTTTTTTTGCTACTACAACTTTTTATACTCTTAATATTAAATGTTTTTTTTAAAACCTTTTCAGACATTATTTACCAAATTTAAGACTGATTTCTGGACAAATCATCTATGTCTTATTCAAGCATTGCAGGTTAAATATAGATGTAAGTATATAGTATATATGTGGCCCCATGAAGAAGTAGGTTTCATGTAAAATTGTTATTAGAGTGAGTTGGGTTAGTCTTCAATTTACTAACAGGTAAGTGCAAGTTTGAGCATAAAGACAGTATTAGGTTTAGTGATGGGTGTAAAGATCTGCAGTATAAGAAATGTGGACTGCAGAGGAGCTTGTCTCATTTTGACAAAAAGAAATTAAAAGATGGATAAATGAAATCAGATCAAATGTTTGTAGCAATTTAGACCTCATGAAATTCAAATTTAAAACAAGTTGATGATTTTTAAGGCCTAATATTTATGAAATTGAATTTGAGCCACATTCGTAACAGCATAGTAATGACATAATACTGATATATATGGATATTAGCACTATAATGCAATGTAAAACAAAATAGTGTTGTAGATATCTTACTGCCTCTTATTACTCTTGTATAAGTATTAGTAATAATAATACTGGTTATATATAATCAAGGACAAAGTGCAGGTATAATGTTATAAATGTAGCAATACTAGTTGACAGGGTTTTTTTCCCATTATTGTCACTATCAGCAAACAATTACAGACTCAAAAAACAGTCACCATGTAAACCATGGATGGATTACCAAACAGGTCTACAGGGCACAGGCCAAGGGGCCCAAACAGGAAGAGGATTATGATGACCAAAAAAGAGACACAAAAAACACACATACACAAAGAGATGCAAAGGAACTGCAATAATGACTACAGAAACAGGCAAACTCAAAGAGACACTAAGTGACAAGAAAGTGACAAAAAATGACCAAAAACAAGGACCTGAAATTATCTCAAAAAGACACAAAAAGACCATGAAGAGACACAACATTACAAAATAAGACATAAAATTGCCGCAAAGAGACAGAAAGCAGCCACAAATAAACACAAAACCACAAAAAGATGTGAAAAGCCCCAGAGTCCATTGTCCCATAATCCGCCCATGATGTCAACACTACACTACACCACCGTGTGACACACAGGGATGACTTTGACTCACACATTTGTCTCTTTGTTTGATTATTTGCTTAACACCCAGGGATGATGGAGAACAAGTAGTAAAGATTGATCAGAGGGGTTAAAGGGGGTTAAAGCATGTGTGAGTCAAGGAGGAAAGAACCACTCCCAGGTTTTATTCTGTGTGTGTGTGTGTGTGTGTGTGTGTGTGTGTGTGTGTGTGTGTGTGTGTGTGTGTGTGTGTGTGTGTGTGTGTGTGTGTGTGTGTGTGTGTATTTTTGGGATGTGGAGAGGGGAAGGGTTTATTCTGAACCACATGAGTCCCTGCACCTCCGGGGTCCAGATCTGGGCTTTGTAAATCCTGGTTAAAAAAAAAAAGGAAAACACCGTCCGTACGCTCAACGGGGGTGGAACTCAAAAACTGCCAACCTTTCCTCGATGATGTGAACACACACAAACACATACGCAGCTTGTTAACGGGTGTGTGTGTGTCCGCTGACCTGTTATGACCTGTCCTTTCTGAAGGCAACAAAGGTGGGAGTGAAAGAGGCGTGAGATCACACACATTTAAATCAACTGGATGAGTGCTCTTATTCATGCGATACCCACTGGGGCCAACGCTGACAATGTCTTGCTTGTTCACTGCCTCCATATTAGTCCAGGACAGGCTGAAGTGGCTGCAGTAACTGCCACACTGCTCATTACATTAAATCATTGTTTTACAATGAGGGCCTTGTCACTGTGTAATTACTTCAATACCTGTTGTGTGGACTGAAATGATTGACTGATTGATTACTGTTCTTTGTGACAGTCAAACTGCAACCTAAGTATATAAATCAGCACCTGTATTGTTTAATGCAGACAAGGTAGGCCTACAGTTCATTTTAGAAGTATCCATGTTTTTGAAGAAAGAATCATATTTGCTCTGAAATGAAACTGTAAGTTATTAAATACTGAATGCAGGCAATTATTATTTTTTTCTTTTAAGATACAGAAGCCAAAATGTTGTTGCTCATTTATGTTTTTGCTTAACAAAGCTGCACATGCTACGTATCTAGCGATGAATAGACCTGACTATGAGCCTGGAATATTTAGTCTCTATATACAGACTCTACATTCAGTGAATGTAAAGTCTGTAGGCAAACCCCAGAGATCTTGCCTCTGGACATACCTGTCAAGTTTTGGATTTGAAAATAAGGGAAATTTTTCGGCACCCACTGCGAGACCCCCATGGCTCCCCACCCCCCACAGTACGATAAAAGTGAAAGTAGCACGGTTCTGAGTAGTATCACGATACCACGGCACAAATGAGGCAGATGTGCCTTTTGTCATTTATAAGAAGATAAATCACTTTTCTATAATACATCAATGATATTTCAATGGAATAAATTACTTATTGACTTATTCATACTTCAAAAACAGCATCAATAAGTGATAAACATAGGGGGGATCAAAATAAAATAAATAAATAAAATAAGAATCAACCAGCCACCCTCCTCCCCTGACGGTCCCTTCATAAGTAAAGAACAGTCCCTTAAGTGTGGTGGTTTGTGGGCCGTTACTGACACAAAGACAGAAATGTGAATGGCTCGTTTCTCCTCTGACACGTCACATACCTGTGTGCCGCCACGGCTCGGCTGTCCAGGTACTTTTGGGCAGTCATGACCCCAACGAAAGAGGAAATGACTGGACCTGGAGTCGCCGGTAAGCCGTTATCTTGCACCGCAGAGCACTATGAACCTCCACCGTATTCCTCTCTGTGATCCCTGTTCAACCCACAACAGCCACGATTTGCCTTTCCTTTCTGCTGCTAGTTGAAATGTGATAATAGGGGCGCCCCAGCGCCCACTCCGCTAACTTGACGTGAAAATGAGTGGTAGTCTAGAAAACTGGCGAGTTTTTTTTGGAGGGCGGTGGGCGCTCGTGCGCCCTCACATAGATTGCGCCCTGGGCGGTCGCCCACATTGCCCATAATAAAACCCGTCCCTGGGTGTACAGGAAATCTAAAATAACCACTAGTCAACCAGACCCGCTGTCGACACTAACCTCGCGACAACTGCCACCCAGGCTACTGCAGGTGGCAGTTGTCGCACGGCTAGTGACAGAGTTCAGTTTGGAGAGGCAGAGGAATGTTTTTGGTTTTTTTAAATTATATTATAATACGGGAGATTTACGGGAAAATACTAATACGGGAGACTTGACAGGTATGCCTCTGGAAGAAGAGCGGAAGAGCCCTGGTTTCCGGATCTAGGCTGTTTGTAGTCCGCGTGATATTGATCAATCACGTTTGAGCCAGCTGCAGCCGAGAATGTGGAATATTAGACCTATACTCAGCCTTGAAGTGAAGAGCCATTATTACCCGTGTTAGCTGTGTTACTTGGCTCCTTTTGGCTCATGTGACCACAGAGACAGCGAGTGTCAGCATATAATGCCACCAGACGGCATCAGGTTGAAACACTGTCGGTAACAACATAACATAAGGAGCTGGATAGTCCCTATAGGGCAAGTGGGATGGGAGGATTGGTGATTGGTGTTCGCTTCCCATGTGAAAGTTGAGCCAAACCATGATGTTTTTTTTAAAACCTAACCATGTGCTTTTGTTGCCCAAGGTACATCTTCAGAATCAGAGCATAGCCTAACTCTCAGTAACTCTGATTTTAGCCAGCTAGCATTAGCTGTTGTTTAAGCTAACGGGTGCTAACTGGCTAAATCTGACAGAAATTGTTGAGCTTGCTTGCTTTGGAGGCAGGGGGAATGAACAGTGACATTTTGAAACGTGAAATAATGGACTCGTCTACTCCCACAGGCTTTGTTCATCTTTTGTTATGTTCTTTAAGTTTTTTTATTTTATGTATATACCATTACTAAGCATTTTCAGAAAACCCTTTAGATTTCCCATCTACATGAGGTATAAATTCTGGGAATATTCCCAGAAATAACTAGCTATGATTTAAAGGGAGTAAATAGAAAATAGAAACCACGCAACATATTAAAACCACACTAGGACAATTTGTTTGGTTTAATTATTGGAAAGCACACTTATTTTCTATTTACCCTGGATTATGACATCTGAGAGGATGAGTGGTGTAGTAGTTTGTTTGGGGACTCAGACTTGACCAGTGTAAATTTTTACTTGATACATGCTACTGGAGTTTTCAACATTCATTGATAAGAGGACTCTAAAGAGGAAATACAGCGGGTGTGGCTGAACGAAAATTTGGAAGTGTTATGATGTACTAAATGGGGTCTGTTTCTATGTGGGCGAATCAATAAGAAGTAAAAATTAAAAAAAAAAAAGTAAATTTATGAAATAAATAAAAAAGTGGCATTACATGGAAGTGTTATTGGGGGGAAAGGCTATTAAGAAATAAAACAGGCTTTTTAAGAAGGGCATTTTAAAATAAAAAAACAAAACAAAAAAAAAAAAGTCCAGTGAAACTGTTACTGTTGAATGACTGATGAATAACCCTATGAAAAAATAAAATGCTAATTATTTCACTAATTCATAATTATGAGTATAAAGTTATCTTGCAACAATGATACATTATATATATTATACTAAATTCACATCATAAATGAATCTGTTATATATGAATCACCCTGATTATAAGCAAAGACCAACTCTTTCTTTCTTTCTTTCTTTCTTTTTACTCTTATTATTGAATATCAAAGCTTTTCAACAGTCATTAGTGTACAGACAGTGTTAAGTGAAACAGGCAATTTTTAAACATCAAACCCGCTTTCCCACCCCTCACCCCCGTACCTTCACCCATCTCAGGTCATGAGGCACATAGAAACATGTGAGTAAACAAACACACCAGAAATAAATAAAATAAAATAACATAAAATAAGTAAATAAATAAATAGAATAAAATAAAATAAAATAAAATAAAACAAGGGGGAAACAAGACCAACTCTTTCAAATGTATCCACTTATTTTGTTTTCACTTGGCAGAAACACCTGCCCTGTTCGCTCAGAAAGGCAGAAAACCTAAGAACAAGATGAATTTGCAGATTTATCCATGTAAGCGTGAACATTGCCTTAGCTCTACTCTTCTAATTTCAGAGCCAACCCTCCCAGAGACAGGAAGTGCTGGACTCAGGGGGTGGCGTGCTGATTGAATGGGAGCGTTTGCACTTGGAGTCGGAGTCCCTCGCTGCTGCGCGATTCCCTGCTGGAGCAGCCGAACAGGCCTAAGCCCCTCTTTTCTCACCACCTTCCCTGTGGATTAAATGGCTTTCGCTCGCCTCTTTTTCCTTCACTTGCTGCACAGGAGTGGCATTTCACTTCTTCTTCCCATGGCCTCAGCAGATGAGGCAGCAGTTTTCTGTTTTTCTTCTTGCTCACTTGGAAGGAGCAAATGACCAGCGAGAACTCAATTAGCAACATGTCCCTCCCGGCCGGGGGTCCGAGCTGCTGCTTGTTCAGCCCGTATCAGAGATCAAGCTGGCCTGAGTGAAGTGACAGCAAGCGAGCGAAAAGGGTAAACGAAGTGTGTGTGTGTGTGTGTGTGTGCTGGGGGTGGGGGAGACCGGCATCTGCCCCCATACAGATTTGCTTAATTGGGTTTGACTCCCACAATTACAGGGTAATAATGGCCTTTTCAACCCGGCTATGTCGAAGTGAAAGGCAGTTGCTCCGCGCACCCGCATGCTGTCAGATGATTTATAGCGGAGAGGGAGGGACAGAGAGAGGGGAGAGAGAGATGGGGGGAATTGGCAATGGACTTTGGTTAAGCAGTGGTTATTGAGTCTTTGATAGGACTCCAGGAGGCCAGGGCAGCAACAATGACAGAATTAATGGGCAAGGCACGATGAGAATGTCAGCTCAGCGGGGGGCTGCTGTGGCCTTTGAGCTGCCTTCTGACGCCTCTGTGATTGTGCTCTCCACAACACTGTGAAAAGGCTTGACCTGTTTGTTGGTGGATCTGGTCTTGAATGTATTTTTTTCCCCCAAGCTATTGTGCTTATCACAACACAATAACGCAGAGTTGTCTCTAAATGAGTGAGTAACACAGTGAGGTCATGATGAAGTGGACATCATTTTGCTAATGCCTGCATATAATGACATGTATTTCTAAATAAGGAGTGAGGGGAAAGGAGGCAGCATGCTAACTTAAGTCAAACCTGTGTAAAGTACAAACACTGGGACATGTTTAGGGTATAGGGTCACTATAACCTGCTGTAACAAATCCAAAGAAGACTGGAAATGGCTGCAGTGAAAGACAAGGTGAGCACACTGAGCCTTGGGCACTGCACTGGAAGAACAAATGGAGATACTCTTCAATAAAGTTGGTTGTTTCAGCTTTGACAGTTGACTGGAAATAACTTTCAATGCAACTGTTTAAATGCAACATGTTGTCTGTGCCTCTTTAATTCTGTGATTTTTTTTAATTTGTGCTTTCAGTTATGGAAGAACCAAATAATTTTACTCACTGTCGATCACTTGTATTCCCCTTATTTACAATGTTATGGTCCTCACACTGTCATCAGGTAAAATTCATTGTTGAATTTTAGAGGTCAGGATTCTAAGGTCAGTTTGGGGGTGTATGATCCAACCCACCTGTCCAGAAGACTTTCGGGAGTGCAGGAACTTTGTGGTAAGTATTTTCCTGCTGGGTGGTAATAGCTAAAGGCAGAATGCATGAACATAATGTGATGGGTAACTTTTACAGTCTTAGTGCCACTTTATTTGAGCAGTAGTAGCAATGCAAACAGGAAATGTGGGGAAGAGAGAGGGGTATGACATGCAACAAAGGTCTCCCTCCTGAGAATCAAACCATCAAAGTATGGGCCCCTTCCCACTGGACACACACAAAAAAAACCCCACTAACATCTGGCTTTTGTATCTGGTAGGAAAGGTTACAATCAGCATTCACTCTCTGGACAAATGACTCTGCAGTAGTCACAGGTATTTATCTGCTCCAGCTCCGATAAGCTTTGATCAGCAGTAATGGAAATACATGTCCAACACCTGGGTAAACATACTTATTTTCACCCCTTTTCCGGTGCAATGCAATGACATACTGCCACAAAATCCCAGCCATACATCTAAGCAGTGCTCAGATATTGTTCAAAATTAGTCTACACTGAGTTTGAAAGACAGCCTGAAAAAGTAAGAGCAATAAAAATGAAGTAACCATCATGACAGTTTTTACTGGGCTCCATGCTGCGTTCTGCTGTTTACTACCCTGCTTTCCGGCTTGTCTGTGATGCAAAACATGACACACCAGTAAAAAAACAAAACAAAACAGGAAGGCCTACTTTAAACTATGAAGCTCTAGGTGCCCTTTAGCATCACTTTTGGACGCTCAGTGACAGCATGTCAGTTTTCACTTGTTACATGCATAGTGTCTTTTCAAAATAAGTGTAAGTGTTCACAGTAAATGAAGGTTTCATCACCAAATCTACTTTAGGTTAATACAATACAATACATATAAATATATTTCATTGAATGTCTATATATGTATCATATGTGTAAAACAAAACTCTGATTAATACCAGTATTCAGTCCAACAATTCAATTTATAATTGATTTCACATATTAATCTCACACGCAATGTCAAAACAAAAACAAAATAAGTCTATATTCTTCAAATTTCTAGTTTTTCACTAACCCAATAACGTAAATTAAATATTATCCTTATTCATCAATAAGCATGAGTCCTGTTTTCCTTGTTTCATTAGCACACGCAATAAAGTTTAGGCAACAAAAGTATTTGTAAGATAACAAGCATGTCATGTATGTGTTAGTATGTGATGTGTGGCATCTGACGCATAACGTTAACCACATAGCCTAGTAAGATAAAGAAACAGGCTTGGCCATAACCACTAAACTATCAATGAACCACCCCACACAATTCCCTCTGATAACCACAGTATCAGTGATAACAGAAATTTCTGGCAGTATTGTTACCATCATAATATTTCACCAGAGTATATGAACTAGTCTACCAGCCAATCTGTAGTTAAAGTATATTCAAAGATTGTGTGTTCTGGTTATGTAATGGTTCCTAATGGTTCAGAGATACAAAATGTAAGGTAAGATTGAAAACCATGTTTAATTTTTATACATTTGTGAAGACAGCATCAAAAATACCGCAGTACTTTTGACTTCTTAAAAAGCTAATGATGGGTGGAAAATTCAAATGACCAAATCTTCAGTTTGTATTTTAAACACAAATAGGCTGGTGGTTCAGTGTGAGTAATTGCAGCACAGCCCCACTTGTAGCACCGATATTGCCTCATTACTGGCTTTGCTTATTTCATTGAATAACATTATTCATTCACATATACACTGACTAGTTACCAGGAATGTAGACACATTTTTCCTTCTTTTTTATCTTTGTTACATTTTCAAGCTCTGCATTCAGTGTATGAAGCATAAAAAGCTAAAGCTGACCCTCTTCCTGAGAGATATTTAGATATACATTTGATCCACATCAGAAACGAACACACCATTTCAATCTCTGTGCACAGGAATGAAAACAAAATCCCCAGTTGTGACACACACAAAAAGTTTGCAGTGTGGGCCAACTTGTATGGACTTTAAAGCACCCTGCTGTCAGTCATGATTAGCCCTAACGATGGGCCCATTTTGACACTTCAGAATCAAGTCTTGGCAAATAGCCCTGGGAAGAGGAGCCACATGCTACGAGATGGCTTTTCCCTGATATAATTTGTGTCTGCAAATTACAAAACAGAGGCAGAAATAATGTGTAAAGTCAAGTTTGGTGAGGGAGAAAATGGAAAAATTTAGGGCTGTGTGCCACTCTAATGGATATCCTTGTGGCTGGGAGAAAATGGGACTCAATAATGTGTCCTTAATGTCTGCCAGCGCTGTTTCAGGGAACGTATCAGAAGAAATGTCCCCTGCCATTTCTGCAAGCAATCACTTAATGGGACGGGCAAATCTCAACAAAATGGATGTACTGATCTATTTCTGGGCTTGACAGATGGAATGAATCCGTGGCTCTTGGAAGACAAAAACAAAAAAGGTAGAAGGCGAAGAAAAGAACAGGCTACAAACAAGGAAAGATAAAAACAAGCCTTTCACGATTCATTCAGCAACGCAGCATGCCTGCAATGTCTGTGTGTGGCTTAAGTGCAGACACTGACAGGAATTTCAATTATTTAATTAGGGAGGGAAAATGAAAAGACTTAAGTGTTGTGATTTCTGCAGTCTTTCATAGATCAATCTAATGTGCGCTCACATTGGAAATCAACCAAGATGGAAGAGGGGCAAGTGAAGTAGCGTCTTCTAAATCACGCAATTAAAATGGCAAATTAGTTTCTTGATATATTCATTTAAGTGGTTAAGTGGAAATGTTTCTCTCCCCGTCCACGCAGCTGTCTCATGGGTGGGTGTGGAGAGGCAGTGCCATCCACATGCTCTTATGATTAGAGCCACCGTTCATTTGCTGAGAAAAACGCTGAAAGCACTTGCTGCACAAATTAGCCATTTGAAGGCTTGAAAATTCAATTCCGAGGAGTTGATTTAAGTATTTAGGCAAAGCGTGGCTGGAACGTAAAGATTCAGAAGCATTTTGCCCGCTAATGTCGATAACTTTCAGAGGCCATTATAGGTTTTTGTGGCCTTGTGCCTCGTGAACAGCACAGCTGGAAAATACCAGCATTTCACACTTTTTGGCTCATTTCCGCTCACCTTTATTCTTACATGATCCATAGGCAGTTTTCCTGTTCAGCAGCTTTGTTGTTGTCATAATATGGACATTTGGTTTGTAATGAAAGGTCATCTGATGCTCAGCCACTTGCTCCATTAGCACGAAGATGGATCGAAGCGTGAGTGTGGCATTAAACTGAATGTAGAGACACGCAATATACTGAAAGGTATAGATAGAGGTAAGTAATAAAAACAAATAAAAACAGAAATTGGAGAAGCATTCAAGGACTCCAAGATTGGACTCAGAGAATGATGCACAATAAACAAAACATGCATTTGATGATGAGCTCTCATTGAAGGGTTTTCATGTTCTATATGATTATAAATGTAGGATATTTTAGATTTCCTCAGCTGTGAATTTAAAGAAACACCAACACAAAGTTTAAAACATAAATAGAGATATTATCTTCGATTAAAAAATAAAATATCTTAAAAATGCAATAAAATGTACAACTTGTCATCAAAGCCTTGCAGTCTTGTGTTTATTTTGCCATAAATCCTAAGATTTCTTTTTAGACAGTTTTCAATGAATTCTGCTGAATGTTTGCAGCAATTTAAATGTGAATGAATTGTGATTTGCCTACTATAAACTGAGAGGCCAGGCAAGTCGCAGTGTGTCATTTATCTCCTTCAGTCTGCAATTACAAAGGAATATTCCCCATGTTTCTATCCATATGTGGGTTGTTTTTTTTTCTTATAGCTTTCCTTTTGTTGGTCCTTGTTTCTGTGAATTTGTGGAACATGCATTCAGGTCCTTAACTTAGCTAAGAGTAACAGTACTAAAATGCAAAAATACAATTTTACAATGGGATACTCATAATCTACATCATGATTGTTGTGTTGGATGATGTGCTGGATGTCCATTTCAGGTCCATCTTCACTGTCAGGGTCAGGAGTCAGTGAGTTAAATGTAATGCATATTTTTAATATGAATATAAATGCGTTAAAAATGTAAGCATGGTTCACCTCATTGGGCACTTTAATTTTTTCCTGATTAGACCTCTTCTCTTCTCATCTGACCTCTCTCTCACTGCATGTCCTATTAAATTCTGTTGTGGATCAAATCACAACTTAATCATTCTTTTTAGGTATGTAGGTTTGTGTCTTCACATAAATCCCACCATAGCTATTTGCAAGTCCAACCCAGTGGACATAATAACTGAAAATACCTGTATGGGTACAACTGGGCCTTTAATCTAAATTAAAAAACCCATTTGTGCCCAAAGACTATTATGTATGATAAGGACGTATCACAACACTTGTTCTGATTGGTCTTGAAATCTGATACGAACACACTTTGGGCAAGCATTTAACAGTCATTTTTTAAAAATAAAATAAAATAGATCACATGAAAAATCACACTTTAATTAGTGGTCAAAATTATGAAAATGGGTACATACTGTGTTTATTAAATGGTTTCAATATGAAATTTTAGAAGCATTTGCATGTGTGCACTGCATATGTGTTCATACCTTTGATATTCAGGTTGTAATGAGTTCAGATACAAAATACTTGATTGTGTTCTTTATACTTTCTGCGGTACAGCCATTTTCTTACCATACAGCATTTAGTATTTGGGAACATGGGACTACTGTTTTTTTTTTTTTTTGTTTGTTTGTTTTCAAAAATACATAGAAGTATATGGAAAAACAGCAGTATCATGTGCCCAAACACCAGATATAGTATGATGATGATAAATGGCTGTATCTCAGAAAATTTCTTCAGATTTGTGCTAAGGTATACTCAGAGAACAAGGAAATTGAAATTTTCAGTTGTGGGCACAAATGGGTCAACACTCAATAATTAATACATTTATCATATGTATTGAGTGTAAAATCAAAGTAACTAGTGGTCGGATAAATGTGGTGGAATAAAAAGTACAATATTAGAAGCATAGATTAAATAATAAAGTATCTACTAATGCAGTACCTCAAAATTGTACTTGAATAAATGTATGAGGGGATGGGGAATGACATGAGAGTGTGTGGATCATCTTTTCAGACAGCAGGTACACATGAACAAGGACATGTGCTGGAGGATTTCATCCATACCTAAGCTGAGTGACTTTACCACAACAATGTGGCCATGCCAGCCACACACTCTTTGTAATTACTCTGGTCACATTACCTTCCCAAGTGCTGCATGAGCTCCTTACCCACCGATGATACCACATAAATGTAGACTTTCCATAACAAAATTAATCTCTCAAAAGCTGGATGGATTCAAGAAAGCATGGATTTGCTCTTCTGTCACAGAGGCATATTGTCCACTTTGATGGTGCATAGGAGGATATCAAATGCCCTCCTGGCTGCCACACTCCAGATGGAAGAAAATAGCCTGTGGTCTATAAAAATGAAGTTAGATGTAAGTACAGCACTCAAATCTCGGGGAGAAAAAATGCTTTTTCTGGGGCATTTTGTTGTTGTCAATTGGTCTGAGCAACTTGCTGTAATGCAGGTAATGGAGCTACTCTTCTCCTTTCATCTTTGGGGTCTGAGCGTGCATGTGTGTGTGTACGTGTGTGTGTGTGTGTGTGTGTGTGTGTGTGTGTGTGTGTGTGTCACAGCAAAGGGAGGCCCGGCTGGATGTGGGAAAGAGGCACAACAGGAGGAAATACAGCCACATGATGATCAGAATGAAGGAAACATCAATAAAGGGATCAGTATCGGTGTGAGCTGCTTCTTCAAACATCTGCCATCTCTGTTTTCCTTCAACGCAACCAATTCTCAAGGTGGAGTTTTCATACATTTCAGGTACTTCTGCATTGTAACACATGAATGAGACTGAATGGCCTTGAATTCAGGTTTTCACTGACAAACTATCAGTGTTATCCTTCAATCACCTGTCAGTGAAAGGCAAATCATATTAACATTCTGCCTACTTATAGCATGCACATCTATAGTTGACTACACTTGAAAAATATTCTCATCTTTCCTTCACCAATACAGAAAACTACCACAAACACTTCCTATTTAGAACTGACTGTAAACACATTTACCATCCTCAAATATCCATGTCTTTCATTTGTAAAGCTGCCTTAATCATTTTTTTGCTGCTTAGGGGCAGGGCACTGAGCTGTAAACACAACACTGAGACAGATTTCTAATCACATTATAAAGCTGTTATGGTGAAAGTGTCAGCAAACATTACAGCAGCATTCTTGTTTGAGGCAACCTGATGAATGTACTAGCTCTTTCTCACTCCAAGGAAAATATCTGGCTAAATAGCTGCTAATGCTCCACTACAGAATGTTTACTAGCTACTCTTTGACTTTGACAGGCTGCTGTTTGGTGCTGGGCAGGTGGTGTAGGGTCAATAAGATTATACACAATAAAATGATGGACGTAGCCACCTTGACATCACCAATGTTTGTCGATTCTTCGTTTTGAAGCCTTGGATTTTGGAGCCATTTGGAGCTGCTAGCTTGGTTTGCATGGTTTGCTTCATAAAAACTTGATAGTGGAATGAGTCTTTTCGCAAGGGTTGCGGCACTCAAAAAAAAAGATCCACTGATTTATAGACATCTATATCCCAAAGTAAGTCTTTTTTATGGACCCCGTAAATTGTAGTACCACTATTTGGCCACTATGAAAATTGGCTTCACAGCCCAGCCACCTCCTGGGGGCTATGAGGGAATGACTCACTTTTGGATCAAGCCTCAAGTGGCCATAAGAGGAACTGCAGTTCTTGTCAATTCCACACTGGCTTCTTTGCTCAGCCCTGAAGGTCCTTGCTTAGTCATTTCACTTCTGGGTATTGAAAAAAATACTGATTATGACAGGTATTTCTTTCTAAATGACCCACCGTTTAGTTTGAATGTGCAGTCATTGGAACCACATGTCAGAGTTTAATCTTCTGTTTCATTTGTTGCCAGTGATGTAATCACTATAACTTGCAGCTTTAAGAGTTTTTAGAATTTTCATTTCCATGTTGTGTCAAAAGTGTAGGACTTGTAGCTCTATTTATACATAGTACCTTAATTTTGGTCAATGCAGCTAGCAGGGCAATGATCCTAAAAAAAAACCAGACTAGACAGCCAAGGAGTTTTTATGGTCATCATTCTTGACTGGCAAATTTACAAGTCCTGAAGGTGTTCACACACTTCACATTAAAACAACTTAAATATAATTATTCCATGGGAGTGTTCTGTTCAACCACCATTTCTAAGTTCCAGAAATACAACATGGATTCCAATTTTTTTGGGCCACTGCACCATTTTACTCCTTTTTTTTTTTCTTTTTGTTACTGTTTCACACTTTTCTCAACTTTTCTCAAATGTATGTATGTATGTATGTATGTAATGAGATGTAAGGCACAAACACTCACAGATGCACAGTTTATGCTATGCAATTAATGCTATGCACATACAGCGTTGGGAAGGCTACTTTTGAAATAAAATAGATTACATATTACTAGTTACTGTTAAAAATGTAATAAGTAAGGTAAGTATTTTAATTACTTTATCAAAGTAATGTTTTTTAGATTTTTTTAGATTTAACCTTTATTTACCCAGGCAAGCAATTAAGAACAAATTCTTATTTACAAATGCAGCCTGAACCTGAATGTAACTTATTATATTTGACTGCTTTTCTATCAAATGTTTTAAAATGGGCAATAACACTAAAAATGTCAGGAAATAGGCTGTAACAAAAGAAGATATTCCTTCACAGCTAAAAAATACAAAGCAACAGAATGTTATATTCTACATATAAACCTTTCACTGAAAATAATACATAACCCTTTTGTAATCACCAACATTTTGATGGGTGACTGTAATGTTTTGTAATTTAATTACAACTAGCTACTCATAATACTGTGAATATATGCAGAGGAAATGACATAAGTATTTACAAGAAAAGAACATTCAGATAGGCTATAACTTAATAAACTGCAGAGGTACTACATCTTCAGAAGTTTAAGGCTCTGTATTTACTGCTACACTGCCATGTCACAGCGGTGGATGTAATTTGGATCAGTGCAGCTTTGTGAGATGGTCAGCTCAACCAATTGAAAATCAGAAGTAAAAGAAATCAAATGGTGCTTAGGAAAGTTTTTTTTAAAAATCAACACAGGCTTACTGTAAATTGGGAGATGTTTGCTATGACTGACATTACAGTAAAACAATGAAACACACAGTTGTTGGTTGTGGTCAGTTTGAATCATCTTGTGCGATATCTAGCTCACAGGCACACTGTGTTCAAAGCACTGCCTTTACACTGCACAGATGACATATTTTGCAGCATGCCTGAAGTCAGTTTCAGGAAAATCATTACAAATATGTTTTTCTTCTAGATTGGTGGACTTGATGGAAACATTAAGTGTACCTAATGATTCATGCACACAGTGTATGTGGTAATATTACTTACCACAAAGCAAACTAAAAATCATTAGAACAAATTTACAAAACCGCTTAATTCGGTTAGTGAAAAAGTTCAAAATTTACAGGTATATTAAGGGTTGTTAAGTTTTTTTAAACAGTTTGACAATGTTTGCTTTTAAAATTAGACCAAAATCAGAAGCTGCACAGCCAAAGACTCTAATTTAATGCCTGGCTTGCCCTTCACTAAAGCCAGTTCAGCCCTCCACTTTCAATCAAAACCATGAAGTCATCAGTATTACTTCAGCTTGCCAAGCTTTGGCCATTTCTGTTTTTTCAGCAGATTCCCAAACCACAAAACTGGTGGGTGCTGATTGGCCAGCGGTCGGCCTGGCCTATTGTCTCAGTGATGTGTTTGTTGTAGCCCCAGTTTCTCCCTATTCACCCCGTCAAGCGCTAGTGCTATTAGCCTGCTGGAAATCCGCCTGTCTTGGCATTATAGGATCTTGTTGTATTTTGTCAGGTAACCCTGTCCTCATAAACGTCTTCATAAAAGGGGTTGATTAAGGTAAGATAACATGGAATTTTGTCTGATAACTGTTGGTGTTCATTTAGTGATGTGTTTTTATTAGTTTTTATTTCTTCATGCTATTTTCTCCTCATGGAGACACAGCTGCAGCTCTATGAGCTCATCAGAGAAAGTTTCAGATATTAGTCATTGCTGTAAAATGTACCGACCAGTTTTTGTCTCACTTTAGTGTATTTTAAAATGTCTCTATATAAACACACACACACGTATATATGTATATATATATATAGATATATATATATATTATCAGTTCCATGGATACAAAGGTTTACACTCTGCAGCCAAATAGATACAGATAAGGATGGCTTATGTGTTTGTGAATATGGAGGCGCAGTGAATGAAAAAACATTAAAACCCAGTGTGCTCTAGAGGCTAAGGATAAATGTAAAGCTTATTCTTATTCTCTCTATCTTGTCGGGCCAGTTTTCTCAGGTATTTTACAGTGAGAGTTGGAGAATTTCAGGGGAAAAGGTTGAGTGATGTGACTGAGAGGAAATCGTCAGCCTTGAGGTCAGTGCCAGTCACAATCAAGGTCGCTCTCCAAACGAAAAGAAAATCTATGTAGCTGTTTTATCCTGGCTTGGAAGAAAATAATTTCTTAAAAAATCATTAAAGCCAATTGGCTTACTAATTATTAAATAAAATGATTAGAATTTTCTATATTGCCACATTACACTGACAGTCCGAGACAATTTTCTGGTTTCGACCAAGGCAGCTGCTGGGACTTGCTGGAGAGGCTGCTCAGAGGGGAATGTGATCCTGCGAAAATACAGAGCTCTTCAATGAATACACAGAGCTCTTCAACGAGCATCCCGTTCAGGTTTCAGACATAACAAGATATATCTATCTATCATGCCCCCCCCCCCCCCCCCCCCCCCACACACACACACACACACAAAAAACATCCATGAAAACTCTCAATGAGACAGAGAGGATGGCTGCAGGATATTGCATCCAGGTGGAACAATGGGCAATAGATGTATCAAGTATCAAAGCATCGCTGCACTCCACACAGGCTGGATGTGTGTGTGTGTGTGTGTGCGTGTGTGTGTGTGTGTGTGTGTGTGTGCGTGTGTGTGTGTGTGTGTGTGTGTGTGTGTGTGTGTGTGTGTGTGTGTGTGTGTGTATGTGTGTGTGTGTGTGTGTGTGTGTCTGTCTGCACTGGGGATGGGGGTGTATGTAAAGCCCATCTTCAGGGGCTGATCTCCTAGAGAACAAAGTGGAGCATACACACACAGGCAACCCCACAGCTCAGTCCATTGGAAATAATATGTTCATTACAATGCAATTACTGACATTTAGACCCTCTCTCCCTGAAGTGTATGTGTTTGTGTGTGTGTGTGTGTGTGTGTGTGAGGTGGAGAGAGGAGGGGGCCCTGCCACTGACCACTGATGCTAAGTGACCTTCTGTTCCTCTGAATGTGTCTGTGTTTTCTGCAGGTGCAGGATGTACAGCTTTATGGGTGGAGGTTTGTTCTGTGCAGGCGTGGGGAACATCCTCCTGATCGTTTCCACAGCAACCGATTACTGGATGCAGTATCGGCAGTCCAGTAACTACATGCACCAGGGCCTGTGGCGCTACTGTATGCCTGGGAAATGCTTCCCACACAATGACAGCATCGGTAAGTGTAGATGTAGATGGCTGGGAAACTACTAACTTCCTGTTTGCTCTTCTTCTGAAAGATGGAGCCATTCTAGAGGCAGAAATCTTTTTATTGGCTGAGGGGTGGAGCCAAAGATTCAACTTTTTTAAAGTATTATAAGCCTTGATAAGCCATTTTGTTTGTGTATAATTCACAATTAGAAATTAAAATCATAATAAATGAATACATTTCTTCAGAGACAGCTGTGTCAAACATTCAGCATGCTATTAAATAAGTTTACTATGTGGACAGCAACATGTTCTAATATATGTTTGAATCTCCCTAATATTTTGAAATTGGATGTGCAGCTGAACTAACTCGCCAGAGTTAACTGAACTGGGATCAGTAATATATGGGTTTCATAATGTTAGGTAGCCTCTGTCTTATCTCTCTTTTTTATTACCAGACTTCAGTCTTATGTTAGAGAAAAACATTTTCATACCACCACTACATTACAGTGTGACTTACACAGAGAATGTGTACATTTGTTCAAAGGTCCCATATTGTAGCCTAAAAAATCTGATTTACTTTATAATAAAGCCGGTATGGGTGCATAAATACTGTGAAAGTATCAAAACGCTCAGTGCATAGAGAGAAACACAGAGTCCGTATTCAGAAACTGTGCCTTTAAATGAGCTGCCAGGACTTCTATGAACTTGTGATGTCCCAACTATACAATAGCCCAAATTACTGTGCCTTCATGCTAACAACAACATTCACTTCAGGGAAGACAATTGGTGATTGATTTCAATTGTACAGATATGTAAAATCAGCAGACTTGTTGATTTCTGTTGTTATTTTCATCTGGAAGTGTAACGTTTGGAAATATATGGTTAAACATAGCGGCCTGACCTATCAGGCATTACTGCTGTTTTATGTACTTTGCTGTTTTGCTTTCATCTTTGATAAACCAAATCTAATTGGCATGGAAGTTGTGGACAGGGCCAGGGCCGTCGCAACCGGACAGGCAAAGTAGGCAATTGCCTAGGGCCCCGAGCTGGAAGGGGCCCCCAGAGACAGCTGACATTGGTCCATATCACTGACAATATGATGGAACCCCTATAGACACTTCAACAACAACAACACGTTGGAATCCCCCCTAATGGGCCCCTACTAGCTGCTGCTTGCGACTGGCTAAGTAGGGTGACCAGACGTCTCGCACAACTGCACAGCATTTCTGTCTCTTTTCACGCGTCACGCAAATTGAGACCATGTCGCATGATTGGTTGCGGTGCCGTAGTACTACGGTACCTCACGATACCACTACTGTGGGATAAGTTCAAAGTCTAATTGCAAGAGGGTGAGTGTCCATGAGCCGTTGCGCATGGACACTCACCCTCTTGCGCAAGCAAAACAAATCATTCAGCATGCTATGCAAGTACAGATTTCAACCAGCAGCAGAAACGAAAGGCGAATCTTGCCAGTTGTGGGTTGAACAGGGGTCACAGACGCCGTATTCCTGTCAAATACACTGCAAGATAAGGCTTACCAGCGACAGGGAAGTCCAGCTCCAGGTCCAATAATTTCCTCTTTGTTGATTTCATGACTGCCCAGAAATGGCGGCACACAGGTGTGAAACGAGCCATTCACATTTCTGTCTTCATGTCAGTAACGGCCCACAAACCTCACCGCACTTTAGGGACTGTTCTTTACTTATGAAGGGACTGTCAGGGGAGGAGGGTGGCTGGTTGATTTTTATTTTATTTATTTATTTTATTTTGATCCCCCCTATGTTAATCACTTATTGATGCTGTTTTTGAAGTATGAATAAGTCAGTAAGTAATTTATTCCATTGAAATATCATTGATGTATTATAGAAAAGTGATTTATCTTTTTATAAATGACAAAAGGCACATCTGCCTCATTTTTGCTGTGGTATCGTGATACTACTCAGAAATGTGATACTTTCACTGGTATCGTACTTTCACTGGTATCTGGGGGGGCTCCAAGGTGCCTCTTGCCTAGGGCCCCCAGAGTGTCTTGAAACAGCCCTGGAGAGGGCCCCAGCAAGATGTATTTTAACCACCTATAAAGAAATCATTATCAGTTTAAGTGTATGCTATGTCTGAATATTTGCTGTGCTTTATCTTACACACTAACCAATCAAGGCAGTGGAAAAACAGCAACTCAGTGTTCTGCTAACTGCTAACTGCTAACTGTGACAGCAAGGTAAACCAGTGAAAATATTATTTCTAATTTTTTTTTTTTTTTTTGGTCACTATAAACTAACCATCTGAGGCAGAACCATCTGCTCAGTGACCTCTGATTTTATGTACACTGTGACGCTAGGGTTTTCTACCCATAAGCTACTGTAAATAAACTTTGTGATTAGGTCTATATAGACCTTTTCAAACTTGACAACATAAACACTTTAACTTGATCCCCTTGAATTTCCCGTTGAAAGGTTTGTTGATGCAGAAGCTGACAAGGCAACTATAAAAGAAGGAAAGAAAGAAAAGTAGGACATCAATTAAAACATTCAAATTCCGCATCACCTAATGTGTGTTTTTTATTTTTCAGTCAAAGTTGAAACAACACTAGATATGATGGGTTATAATGTGATTTGCTGTGCCTGCCCCATTGACTCCAATGAAAATTGGAGTGCCGTTACTGATGTCTTATCCTAACCTTCTTTTATTTTTCCTTGGTAGTTGACAGGAAGTAAACAGGGATCAAAGCTGTTGCCCTAGCAACAGAGTAGCAAAGAAACAGTGTATAAAGGTTGAAAAAGCCGGTACAGTCATTCCTCAGCTGAAATGACAGTGGAGAGATGCCAAGACCTGAAAACACTGACCAATCAGAGCAGACTGGGCTTTTTCCAGAGGGAGTCTTAAAGGGACAGGCACAGAAATGGAGCAATTCAGACAGAAGGGAATATGGATACATTCAGGCAGGCAGTATGAAAAAAAATAAAGTGTTGTTTTTTTTTTTATACTGACGCATATAAACAAGTTCTAGTAGAACACCAAAATACAAGTATGAACCTGAAAATGAGCACAATGTGAGACCTTTAATCAGAAGTAAAATGCTATAATATTTTGATATTTAAAAAAAGTTTATGGTGGTGGTAATGTTTTGGTTATGATTATACTTTATTTACTGTGGGAGAAAATACATAATATTGTCTGTCTACATAGTTGTGTTATGCGTTTGAATGCTTCTGTTGAAGATTTGCTGTGTAAATTGGGATTTCCACCTGACATCGATGTTATTAAAAAAATTTGGTCTATTTCTTTTTATGCTTACCATTCTTCATCATATTGGCTTGTTAACACGACCTGACCTGGGTCACATCTCTGTTCATTCACTTCTGATGACTTGCACTGACCCCACCGGTGACTCCTTTTGACATTTGACCCTGTCCACAGCCCACTTAGACGCCACCCGTGCCCTCATGATCCTCTCTCTTTTGGCCTGTTTCATTGGTATCATCATTGGCATTATGGCCTTCATCCATTACTCCTCCTTCGACAGGTTTGACAAAACCTTTGCTGCAGGCATATTGTTTTTCATCTCATGTAAGTTCAACTCAATTGTATTGTTTTTTGTTGGTTTAGTTTGAGCTGTAATTTGCATTTGATTTGACCTTAATTGATCAATCTATGGTCAGAAATTTTTAAAAAGTGTAATGGTTACCCATTTGTACAATCTCAGAAAAATGTTCTTTATATTTTCTTTTCCTCAATTTATGTTTTTTTTCTGCCCAGGCTTTTTAGTGTTTCTAGCAATGGCAGTGTACACTGGTGTGACTATTAACTACTACGGGAAACGCTATGGAAACTGGAGGTTCTCCTGGTCCTATATCATTGGCTGGGTGTCAGTGGTGCTCACCTTCTTTTCAGGTAACTATGCAACCCAACAAATCAAACTACATTAGGTTTCCTCTCTTTCACAGAGGTGCCATCAAATTCTTTGATTCATCAGGGTTCCACTCAGGGTGTGTTCAGGGACGGTGTGCTGTGATCATTTTCTTCTAAATGTTAACTTCTTTTCAAGATAAAGCCTTGAGTGAGTTCTTGGATAAGCAACCACTGCACTCAGTAAGGTGTCGATAAAATCACTACTTGGAGAACATATTTTTGAAGTCATGGCAAGCAACAGGCTCAAACTACTTTTAAGATTTAAGATTATTTTACATTATATCATGTAGTACTGTACATTTTGAAAATTCAAATGTAGTATAGAAGATAAAACTGTAGTCACCTCCTCATATTGCCAAGGGCCTCAACTTCTACCTGCATGCCTGGCTAATGGTTTTCATACTGCATGTACTATGTGTAATGAAGAAAACGAAAACGACAGAGACTATCTGATATAACACAATGTGACAACTCACTTCCTAAGCACAAAACAGTCAAACCATACACGGGTCAACCCATAGTCAAGCAGCTGAATCAATGATGTGACATTATCAGTAAGTGATGCTTGTAGTAAGTGCTCATCTCTGAATCCTCCACCACGCTGTGCAGTACCTGCTGTTCAGCAGGCCTTTCACTATACTGAATATGAAAATGGTTCAGAGGTAAACAGCATCCATATGATGAAAATACCAGGATGTGACACTGTTTGGCTGAGACTGAAAATATCGGCAAAATTACACACTAAAGAATTATGATAACTAATAAGTAATGGTGGAAAACAACAATGCCATGATACACATGTATTTCAAGAGTGTTTTTCTAATCTGCATGCATCAGTTGGACACCAAATAAACAGCACATGTATTATGTGAAGTGTATAGATTTTTATGCACTACAATAGAAATGGAATAGCAGAGAACCTTAAATATGTGTATGTATTGTTTAGGTTGGTAACAATGTAAAAACAAAGCTATTCCACAAAAAAATCTAAAGAACTGAATTCAATGCAGTTTGTCAAATGACTCAGAATGACATAAACAGACCGTTTATCAGTTTTATTTTCTTGTCACTGAACATGCCCACAAAATTTAATTTCTCCACTGGTTTCTTGTACTTCTGCAGAATTAAAATAACACAAATCACACATAGACTAGTTGTGCATATTGTGTCAATTAACAACAAATATATGTGTTAAACATATGCGTAGATGCTCCCACAAAATCCCACACAATGATTCTCCTTTTATCTAATGTGAGTTGAAATATATCATTTTAAGATGCAGGTCATTTATATTTGCTTATAAAGACTTACCCTCTACCTTTCTTCTCAGGTATATTCTATTTGTGTGCCTATCGGATGCATGAATGCCCCAGGGGCGCTAACTCTCATTAGAAGATTCAGACCATCATCCAGACATGAGCCATGGAGTATGATCATGAGAGCTGCATCAAGGCTGCGTGGAGATTCTCACCATCAGTGCAGAGCTTACGTCTGGAACACAAATCCTCAAAGTTTAAATGATTTCAATAAAAAAGACTGGGGAGAATGTGACTCTTTATTTTCATCCACAGACACTGTGCACAATTTAATCTCTTCCTTCCTTGTCTGAGAGCGTTTTTAGAGGCTGGCCATCTGGCTCTGTGGCACTAAGAGAGTACCCCCTTCGTGCTCCCTGACCTTAGCTTTAAATAAGTGTCCATAACCATAGAGAGTTGTTTTAAAATAAAAACAGACTGTCTAGATGTCTAGTTCAGTGTCTAAAAGAAAAACCAAGTGTTCTTTTTCTGAAGACTGAAAATGAAAATAAAAGCCACACAAAGCAAATGCCATACTTTTATGTATAGCTCACCCATGATTGCACAGTATACGTTTTACCTGGCACTTCTGGAGAATACAACTGACGTGGATACACTTTCTAGGAATATTATTGGAAAAAAATATAATATACTGAAGATATAAAATACCATAAGCCATGATGTTGTTATCAGAAAGTAATGATCTGAGGTATAAACCGAACAAACCCAGGAAGCTTGTTCCTAACTTAAACTATTTCTATATTATAGAAAAGCTATAGGGGTAAAGAAATGACGTAGTGGACATATTTACCATGGATTAGTACTATTAATTATGTATGTCAAATATCCTCCTCTACATCCATGTATTCGTTTGTTCTACCGTCCACTATCACCAACACGGCTGCTCTGAAAATACAAGCCCAGTATTACCCGTGCGCTGCTGCAAACCTCTTATCCAAACGTGCCACTTACCGAGTGACGCACTGCCTGACCGGCTCAAATTTTTTACTTAATGAAATGGCCACAAAAAGCCGCTTAACCGCGCCTCGAGAACGGATCCTTAAGACGATTTCATCACCATTTGTTTCATTTACTTTCTAATTTTCCCCTAAAAGCAACTTGTTATCCTGGTGCGCTCCATAAAAGGGATTGAGGCACAGCCAGGTGCAGCAGGGTTAACTCCATCTGCTTTGGCCACGTCTTTAGAAATGTCTTTTCTTTTCTGCTGCTATTCTTAAACGCCATCTTACATCAAAATAATTTAAGAAATTATTGCTTAAAATATAGTTTTGACAACAACAATAATAATAATATTATTTGTAAGTGTCTTGAATTACTTTTCCGACTAATACTCCCTCCATGGAAACATAAATGACACAATAAGTATCTAAGAGAGGAATGATGTATGACATCATCTTGCAGCAGCTTTAGGAGTTATTACTGAGTCGTCTTCAGGTAGAGCTAATGTACAGTCCCCCACATGCCAAAAGGTGTCTGATTTGCAACCACCCAGCTTTGCTAATTTACATTTTGAGCGCACGCGTCCATTTAACACAAGCCTATGCAAACTAATGTGGCAGAACAGCACTTTTCCATCGTAACCGATTCCCAGTAATTAATTTGTTCTCCCTCCATCTGATCAAATGGAAATCCTGTCCTCCAGCCCAAGGATTACAACTTCCGCTCTAACATCTCCCTTAATTGCCTAATAGCATTGCAGCGTGAATTCTGCCTACATTAAGACACTTCCACATTAACCGGCCTGATTGGAAATGTGATGACAACACCATATCAACAAATTATAGGCACCGCTTTCTTTCGCAAATGGGCACAGGAGCGGCACTTGTACTCTCCCAGATTTTAATACCGACAATTACAGCCAATTTGAGCGGAATTACTAGACAGACCTGTAGCAGAACAATCCTCATGTGACTCAGGCTACATCACTTCATTCAAAAACTACTAAGGAAGAAGAAGTCACCCGAGTGAATTTCCCGGGCAATTAAAAACACTATGTGGACGCATGTTCAAGTTTGAGGATAAATCAATCTAAAGTTTCATGTCAAAGTCCATCATCGGAATGGCTGACTGAGGCCTATAGAAAGCCATCATAGAAATATAGAGTATAATAATTTGAATAAATGAAATCGCTCAGGTTCATGCATCTTGCAGGGTATTACAGAAGTAGCACAGTGATGCCGTAAGAAATGGGATCATTTTAGAAAAGGTGAAATACACAAATAAATAAACGTAGCCTGCAAATGTGCAGCCGTATAGCGAGTGATATGAGGTACAGGGAGCAGTGCAGCAATTACACCGTCAGATGCACTGGTGGCACTTAGATATTCTACTTGAGTAAAAGTTGCAGTACCACAGTGTTGAAATACTCTGTTACAAGTAAAAACCCTGCACTCAAAATTAAATTAAATACGAGTACATAGCCTAAGTATTAGCGTCAATATATACTTACGTAAGTAAAAGCAAGAGCAGAATTATGCAGAGTGGCCCATTTAAAAAAATATATAATTTTATTATCGGATTATAATTATGGATGCATTAATGTATTTATCACTTGAGCGTTGCAGCTGATAAAAGTGGAGCGCGTTTTAATTATTTTATAAACTACTGGGTAGTATACCTGCAATAACACACTATAGTTTATTTGCTGATTTGTATGATTTACTATTAATATGCCTATGCAGGTAGCGAGTAACTAAAGTTATGAAAGAAATGTAGTGGAGCAAAGGAAATATTTCTCCCTAAGATGCAGGGGAGTAGAATTGTAAAGTAGCAGAAACTGGAAATACTTAACAAAAGTAAAACCTGAAAATTATATTTAAGTACAGTACTTGAGTAAGTGTACTTAGTTACATTCCGTCACTAGTCAAATGCCATAAATTCTTTTTTCACACGGGTTATTTCTCCAGCAGAAAGCCACTTTACCACTCCATACAAATGTGCTAAAGACGAACAATAGGAATATTCAAATGTTTCAACCAGTTATAGGCCCCACAGGTCATAAAATATTAATATAATATTTTCTTTAAGTCACGAATAGGCATACTGACTCGAAATTAATATTAGATGTCCCTTCCAAAAAAAAGGCAAACCGCAAAAATAAAAGGATTTTCCAGCACCATGGAGAGCGGCCGACGCAGCAACTAAGGGACTGTTCTTTATTTGTCAGAGGAGGGGGTGTTGGGTTTTTTGTCTGCTTGTTTGTTTGTTTTTTACCCTCCTGAGGCTACAGATATTTTTCTTAAGTCCCTCTGAGAGAAATGCACTTGCAGAATGCATGCAGAAAATGCACCACCCTCCCTCCACTGCAAATTAGTTATTTGATTGTAAAAACTCACTCTTTGATAAATTAAAGTGAAAACATGAAGACCAAACCCTGGAGTTGAAAAAAGCCTCGGGGTTTTTACTCTTGTCATGCAAATGGTTTACTTTTGGCCAAATTTTACATGAGACATGTAGCTAGAATAGAATAAAGTGATTTTGATAAAAGTTTCCTATTTTAAGCTCAGATTTGGATATACTTTATCTGATGGAAGCATCTGTCACACATATGTCCAAGGACCCCCCCCCCCATAAGTAATGAGCAGTCCCTAACTAGCCTGTATAGCATATAGCCTACTAAACTAAACAACAATCTGCAGATCCATAGATTCCATGAGAGTTAGCAAGTAGCTTTGTATTCATAATTAACATTTAGCCTAATAACAATTTGTAAAACTGTATTTTATAAACTATATGTGGGCTAAATTATTCTTCAATAAGGCTAAAGTGCTCGCGAACCTGGCAAAAACAGCATGGTTGCTAGGCGACCATGAGCACCGCCACGGTTCTCGGTTGGATTTTCACTTTCCATTCAAATGAACCCTGATGCGTTCACAGGTGCGCTGCATTTCCAGACTGTTTGCTTTCTTCACCAGCGCCGGACGCGTCTCAGCCAATCAGAAGCAAGAACGGGCCCCTCACTTCGCCCCCTCCGCCGATCCAGCCCTCTAACTGGCTGGTGCGTAAATCAATTTCCCCAATCCGCTACTCTCTCTGAATAAATGCTTCTTGGAAATCTGCCCTCCCACTGATATCTATGTAATGCTCGGCGTAGTGTCATTCACTGATCACACACAGCGGCTGCATTTAAGCCTGGGAGAGTTCGGAAGAAGAAGCAGATACTGATGCAGGTTTAAAGGCAGGGGAAAAAACAAACAAACATTATGAGTATGAACTACGCGTCTGCGGCGCCCACGCAGAGGTCGACGTCGTTTTTCATTGAGGACATCTTATTGCACAAACCCAAGCCGCTGAGAGAGGTCATCCCCTCTCCGTTCTGTAGCTCCCTGGCCTCCCGGATGCCCATCCTGGAGTATGGATACCCTCTGATGCCAACCCCGATACTGGCGCCACACTCGCACCACCCTCTCCACAAGCCGGAGCATCACCAGTACTTTTTCACTTCTGGTAAGCACGAGAGAGCCCACGAGGCCTCCAGTAACAAGTAAAGTTCTGCCAGATACACAGTAGGAGCGAAAAGTAGCCACGCTCAACACTTATGAGTCTATGGATTTAAATAACCCCATATTACATTATTGAGTATGGCAATAGCCAAAACATCACAGGCTGTGACAGACTGATGGAAGTGTATTCCATCATGAAGCAGGAGGAAATAAAAAGTTTGCTAAGCTGTCATCTTCGGTTGAGCATCTCAGGAGCCAGGCTTATTTTCTTGGGCATTAAAATGCATATTTATTGAAATATATTAGCTTTAAGAAATATTTTTGCTCTGATTGTTCTGTAAATAATCACGCTTTAATGGCTACGTTATGTTTAAAAAAAAAATCATGCAGTCATCATCAAACTGTAAACCACCACACGCCTGTTAATTTCTGTACAGTGAACTTAGTTTCTCAGATATAAAAAGAGCTTTGTTTTGTTATGTTGCAAAGTTAAATCTCTACTCACCGCTTCCTGCCACCTGTAGGGATGCAGATGCCGGCCTTGTTCCAGCATCACGCGGAGTTACCGGGGAAGCACTGCAGACGCAGGAAGGCACGGACGGTTTTCTCCGACTCGCAGCTGTCCGGCCTGGAGAAGAGGTTTGAGATCCAGCGGTACCTGTCCACACCGGAGAGAGTGGAGCTGGCTACGGCGCTCAGCCTGTCCGAAACACAGGTACACAAACACAAACGCTTGAAAGCAACAGTTGGTGCAGAGGATGCAGGGATGCTGCGGAGCAGAGTTTAAAGACGTGCCTCCTTTGTCTTTTCTTTCTGGATGTAGCCCCGAGAAGAGTGGCGATCCAATCAGAAAAACATAGTAATAATAATAGAAAAAAAAAAAAAAATCTGCAAAACGATATTTAGCCTATGTAGCTGTTAATATAACAGAGCACGACAGTGTGTAATAGAAAGCCTATATAGATTACAAGAGCAATGGACTTTGGCTATACATTTCCATTTTTTACGCCAAAAAAAATGTTATTTATGCGTAATTCAGTGCGATCTGATAATACAGATATCAAACACATGAAGAAAACTGATATTTCAGATTCCACAGGTCATTCTGGCACCACATTAGTAAATTCAGTAATACATATCTGTATTCGATAGGCCATTGCATTCTGTGTCGATTAGGTTGTTTAAATAAATTTTAAAAAATAAAAGTGACAATAATTTTGGCTTCATATTTATACATTTATTTATATATTTTTTTTTTTTCCTAATAAACCAGTAATTTGCGCACAGGCTATTTAGGATTGTTTTTATAATTCACATCCCTCCTCCGTTTCCCCGGTTCAGGTAAAAACGTGGTTTCAGAACCGGCGGATGAAGCACAAGAAACAGCTGAGGAAGGCGCAGGACGAGCGGAAGACCCCCGGAGAGCTGGAGCGGTCCGCGGAGAACTCCAGCGAGAGCGAACTGAACGACAAGAGCGCGGAGGAGCTGAAACACGGACTGGAGCCGGACTCGTACATGCTGGAGGAAAACGACGACGATGTGGATATCGAGGATGACATTTGTTCACCGGATCATCTACTATAGTAGGCTGCTGAGCTGTTTTATACGCAGCAACTTTCACACTGTATGCACTGTAGATAATATCGGGTTTCTTTTCCGTCCGTTACAAAAAAATATGAGTTACTGTTTTAAAAATAAGGGAGACTAGGCTGTACACAATGTTAATATTTATTCAAACATGCAAAGTGGGCCCTTTGATTTTTAACAATTGCCCCCTTTCCGCTATGTATATGACAGTTTTCGTGCTGTTACGTTCGACAAAACAGAATATATCAATTCTTATTACTATTATTATCATTAGTCTAATATTATTAATAAAAAGTCTAGATAGTTGGTTATTTTGAAATGTCACACCTTTGTCTTTATTTTGTCATTTTTTAATTAATTTCAGACGGATAATATTGACAAACTATTATGAATAACCCAATGGAAAAGCTCTTTGCGTTATGCTACCCCACCCTTTTGCACTTTTATTCCAAACTAAATGACTTTTTGTTTCCCCCCGTTTGTCCATATTGTTGGAAGTTTTGGAAATGGAGTATTGGTCGAAGACACATCAGTGACTTGCATTTATATTTCTGTCTGTAAATATATATATATAGTATATATAGGGTAAATAATGAATCAACTCTCGGCATTATTAATTCTGTCATACCTTTTTTTTTTAAATCTTATTTTGTTGTTTAATTTTTTATAAGCCAAGGGCACAGGAATGATTTGGAAAATTCTAAAATACAACACATAAATAGACCATTAATGTAAAGTTATTATTTAAGCTGCACATGTGATTGTGGTCCTGTTTTCATGTGAGCTCAGATGGCTCTTCCCTCGGCTGCTGTAACCACTTTGATTAGGAAGCAGCTTTCACAGCATGGAGCTCAGTTTTCAATGCGAGCCTGCTTGTTCTCTGTGGGTTTCCTGCGCGGTGGCCTGCAGCCCGCTGTGCGTTAAGCCAACACGCAGAAACGCAAAAGACAGACAGCAAGAAAATTACAAGAAGTCAGCTCTCAGACGCTCGCGCCAGACAATAAGATGATTTTTGAGTATTCCTCACTGAAGGTAAGCCTCTGAAAGTGATCTATGTTCATATCCACACTGACCTTCACATCCCTTTACAGGGATGCTTCTGCATTAGTTAAATTAACGGAGAATGATATTCAGTACAAAACAGTTTTGTTAATGCTATATGTTTCAGCAGACTGTCGTTACAGGGCAGGGAGTAGCCTACACTGTTTTTTGTTTGTCTGTGTTTTGTTGTCAAGAAGATAGAAAAAAGTGACAACACTTTTTTTTAAATATTTGTATATTTGTATATGTTTTTGCATCAGTGCATTGCTGAGAACACTCCGAGGTGTGGCTCATGGGTCATGCATGCAATAATGCAGTGGTCGGATTCATGGATGTACTTTGGTGTTCTCGAGGAATCAATCATGACAACAGTCAACAGATAGAAATATCTCCAGCACATGTCCTGACCATCAAAAGAAATGTTTAACTTTTTCAGAATAAAATCAATACAACAGGATTCTGGTGGTGCAGCTATGTTCAACTCTAATGTCATGTGTGTGTGTGTGTGTGTGTGTGTTCACCGAATGACTCCATGTATGAAAGATATTTGGTCCTGCAAGTGTTGACACTGAAATTATAACTCCAGTAGCCTTGTATTTTTAATGTTTCTTTGTCATTTCAGTCACAATGGTCAATACACCACAGTTAATAAATGAGCATATTTGACCTAAAAAAAATACATATTCACCCAAATGTAAGAGACTTAAATATGCAAAGAAATAAAATATGCTGAAAGTGAAGAATAATTAATTAAAAAGGCATTTAATAGCATTTAATATATTTATTCTGCCAATACAATTCTGTGTGTTATTTATTTTAATCAGCAATGGTGTGAATTCATATTTTTACACGTTCAATTTCAATGTTAAGTCACAACCGTCTGAGTATTATTCATGAAAAGAATGGCGTAAAACAAAAAATATCCAAGAAAATATCATTTTAACACATTTTGGCATTTTACATTCAGTGGATATTCTAAAAAAAAGTTGAGTTTGTGTAATTTAGTGAGTTTATCATTTGGGGCTGGAATTTACTGCAGCACTGCAGAATAGCCTGTGTCTTTATTAATATGGTGAATGAAAAAAAAAAAGACTTTAAAATATTTATTTGTGCAATTTCAGTGTTATTTTATTGATTAACTGATAAAGTCACTTAGGACCAGTCCATGCTGCAGCATATCGACTAACATAAAATCCACATTGCCGCACTCGTGTGTGTTACTTCTGGTTCCTCGGTCACAAGTGCTGTAAATCTGTAGAAGCAGCTTAATAAAAGAGCAGTCTTTTGGAAAGTAGTGTATTAAACTATTGTCCAATTACAACTGTGTTAACAATAAAGGATGGGAGGGTAGTAAAGTATTTACTGTCTAATTATTAATTTGATAAAACACACATTTCACAATCTTTAAACAGCTCATTTTATGTAATAAACTGATTAACCACAAGCTGTATATCTGACTGGGCATTTGCACAATAACATGTAATCCTCTCTTGTCCTTCATGCTGGATTTGCAAACCTTTGCTGCCTTTTGAAAAGCAATTCACGTCATCTTCAAAATGTGATTCTGATTAACAGGCGGTGGGGAAAAAAACTATGTGGAGAACAGGCCATGCAGAAGGTGATCAATTAAAAGATTAAGCGTTTTGCAACACATGGACGCATCTGCATTTGGACCTAATAGCAGGGCCATCAGCTCATTTTCAGGAAGCCTGCCGCCTACTGAAAGCGTGCTTCTCACATCAAAGCATCAACGTCTGCCTTAGCTTCCCAATGGGCAGAAAGGGATGCTAATTTGCCCCCCTTCATGTATAGCAGCGAAAGACTCCTTCAATTAACTGGATTTCAATGGCAAAAAAACGAGTAGGTGGGACCTAAAAAGATGCAAAGAGACTCAGTCTGGATAGGCGGCGTTTCTCATTAAATTAAAAAGGGCTCTGTCATTTGTTTCCAACCACGCATCTGAGGACTTAACACTAAAAACACAGAGCTTCAAAGAGTCCATGATGGGTTAAATAGAGACTATAATCTAATTAAAATATTGCACAGAGGTAAATAGTGCTTTGATAATGATCTGAGGGTTCAATTAGTAAAATGAGCTGCTTGAGAGTGTTTTGTGTTGGGGAGGAGTTAGAATATGGCTACAAAATGCAGGACTGGGGCTAAATCAGGGGAGCTTCAAAGTGTCATCTTTCATTTGAGCAGGATTTACTACACTGTAAAAGAAATGAAGGAAGGACAAAAACTCAACAAAGGGTGTGTGGATTATTCTGGTAAACAGTGTAACCAGGTGGAATGGGGTGAGAGGAGACAAACTGATAATGTAGCTATACAACAATATGGGAATCACCTGTCTCCAATATGAACAATAGCATGTGGGGCATACGGCAGTGGTCTGGGACAGCTGGAGCTGGACTGTACAAGGAAAATGAAAAAGGCTTTAATGATTACTTAATGTCACTGCTGACACACTACCACCATACAATTTCATTAAGACCAGGTCTCCATTGACATTTACTTCTTCCTTACAAATAACGAAAAAGTCTGAGAGACACTGTTTACTATCTTTCTACTGAGCAGGTACATACATACAGTTATGTCAAATAATTTCGCATAATGATCAGGAGCGTAGCAATGAATTCTGGGCCCTACGCATATGCAGTCTCTCTGGACCCCCCATCCTTCCTTTTGATTCATGTCTCTCTTTCACACATTTGAATTGTTTTTACACAGTCTGTTTGCTTGCTTTTCCTTTCCTTCTTGTCTTTTTCTTAACTCTGATTTCCCCTATCTTGAAGAACAACATGACATTGTGCGCTGGTCCTCCAGCATCATAAGCCAGCCTGTTCTCATTCCGAATTCATCGAATATCATCGCTTTGTCAGTGATTTTGGAGTCAGACACCTGATGCCAAAAGCCACCTTAAGTTGCAGTGTGATATGCCGCCAGGTGGCATCAGTTTGTAAAGTGGCCCGACGTAACCTTCAATAGTGTTACAATACGCCACTGGTCGGCTGGATGGCACCTGTCGAAGAATTATGATACGCTGTTGGACGGCGTCAGGTTGAAACGCTGCTAACGACATATCATAAGGAGCTGGAAAGTTCCTCTAGGGCAGGCAGGAGGGGTGGTGGATGGGTCCAACAAACCCTGGACTTTCACCTGGGAGCCCTGTGTTCACTTCTTACTTAAATGTAGAGTCAAACCATGATGGGGTTTTTTTCTAGACCTAACCACATCCTTTCGTTGGCTAAACCTTACCATGCGCTTTTGTTGAGGTGACGTTGGTCAACACATTCTCACTCTGACCACATCACATATCGACTTTGGGTCATGGACTTTTGACATCGAGAAATACTGTGCAAGGTACCCGGGTGCATTGGTTTTTGACGTTCTGGCTGAACATCAAAACAGGCTGAAGTCAACTTCAAAAAAGTCAGTGGTTGTTGGACCCATCCACCACCCCTTCCACCCACCCTACTCAGCCTTTCCCCAACCTGATGCTGCCGAGCACCATCAAACGATAACGGCAACCAGCCATGTATCTTGCCAATGTTAAAGGACGTCTTTTTTTCATTGGTGTCTGACACTGGAGGTCAATGACAAAGCGCTGGTGTTAGATGACTTTGGTGTGAGACTGGGCTGTGTGGGTAGTAATATCCATGAACATCAACAGCAAACAGCAGGAGGATACCTAGCGCGTAATATGTAGATGTGAGAGGCCACTGACAAAGCCTTGATGTGTGACAAATAGACATTATCAGACAAATCCTAGAGCAGGGGCAGACTACACCATTTTGCATCTTCAAGGGGTGAGAAGGGCCTCAGAGAGATTAAACTATTTTTTATACAAAGTTCAGTCTTTTGACTGATTTATGTAACGAATTTTAATTTAGTCATGACAGATCTACTTAGAAACAAAAACAAATTGCAAACTAAACCAAACTTTTCATTTCAGGTTTTGTGGGCCCCTTCCCACTAGGGGCCCTGGGTAATCAGTCCCATTCCCCCCCACCCCACTGCAACAGCCCTGATGATATTTACAACAATCAATATAATGCATTGCAAACAAATACAATTAAATCTTTACTGTTCAGGGGGGGATGCAGGGGACACATCCCTCTAAATATTTAGGACAAGTACATTTGTCACCTCCCAACAAAAACAGGTGGCAGAGGACTTTTATTTTGATGAAATTAAAGACATTCCCACCATAAATTCATAAAAGGCACAAATTGGTCAATGAAAATAAACCAAAATATAGGAAATCAAGTGTATGACACTCAAAGTTTCCTGAGGGACAACCTACATGCTGTTCTTTTGGGTGATCATCTTTATCCATACGTTGCCTTTGAGGCTCAAGTCAAACAGTACTTGCACTTGTACCTACTCCTTTTATATCATTTTTTTCATAAACATACCAAAAGATAAGGATTTGTCACAGCAGACAACATAATGAGTGCCTTAAAATGTATTTGCATCTTTCTCAGTTATCTAACTACCTGCCTACCTCTAGTGTGCAGAGAGTGCAATAACTGATTGATTTGTTAGGAGTGCTTTACATGTCTCAACATTTTTGGTACCAGTAGTGTTTTTAATAGAGAAGATAATATTAAGATAAAGTTATATTAAAATGCTATATTTTGCAATACAGAGTGCTCAAGCACAGCACAGCACCTTTATGCTGTTTTCACACTACGAGTGACACAGCAACAGGCTACAAGTCATTTCTAGTGGAGGCTGGTGACATGAGGCTCCACAGTGAAGCCTGACACTTGTCGCTACATGACTGGCGTGTCAGGCTACAAATCAAAATTGTGCAGACCTCAACATTTTACAGTGGTCCAATGGCACAGTGAAGCGTCTACCAATCATATGTTTTTGTTTCTAGCTGTGCTATTTAGCTAAGTTAGCTGAAGCTATGCTAGCTTTCTGTATATTGCGGTGCACACAGGGATGCAATGGGGAGGCAAGATGTGATCTTAAAATAATGCAGGTGCTCTTTTGCAAGTAACAGGCACTTGAGCTTTGTCATTGGTAGCGTGAACACAAGATCAGTGTTACCACACTGAAACAATCAGTAGGCTGAATCGGATTCAAGCAGGATTTAAATGTCTGTGTCTAATTTACGCCACACCTACATCGTAGGTTCTGCGTAGATGTGTATCCTAGGCTGTAGCCTATGCCTTGGCCTGACATGCACATACCTCAGTGGAAATGAAGCTTATATTTACTTGTAGTTCACAGTGTGTACAAAATAAATTGTGAGGACAATAAAGCCCCTCACAAAACAGAAATTTAAGTCCTGTGTGTGACTGATCCTGGCTTTACATGAGTAGAGAAAAACTCCACTAGCTGCTAGGCTAATTTATTCTATGTAAAATGTCATAGGCTTATATTAACAGTAGCAGGTTGTATTTGTGGGTAAACCACGTCTAGTAAAAGACAGTTGTTGTGTTGATGAACCTTGTGAGTTATAATGAAGCTGAATTTTGTACCTTTGTTAAATGCTGCTGTCGTTCATGGTGTCATATTAGTAGAGGAAAACTCCCCTAGCCGCTAGGCTAATTTATACAATGTAAAAATGCAGCAGACTTGCGCTATTAACATTAGCATTTTGTATTTGTGGGGAAAATGGGTCCAGCAAAAGACAAATATTTTGTCTGTGAACCTTGCGAATTATAATGAAGCAGATTTGCGTACTTGTGTTTGAAATTGTCGCTATTAAGCCACTTTTGGATTGTGGATTGCGGATTTTAGGTGTGTTTTGAATAAAGTTACAGCACTTTATAGAAACCCCACCAATGGCTGGAGGTGTAACTGCAGAGTGACACAGACACACCACTGCACTAGTATAAATGTTGACAACAGCATAGGCTCTGCATAGAGCCATCTCACAACTATAAATCTGCCTTTAAGTAGTAATCAGTAGCTACAGTTTTTTGTCGAAGCCAATGTCTGAGTGCTTAAATCTGCCATTCCTTTCATGGTAAATAAATGCTAGTTCCAAAAATCTTAGCTAAGTCAATAAAAAACTGCTAATTTCTTTTTTTAAAGTACACCTGGTCAAGTTAGGGTTTCAGAAGTAATATGTCTTTTTGTAATGTGTCTTGGTGGCAGTTTTGAGAATTTGTAGCTCCAGTTACTGCCAAGATTTAATCAAGCACAAATTCTAAATCCATGACCATTGCAGACCATGCCTGGCATCTTCTCTGGGTTAAAACATACACTGCATTTCTTGTGAAATCTGATGTGGTGACACACAATTTTAAAAGTAACATTGACTGAGGCTGCCAATCTTCTTAAAGATTATCTTTATCTCTTTGTAATGATTTTGAAAAATGTGTGAACATGTAAGTGGTAATAAATGTCAATGTGACACAAGGCCTTGCAAATTTTATGAGGCAGCATGTTGTGTCCTACATCTTGCAGTACAAATTTCAATGAGAACACTGGTGGACAAATTGTATCTTGCCTCAGACAGCATGTACTTTTCTGAGTCGTGCAACAGCCTGCTTTTCTTTCTCATGCCGTTTTCTTAGGATTTCCAGTGTGGCCAGCTGGGAGATGTCCAAGTCCTCCAAGTAAAGAGCACGCTCAGTGAAGTCTTCAGACTGGTGCTTCTGTCTCTCTTTTGGTTGAGACTGTACAGGGGGTTTGGCAATGGTCTTAGCATATTCCAAAGCCTAACATTGAGAGACAGAGAGAGATATCCACATGTTAATCTCCTAACTAATTATTGTACACAAGATAGAGCAAAAATGGTAATGGTCCTCCAGATTTGTCAGTAAAACATCTACCAGTCACCTAAAATCATTAAGGCTATGATGTAATAGACTAGCACCATGTTTTAGTTTATTCCATGCACATTTTGAGACACTATAGCAGTGCTAACGTTACTCAGAACCATTAGCCTGTGTTTTGATGATGTGCTGTAATGTTATCACGCTGGGATTTGCGAAATATAGAATCACACAGATTCCTGGAGGCTCACAACTGTTTCACCAGTGGATAAACAATCGTACACTGTGTGGATAAAGCGTCAGATCCCTTTTGTTTAACCAGAAACAGCCCTGAAATCGTCCTTACCAAATCCACCAGATTCGATTACAAAACAATAATTTTAATGTGAATACAGACAACATATTTTCACATATAATTGAATGGATTATGTATTTATTTAAGAGTTAGTGATTGTTAAAATGGTGAAAAAAGAGAGACCAAGATGGTTTCTGTGAATTTTATATTGTTTCTGTCTATTCTGAATGAAGTGTGTTTTACATAATAAAATAAATGTTTATTCAAATGGAATCTGGTGGACTTGATTAAAGTGATTTTGGGGTTGTTTCTGGTGAAACAAAAAGGATCTTACTTTTTAACAAAGAGTTCTATCTCTGTAGGTATCCTTTCCATAATGTTGTCAGACAATCTGAGCCTGTCAGTGGCAAAAACAAGCTCTTTTAGTGGACGTAAATTGATGGTGCGAACATGCCCCAAGTGCTTACATTGCAGCCTGGCTGCTGCTTTGCTCATTATTGGACCCATTTTTAAAAATGTTGTTTTCATTAGTCACTTAGATACAAAAACATAGGAAAATATAAAATATGGTCCAGTTGATTTGATAAGCAGAAAACCACACAGTAACTACTAAACACAGCAGCAATTGCTTTGTTGTCCCCCTCGGTATAAAAGGATGAGATGTTTTATTCAAAATTATTGTACAGTATTTTAGCGTAATGAATAATAATGTTTTGCTAACCAGCTGTGTGTGACCTGTTATCCAGGACCAACAGCGTTACACTCAGTGAATCCGGCTAAGTCACCAACAGCTGATCCTAGTTAAGGCTTTGTCAGACAGGTCCCAGGTTGGAACCATGTAGTGACATTCTTCATAATCTCACACACTCTTTCTTGGTCTTTTTGCTTAGTCAAGCACACATGCCTGTTGTAAAAAAGAAAAAGAAAAAAACCCAGACATGTGCCAGGTTTCACACACACACACACACACACACACACACACACACACACACACACACACACACACACACACACACACACACACACACACACACACACGCACACACACACACACACACACACACACACACACACCTTTATCCTGGGAACTTTCTTGTCATTGCCTTCCGGGTCCTTGGCCAGTAGAAAGGGAATCCTCCTTATGTTTTTGTTCTGCTCGCGGATCACATTTGAATACAGCTTCTGTCGTTTCATTTTCTCAGCATGATGATGGTGAAAGAGTGAGAGAGGGAGTGAGAGAGAAACAGAAGCAGATTATAAAAGGGGGTTTAATTAACGGAGCCATTTCTCCCTTAAGGCCCTTCTCTTTGTGCGTCCCCCCCCCCGGCAGAGCCTCTCCACACAGCCTAACAAAACCAAACATAGCGAGCCATTCAGCGGGCCTATCAACATTTACACATATCATTCACTAATAGGCTTGGACCTGAAGATGCCCAGGGCTCAATCTAGTGTAAATTGGCCAAACATGCTCACTTTTTACAACTGGGGATTAACAAAAGATACATCACAGTACAAAGCACTTAACTTCCTAGGGGTGCTCTCGTTTGCTTTGTAAATGTAATTTTATCTGCAGGACAGCATGGGAGCCTTTAAATGATGAACTCAGACAATGGGAAGAGGGTCAGCGGGTACAATGACACTAGTGGACATCAGGATTTAGGCACAGGAGGCTGACTGAAAGACAACCAATCACATTTGTCCAAACAAATTCTAATCATATTTCTTTTTCTTCATGAGTCACTCCTTACAGCTGATATTGCCTAACAGCAAATAACATCCTGGTATGTGGGGCAGCTTTTGTATCCTGTTGTCCTGTATTATCTTCTTTTTTTTTAGCTAGAAAAAATAATTAAAGGCCAGAAAGGTTCTTAAATGTAGAAAGCAAAAAAAATAATTTGGATGCTTGTCTACAGATACATTTTTGCCTCATATTGGTGAAAATGTTCTCAGAAGATGGATAAATGCATGTAAGAACTGTACCAGACCACTGTCATGGAAGCTACAGAGGGAGATGTATGTCTTCCTGCCCAGTGTGAACCAATGCCTTATTAACACTATACAGTTCAGCTTGACTTGACTTCAGGCAATTTTGGAACCAGGTGCTTTTCTCTATTAGTGACACTATCACTCTCTCTCAATTACGGCTTCTTTTAGCTTTCTATTTTAATCGTATTTGCTAATTATCAAGAGAAACATTTCTGTTAGTAAAACTGTCCAACACCTTTCTACATGTGATGGGAATAAGAATAAAATGGGTGACCTAGTGCAGAAACACCTGTCTGTGGCCAAATGCAGAACTGGCTGTGTGTGAATCTGTGTGTGTACCTGTTTGTGCATTGTCTATCTGGTTTTGTGTTGCCCATTCAGCCTTTTCAGTCTTCAAGTCTCATTATCATCAAGGATCAAGTATATCAAGGATTTTTTAAAAAAATCGTGTTTATTATATGATTGTTTTAGCTTACGTATATTGACCCATATGGCCTTTTATTGGCCTTTTAATGATAAGGATTTTTTTTAATTTAATGTTTAGTATCCCAGTGTGGTTTTAAAAGTGCTCTGGCAGTGTTCCATCTTAACATGAATATAATTTCAGGTCTAAGATATCAACTGCTGCAAACCAAATTATACAATAAATGTTTTATATTCACCAGTTGCCCAGGAAACATTCAGAACTCATAGCCATGTTGATCATTTCAAGGAAATAAGTGAAAGGCCTGCTCATGCACTATCCAACAACACTTAAATCTATCTGTGCAGTTTTTTGATAAACTAGAAAAGTCCACTCAGTAGAGTGTAGATCTCTGCCAGGCGGTCATCCAGGCTGATTGCAGCCACACTAGACAAATTTTGTAATTCCAGCTGACACAGTGCAGCGCATGTCAGAAGCTCCCCAGTAGCTAATAAAAAGACACACCATGTCTATTTGTTAGGGAGCTGCATTGCACAGAGCAGATAGAGTTCTCCTACTGACAGGGACTGTATGTGAAATTTAGATACCAAATAATTATGAGGATGAATATATATTCAATAACTGGAACACATCCAAATCAAATCACCAAATCTTCGGTCCATGTCATTTATAACTGAACTTTTAGCAACGCTAACTTTGTCTGTAGGCTACAGCACAATAACAGCAGACAGAACAAAACTGGGTGCAGCGACAGAAGCTGCAACTTGCAGCAGCTACACCCTGTGGAACTGTCCTACCCGGATCCCTTACAGTCCAAATGGCAGTGAGGTAACATAAACAGCTGACTTTACCTCGTACCTTACTTTAGTGGATAATAACATATCGGGTATGGAATTAAAGCTGTAAATGCTCCTGTTCAAAATGACACCAAACTTTTCTATGAATGTCAGTTTCTGAGCGACAACGAAGGCCAAAATGTGGCCTGCAACAGACGGTAAGGCTTGTTGTTTTTAGTCGAGCCAATTTCCAGAAAACTTGCTGCTCCAACCTTGAGAGATCCTTGATCATACAGTCATGAATGTGCACACAATATATTAGGCTGATAGGTCTAGTAGTATGCCAGATTAGCTGTGAACAGACAGATACATACACACACAAACACACACACACAACCATACGCCCTGAGGAGATAATGAGCCTACCTAACACATACTGGTGAGTCAGTGAAAATTTCTGACTGATGTTGCAGGTCAGTACTTACTGTCTTTTCAATGGCTTTGTAGTCAGGACCCAGGCCTCGCAGATTTATATCTGATTTCAGCTGTGTGTAGTCTTTTAGACTGTATGCCTGGCAGAGAGAGAGAGAGAGAGAGAGAGAGAGAGAGAGAGAGAGAGAGAGAGAGAGAGAGAGAGCAAACATCAAGTGACAGTTTGGATTACTTAATTTGAAGCTAACTTTTGAACTGCATTTGTTTTGATGGCTGTCAAAATGGTACCACGACGCAAACAATAAATTCCAGACTGCAATTTTTGTCCATCTTGATGTCTCTCATTGTGTTCAAATGGTGCACTGAGAAAAAAAATGACTAATAATAGCAAAATTATAGATAAATGTCTGGCAGACAACATGGTGTGACAGAGCCTCAATGTGAGTGACAGTGACTTTACCAAACATGTTGTAATACTTCTTCCTTCTTGTCTGGCTGTCTTGCGGACTCCACTGCACTACAAGAGGGTGCTGGAAAATGCTCAGCAATTTTAGAAAAACTTCCACTACTACTCCTATAGTGTACATAGATGAGGTATACTACTGTATCCCCAACTATAATACAGACATACTGTTTAAACAACTGTGTATGGAGAAATATCTGACACAAATAAAAGTCTCAGATGGCATTCCTTGGAACAAAATCTGGTCAAATGGGGCAACGTGACCTCACGTGCATCTATTTGGGGGGTTCTTGACATGATAAAGCCTGATTCTGTTTCATGCTCAGTGACACACATGCCACACACCCAGTGGCTCTTTCTTAATGCTTTCAGCCACACTAGTGACGCGGCTCCAGGTATGGCAGTGTCAGTCAGTCCACCACTCTGGACAGACTGAAATATCTAACTATTAGATAGATTACCATGAAATTTGGTACAGACATTCGATGGCCCAAGATGGTAAAGCCTACTGACATGAATAATCCCCTGATATCATGAGGGTGGTATTTTTATTGAAAAGTTTTAACAACTAGTGGATGGGTGTTATGAAATCTGAAATGGATATTCATGGTGCCCAAAGGATGTGTCCTAATGACAAAAGTTTTGTACTTGAAAAAATAAAATTTGAAACTGAAAATTCACGTGTTGATCTTGAATTTTGAAAAATATAACAATGTATTCAAAATAAAAATAAGTGTATGAAACGTTTTTTTCAGGTTAAATATAATTCTGATTCACTTTGGTAATTCTTTTGAATAAATAATTTATTTTCACTTTTCACTTCCATATATATTTTAACATTTGAGGTCTTATTTTTTTCAGTTGCATGTTTTATCTTTTCAGATTCAGATCTTTTTTATTTTCAGTTTCAGACTTTTGACCCTGATGTGGCGTGGGGGGCGTGGCATCAACTGAGAGGGGTGTGGAATCATGAGTGACAGTGCCTTCAGGAAACGTAGGAACTAAAACAAATTCTGACTCAACACTTATATACACCATATTCATGTGATTGGCAGTATAAAAATTGATGCCAGTGACAAATCTGTTCTATTTCATCCCTACTGACCGCCAGAGGCGGTGCTTAAGCACTGGATATCTCCGTCTTGCGCATGCACGGGTCGAGTACATATACCAACAAAGTCACCTGTGACCCTCACGTGACCCCGAGAAACTATAAGTTCCGGTGTCACCTGAGGATCTGTTCCTTGTCATCTTCTCGCTTGCACGAGTGGTCGCATCCGCTTCTTCTTGGATCAGTGTGACATTGTTCCGCTCAGCAGTTTGTCGCTGGCAGCCTCGTGATCATCGTGATCGGAGTTGCGGACGCTTCGTTCGCCCTCCGAGGGGCTGTGACAGGCTGACTTTCTTCATGGGAAGTGAAGGAAAAGACGACGCTGGAACTAGCGGTTAGTACACTTGTTGACTGTGTTGACAGCGGTGTTCACGCTCACGTCATCTTCCGACATTGTGTTCGCAGCTTTGGCTGTTGTTTTCTGTTACGGTTACCGGCTGTGGCGTTCACGCACGCCGAGGAGTAGTATTACTTATGCACAGCTTGCTGCTGTTGTTTTTTGTCTAGCTGCTATTGGCTACAGTGCTCACGCTAACGCCATAGTCGCATCTTGAGCTGTATACTCTGTATACATTTTTCTGTATTTGTCTTCAGTTAAGCCTGTTCGCAGCTTGTGCTGTCGTTTTGTGTTGACTTTCCCGGCTGTAGCGTTTACGCCGTCAGGTAAAACATACATCAATACATGACTAAAATAACAATAATAAAGGATAAATAAATAAAAGGAAACGCAGCTTCTGCTGGCATTTTGGTTTTTCTTTTCTTTGTCTGCCACCATTGGCTACAGTGCTCACGCTTAAGCCATAGTCGCGTTCCAGACCGTACATTATTGTTTAACTTCGGTGTTCACACCGCTGGGTAATAATATTTAGGCGCAGCTGGTGCTGTTGTTTTTTGTTTACTTGCTAGTGGCTGCAGTGCTCTCGCTAACGCCATAGTCTCACCGCAGGCTGTTACTTTTGTGTCAGCGGTAGCAGCAGTGCCCACGCTCAGGCTATCTGCTGTTTTAGTGACAACTTCCCGGTGAAGGCAGTGCTCTCGCTCCCGCTCCCGGTGTGTGTTGCGCTACGGGTGGTGCAATTATGTCCCACTCTTGTGTGGATTGCATGACCCATCTGGAGTTGGAAGATGGTCATGATCTTTGTCCCCCTTGTCTGGGCATTGACCACCTGAAGGCAGGTCTATCCGAGGATGCATGCATGAACTGCAGTTGCATGCCCTGGTCCCTGCGGGTCGCCAGACTGAGAGAGGTGGAACGCTTGGCCGGTGTCACGGATGTTCCCCTAGACACGCTCCCGCTTCCTGCAGGCCAGCCTGGTAGGGTTAAGCGGCCAGCTGCAGAGGCTGAGGGTGCCCCGACTGGCAAACGGGCTAAAGGTAGCAGGCTCACTGCCAAGGTGAACCAGCTATCAGCTGAGTTGAGCCAGATGAAGGACCTTCTTCTGGCTCTCCAGCCTGGGGCTGGTATGCGGGGACCCCCGCTTGACAGGGTGCCGGATGATGACAGAGCTGAGGACGACGTCCTCTCTCTTGCAGCTTCGGCAACCCAGTTCTGCAGTTCAGTGGGGGACGCACCCTCTCGGGTCTCTGAATCGCTCTCGCGTGATTCGACCCGGAGCTCATCTGGAGGGTCAGAGGGCGTCTCCATGGGATCTATTGTTCGCGGGGCCCTAGCCCGCCTGCAGCTCGACGTCCCGCAGGATGGCCCCGCTCCAGTTAGTGCTTTTTTCAAACGCCAGTCGGCCCCAACAACTTTTTCAGTTCCTCCTTCAGAGGACTATATTAAGGAGTTACATGCATGCTGGAGGGACTCGAAGGCTTTCTCCCACTCCACTTCAGATGCTCGGGCCTTGGCAGCCATGCAAGATGCAGCCAAGTATGGCCTGGGTCGTATGCCGGCCGTAGAGCCGGCTATCGCATCGCTGATAGTGTCTCCTGATGAGGCGCTGAGGCAGGATGCCAGGTGTCCTCGGCCCCAGTGTAGGATCACAGACGACATGCTCTCTAAAGCATACGACGCAGGAGCACGGATGGGTCGTATCGGGAACTCCCTCTCCCATCTCATGCTGGCCCTCTCTGCGTCACTACAGCAGGGGATGCCTGACGCATCCCTGTGTAATTTCAGCGATGCGTCATTGCAGGCTTTTGCCCTCATGACCAGGGAGCTGGGGCGCCTGATGTCGACCCTGGTCCAGGCCCGTCGGCAGGTGTGGCTTGCACAGTCGCCCCTGACTGATACATGCCGGAGGGTCCTTCGCTCTGTGCCAGTAGAGCCAGGGGAACTGTTTGGCTCCGCCGCTCTTGAGGCCTTGGAGCGCACTGCCCAGGCTGGGAGGACCCGGCAGCAACTAGCTGGCCTCCAGAGGAACGCACCAGCCTCCAGCAGGCCGGGGACCCCCTCAACTGCCCCTCGGCGCCGCACTCGGCCGTCAACCGGTTCCAGTGGTCACCGGCAGCCGGCGCAACAGCCTATTCATAGCTTTCGTGCCCCCGATCGACCGCCCCCGAGACAACCCAGGGGCTCAGCACCTGGCCCCCGCCCCCCCAGAGCTAGGGGTCGGGGCCATAAATATTGACTCCCCAGGGCCGGTCGTCGGCTGCTTTTCCCGGCGGCAGCTCAGTTACTGGGCAGCCTGCACGCCGGACCCCTGGGTGATTTCCACCCTCACTCAGGGGTACACTCTGCAGTTCCGACGCCGGCCCTTAGCCATTGGCCGGGTCAGAATGACCACCATACGAGACCCGGCAAAAGCTCTAGCTCTAGGCCGGGAGCTGTCCACCCTCTTGGCCAAGGGTGCCATCGAGCGAGTAGACCCTCTGCTCCGGCCGGGCGGGTTCTACTCGACTTACTTTTTGGTGACAAAAAAGGACGGGGGATTTCGCCCGGTCCTGGACTTACGGGGACTCAACAAGTTCTTAAAAGTCCTGCCGTTTCACATGCTGACCACAGCGGAGGTTTTGCGTGTGGTTGCTCATGGGGAGTGGTTCACGTTGGTGGATCTCAAGGATGCGTACTTTCACGTCCCGATTGCACCACATCACAGGCAGTTCCTGCGGTTCGCGTTCCAGGGGTGCCATTTTCAGTTTAGGGTACTTCCCTTCGGGCTGTCCCTCTCCCCGAGGGTGTTCACCCGGTGCGTGGCCGCGGCCCTTGCACCTCTGCAGGCAGACGGCTTGATGATTCTGCCGTACTTGGACGACTGGCTGGTTTGTGCACCGTCCAGATCTCAAGTGGCTCACCATACGGCTCAGCTTCTGTCGCATGTGGCCCGCCTGGGGTTGAGGGTGAACGCCAAGAAGAGCCGCCTGGATCCTTCCCAGCAAATAACATTCCTGGGGATCGAGCTGGACTCCATTGCTATGAGGGCCAGTCTGTCGTCCCGGCGTGTGGACGACATTCTCGAGTCCCTGTCTCCCTTCAGAAGGGGCAGAGTGGTTCCCTACATACAGTTCCTGCGCCTTGCAGGCAAACTGACAGCAGCCTCATCTGTAATCCCGCTGGGCCTGCTTGCGCTACGCCCACTGCAGAGATGGCTGAACGCCCTTCATCTGCATGCCGGGTGGCACAGACACAGGGGGGTCAGGGTGTCACGGCGGTGCATCCTCTCTCTGTCCCGGTGGCGGGAGAGGTCATTCTTATGCCAAGGGGTGCCCATGGGCTCTATTCCTTCACGCAGGGAAGTTGTGACGGTGGACGCCTGTCCCACAGGATGGGGTGCAGTCTGGCAGCAGAGGACTGCCCAAGGTCGGTGGTCTGTTCAGGACAGCACACGACACATAAATGTCCTGGAGCTGCGAGCCATACATCTGGCGCTCGAGCATTTTATGCCTTACCTGAAGGGGAAGCACATTCTTGTCCGCTCGGACAACACATCTGCTGTGGCCCAGGTCAATCATCAGGGGGGCACCAGATCGGAGCAGTTGCTCCAGGTGACCACGGGCCTTCTAACTTTGGCGACTCCCCACCTAGCCAGTCTGAGAGCCATGCACCTTCCTGGGGAGCAGAACCCGATCGCGGATTTTCTCTCCCGGCGCAAACCCCCACCGGGGGAGTGGCGACTTCACCCCGAGGTGGTGGGCAGGATTTGGGACCTTTTCGGTCGGGCAGAGGTGGATCTCTTTGCCTCCGCGGAGTCAACTCACTGTCCCCTCTGGTTCTCCTGGACAGAGGGGACCAGCCCGCTTGGGCAGGATGCCCTGGCGCACGACTGGCCGCAGGTGCTGCTTTATGCCTTTCCCCCTCTGTCTCTGGTCCTGCCAACGCTTCAGAGGGTCCTTCTGCGGGGCCACAGGCTTCTTCTGGTGGCCCCCCTCTGGCCAGGCAGGACTTGGTTTCCACTGCTGCACAGACTCTGCCACAGCTCGCCGTGGTGCCTTCCCAACAGGAAGGATCTCCTCTCACAGCTGGGGGGCCGGATCTGGCACCCCGACCCCGGCCGCCTCCGATTGTGGGTTTGGCCTTTGCAGGGCCCGACCCACTCCTCTTAGGCTGTAGTGCCGCCGTTCAGGGCACAATTCTTAATGCCAGGGCACCTTCCACTAGAGTGCAGTATGAGAACAGATGGCGGATGTTCTCTAATTGGTGCGCAGACAGGCAGGCAGACCCAGTGCACTGCCCTATGGCGGTCATCCTGGACTTTTTACAGTCCCTTTTGGGTAGTGGGCGTTCTCACTCCACCATAAAGGTGTTCGTAGCTGCCATCTCGAGTCAGCACGCCAAAGTCGACGGGGTCACAGTGGGATCCCACAGACTGGTGTCCCTGTTTCTGAAGGGGGCCCTGAGACTGTGTCCTCCAAAGGCTAAGGGGGCCCCAACATGGGACTTGCCCCTGGTACTGGAAGCTTTATGCAGGCCCCCCTTTGAGCCTCTAGCCCTGGTTGAGCTCAAGTGGCTATCAATGAAGACGGCATTTCTCCTTGCCATTGTTTCTGCAAAACGGGTGGGGGAACTCCATGCCCTCTCTGTGAGTGACTCATGCCTGAGGTGGAACCCCGATGGGTCTGGTGTGACGTTGTGGCCGAACGTGGCATTCCTCCCTAAAGTCCTGGCACCCTCTTACAGCAATCAGCCGCTCAAACTGTCCCGATTCGAACCACCTCCTGAAGGGGGCGGGTCTAACCTCCAGTGCCCGGTGCGGGCCCTACAGGCATACATCGGCGCAACCGCTGGTATGCGGCGGTGTGAGCAGCTCTTCGTGTGCTACGGCGGTCATAGGAAGGGCTGCGGCCTGTCCAAACAGCGGTTGTCCCACTGGGTTGTGGACACCATTATGCACGCCTACTCTGCCAGCACCCGCCCTCCACCATCTGGGGTGCGGTGCCACTCTACTCGGGGTGTGTCTGCATCATGGGCTGCCCTGAAGGGAGTGCCCCTTGATGTCATTTGTGCTGCGGCTTCCTGGGCCTCGCCCAGCACTTTTTCTCGTTTTTATAGGATCAATGTGGCTGCTCCCTCTCAGTTGGGCGCGGTCCTGGTCCCTGGGTCCTCTACATCTGGTACCTAAGGTGAGTCTTTCGGATTCCTTGTGACTCTGTTGGTATAGGTCATCCAGTGCTTAAGCACCGCCTCTGGCGGTCAGTAGGGATGAAATAGAACGAAAGTTACGGATGTAACTACGGTTCTATGAATCCCGGATGACCGCCAGAGCGTTCAGTCACTCGGAATCCTCGTGGTTTCGCGAGAAGATTCCAGAGGAACAGATCCTCAGGTGACACCGGAACTTATAGTTTCTCGGGGTCACGTGAGGGTCACAGGTGACTTTGTTGGTATATGTACTCGACCCGTGCATGCGCAAGACGGAGATATCCAGTGCTTAAGCACCGCCTCTGGCGGTCATCCGGGATTCATAGAACCGTAGTTACATCCGTAACTTTCGTTTTAGACAGTAGCAAAATCTGGCATAATTTATCGCTCTTGTACCGCAATTGGTGCTCAGTACTGTCTATGAATGATTCAGAATGTATATATACATTCTGAATCATTCATTTGATCTAGCTCCAACAGACATTGCTGGTTTAAAAATTTGGCTTCAGATAATATTATCTGAAGCCAAATTTTTAAACCAGTGATATTCATACTGGTTTATATAAACAATTTGATTGTGTTTCCCGATTTTTGCTTAGCAACAGTTTTGCATAATTTAAGCAAATAATTGCCGGGGCTATTAACTGAAGTTCCACAGAAAGTTAAAACATTTATTGCGGTAGTCTATGAGTATCAATTTCAAGAAAAAAAAAAGCTAAAGCAAGAAAGCAGATAACGGCAGATGATTCAGGGACAGGGACCTTCAGCTGCTTGAATAGCAACTCAAATTCAGCCATCCCAGCATAAACTTCCTGACCGGTAAGCAACTTTCTGTTGCTGCTGTTACACAGATTAGACCAAGCCTGCTGTGAACCCTGGCACTGCGGTTTGCGCTGGCTGAATTTGAGTTGCTACAGCCACTACTGAAGGTCAGTCTCCAAAACTCATGCACAATTTGCTCCTGACAAACAGTCTCCTAGAGGCAGGGGTTGAGGTGGAGGTGACTGTGGGATGCACAAGCTAGATAATTCTTGTCTCATTTGTGCTCTTATAAACAGAGAGAGAAAGGGGAAGCTGGATGAGGGACTGAGTCAATCGTTGCACCACAGTTCTGCGATGAAGTCAGATTTTACCCATTTCAAATACTTAAAAAAAAAGAAAATCAATAAGTGGCAGTCGGTGTTGACACTGTGGCAGCTGCCACAAATAAATCAATGTCTGGGAAACACTGCAGGGACAGCTAAATGTAGCAGTTTAAGTTTACTTCAAAAAGTATTTTTTATTCATTCTATTCTACATGTACATTTTAGTAAGTAAGTAAAGTTTATTTAATATAGCACCTTTAACAGAGCAAGGTCACAAAGTGCTTCACAGGAATACAATTGTTAAAAATAAGACCATAAAAACAGTTATTAGTTTATTTACCACTTTTCTATGCAGTATATGATGCTGCTGAAATAAAAGTCAGAGAGACTGACTGATGTGATGTACAATGTTTTTGAAATATGCCTCATGATATACAGTCTCTACAAGTGTATGATTCTGTGATGGTCTAATGTTACAATAAAGTCACAATAAATTGTAATATTAAATCAGCAACCCAGTATCATACCAGTGTCAACTGAGGAGATTAGCATATTGTCCCACCCTACTGTTACATCACATGAGTTTCCGTGCACCAGCGGTTGTTTCCCTGTGGAGACCACATTCAGAGTACAAAGAGTGGGAGCTTTAATAGGATTTTGCATAACATACAGTGCTTCCTTATCAGGCTTTGATATGTTATTTAAGTACTGAAGTTGGTTGCTGGTGGTGTGTGTGTGTGTGTGTGTGTGTGTGTGTGTGTGTGTGTGTGTGTGTGTGTGTGTGTGTGTGTGTGTGTGTGTGTGTCACCATACGTGAATGGGTGCATGCAATCCACATGCTGTCTTAAACAAAAGAGGGCTAATAATTCTAGATTTTACTGGCTGCTTTTCGGAAAAAGGATTTCAGTTTCAGTTTGCTTGAGCCATCAGCCATGGACACAACAGGGTACCTTTCTTTCCAAGCCGCCTCCCCTCTCTCTCCAAACCCTCATCTGCTTTCATGCCCAGGCACTGCAGCAAGACTGCTTTACAAACTGAGTCTGTAATCTTATCAGACATGATGGCTTACATGGTGGGAGAGATGGGAGGTCAAGGGACAAGGAGTGTTGGGCACCAGAGGATGAATATGTGAAGGCTACAGATTGAATACAACTCTAAGCACTTAATCATGCTTTCTAACCTTTCTTTAATTAAAGGGATACTTTGCCAATTTTCAACCAGCTTTGTATGAAAACAATGTGGGTAGTATGTGTAAATGAATTATGTTTAACTTCCCTCCATCTAATCGGTGCCTAGGTATCCCCTTCACCCATCCAACCCCCCTGGCGAAACTCTACCAGATTATGCAGATGACGCAAAATGGGTCATCTGAGTTTAGCTGGCTCTCCTAGGCTGTTGCTTGAACTACAAGCTGTACTTCCGCATTTTTGTATTGCTGACCAACCATGCTGCCACCATGGACAAAAAAGTATAGAAGCAGATCAAGAAAAAGACTCACCCCTCACTCTCTGTCTTAAACTTAGACCAAGCTCTGATCAAGCAATAAAACTAGATAGTGCTGATCGAATATATATCAAGATTATGTTACTGTGCCTGTGGATATTCTCATTTATCCAGGTCATAGTTATCTCAAGGCAACCGAATTGAATGCAACTGGACTTCGTTTTGTCTTAAAAGACGTTTCACCTCTTATCCAAGAGGCTTCATCAGTTCATGCTTGTCAGACTAGGCCGGAACTAGTCTGACAAACTGGTGTGGAACACCCAGGTATTTAACCTCTGGGGAGGTCTTCACAAGGCCAATGATGTCACTGATTTGTTAGTGCTCCAATGGTGTGTCAACGATGGTCGGTGAAACTCCTGCTGCACTGGTGGTCGCTGGAGTCATTAAAGTCACATGAGGCCATTTGTGAACGACCATTGTTTTTAGGGGTTAAGCTGTTAAATCTCCCGGGCAAGGATGAAAGGACAGCATTATAGCTGGGTGATAGGTGGTGTCGCAGACCTCCTCCTCCATTGAGAGATGGTTTTTCCAATTTTACATAGATGGCTTCTTTTACACGTCTTTCAAACCACTTGTCTTCCCTGTCCAAGATGTGCACATTGCTGTCTTCAAAGGAGTGTACTTTCTCCTTGAGGTGTAAATAGACAGCTGAGTCTTGCCCTGATGAGTTAGCCCTTCTGTGTTGGGCCATGCGTTTGTTTAGTGGTTGTTTTGTTTCACCAATGTACAAGTCTTCCGGTTTGACTGCACGCGAGTGGATGTCACTGTGAGTGAGGCTCCTCACAAACCTCCAAATATAACTCGAAAATAGCTTAAATTAGACCTCAAGTGCAATGAATACTTAAATCATAGTAGTCAAGGGGTATGAGTCTGTGATCTGGAGCAGTTACTCAGGAAATGTGGGCTGGAAATAAGACAAAGGAAACGCACGTGACAAACAAATCAAAAGAAATGGAAATGAGTGGCCTCGAACAAAGCCTCAAAAGCATACTGATGGACTTCAAAGGAGATATTTCCAAACAGATTGGGGAACTCCGGTTGGACTTCGAAAACTTTTCATCAGAAATGAAGCAAATGCGGAAAGACGTGAATGAAGTCCGCTCTACTCTAGGGGAGGCTGTGAGGAATATCGGAGAAGCCGAACAAAGAATCAATCAGATGGAGGAGAGAGAAGTGACCACAAATGTGACGGTAAAGTACTTATTACAAGAGCAAAAAAAGATGAATGAAAAGTTGGAGTACCTCGAAAACAAATCAAGGCAGAACAATATACGAATTTACCGAGTGAGAGAAGGAGTAGAGGGGGATGATGCGGTGGGATTTATAAAATCAGTGCTTGTGGAAAAGCTGGAGATCCCGGCCAACCCATACAGAAGCCGGCACGAGAAGACGCAACTCCTCGGTCATTCGTGGTCCGCTTCCTACAGTGGAATATCCGACAGAAAGTTCTGCAAGCAGCCTGGTCAAAAAAAGAGGTTAAAGTTGGAGATGACCGGATTTATTTTTCCCAAGATTTCTTGAGCAAGATACAAAAAGAAAGAAGCGGCTACACCTCAATAAGAAGACAGCTGAAAGAAAAAAGTGAAATCACACATAATATATCCAGCCAGATTGAGGGTCTTTGGAGATGGGGGGTCCGTGACATACAACACCCTGGAGGATGCAGAAGCGCACTTACAGGAGCAGGGAATACTCTCCACTACCAACCCGAGGCCGCATCACGCGCTGGTGCGTCCTGGAAGACTTGGAGGTAAAACTGTGAAAATGACTTATAACTGGGAAATAGTTATCTCAAACTAAGTGGACAGTTATCTCTCTCTCTCTCTCTCTCTCTCGCTCTCTCTCTCTCTAACTTAATGGGACAAATTTTGATTTATTCATTGATTTTTGGAGGTTTTTTGTTTTTTCACTTTCTCTGCACCTTCCATATCGAAGCGAGTAGGCATGACTTAAGGACAGAATGGATGCCATTGTAGAGGCCAAGACTATTTATTTTATGATTAACTCCAAGAGAAAAGAGGTTATTTTTGAATGAGTTGGGTCTAAAACCCATCTATGAACTTTGCACATGGACATTAAATAAAAGAGGAATGTGAAGATGTGAAGAAGGGATGTATTTCTGGGTATTTATTTATTTAGGTGATTTATTTGTTTATTTATTATGATTTTAATTAAGGAGATGGAACTCAGAATTTTCATTTACACAAGAAGTCTAGAACCCAGAGGAAATTTGCATATGGCCAAGAAATAGGAGAGGGATGTGAAGAGTATTGTATGGTATTTCCTTGTATTTTATTTATTTTTTATATATATTTCTACATTTAGTTGTATTTATTTGTATATGGAAGAAACATGCTTTTGTAGTCATTTGGATTATTTAGATTATTTAATACTATTCCCCCCCTTTTTTTTAAATTAATTAATTAATTTTTTTAAATTCCTTTTTTAAAGAAGAAAAGAAAGAAAAGGAAAAAAAAAAAAGGAAAGGCACAGGGGGCCTAAATGTACTAGGAATATAGACTATTAAAGAGAAGTATTTGGAGGGACCTTACACTTGTATGCAGCTCACCATGCAAGTATGGGCTACGCTCAGTCCCATAACTGCAGCCACATTTACCATCTTGTGGCAGGGGTTAATTAAAGTTAACACTTTTTTTCCACATAAGACTAACAATGTGGATTATTTGCTGTAACCATATAGAGGATGCAGGATTTGGAAGTTCAGGGTTGGGTATTTTGGTTGGGTCACAGGGTTTTTTTATGCACACAGAATGTATTCTTTGTAGGCTTCTTCTCCTGTTTGAAGGCTTTCTATACATAAATTTGGTAGGCTTTTTCCTAGGTTTAAAGGCTCTTTATACATATATAAATGGAACAAATGTTATTTAAATCAATGTAATGGGGAAACTTAAATGTATATCTCTTAACACAAACGGCCTAAGTAATCCAATAAAAAGGAAGAGAATACTCCAAAAACTTAAGAAAGATGGAGGAGAAATTATTTTTCTACAGGAAACACACCTGAGTAAGGTGGAACATGCAAAACTACAGAAATTAGCCTCAGCATAAGTGTTTTCCTCCTCCCACACAACAGCTAAACGAGGAGTAGCAGTTCATTAAAAATAATCTTATGTTTAAAAAAGAAAAATGTATCAGAGATAAGGACGGAAGATATGTATTTGTAATGGGGAAATAGAAGAACAATACGTAACGCTTATTAATGTATATAATCCACCTGGAAAAGAAGTTGACCTCCTGAAAAGGATTCTAGATATGCTAATGACTGAAGCGAAGGGAATAACTATAATGGGGGGAGATTTCAACCTGGTGATGAACGAGAAGGTCGATACTCAAAGTAGAGTAAAACATAAATCACAACAAGCAGCAAGTTTAATGAGAAAAGCTCAAATAGAGTTGGGGCTATTAGACGTCTGGCGTTGCTTACACCCACAGGAAAAGGCCTTCACCTTTTACTATGATGCACATAAGGTTTATTCTAGATTAGATTTTTTTTTTTATGTTCAAAGATGAAATTTCAAATGTCACAAAATGTGAAATATTACCTATAACTTTAGCTGACCATGCACCAGTTATAATGGAATTAAATTTGAAGAGGGAACAAGGAGAAACGGTATGGAGGTTAAATAACTCTTTACTTGGGGATGAGCGTTTTAAGGAAAAAATAAAAAATAGTATGAAGTCCTATTTGGAGATAAATCATAATGGGGGAGTAACATCTATAATACTGTGGGAAGCTGCTAAAACAATATTAAGAGGAGAAATAATAGCATATTCTTGCTGGAAAAAGAGGCAAAGAGAAAAAGAAAAGAGAGTTTTGGAAAATAAAGTAAAGAAATTACAAGAAGAGCATGAAAAATGGATGAATAAAGATATACAAACACAATTAATTGCAGCAAAAAAAGCTTTGGAAACAATAGAAATACAAGAAATTGAAAAGAAACTCATGCTCTGTAGACAAACATACTATGATAATAGTTCAAAAGCACTGAAGATATTAGCAGCTAAATTAAAGAAACAGAGAGAAAAACTGCAGTAACCACCATTATGGATAAAAACTACATAAGTAAGAGGTGCAAGTTGGAAATAGCTTCATGTTTTAGGGATTACTATCAAAACCTCTATACCCCAGAAGAAGCAGAAGTAGACAAGCAGGAAATGAAAAAGTACTTGGAACTCTTAAACCTCCCAACAGTGACAGATAAACTGAATGATGATTTAGTACAGTCAATAGGAGAAACAGAAATTCTAACGGTAATTCAGAAAAGCAAAACTGGAAAAAGTCCCGGGAGTGACGGTTTCACTTGTGAATTCTATAAGGAATTCAGGTACTTGCTTTCTCCCATTCTATGCAGAGTTTTTAATGAAATTCTACAAACAGGAAACTGGCCAGACTCGTGGAATTCAGCAATTATTACTGTAATACCTAAAGAAGGAAAAGACACTGTTCATCTTATAGACCCGTGTCCCTCCTAAACTTAGATCAAAGGCTTTTCACATCAATTATAGCAAATAGACTTTCATATATACTACCTAAAATTATTAATTTAGATCAGACAGGATTTGTCAAAGACCATCTTTTAAGTGACAATGTTCGACGTACTCTTAATGTAATTGACTATACAATAAAAACAAAACAACAAATGCTAACATTGACGTTAGACGCTGAAAAGGCCTTTGATCGGGTGTCATGGCCCTTTTTATTTGCAGTGTGTGAGAGGTTTGGCTTCCACCAAACTTTTATTAATTTGATGAAGAATATGTATAAAGAACCTAAAGCAAGAGTTAGAGTGAATGGGATCCTTTCTAAGACTTTTAATTTAAAAAGAGGAACAAGACAGGGAGACCCATTATCCCCACAACTATTTGCTTTATACATAGAACCACTAGCGGAGAGGATTCGGGTAAGTGAGAAGATAAAAGGTCTCATAATTAAGGAAGATGAACAGAAATTAGCCATGTACGCGGATGATATTATAGTGTACCTCACAGATATACATAATTCATTACCTGTGTTACTAGATGAAGTTGGAAATTATGGAATATTGTCTGGTTATAAGTTAAATTTAAATAAAACATATAAAATATATATAAAATATACGGTATTTTAGAACACCGGTGATGTTAAGCAAATATACACAGAATAATTCTAGCTGCTGGAGGGAATGTGGTGAAGACTAAGCAGACCACACTCATATTTTCTTTACATGTAAAAAATATAGAAATTTATTGGTCAGAAGTCATACACACAACAGAACAGATGTTTGGGAAATTGGGCCAATTGAATAAACATACTTTATGGTTGGGAATAGGTTTAAATGGCCTTCAAAACGAAGAAGAATATTCATTTTGGATTCTGAGAATTACAGCACTCAAACAAATAACAAGAAACTGGAAAAAGTTGGAAGCCCCCAAAGTAAATAAATGGCTAGAGACTGTAGAAAATATTTATAGGATGGAGAGGGTAACTTACAGAATTAAAAAGAAAGAAAAGTTGTTGGAAAAAAAATGGGCTCGGTTTAAATTAAAGTAACTACATATATCCTCGGTATACAGTAGAGATGAAGCCTAAATTTTTTTTTATTTTTATTTTTTCCCTTAACTACTCACGTTTATGTGTGCATTTATTTAATGGTGGTATTTGTTGTAAGTGTGGGTGTATTTTTTTTTTCTTTTTTGTTGGTTAATGTTATTGACTTATTTAAAGGTTATATTTTGACCATGCCACGTGGGTGAAAGATAACTAAAATTAAATATTGTGTCAAGTTATTTAAATAACAGGATGGGTATTGCAGGAATGTTGTATACTGTATTGACACAATAAAGTATAAAAAAAATAAAAAAATATACAAGTCTGGACATTCCTCACTGCACTGGACAGCATACACCAGGTTGCTCTTCTGAGTGTGCGGTGTGCAGTCTTTTGGATGTATCAGTCTTTGTCTGAGTGTGTTACTAGGTTTGAAATACACAGTAATTTTTTTTCAGATACCCCAGACACCTAGAGGATGACAATGTTATTGCACTTGCTCTTTTCTTTATTATCCACCTTATTCTTTCTGTTACTGTTGCCAATATTCTCACCTCAAATGTTTTCAGAAACATATTCTAGCTTCCTGATTAACTGTAATACAGTATCAATTTTGCCGCATTTGTCTCAAACAGGCAAGTTTGCATAATGTCACCACCAGCTGGAGCGATTACTGGTCCTTTGCATTCTGGTAGTTGTGGGTTTTGTACCTCTTGAGCAAAAGCGTATACCACAGTCCTTTTTCTCTGTTTTCTCTGGTCATGTAGCACCAATTTCAAAAGTATTTTGTCTTTTTATTGCATAGACAGCCAAGTTTTGGGTTCTTTTTAGATATTTTTATGGGCATTTTTTGCCTTTATTTGATAGGATAGTGAAGTGTGAAAGGGGGAGAGAGAGAGGGAGAGACATGCAGCAAAGGGCCATAGGTTGAAGTCGAACCCGGGCCGCTGCGGCAACAGCCTTGTACATGGGGCGCCTGCTGTACCACTAAGCCACAGATGCCCCAGACAGCCAAGTGTTATGAAAAGGCTTCTTTCCAGCAGTGAAATATTTCTTAAAATCAACTGTTTGGTAATGTAACAGTAACTTAAGATACACCATCCATATCATCTTTCTGTCTCTGTTCATGCCTGAACTGTAAAATTTGCTGAGAGCACTGCCAGCCACATGTAAGGTGGTTACTGCAAGGTGAGGCTAGGAGTCTCAGCACACAGAGATTAGGTCATCTTCTTGTATTATGGCACTTAAGGGACCGGACACAAGGTGCATTTTTTGTGCCATCAAATTCATTCTTTTCAACATAAACGTGCAGCAGGTGCCCTCAAACACCAAAAAGACACCACCAGTGTAACACCAGAGTGACGTCAGAACGATGTGCACACATTCCCAAGCGCCTATTTTTCAGGGCGCGACAGCTATGCCCTGAGATAAACACAATTCAACTTTTGGAACAACCAATCACAGCCACCAGATATCTTTATAGATATCTTTCCCTTTTTCTGTAAATATCAGTCTGTGGTAAATATGGAGGAGAGGTTAATCATTTTAGTGCATGGCTAACCATACCTTAACATCTTATTCATAATTTTGGCCTAATACATACTTACAAAACAACACCTAGAAGAAGATCAGCTCTGCACTCAGTATTTCTGGTAAGAAGGATATGATATGGTGCTGTTTATGGTCACTTAGCACCCTCAGCCACAACCTGCCTACATGCCCTTGAAAGTTGGCATAGAGTAGGCACAAGAGTAGTTCCCAGCATCCAAACACAAAAGTCCTTGTCTGAAGCCAGTGTTTGGTTTGTCCATTCTGCGTAGGATCTGCTCTGTATGTAGATATACACAGCTCATATAAGCATGAAAAACACCCAATCATATCTATGTTTCATGCTGAATGCTGAATCTCACATCCTTAAAAACATGGCAGTAAAAAATGTTTTATTATCAACATTTTGAAGTTTGTAGTCAGTTTGCACCAATGCCGGGGTTAGTTTCACCAGTGAAACTTAATTGGTCCAGCATTAAGTATTTTTACAACAGTTATGTGTCTTTAAATATACCTTGCACATGGCTGAGTCACGTCAGGACCCATCTCAGCCTGGCATACCATGAAGCTGGAGATATATTTGCTTTTACCTACACATTCACTTGTGCATGATAGTTACCCCACATATCCTGTATCTGTGATCCATGGCGATGTCAGAATTAACACCATAGTACCCTCCCTGAGTTCTGCTATGTTTATTGTTTATATCATGCAAATCCGGAGGTTTAATGCACTCTGATTTCTGTGGTGTACCCTCTAGTGAAATGTCCTGGCAACACCTGTAGTGCATGAGCAAGTATGTAATCTATTCTGTTCACAACACAGCTGGTTGTCTACGTGAATGTCTGGTTAAAAACAACTATATCTCAGGCCTAAGAGAGGGGAAAAAAACAACAGCCAAATCATTAAATGCAAATGGGCATCTTTAGTGGCCCTGCGCCTCACAGACTCTCTCTCTTCTAATCACCTTATCCTCTAACACATCTTTAAATGGCTTTTCAGAGCCTGCAGCTCTTTGGTTTATATAGTCATCATCTTATGGCAATTAAGTGTAGCTTAGTGGAGCTAGACAATTAACCTGATGTTATGTGCCCTTAGTCACCAGAACACTCCTGCTGGATTAAGCTGTCCCTGCATGGAGACAGCTGAGGGGATTATTTGGGACTTCAAAGGGGCATTTATTTGTGTAACCTCTCGTGTACGTGGGAATTAAAGGGGAATGCTACCCAATTGAAGACTTTATGTGTCACCTTTGTGAAACTGCATAATGAGTTCTTATTTTTCTAACTGGAACACATTATTCAGTGTGCGTAGAGTGAGTTTTGTGGCCTTTGAGCCCTGTTTAAGCACTGTTTAAAAATGCATACATTTGGAGATTTTTTTTTTTTAACTGTGTGACATCCCAGATCACATGGCAGACACACAATAATACATCAAAGAAAAACAAATATAACTGTTCTACAGCAGGTGACAAACCTGTGAACATTCAATACCTCTCCTCTCAGGACACAAATGAAGTTCGCACACACACCAACCTTGTAAGTGACTCTCGCCCTCAGCTGCTTCTGTTTCTCCATCTGAACAAGGTAGCCGTCAGAGCTGCTTCTATGCATGGGGTAGGCTGTTTTCACACTCTCACCAGGGCTCAGCTCAGACTCCGCTCCTCTCAATGACTGTCGTATAGGGGGCAAAACTGTGTAGCAACCTGAACCCAGTGACAAAGGGGTGGAGGGTGTCCTTGGGAAGTTTTGTGGAAATTGCTTAGTACAACCCTCATTTGGAATCCACTTCTGGTCCCCTTCTTCACAGGATATTGGCCCCTCTAATGCAGGTGTCCTAAAACACAGAGTTATTGGTGGATAAATACTGGGTCGACACATAATAATAGATTACAAGACAAAGAAGCCATTTATATGGTGTATCAGACATATTGGTGTATCAGACTAATTTTCTTTGCCTCACTGCTAGTCATTTTACATAAACCACAAGAATGCTGTCATCATTGTTCAAGGTTGTCCAGTATTTTGTTGGTTTTTAATCTAATTTGCCATATTTTTTCTATCTGACTGATATTATTTGGTGCAGCAATTATCCAGTTTTCCCAACGGGATCCTTAATATATTATATCTTTCTTATATTTGGTCAGTAAAAGAAAACGTATCAATCATTCACCTTTGCCATTGTTTGGGCCTACTCTCCAGGTTTCGGTTGCGAAGGTGTGCTTTTACCCCTTTCTGAGACTTCTGGTAGGACTTTCCTGTATTTGTTTGTTGACATCCAGAGGACAAGGGGAGTCCAACTTCAGATGCAGGGCTCCAATCAGGACAGCCATGAAGTGATGCTAACTCAATGATGTCATCCTGGTCCTTCTGCTGGATGAATGGAAGGAGATGGGATGAAGTGTTGAGCAGGATGTTGAGGTGGATGGCGGGGAGCAAAGGCTGCGATGAGGTCATCGCCTGAAGATCTGGCTGGGTAACAGCGGCTGGACTTGCCAATGGGGAGCTCAGACAGTCTCCCCCCTCAGCTTTGACCCTCCGGGCAGGGTGCTGCTGCTGTTCAGGGGGATTGGGGTGTTGGTTCCGCTGGGCTTTCTTCCCATCCCTGATCTGGGTGACCTAGGGTTAGAGTAGAATTAACAATTGGAGGATTACATTTTCTTTGATTGATGTAGAAAGTAAGAGCAATAAAATGGAACTAATATAGAAAGGATTGATTTACGGGATTTTGTGATTTAAGTGTGTAGTGGTGTTAAAAGCATTCTACACAAGATTTTCTAAAAAACAAAACAAAATATAGACTCATACAAACGTAATCCCTCTCAGTTATCACTACTTGACCCACTAGAAGATTGTGGTGGTTTCTTATGTTGTTTAGTTCATGGGTTGAGCAGCAGGTGAGATCAGATCTTATTGAATATATTTATCAGGTGTCAGACCATAAGCAGCATGCAACCAAGTGTAATCTATGAAAATTGCAGACACAGCATCAACAAAATACAAATACAGTATAGCGTCAAAACGGCAAGTGGACAAAACTTGATCCAATTTTACTTTCACTTTATACTAACTGCTGATACTGTTTGCAAACAGTAGTCAGCAATTCCTGCATAGTATACCTTACATTCACAAATCCAAAACATATGAAACAATCCAAGCATGTTACATGTTTTTCCACAAAACCTCCATACCAAAACAGAAAATGAGCATGTAATATTAGATATAGTCACTATCATACCTGACTTGAATGTTGGGGTTTAATACCAGCAAACAAACTCTATATGTGCGTCTGATTTTGTCACCATCACATTCAAAGACTGCTGCTGTGAATGCTGAATTTTAAATCCACTGCAATGCTGTGAGATATGCTAACTTGCAAAGTATAGCTTGGCCTATTCCCGAAGGTGGGGTGGAGCACAAAGCATCAACTCTAAATCTACCCATTTACACCACAAAAACAACAACAGACAAACATGAGCTCTAAATAAGAAGCACAATTCCATTCCCAAGTGTAAGAAGGGCTGGAGCTCTTCTTTGCATGATCTCCCCAAATTATTTAGCAGGAGGTCTGTGAGCGGGTGCCTCATGCATCTAATGCCGCTGATTTAGCAAACACCAGCTTTGCCCGTTCCAGTGGGAAAATATTTATTCTCATCTGCTTGGCAGTGTTAAGGTAGCAGCTCAAGTGCTCAAAATAATAATGCTTCTCCAATCCTCTCCTTTTTCGCTACTACTGGTTTCATTTTTTTTTTTAAAATCATCTCTAGGAAGCCATAGTGCAACAATGCCATCAGAGATTGTGTCTACATTCCAGATAAGAAATTAAAAGCCATGGTAAAAGTGTCAAAACAGCATACACACAATACTGAAAAACAAACTGGATTTCACAAGGTTTTTTTAATTTAACTCTGACAAAACATGATAATCAACAACGATTTCTCCCAAAACAAAGATGAGATGTTTACGAGCTAAAAATAGATCTTATAGTAAGAAGATAATCATAACAAAAGCTATCACAAAATGTATGTTTTGTTTTCCTTAACGAGACAAGACAAGAAGATGAGATGGACTAAAATGTTAGTGGGCTAGCGGACATTTAAAATGAGAGGAAGGAGAATGATAAATTATTTTATAAAATGTATTAGAGAAAAATATTTAACTAGGAAGCAAAGAACGACCATACTTGCAATTATTTCGTAATGCTATATGCGCAGTATGAGAGTGGAGCGTCAACAGCTGATGTTTCTATAACCTCCAAAACACTCCCACTGGAGCAGCATCTTTTAGCACCAGTTGTGAGTATCATCAATTAAACCTGTTAAAAACTCTGCTGGACAAATGCAAGTTTGTAAATGTGTAGAAATTATTTGTAGTTTTAGAAAAAAATCTTTCAACTCCTCTTCTTAAATCCAGTTTTCTATACCAGTATTAGCTGAACTGAATTAGCATAAAGAGAAAAAAAAACAAAACGTTTTGACTAAAACAGGGTCCCCATTCATATTCATGGACAAAATTTTAAAGGTTTTCTATAACCTTTCAAGGACCCATAATAAAATGTCCATAAAGATTTACAACATATAACAGAATTGGTCCACAGAAATCAACCAGTAGAGAGTGGGGCAGTGACAGTCGGCACCTTGGTCAGCCCATTGGTCAATTTGTGAAAAGACAAAAAAGAATGCTCCAAACCTTCAAACTATCATGCTCTCCTTTTAGAACAGTTACAATAAAACCAAGGTGCGCATTGGCACTTCGAGAGGGAATTGTACGCCCTTGGCCATATATAGAAACATGTTAAATCCCACTGTCACAACATAATCTTTCTTGCTCCACTTGCCCGGCATCAAACATATCAGATTCAGATTTTATTCCAACATAATTCTTGCTGGCTGGCTTACATGAAGGGAGACAGAATATGTGAAGAAAATTAAGAAACATACATGATGGTAAATGTGATGACCCCTCCATTACATTAGAGGTCCCTGTGTCTTTGTACTACTGTTTCCTGTTTGTATGTTGTAGATGCTGAAGGAAGGGTCATCATTTATTTAAGCTACACCTAGGCCCGGTGTGCTCTGGCCATTAATACCTCCTTCCCTTTGCAGCCGTTTGCTCTTCCCTCACTGGTGCAGCTGCTTTTGTTTATTACAGATGTCCACACACCCATACACGCATACACAACTAATTACTGACTTTCACATTTATTCTGCTCTTTATTGTTACTTTTGTAAATAAATAGGCTTTTACCCTTTTGTAAGCTCTTCTGGTCTCCCATCTTTGTTGCAGCCTTTGAGCCAGACTGTAACACTCAATAAAACGTCACACATCAACGCATATTAGCCCTACATAACGTCAACAGCTTCAGAAAATACATTTTCCTTTATGTTACATTCCGCGAAAGGTTATCCACGGTAGACTATTGTAAAAATGTATTTCATTACACCCAACAACGTGACGTTCAGGTTTCCATGACCATGGGAACCCTGCTAAAAAACGACTTTACGTCGACTAAAACTGGACGAAAACATTTTGAGTTGTCGTCAACCAAAACTACACTAAAACTAAAGGATAACAATAAACAAAATGAGCCAATCTAAAAAGCATCTTTGTATAAAATTCAGGCTAAATCTAAGGTAGCTGCCAAAATTAACAATGGATTGGGCTGACAGGTCAACCAAGTTACCCTCAATTGTTGAGTTTTCTGGAGCCACATCTGGTCAGGGTCTGCACTGTCCTCTTGACTTTCTGCACTGGTTGTCTCCTTAGGAGTTTCATGCATCTTTAGACAGAAGAGAAAAAGGGAAAGCAACATGCTGATACAGAAGAATGTTGAAACAAAAGTGCTTTATATTTTTTCGGTCTATAGACTGGGAACTGAAGCCTTTACTAAAGCCCATTAAAACCTACACAACTACACCTACTCAGGGGTATCAATACTGCACCCATTACTATCAATGCCTGTCCTCTTTGGCCACATCGTATTACATCAATTTGCTGTTTCAGTTGCTCCTAATGTACCCGTTTGTGGCATGGAAATATGGTTTGTTAATGGTGTAATGAAAATCATTTAGTTAACTTCAGGACTCCCCTCAGTGGCAGAGGACCATCTGAGTGGATCAATAGTATTGACAGGCTGAAGACTTTTTCACTGAATGCCACTAATTCTGTGAGCTTGAATAGATGAAGGTCACAAGGAATGAGTGGATCCAGCTGTAACATATCCATCAATAAGTGTGTTTCAGATTGCATCTAATAAATACCACTATTATGCTGAGAAAAATTCAAGGCACTATTGGACAAACCACCTGGCCTTGTGCTGTTTCAACATGTAAGCTGCACAATACTTTGTCTCTTGCTTTTAAGTAAATATTTATGCTTTTGGTAATTAACTGAACTATACATGAATTCACCAACCAAATAGGGGAATTATTTGAAATGCCATAGAGACTTTTAGACGTTTGGGTGCTGTTACAGATGATCAATAATGATAAAGCAGTTGTTTGCAGTCGCGAGCAGGTGTCGGTGACTACTGCATGTCCAGCAGTGTACACAGTCACATGCACACAAACACTTTGTGCCTCTCACCTTTACCCACTCCCCCTGCCATTGCCTTTTGTCACCCATTATAAACATCCCAATCAGCTGGAGCAAATGATCAAGCCTGTATTGCATTTTGAGCATGGTAAGCTGTGTAATATCTTTTTTACTAAATTGGGAGGCCCGTAATTGCTTCTCTGCGAGACGATGTCACAACAAAGTCTGGCAATTGCGGCAAGCTGTATTACCTCCTGTACCCCGGAAACATCTGCTTTTTGCAATGAAGACTTCAAAGGGGCTGTGGATCTTGAATTGCATTTAGCTGCTATTGTGGCCAGCCCAGGTAATCTTGATTAGGTGTTTAGACTGAGGCAGGGTATACAGTGGCAGAGAGCTCCCCAGAGCTTTGGTCTAAAGCTATTAAAAGATTGTACATTATGTTGCCCTGGCTTTGAAGTGAGGGCCTGCAAGAGGAGTAGGGACTCTAAGGGGTGAGTGCAATAGCAGAAGATTGATCTGCTACTTCTGTCTTTATCAAAGGAGGCCCAAGCCCCAATGAAGCCAATCATTGCTACCGCCACTCTGCCACTTGGCCGAGCTAAACATTTGCTGCATTAGGAAATTGTGTACATTTAATAACACGTCTAATTATCACAAGTTGCCTTCAGATGGCCGCACTCTTCAAAAGACCAAATGGGGTATTTTAAAAGGGCCAAGTAACAACCAGCTTGCCTGGACTCATATTGATTTGTGAAACTGATGCGATTTGTACGTGGAGTGTTGCTATCTTTTGCAAGAAGCTAAGGACAAGGAAGGGTGGGAGGAAGCACAACAAGCTTTGTGATAAAACATGTGGTTATCCTAATTATGGAAAGTTGTTTCTGTTTCTATCTCTGACCTTCAATATTACATTTCAAAAATCTAATACTGAAGGTAGAAAATAATAAAATTCTCTCATGTTACTTTTTTGATCTTCAGCCTCTCATTTAATGTGTGAAAATAAACATCTTATTTCAAACTCCATTCTGACCAAGAGACATAACCAAAGATGTTTTTGAGAAAACTGCTCATGTTCACGTGTCAGCAAATCAAAAATGAACTGTCCAAGTTCATACAAATTTCATGTGTTTATTCTATTTTGGGGTGGACTGTATGAATACTTCAATTAACTGCAGTTTTTAAACAGTTATTATTTTATTTTGGGGAGTCTGTTTCTAAAATATTGTTTAAAAACTACTTGCTTTAAGTCTATTTCTAAACAGCTTTGTTGATACATTATACTGTTGCCACAACACACCCAAAGCATAGATTAATCCTATGATGAAACAGGAAATAGACTACATGCAAATTGTTACCCTGTCTTTTGTGCCTTATGTCCCCCATTAAGTAAGACACGTCTTTGGGGAGACAGGGCAATGGAAAACTAATAAGCGAATTCAGAGGGAAATGACAAAACACAAGGGTTCCGGAGAGGGAAAGGCTCTGGCTCTGTTTACCATTGCACAAAGCTAACGGCTCTTGACTATGTAAATGGTGATGATATGAGACATTGTAGAGGGCTGGGGCTCAGATGGTTGGGGGTATTATAGCCAGCAAACAGTCTTGTGGCCCAACAAATGGGGAATGCGGGCCATCCCGACCAATTATGCCACTGTGCCAGGTGCAGGGACGTCTAAGAGCCTATTGGTAACCATGCGTCTCTGATGTTCTTGTTGTACACATCAACTCATAATAAGCACTGCATAGCCAGACATGGCTCTTTTCATATGGTGGAGAAGAAGGCAGATGAAAACAGCTACGCTCCTCTACCAAATTAATGTTCCAGACTGGGTCAGAGCAAACATCAGGATATTCTCTTAGTAGTCTGAGATGGCAATAAAAGACATATGGATACCAAATAATATTTCTAAATGAGCATAAGGTTGGCTCATGCAGAAGGAAATAAAAAAAACAGCAAGAAAAAACAAAGAAGCAAATAATCTTGGCCTATATTCTGCTCATGGGAAAAGCTGCATTCAAGCAACTGCCTATTAATAGTGTCTCTGAGATTAGAATAAGCTTTCAAGCATAAATATACTGACAGTTGGCTACTTTTCTTATCACCTAAGTGCACAGTAAATACAGGTCTCTAAAAAAAAAAAAAAAAACAGCAGTGGTTGTGTCTGTGCACTAACAAGCCCCAGAACTGACCTCTGTGTTTAAAACATCTGCATACTGTTTGTGATTGTAGCCAGGGTTATATGGATCAAGTTGTTTAAGAAAAACACATCATAAGTAATGGACAATATATTGATATTATATTGATATCATTACGTGACACTTGATATCTTAGGTTTTGGATATTGTAATATTGTAGGTGTTATCTTTTCCTGCTTTAAAAGGCTGCATTACAGTAAAATGATGTCATTTTCTTAACTTAGCAGACTGTTATAGCTGTTATATTATTTCTCCTTAATCTAGTTGTATACACATTTTGTAAATGCAACAAAAGTCAATCCTACAATATAGATATTGAGGTATTTGGTCAAAACTATTTTAATTTTTGATTTTCTTCTTATCAGCCAGCCCTACCACACCACAGTTCTTACTTTCATTGTCATTTGCTCATACTACAAAAGCTTTACTTCCGGCCAAAGATAAAACAACACCACCAACTTGCCAATAGCTGTTTGGGCCTGATGCCTCGATCATAACCACAACCAGAATCCAATTTGTCCATGTCCAAAACAAACAATCTAAACTGTGAAACAAAAAAGCTCATTCATAGATGCCAGTAGATACAATAGATATAGTACATTTTCCCATCACCAAACAAGGCCAAACAACAGATCACAAATAAGTGTAAACTCTCAAAGTCTAAATAAGGATTTGGAAGAAAAAAAAATCTATATTTTATTCCAATATTTTCAATAGTGTCTTCATGAAACCTAATGTTAAGTCATGTAAGTGTAACAATAGCTGGACAGCCCAAGAATCATTATCAATGTTAGTGCAGCTCCTGGTGTCTGTTTCTGTAATTGCAACCTGTTTCAACAGCGTGGGTTCCTGAAAGTGGCCATTATAGAGCTGTGAGACAGTTTGCTGTCACATTTCAAAGATCATTTTCTCATTTAGTGATTGTAACCATAAGTTGATGTTAATGGTTAAGAAAAGTCTAAGTTATATACAAACCTTTTTAACATTATGTGATGTCTCCTGCTTAAGTGCATGCACATGCATGTAGGAGCCACATTTGGATGTGTTGCGCCCCAGGGTTATTTTGTTGCGTTCAACCATGTCCTCTGTCAGTCTTCCTGTTTTTTTACTGTGTGGGACCTTGGAAATTTTGGATGTGCACATCTGCTGTTTTCCAGGGGGTCCTCCTTGTCTCCGTTCTTGCTGTTGGTAGGTCTTAAATTCTTGGATGGACATAGCATGCATATCCTTGGTCAGCCCAGGAGATCTGATAATATTTCCCCCAGCATTGTCATAGCTATTTTCATGCTTGTTTCTGAATCCTTTGTGTAAGGCTCTGTCACTTACATTTTTATTGACAAAGCAGGGCGGCTTTAAGATGTCAGCCTCTGGTAATGGAAGTTGTAAAGCATGGTTGTGGGGAGATGTTACTAAGCTTGTCTGATCTTCTGGTGAGTGTAGGCGGTACGGCTGGTCAAACTGAATGACAGTCATATGAGGAGTCATCACCACAGATGGACTTGTGTCAACGATGTATCTGTATCCTCCTTTTATTACCAGTTCCTGCGTGTCACCACACGACTGACTGGATTGTTCTTTTGGGACTTGGTAATATTCCTCAATGGAAATCTGTGGGTTGTCATGGAAGCGGCCAGCTCCCCTCAGGTTAGTCCTCCAGTTGGGGTCATAGCGTAGGTCAGAATAGGCATCATCACTGGACTGCTGGCTGCAAGGTCAAAGAAAGACAATAGCAATAAAGATCAACACAACCAGTCCAACACCAATATTTGCATCAGTAAGTTATACGTAGCTCTATTGCTAAGATCAATTCGCCAAATATGAGATAAGAAACTACATGGAATTATCAAAGAATATGTCCATTTATGTATAGTGTATTCTCAATCATATTATGAGTAATTGATTTAATTGTTGGTAAGCAGCTTTATCAAATGACATTTCCATATCTAAAGGAAGTTTTGCAGACACCTGAATGTCACATAGGCCTTTACTTAGAGGTCAAAGGAACAAGAGGCATTAGACCATTATTAGAATGATGATGTCCTCAAACAAAGAGAGGTAGGCCTTATTCGAGACTTCTGAAATTGAAACAGATGAGGGGGATTATGAGCCTGTATTTACAGATAATTTTCGTATTTTCACCTCCAGGCTCACTAATGAGAGTGTATTTGAGAGCTACTAGCGAGGGAATGGTTCACAAACGGCAATTTTCAGCTTATGAAATGGCTTGAAAATTGCAGGCTAAAATGCTCTTTCTGATGGTGATGAAAAGATCTCATTAAAATAAATAGCAGAGAGCCTCTTTGTTGTGCTTACTGGGAGGATGAGGGGAGCCTAATTCTCCTGCCGTTATGTAGTGCGTCGGGGGGAGGGTTGCCTAGGTGTAGGGCCCTTCACTTTCGATGAGGCCAAAAGGGTAAGGGATGTCTCTCTAATGACTGAGACTCAAACAAGTTGGAGAATGCATTATAGACAACATGCAGCTGAATGTGATGCCTTTAACACTGGCAAAACACCGCAGCCTGATATTTCTTGCTCAAGATACAGACACCTAAATACAAAAGCCAGTGAAATATTGTGACAAACACTGAATGGGAAAATGAAAAAACTGGCCATACGGACTATACTCAAATATCTTTTTGCAATATTTGGAGTGAGGTAGGTGTAAAATATAGTTAAGAGGGATGAATGGACTTGCTTAAATAGGAATCTTTTGCTTGAATGAGGAATGCCCATTGGGTTTGTAAACTATGCAATAGCAATGTTTGAAAAGGCTTATCCGCTTTGAGGAGGCAGCAGCGAGGACTATGAGAACATGATGGGAATGGGACTGTGTCCACTGCCTTGGCTCTATGAAATGGAGCCTTTTGTGAGAATATGTCACGGTCATTTTCCTCTGAAACAATGTACTTTGGAAGCGGACCCACACTTGGTGGGCATCAATCCGTGCAGGTTAATGACGGGAAAATTGAGAATGCCCCTTTTCTATTTTGGAGGGAAATAACTATCAGGCTGTGTCTGCCAGAAAGAGAGGGGGAAACAAGGGTACGAGTCGACAAGAGTGCAAAAACAGATGTGGTGTTGTTCTCACCATAGATGCCTACCTCTGCTCCCTCAAAAGAGAGAAAGAGAGATCTCCTTTGCAGCAACAATGATCCTTGTTAATGGACCACGAGTGACCACTTATTGTGATCCACCCAAACAAAACAAAAATCTAATTTCCCTCAAATGAAAGCTGTTATTCTGAAAGCACCTGAATTAGGCCGTTCTCACTACAATGTACCATCGGTGCCTGCATCTCATTAAATAACTGACACCACTTCATTGTTAAGTGATGAATGAGGGCTATTTATCTTTTATCATCTGTGTACTGTTTAAAAGTAAAAGGTCTGATTGCTGCTGCCATTCACCTTGTTGTATTCCATCTAAGCAGCACTATTATCCGCTTAATTTCAATTAATTTGTCACAGACAGTGAAAGTGACAGTCCAGTTCAATAGGCAAATTGAACAAGGTCGGGCACAACTCTCATCATGGTGAATAGCTTATATAATGCCACATGTTTATAGAATTATTGTGATGCACAAGGCTACACAGCCAATAACATGATCAAACATAACAAAGACTTATTTTCTATTTAAAAAAATTTCACCAAGAAATAAAGACTGCAGGTGCCACTAGCATCACGTACTGCCATCTACTGGCCAAACTGCAGAATGCTACATGAGAAACAGACATACGGTATGTGTACTATAGAGTTACTTAAAGATAAGTCAGGGGATATTCTTTATTTCTGGTTTTGTCAACACATTCGATTAAAGACTAAAATTAACAAGAATTCTGTGCGAATCAAAGGCTGATGTACTCTACTGTTTAAAAGTTTGGAATCACTTGTTATAGGCCTATTGCTGTTTTCCTTCAATAATGGCTATTAAAAAACACTATTTTTCAGATACCAAATGTATTGTTTAAATTTCAAATAGTTTCAGCCCATACAGAAGGACAATTAAATGATTACAACTTCCATTTAGTTGATGTCCCCTCAGTGTTGCATGACAGAGAAGAATAGTGTAGGAACCTTTTTCCCCAAAATACCCTTCAAATTTCAACTTGTTTTTCAGCCCAGAAAAGCATCAGAGACCTTTGATCATTATTGAATCACAACGATGCAACTGGGCTTTAAAAATCAAGTTTGTCCATTTTTCTTTGGGCCTTCGGCCATCTACTCAGTGGTTAACTTAAATAGGTTTTAATTATGATTTCTCAGTCCATGATATGTCCAGCTAATATTCCATGATCCAATTCTACTAGTGCTAACCCTATAGACTTTGTTTATTGTGATGTCTGAAGAATACCTTTGCAAAATCAACATTTTGCCTGTTAGTTCCAGTTTGTCATAGGAAATATAAATAATTTTCCATGTAATTCTCGGTTAATAACACTGCACAGCTGATCCATTGATAGCCCGGTGTTTGTGCTACAACTAATGGTGCGTTCAGTTGTACTCGTAAGTCAGACTTTTGAAGTCGGAAAAGCATTGAAATCTAGCATCTACAAGCATAAACGTTGGGTTTTTCGTTTCATTTCATTAACTGTCTTTTTTTTTTTTTTTTTTCAAATTCCATGTTCCATGTCCCAGTTTTTAAACTGGGAAGCACTCACTTCAGAGGTTAAGTTGTTTGGAACTCCGAGTTCCAACTTCCAAAGTAAATGTAACACACCATAAGGCACGGTGGTCCTAAGAGGAGCCGGTAGCTATGCCTGTGCCTGTAGTTGTAACCACAGTGATCATATACAACTGTCAAATGACTGAGCTGGTGATTTTTCTGCCATATGAAGCCAGAGAAGAAAGAAAAATAATCACAGCGTTTTTTCAAGAACTTAAAGATGTAAATATCCTACGCCTGTTGACTATTGACTTTCCCAGATGTGGCAAATATTTGTTTTGTAATGTTGAGTAGCTAGTCTGACAATAATAAGAAGGCATTTGGACTAACCTGAAATAGGCTAAATGTAAAATAACAGCATTCTAGGCTGTAAGTGAATATCTTTAATGTTGTTATTTCTATGTATATTGTTATTTTAGTAAGCAGCAACAGTTTGATCATGTATGGCTAGTGTTGATCAGGTAGGCCTTTGTTTACCAATGTTCATTCAATCAGAAAACTCACAATTCTATGTTTATTGCAGCTTCAGTTATTTAGTTATTTTGTGTAAATACAATATATATATATGTATATATATATACACACAAAATAACTAATTGAGTTGGAATCATTTGCTGACAGCTTGGTCCCCCCCCAGTTCAAAAATCCCATCTGCACCCCTGAAATATTGTGCTCTTGAGACTATAATCTGTTCCTATTTAAATCTGCACATATTTTATTGCTAAGCTTCCAGTTTCTCTTCTTCAGTCTGGCTGAACCATTGCACAGCGTTCTCTTCTCCCTGATATGTTTGTAAAGAAGTCTTTGAATGACCTAGGTGACATGGTAGGGAACAAGGATACTGACTTTAGATTTTGGCATCGAAAATAAAATTTGGCAGACAAATATTTGTAAGAAGCTCTGAGACATGCAATGGATCCAATAGTAGCATTTACTTTAGAAATATGGAATGTTATTGTGGAAAAACACATTAAAAAGAGGGGTTCACACACTAAGGTGGTTTGTATATGATTCTGTTTAAGCCAGGGATGTATGAGTGAACATTTAAGCAAAGGGCACAAAAAGGCATGACAGCAATGTGTACTGTTTCAGAAAATGGCAAATTCATGAGCTGCTAAGAGCTAAAGATAAAGCATGGAAAATGAATACTTTTTTTTAGGTACATGCAGTTAAGGGACTATTTCTCAAAAGAGCTGAGGTCAGAACCAGAGGAAACTTTAAAAAATGTGACTGAGGTGATTGTGGAGGCATACAAATGGAAGGGTTCTCTTGTCATCTCTGCTTTCTACATTTGGGGGGAAGTATGGGGGGACTCAACACTATACATATAAGCCAAATGTGAAGCAGAGTTAAAGATTGACAAACAAAAGAAAATTATTATCAAATGCGTGAGATGCAATGTACACCCACAAACTCACTAGTGTGGAGGGAATTCTGCTGGAAGAATTCAACCTGCTTTTTCGTGACATCCAAAATAAAAAGCAGGCAGCTTGCTACACAGCAACAATGTTGGAGGCTGTGTGGAAGCATGGAGGTTGACCACTCGTATATTTTTTGGAACTGTCCAAAGATCGGGTCATACTGGGAAAATGTTAGAGCGGCTGTTAGAAATGTTTTGGGATATGAAATCCCAAATACCTGCCTTGTGATCTTGTATCTTGTATCTCGGGAACATTAAAGGTGTTGTGATGAGAAAAGATATTTACTTAACTAAAGTTTTACTTGCAATGAGTAAGAAAGCTATGGCCAAACACTGGCTCAAAGTAAAATTCGAAACTGTCCAAGAAATTTTTGTGATGGAAAAGTTTTGAGAGTTAAAGAGAATACGTTAAAAAATAAAAAAAAATGGAACATTTATATGAGACATGACACCATTTAAAAGAATGCCTAACTTGAAGCCACTTATTTAAATACTGAAACTGCCCCAGACAACAAATTGTTACTTTTTTTTTTTGGTTTGTGTATCGCTTTGTATTATTTTTGTGTCATTGCATTCATACTATTGATATATATGTCAAAACTCAATAAAAACGTAAGCAGAGAAAAAAATAAAAATAAAATTTGGCATTGTTAACAAAAGTACTGGCTAATGTAACACACTTCCATGTACTTAAATCTAATTGTATTCTTTTATTTCAATGATTTTTTTTTCTTTTTTCATTTTAATGTGTTTTCTAATGACAATAGTCTTATTCTTTTGTCTCATGTCAGTCTTTTTTTATTATGTAAGTTTCTACTCAGTGATGGTGCTTTTCTCGGATTCTGCCAGCAGATATGGAAGCCACTGCCGTAGATGTGTGGTCATGCCAGAGACTTCAGAGTGGACAACAGGTTCAGGAAGAGTGACATGCTACATTCATTCTTTATAGGTGGCTTGAAAAGATTTTTTTAATGAATGTATTTTATTTTTCAGTGCCAGTTTTTTCAGTGCCAATTAAAAATGGTCAGATTGTACTGACGCTCTGAAGCTGGTTTCAGTTTCACCCTGTGAAGTGCATAATTTCAGAACACTGCATCGAAGCTTGTGTCAAATGAGGAAAACCTCAGAGATTCAAACCTCACTGGTGCTTCAGTGCTTTATTCAGTTTGACAGTTTTGAAAGGCTTGCAGTGAAACTTTGTGCTTGGCACATTAGTGGGATAAGAAGAGAGGAGAATAACTGAGAAATATGACAATGTACATTAGAAAGACAATCATAAGTATGATACTGAAAATCATTTTCCTACCACAGTGGAAACCAAAGTTACACCAATAATTTAGTGGCAGAAAAAAATATTTTATATCAGGGCAATGTTTCCTATTAATTATCTGAATTAACTCATATAATTTGTCCCACTTCGGCTTTATAATGAATGAAATCATTTTTACTCTCTACATCTCTACATTGTGCAACACTGCATGTGAATGTTGTGTTTTCAGCAAAGCATCTGCCATTCCTCATCTGTCAGTCCATGCTTTGTGGGTTTGACTTGTTTGTTGTGTAATAACAATTCCTATCTTTACAACAAATGTGTTTATGCAGAGTCCAACAAAAAGGATTGCCCTAAGGCTCGTCCCTGGGCCAGTGATAAGTTATCTCGAGCAAATTACTACAAACGGCCAGTTGTTCCATCGGGCCAGTGTATTTAAATGAAAAATGTACTTTTAAAAAATGTCTCCTCTGCTCTCTCATGTCTGTCTCCAACGTAAGCAACTGCCAAAATTACGCCCCATATCATAAAGTCCCACACTTATACCACGAAATACCTACATTTCTGAAAATGCGAAGTGCTGTAAACAGCCTAAGTAAAGCTCCAAATAATTGTCTGCACAAATAAACAGAAAGCCCTAAATCTTCATATGGCCTAATCTGCCTACCCCTAGTGCCAATACCTGCATGTCAATGCCAATGTTTCCTTTTTGTTTTCAGTGTCAAAATCTAAACTCAATGTCCTGGCTCCATAGACGTGTTCTTTCATTACTTTGAACACACACACACACACACACACAGGTCCTCACATACTGACGCTGAAGCTGAAAACACGGCCATTGTTTTTATAATGATGGGATTGCGTGTCCTTTAGCTCAGAATATTTCTTGACCTCAACGAGTCTCTCCTCATCCATTCTTTATCACACACAAGACACAGCAACAGCTACAGAGTTCTCTTTATGCATCAATGTGAGGAGATGACTCAAGCTGCCATAGGAGGACAGAAAAAGAGCCGGAGCTGGTATGTACAAGCAAATGCATTTAATTCCAGGGTGGCAAGGCTGTAAATAAAACTGTGGCGTGAAGTGCCACTGTGTGGTGCGTTCAGGAGGGTCGACATGCATCTAGCTGCCATTGGTGTGGGGTTGTACATTGAAAAATAATAGGCATTTTTTGACACGCAGCTTTGCAGCCAGTGTGTTTTGGCCTTTAGTGTTGGTGGTTCAGTCCGACTACCAACCCAAAGCTTCAGCATTTGACTCAACGGAGTGAGACTCAACATGAACCATCTTTCTCTAGAATTGCACACTAACAAACTAAAACATTGCTGGTTTTCGGTCTTCATTGAGTTTATTTAAATATCTTAAAAACAAGCCTAGATCTTTGTTTTACTGAAGTTCTACCTTTGTTGCAGTGATATAAAAATGCACTTTCAGTGTGTCGGTTACAGCTTGATATCAATACTAGGTGTCCTTATGTACAACAGAACACACTTCTAACCACAGCTATTTGATGCTGGTATATGCCCTGATGTTACTTTGAAGCAATTACTGAAGTGCAACCTCAAATGCCCAACAAAAAAAAAATGTTTAACTTACCTTGTTTCTTGTCTTTCATCTATTTGTGTGTCCAAATATTCAGTCTGTAACAGGTTAGGGTTCTTTTTGGCATGGGGGTGTGTTGCTACATCGAGGCTATCATAAACCTGAAGATCTTCAGTTTCATCATCATTTGAATCATCATCCTCTTCCTCTCCCAGCTGTAAGCTGTCAGTGTTCTCCTTTTGAGGCTGTATGTATTTAATTTGGTCATGGTGGCCAATACGCATTTGTAGCTGCTTTTGGTAAACTTTCTCTTGGGCCAGGCTCTCTGTGTCTGACTCCACAGAGTCCCACGGGTTGGCCAGAACTGCTTGTCCCAGAGAGGGATGCTTCTTTTGCTCAGAGTTCAAGACTTTACATCTCTCTTCATGTTTGACTTCTTTATCCATGCTTTCATTGAAGGTGAACAGTCTGCTTCATGAAGATCTGATCATCTATGTGGTCGTCAAAATGTAACTGGAGAAGGTTTCAGCAGGAAAACACTGTCCACACCAACACTGAAACCAACAAACACAAAAAGACAGCTTTATTGTACAAGATGAACAGCAGGCTGTGAAAGGAGCAAGCATGTTGAGCATTCATGTATTTATTTCATAGCTTTGAACTGCACACCTCTGTCTGGGAAAAGTGTAAGTCAAAGATAGGATTCATCAAAATAATCCAGCTGGCAAATCTGCTGTAGGTACTTTCATATCTTATAATTCTTGACACCTTTATGACAACTCCACAAAAAACGTCAGGAATAACCCAAGCTTACAATGTGAGCTTAAATAAGTCATTGAATGCCTACACAACATTTGTCAGTATTGTCTCAAGTGTAAGAGTACTGACAGTTTTTTGATTCATCTTTTGTACACAGTTTTAATGTTCAAGAAACCTGTTTCACCGGCCAAATAGGAACAGTTCAGCTTCATTTCTGCAGCCAAGCACAAGATATATGAAGTACTAGTTGTACAGTCACTTTCTTTACAGATTTCTCAATGCCACCTGGAATATGCTCAACATATTAGTCAGTGCTGGAAGCTAACACAAGAAATTGTCAATCTGCCTTTTTCAAAGCAGACATTTTGACTTGTCACAGGTGTTACTAATAACACTGACTATGGCTCCATTCTATCACAGTGTTCCAGTAAAGCTGTGGTTTGCACAATACCAGGCCCCTGCAACTGAAACACCTTAATGGTTTTCGGTCAATTTTAAGTGCGATTACATGGACATGAATAACCTGTTTATGAGGCTTGTCCTGGACCAATAAAGAGGAGCACCACCTGAATGAAGAATTCCATTATGATACTTCTCTGGTTTCTGGCTTTGACAGAGTCGCTCATGTTCACAAATATTGATTGAACTTTACTAGACCATGGAAATAAGTCTCAAATTTGTGATGTCGTAGGGTTTAATAAACTCTGGACCCATAGAGTGTATGGAATGTATGTATCCAGATCATTCCCTGGGTGCTCTCAGTGTCATCTAGAACATCTTTCCCCATTAACTAACCCTTCTTTTAGGCCCTGCCTATTTGTGTTGGTCCTTCAATGTGTCAGAGCTAGCTAAGACTGTGCAATTTACATATACTGTGTGCAACACATCCACATCTACAAATATATTGTGTATATATTGTAAATAGTCTTGTGTACAGTTAATTCATTTTAGTGCCCTACTTTGTATATATGTATGTATGTGTATGTATGTATGTATTTTTTTTATATATCTATATCTATCTATCTATCTATCTATCTATCTCTCTCTCTCTCTCTCTCTCTCTCTCTCTATATATATATATATATATATATATATTATATATATACATATTTTCTTTTAATCTTTTTTTTTTTTTTTTTAATCCAAGTATACATTGTCACTCTCCTTTTTCTGCCTGTGCTTTGAGCTGCTGTGACATGTGAATTTCCCAAGTGTGGGATTAACAAAGACTATCTTATCTTATCTCATCTTATGTTATGGAGCCCACACTGTAATTAACTACACTCCCTAAAAAAATATTATCACATTCTTGGAAAGGCGAAGAAACATTTCCAGAGAGAAGCAGACAGAGGGGTCTATAACGTGTTTAAAGGATATCCAGGATGTCAAACTCAGCAGCAAAAACAGGTGAAATAGATTATGACAGTTAGAAGCTTAAGCCTAACTATAGGCTACAGATCACAGTGTAAAAGTGAACCAACATATCAAAGATTCAGACATAATAATAAACAATAAATATAAAGGAAAATTTACAGATATTGAACCAGCTGTGAGTCATCACAGTGTGTGCACATGAAAGGTGTTTTCAAGAAATAGGCTAGGCATGAGCCAACTTTCATCCCATTAGATAACAGTGAGAAAAACTGATCAAGAACACAATTCTTATACATCTAAAGCACAAACTTCTTGTGTTTATTTGAACATTAATTTCAAGTGGGCTAAATGAGCGAAATGAAAGCATCCATTGTTTTGCAGGACAACCCCTGAGATCCTCATTTACCTGGCAGCTGTGTGAAATAGAAAGAAAAATAGGTGTGTATTTTTTTTTCCTCGAATAAAGCTCATTAATAAAAGAAAACGATAAGTGTTGAACACTGTTGTCAATTATCTGTCGATATCGCTTAAGGATGTATCTCAACCTAACCAGTTAGCATTAGTAGAAAAGTCATCTGTCCACTAACGTTAGCTTAGCAGCTATCGCATGTTTTGCTAAACGACGCTAGCGTTGGGGTAAAAACCAACGAAACTCCAGTTCAACCACTTAAAAATATCCACTGCGTTTCTTGTATTCACTTGTATGAATGAAAACAGCACTGAATGTGTCGTGCTAGTTAAACATAAGGGAATAAAGTAAGTGAACTTGTTCAGACACTCACCTGTTTTCCTGTCAGGACTCTGGAAACCACTGCAACCATAGAAACGCCGACGCATACGTGTTGCCTTCAAGTGCCCCTCTGGGAAGCTCCGACTTTTCAACAAGGGGTCACAGGTAGGCTACTATTACACCATGGGTGTGTTTGAGTATCGGACATTTTCACAGCCAGAAATTTTTTTTTACTTGATGAATGGCTCCGTTTTTACTCTAATCGTTAGCAGGTCATAGAATCAAGAAAGGACTCACAGTACCTGACATGGAACACCCGTATGGAATAAAGTAATAAAACCGGTGCCTTTCGTTTTCGTTATAGCTCGGACACAATCTGAAATACTTCACTCTTGCTGCATGCGTCCCGTTCCTCATCTTTGAAATATTGAATCTGTACCAAAAAAAAAATACTGCAATTAAGAAAATGTTTCTGGCACAAGGTCAGTCATTTAACTGACGTCATGTTCCGCCAGCATACATCTATTGCTGGGATGGTGAAGGCAGCCGCTTTAACCAGTAGATGTCGCCATCTAACCATTTTTCACACTGGGTGGTTTGTTTCGCTCGTGTTGTCTGCATTGCCTATAATATCTATTGTTAACTGTTAAAAATTCCTTAAGAACTTCTGTATCTCAGCACATCAATATCTGAATCCCCTTCCTATACAAGACCCTTACTAGTTAAAGGCATCAATAGTGCAACTATTCTACAAACTGAATGCACTGATGTCCCAATTTTAAAACTGCTACTGTGTATCATTATCACCTTGAAGTTGAAGGGCTCTGCAGAGCTTAAGACAGACAAAGTTTGGCAGAGGGTTAACAAGATTTTTATTGTCAAGGCAGTGACATCTCAGTATACAAAACAATTAACCAGACATGAACCAACAGCTCAGTTGTGCCCACTACAAGTTGTTCCCAGGTGTGTCGCAAACCATGCAATAATTGTGATCCCTGAACCCACTTTTTATTTCTTTACGTTGCACTCTTAAGCTTGTTGTAACTTGTGCTATAAGAGGGTTCCTTTCTTAGAAAACATCTTAGGAGTAGTGGATGAGGCGGGGACTGTTTAATCGACCTCCTCAATGGTTGGTCCGGAGGATCCACCGCCGGGAGCAGCGCCACCAGCTCCAGGGAAGCCACCAGGCATGCCCTCTGGCATACCACCAGGCATGCCACCAGCACTCTGGTACAGCTTGGTGATGATGGGGTTGCACACCTTCTCCAGCTCCTTCTGTTGATGTTCATATTCATCCTTCTCGGCAGTCTGAAAAAACAAGGTCATCTTAGTGTTAGGTCTCGACAAAAATATAAAAATAAAAATAAAGTGAGAAACTGCAAAGACCGACTTACCTGGTTCTTGTCCAGCCAGCTGATGACCTCATTGCACTTGTCCAAAATCTTCTGCTTGTCGTCTTCACTGATCTTGCCAGCAAGCTTTTCATCCTCCACAGTTGACTTCATGTTGAAAGCGTACGACTCCAGGCCGTTCTTAGCAGACACCTTGTCACGCTGGACATCGTCTTCAGCCTTGTACTTCTCAGCTTCCTGGACCATGCGTTCAATGTCCTCCTTGCTGAGACGACCTGAGAACAAATGACAGAAATTGTCAAATTTGTGTCACAGTATAAAGAGTGGGTTTAAGACCAATTTAGAAAAATAAATAAAACCTCACCCTTGTCATTGGTGATGGTGATCTTGTTCTCTTTGCCAGTGCTCTTGTCTACAGCAGAGACATTCATGATACCATTGGCATCAATATCAAATGTCACCTCGATCTGGGGAACACCACGGGGAGCAGGAGGGATGCCAGTCAGCTCAAACTTGCCCAGCAGGTTGTTGTCCTTGGTCATGGCACGCTCACCCTCATAAACCTGTAGGAAGTATTCAGGGTTCAGCAGGGAATTTTGACAACTACATCTACAATTCTGACAACTTCATTTCGCTCAGACATCCAAGGAAGGTCATGGCCATCTTTGGTCTTGCGACCTCTGGTGGAAACTACGAATGGCAGGAATAAACGTCATCACTGCGAAATTGAAGGACATGTATAATGAATTGTGTGCTTACCTGGATGAGCACACCAGGCTGGTTGTCAGAGTAGGTGGTGAAGGTCTGAGTCTGCTTGGTAGGAATGGTGGTGTTTCGTTTGATCAGGACAGTCATGACACCTCCAGCGGTCTCAATACCCAGGGACAGAGGGGTGACATCAAGAAGCAGCAGGTCCTGGACATTCTCAGACTTGTCTCCAGACAGGATGGCAGCCTGGACAGCTGTAAAAACAAGCATTTGTTAGACATTATGACAGTTCTGAAGATAGGAACTCAAATGTAGGTCATTAAAGCCCATGACCTCCAGGTGCTACAGCTGTGCTGCTCTAAAGTGAAAGCCAGTTGAGAGATGGGAATAAACTGGTGTGCATCCATCTGGCTGAAGACTCTTACCGGCTCCGTAGGCCACAGCTTCATCTGGATTGATGCTCTTGTTGAGCTCTTTTCCATTGAAGAAATCCTGGAGCAGCTTCTGGATCTTGGGGATACGGGTTGAGCCACCGACCAACACGATGTCATGGATCTGCCCTTTATCCATCTTGGCGTCACGGAGCGACTTCTCCACAGGGTCCAAGGTGCCACGGAACAGGTCAGCATTGAGCTCCTCAAAACGAGCCCTGGTGATTGAGGTGTAGAAGTCAACTCCCTCGTACAGAGAGTCGATTTCAATGCTGGCCTGGGTGCTGGAAGACAGTGTGCGCTTTGCCCTCTCACAAGCGGTGCGCAGACGACGGACGGCTCTCTTGTTGTCGCTGATGTCCTTCTTGTACTTGCGCTTGAATTCAGCAATGAAGTGGTTGACCATGCGGTTGTCGAAATCTTCCCCACCAAGATGTGTGTCTCCTGCTGTGGACTTGACCTCAAAGATGCCATCCTCGATGGTCAAGATGGACACATCAAAGGTGCCACCACCAAGATCAAAGATGAGGACGTTCCTCTCTGACCCAACCTGAAATTAAGATAGTGTTAACATTTTCCAAAAGTAGTCATATATGACCTTCCTAAATATTGTCCAATACATTGGACATCATTCTATAATTAAAATGGAATTGTTTGTCATTTTCTACCTTCTTGTCCAACCCATAGGCGATGGCAGCAGCAGTTGGTTCATTAATGATACGCAGAACATTGAGGCCAGAGATTGTGCCAGCATCCTTAGTGGCCTGGCGCTGGGAGTCATTGAAGTAGGCGGGTACCGTAATTACAGCATTGTTGACAGTCTGAAAGAGAAAACAAGGCAAACATTAGCATAATTTACATCAACATTAGTAGGGCTCTGTCATGATCTATGCTAGATTACATACTTTTCCGAGGTAGGCTTCAGCAATCTCCTTCATCTTAGTCAGCACCATAGATGAGATCTCCTCTGGGTAGAAGGACTTCGACTCGCCCTTGTACTCAACTTGAACTTTGGGGCGAGTGTTGTCATTGATGACAGTAAACGGCCAGTGCTTCATATCTGACTGCACCACTGTGTCGTCAAACCTGCGCCCAATCAGTCGTTTGGCATCTGCAAAAGACAGCTTGTTTTAACAATCAAAAGAAATCTGCTTTAATGTAGGCTTCTAATGAGAGCATCACTCAGACATCCAAGGAAGGATTTGGCCATCTTTGGTTTTTCAACCTCTGGTGGAAACTACGAATGGCAGGAAAATCGTCATCATAGTGAGGAAATGCTTTACTGTGGTCATCTAAAAACCTGCTTCTATCATTTGTGTCTCGTGTTAAGAGTTACAACTGGATAGGCAGCCATTGGCAGAGGTGCCAGTCACTTTATGATCGCCAGGCAGGGTCGAACTTTGAGACATGACAAACACGTATTACTTCAAACATGTTCCTGGTTTTCAGCAAGTAAGTCTATATCTAATTATATACAGTATCATCATTTAATCTAAATGACTTAATTCTTACCAAAAACTGTGTTGGTGGGGTTCATGGCAACCTGATTCTTGGCTGCATCGCCGATCAACCTCTCGGAATCTGTGAAGGCCACATAGCTGGGTGTGGTCCTGTTGCCCTGGTCATTGGCGATGATTTCAACTTTGCCATGCTGGAACACACCAACACAGGAGTAGGTGGTCCCAAGATCGATGCCAACTGCTGGTCCCTTAGACATGTTTCCTATAGACAAAGAAAACTGTCAGTGTTATTGATTCAGTGCAACTTAACAGTTAAGCTTGTGTCAGCCAAAACCATTTCAGCCCATGATAGTGATCTGCAAATAGCAATCAAAACTTAAATATGAAGGAGCCGAATATCGGGACTGCAACTGATGATTATTTCCGCTGTTGATTAATCTGAATGTCTTGGGTTTCATATACACAATGTTTAACCCAAAATTAGTTAACTGTGGAGGCTTAAAAAATGTTCATGTTTAAAAAGCTAGAAATCATAAAATTTTGACTCAAGGAACACTCAAACCAATCAAATTAGCTGGTAATCAATTTAGAAGTCGACTGACTAAGAAATCATAGCACCTCTAATATATTAAGTTCAGAATTACTCATTGGACTTCACTAACAGCCTCCTTTTGTGACAATTTCAAAACAAATGCAGTTTTTGCTATAGTTAATTACCATGTCATACCATTGAAACTTAAGGTGTTAAAATAAAAATAAAAAATATATATATATATATATTTATTAACACATATATAAACTAGGCCCCATCAACTTAAGACTAAATCAATTATATCAACAATTACTCTGATGTTAAAACGATTTTAGGCCACTTTTGACTTCAGTGACTTGGCTGCCCAGTGGGGATCCATTTTCCTGTCGTGTTATGCAGGGAAACAAATGGTTTGAAAACAGTATGAAAATTATAATTCCCATCCCAACAATAAAGCAGCAAGAGCTTTATTGCGTTAGAGATAAGGCCTAATCAGGCTGCAAAGGATCAGCCATTAGCGCATGGCCCTAGTTCTGGCCACGTGACAATGAGACATCAAGTTTTCCTCAGCCGGAGATGAAACCGGAAATGGAAAAATAAAGCAGCAATTGTCTTCAAGCGTGTAATGAATAAACCAATCAATAACTTCAACTGGAAAGCTTGACTGTAAGGCAGCATGTAAACAGTTTACGGCGCATGGCGATTAAAAAAGACACTCTTGTTCGGGAAAAAAAAAAAATCAGCCGGAAGTCTGTCCCTTCAGGCTAGCTCGACACCGTTTGTTCGAGAACATTCTGGAACGTCTCAGAATCCCTTCCCCCCACCCTCCCTCCCCACTCCGCTTAGTGGCTCGTGGTGGCGGATGCTCGTGTGTACAGCTTTGTTACAAGCATAGCAATTACAATCACATACATTGTTAACAAACACCTATATCGTTTACACTCTGCACCAGGGATAAAAACCCCAAATCATTGAGTATGACAGTAAAAACGTTACCGACAGGAAGTGAGCAGAAGGATAAAGCTACCGACGCCATTACAGGAACCCATGAGGGATGTGAGGACTCTTACTACTGTATACATATTATTTGAGACTAATCCAAGAAACACTTACCGAATTCGTGAACCGAAGATGAGTTTAGATGTTGAAATGGGCAGCGGCGAGGTTGACCTGTCCTTGCCGGTATGAGAAGGGAAAGGGGGGATGGCGCCGTTATCTGAGCCTTATATATGGCCGGCAAAGCAGCCAATCAGACGTCGAGTCTTGGACTCTTTCCTCGACGGTCCACCAATGACGCAGAGTGTCTTTGATAAGGTTATGGAGAGTCAGCCCTACTTCCTGCTTTGCTATCCGCATTTCACAACCATTGTGAATGACCGCATGGTCCAAATCGAAAGCTTCGTCCGCTTGTACACGATGTACTTAGGCAAACGACCCTTTTATCCGACAGTGTGTGTCCATATGTAGTGTTCACGTGTATCATTATATATTAGAACGAATTATGTTCTTATTTTGTGGAGAAATTGTTGTAGCGGTCAAACGAGGCACGGTTAGACACGAGCCAAATGGGATGTAGCTAACAATTTATTTTGAAAATTGAAAGAAAAGCTATGAAGAATACCTTAGCATCAACACAGTAAGTGTTAAAAGAAAAATGCCCCTGAGAAATAAATGGACTAGATTATGTCAGGTTCTGCTCGTCATGACAGATTTTTTTCCCCCAGCACAAGACGACTGCAGCCTTAAGGACAGGTCGGAGAACAACTGTACAAACACAAGACAGAATTTAGCAGCAGTGGTGGAGACTCTGCCACAACACAATCAAATAGGCCACAAAAAAGAACAAAATAGGTAATATTATAGGTTATTGAAAATCAAGAGTGAAAAAGATGTTTTTTTTTAAAGAAAAGGCAACAAAAACAAAGAGAAACATCAGGTAAACGAGCACGCAATGTTAAATACATTAAAAGAGCAAGGACAAAGATATAGATGTATTCAGCTTCTCAGCTTTACTGTTTAATTTTATTTAGTGACTTAAGAGTTGGCAGTTATTTGTAAATACAGTGAAAATGGGAGTACCTACTGTCCACTTACAAGTAATGATATTTAGCCTACCCAAATTAATCACAAGATTAACACTATCTGTCTAATAAACTATAACAATGTAACTAAATGATGGCATATTATCCATGTTTATTGACAGCCAGTTGTAAATATCAGACCAAAACAAGTTTATATGAGGACATTTAAAAACCATGGTCAATGGATACAGAGCATGAGTTGAAGTCCCTCAAAGTTTTTTGTTCAAAAACCATACTAATCATTTTGTTATTAAGACAATAAAATTCAGTTTAGTATCCAACCGGAGGCGAAAAGCAGTCCAAAGTAATGTAAACATGTAAAGAGGTTATACAAGGAACAAACAGCGAGGGGTAGTTAAGAATATCTATTAAGATACACAGGGGTGTTAAATTAAAGGAAAAACCTAAATTAATTAGTGGATGACAATAAAATGCTCAAGGGATGACATTTTTCTTTTGGCTGACGAGGAAGTAAGCGTTGCCCTGGTGCACTCATCCAAACACCCATTGGATAATTGTAGAAACGAAACAAATGTTTATTATATTTACATGGTTTGTTCAGCAAAATAATCTTCACAAATGAACACCACTTTTTTGATTCTTGAGGTTTAAATGCAATCACCAGAAGTAGAAAACTAACATTAGGCTGGAAATGAGCCACACCACAGTCACATGACTTGATGTCACCACCACAACAAGGCTCTAAAGCTTTGCTCAGCCTGATGACGTTCTGCTGTCTCATTAAGTCACTTGTTAGCAACCACCTTTTTTTCAAACACATAAACCCGTCAAAATTCACAAGTGAGGTATTTACTGACCTGTATTATGTCTTAGCACAAAACATGAATGTTTCTTAAGTTTGTCCTAACCACAGACGTTTTTTCAGACATCTAATCTAAAACCCAGTCAAAAAACCCATGGACTTTGGGACGAGGGAACAAGGAGCACAAAAATGTTAACTGATTTCCTGGTTTTAGAATTCAGTCCTGGGGCACTCTATTCCCCCATCCATAGGCATGTGAGATTACTGAATTGTTTGATGAGCATGAAAATTATGTTAATCATATGCTATGACCTTTGTAGTCACCAGATTTCAACCTAATTGAACACCTATGAGACATTTTGGACCGACCTCAGGTGTGTAGTCTGTTGTTTGCTGATAGCCACATGCAATTCTTTCATTGCAAGCTTGGCATTAGTATGAAGTGGATGTATGCTGCAGTCATCTCTCATGTTAACTCTGAGCAGAGAAGAGGGCTACACTTCAGCATGAGATATTAAAGGTTAGCAGAGCACTGACTTTTGATTATAGGAGTGTCCGTGCACCAAGCTTAACATAAATGCAATGTCTATTGCTGTTGAGCCATGTTTCTGTAGAAATTATAATGTTACTGTCCAACATGGTTTAATGAGTGATTATCCACAGCCACAGCTCATCCATTCTGTCTGCCAGAGACCGTATAAGCTTTAACTTTTAGCCTTCCTCTCTTCCCCTTTAAGTTCTCAACTGTGCCTGCAACCCCTATGACTGGCAGAGCTGTTTGTGGCCTCTGATGTCTTGAAGATCACTGGAATAAACAATTAACTCGTCCAAGTCGTGAAATCTAATGTCCAAGAGGTCTTGCAGGCTCTATAATATTAGTGCAAGACTGTTCTGAGTGAACACACTTGAAATAAATGGCAGATAACTACTGATTTGCAGAATATCTGGAGAGAGAGAATGAGCTTTGCATTGTGCACAGGCTGCCATCATGGTCACCATTATCTTCTTATTCATGGACTCCCATCTCTACCTTTGTGCTGTCATGCCTTAGGGATATGATGTCTGTTTGTATGTCTCACTCAGTGCTTGTGCTCAGTGTAACGTCTGTGGGGTTACCATGGATTTACAGGCTTCGTAACTTCTTTCCGCCCAGTCAGCAATTTAGTCTGAGTTGCTGTACGCACAGATTCAGGCCCAGTTGGGGGTACATCACATCCGTAATGGCTTTTGCCTCTGGTATGTACCAATATTAAAACAAACCTAAAACTCATAATACAGTCAAAATATAAATAAATAGTTGTAACTCCATGCCAAACCCTTCACCTACAGGCCCAGCTGGCCCCTGTTCTATTGTTGTTGTTGATTTCAAAAGGGAGGGTGAACAGCAGGTGCACTTGTGTTTTGTAAGGTGCATTCACTCCCTCTTGACAGGGTGGTGAGTGCCAAGCTCTGTCTCAGGGTGCCGAGGCGGAACCTCTATAGCGGTCAGTGAATAGCAAAGCCTTTTAAAGGGCTACACACATATTGGGGTCACATCCAGTAGCTACTGTTTCCCTTAAACATCTTCCATCTATGTTTAAACAAAGAGGGTCATTGTGTTATAGCAAAACATAATTTATTGGTACATGTGAACACAAAATATATGCAGAATTTACAATACAGTACTTTGGGTATAGGCAAGCTGTCACATTCTTTTCTGTGTAAACATATACTCTTTCTTACAGGTGCAATAAAATAGCTATTCAGCTTAATATACAAGCATAGCAAAAGTGCTGATGATATTGCTATTGTTATCAATGCTGTATTTTACAGATCGTTATAGCTCTGTCTCCTTTATGTTGCTCTTGGCTGGAGTTTGTGCCGGGCTTCGAGGTTGAGAATCCTGCTCTTTATTTTCACTCTCTGTTGCTGCCATTGCAGAAGTGTTTATCACTGAGGTTATCGCTGTTGGTGTTTCAACGACATACTGTGTGAATGCCGTGTTGAAGATCCCTGTGAGAGAAAGAGAGGGAGAGTGTCACAATCAATGATTCATCACAGAAACAGGCTGCCACCCTGTTTCTATGGAAAGACGAGTGTGTCATCAGAGACTGTGCTTGGCAGCAAGCTAGGCTGAATTTTTCCCAAGGCTGCCAACAGTGAGCAAACATACCACCCAGCCATGTTGTACTGAGCTTCATTCATTCCCTAAAACTTAAAGTTGCATTTGATGATTTGATAAATTAACTTATGACTTATAGCACAACATTTCTGTAAATTATCCATGTCCTCACTCACAAAGCATATCATGGGAAAGAGAGGAGTTCAAATAGTTATAGGTGGATTACAGTCTCTGCTGACACAAATGTATTTCAGTACATTTCCATGTTGCCTCTGATCAGAGGCTTTAATTAAAAGGAGTGCTGAATCATCCGCTTACCTCTCCTCCTTTGTCCTTGGGGGTTCCTGTCTTCCTGGCTTGATTTTGATTTACTGCTCTCCTCGGATTGATCCGACTCCTCATTTTCTGTAACAATAAAAACTGTCAAATGTTTTCTTTAAACAAAAATACATTCAGAAAATTCAAAAACACTTGCAGCATTGTGGTGTAACTACTCCATCACACATGAAGCAGAAGACCATGTAAGCATAACCGAATCACTTGAGAAACTTACTAATAATGAGATTATTATCTGTGAGATAATAATGTGAGATTTGCCTCACTAATGTAAGGCCCTGCCGTAAGTTCAAATGGCAGCTTCAGTCTGATGTTGCTGGTGTGATTAGATGCAATGCAGAAACTGGGAATGTAGTCTGCTCACCTCTCTTCCAGGCGATGTGTGCCCTCCTCAGCTTGATGGCAAAAAAAATGACTACCACCAGTAGGCCGACGATCAGGCAAGTCACCAGAAAAACCAGCAATGAGGAATTTCCTTTAGTTCCTTTCTGCATGCCTGAGTCATTAACGCTTCCTGGGAATAGACACAATGCTGGTTAGTTTGTTCAGCAAAACTTAACTTACTGTAAGCTGAGTACACATTTTTATCTCATTGTTATCTCATTATCTGTTTCATACCACAACAAGTGAACTTTAGGCCTAATCCCAATTCCTATTTTAACCCTCAATCTCAACAATCCGCGCTCCTGTGAAGTGCGAGAGCTGTCCCGATTCTCAGAGTGTTGAGTTGAGGGCATAGACTGAGGGTCATGAATAAGGGCTGTATGTGCCTCACTTTTAAGATTTTCCAGGACCACCCTTGGTAGTGAGTGCTATCCCAGAATCCTTTGCGCATCATCCGCCGAGCCCAGCCGAGCCCGGCCGAGTACAGACGATTCAGTCAATGCAAGATGGCGGCGACAGGCGTAAGGAAGCGGAGTTATCAATGTGAGTATTTTCCTCGTTAATAGTTGTTTTAAAATTATGATAACCATTGCATTATCTTAGTTTAACGGCATTTTATGGACAATAGACCTCTTGTAGCGTAACACACATATTCTTTTGGCTAGCTAACGAAGCCGGCGCGGGCGCTTGTCCTGCACGTAACCCCGATTCTCTGATAACCGAGTTATTCAGTTACAAAAAGTCATTTTTTTCAGTGATAACGTAGTTGTTAAGTTGCTTTCATATACGTGAAATGTTTGCATTGACATTTTTATAAGATGACCGACGGTGTCATCTCCTGTAGCCGTAGAGTCTGCAGCTGGTAATGTTACAGCTGCAGGTTAAGCTGCAGTATTATCTGGTGACTTTCCGCTGAATAAATTACGTCGGTTGTTGTGGTACAGATTATTTGGTTGAATATCAATTTATAACCCAAAGAGTGAAACGTTAACGTGGATGAAAGTCACCAGATAACACTTGTGTGACCGTGTAAACAGCCTCACTAGTTATGCTGGATGTTGACTACAGTATTCATTGTGATAATACTTGCAATACTGCATGAAACTAAACTGATAACTTAGCGAATATCTGACAGGTAGCCAAAAAATAAAATAAAGTAATGTTGTTATCTCTGCTCCATTTCAGGGCCACCAGACAAAACACAAGCCCTGATTCATTTCAGGGCCACCAATTAAGACAAGTTTACAAAAAGCAAGCAGGCTCCAAAAAAACTATGGGAGTGAGTAATTTGTAACTTGTGAACTGTTCATATTCATAACATAATTCTCAGTCACAACGGCAACTGTTCCCCGAGTGATCAAACATTCTGTTACAATATGAAATCAACACAGCTGCAGACGGCAGCAGATTATTGTTTGGTAACTGCACATTTGTTTTGCTGCCCCTATACTGTCACTTTTTGGAAAGATTTTGTCGAGTATATTCGTTGCAACGTGTATGTTCTATTTTCACTACTGTACAAAGATGTGCTGTTTGGATTTTATGATGTCAGCATTTCTAAACAAAAACAATTCTATTTCATTAATCTATTTATTATCTATAGCGAAATTCTATATTCATAGGAGTAAATTTTGAAACAGAAAACCCTTGTTCAGCACTCCACAAACTCCAAAGCTGTAAATACTCTGAAAATATGTAAACAATTTAATGGTTTGAGCTGCTGAATTTTTTATTTATTTATTTGTTTATTTTATTTCTCTTTCTTTTCTCTTAACCCTGGTATATTTGTTCTGTTCATGTCTGTCACTGCTTGTTTTGTACAAGAATTGAAATAAAGTGTTGGAGGACAAAAATCATTGCATCTTTTTATTGACAACTATTGATGATGTATATTTCTTCTTCTTTGAACTGACAGACTGGTGGCCCCCCACAGTCTTAAGACGTATTTGCCTTTGAGGGGTGTCCCATTTTAAAGTCACAAGATAGCCCTTGGTTTTGAGGGCTAGTGAGATTGAGGGTTGAGCTTGAGAATTAAGATTGAGGGTTAAGATAGGAATTGGGATTGGGCCTTAGTCTGAGCCATGCAGGCATCTGATAATGTTAACAGTGTGACCTTACCTGTTCTGTTTCCCTCTGTTTGGTTGTAGGATATGATCTCCTCTGTTGTCTCAGAGGATGTCCAGCCTTTAAGGGGTCATGAGAAAGAAAGTCACAGTAAATATCACAAACTTAAATAAGATGCTGCAGTCTATGCCAACCCTGTTTTCTGAAAAGGAATAACTCACTTGTGTTTGTTCAGAATAACCACTAGGTGGGATCAGACAGACATTTGTAAAGAATAGTTTTGCAGATATTCTTACAGTACACTGGATGGAAGCATACCTGTTGTGGTTGTTGAATTACTGATGGAATCATTCCTCGTCCTGGTTGAGGCCGACAATACAGAGGTTGTTGAGTCATCTAAAAGAAATGAAGATGTATAGATAAATAAGCCCTAATTCATGATAACAAGCAGATAACCAAATTTCATTCAAAAAGATTGGAACTGTGAGGTTCTGTGTAACTTCATGTCAAAATTGATTCATCTTTGACATATTATCCTTATATTTTTTAAGGTTCAAACCTCTGAATTTAAATATTCAAGAAAATGGAAATAGCATTTTTTTCGAACTGGGATCTCAATTCTCTCATGATGATCTGTACAGTATATCTCGGAAAGTCACTTCAACTGCATGTAGGCTCACATTTCCATCCCCAGAGTCTATGAGTACATCAAACATAATTCAGTTTCGCACTATACTCTGACACTTCGTCACAGGAAACTCTTCTAGTGGTATCACGAATTCAGTGGTTAAGTGCCTGATCTAAATGCACTAGTGAAAGCTGAGTGGCTGTAGTTTCCATCCCACAGGCCCACACGTGTCATACAAAGCCATAAATAAGGGAGGTAGCATAGCGGAAAACCATTTAAGGTCCATTTATCCTTCCATATTTGTAATGTAAAGTTTACTTTCCTTTTTTAGATAATGTACAGTTAAATAAATTCATGTACACATTGTTATGTTTTATGGATATTGAGCATTTAAGGTGTATGCCATCTGATGTGGAATATTTTGTAACTTTAAGATCATGTGACATCCAAATCAAATGCAAAAGAAAACATTTTCATTTACCATGAGTGCTTAGATGTGAGCCTGTGGATGTATCAGGGTTCAGAGGTGGTTTAGTGGTTGTTATGACTGTTTCTGGCGCATTGGAGGGGGCAGTTGATAACTTCAAGGAGCTCTCTGATGAAGGCCTGTTCACGTCTCTGGTTGTGAGGTACCGTGTTGTTCTCCCTGGTCTGAACCAGCCAGTTGTTGTTCTCGGGACCTCAGTTGACCCCTGAGGCTGGGTTGTGGGTGAAGTGGTTGTGGTTGTCCACTGGGGGGTTGGTGCTGTGACAAAGAGGGGAATTACATTATTGATAAGGAGAAACAGTATTCAATTATTGGAAAATCAAAGTGAGAATTCATGCTGACATTTCAATAACCGACAAGTCACACATCTGTTTTCATTAAAATACAGGAAACAACACCATTTGCAACATACAGAAAGAGGAAATACAGGGGGTGTTTTTTTTATTTTTGGTCGGTCAAGTTTCACAGTCTGGCACTTTAGACAGTGTCATGGAGTAACTCATGAGAAAAATTCCTTTCCAGTGCTTTCCCTGTTTTGTGACGACACAACTACGTTTTCACTGTTCCTCAAATATCACCATTTATACAGAAGTGCTTTAAAGTAAACAAGCTTTGGTTACTTCATGGGTCATTTTTACAAATTTTTCTCTGCTGGGGAAATCTTTGACCCAAGACCGAAGTTGTAGTCACTAAAATTGGAGCTAGTGGTGAGAATTATTTTTAGATGAAATGAATTGTACTCACATTCTTTGCCAATTTTGACAAAGTCCATCAGAGGTCGTGAGTGCAGAGCAGGGTGGTGAACAAGGCATTTCACAGTGACTCTGTTCTCCACATGGCGAAGGTGTAACATATCTATTGTGACATATTTGTTGTCTTCACGATGGACCTGGGCTTGACCTGTGGAATAGGACAGATGTCATTAGTATCAATTTCTAAGCAGGTGGATCAGCTGGCAGTAATTGCCAAGAACCATCATATCATGACACTGCTGAGGACTCTTAAGTTTAAACTACTTTAACCTGTGACATTCAAAATTTAAAAAAAAAAGATGAGTAGGACTATATATTTGCAGAAGTGTTAAGTTCTGTCAAATTTTAAAGGTTATGGTCGTCATCGGGGCTTTAACACCTACCAACCCACCATAAGTGGGTAAACATTACGGTAAATGAGGCAGGTGAGATCATCAAGAGATGAGCCCACTCTGTGGTTTCTGAATCTAATTTTGATACACCTACAAAAGTGCAACTGCAATGGCCAGTAAAAAGAGCTGGGTGTTCAGAAATAATGAGAGGTGTCCAAACATACTATTTTTTGTATGTGTGTATTGCACCATGCACAAAACTATTGGATAAAATAAAACCTGAAATAGAAGGTCACATTACTTGGTTCTTCTGTCGGCCTTGCCTACACTTGTAAACACATATTTTCCTCTACGTTTTGGCCTCTCATCCACATGGAAACGAGTTTGCACCTGCTAAAAACCTTCTAAAGTACAGATTTTTCAAACCTCCGCGTACTGTGTATCTGTGTGGACAAGTAAAATGGAGCATTTAGGAGATGTTCTTGCACAGAACATTACAGCTAATAAAACAACAATGGTGGACTACTGGTTTGCGTACTACATTTTGTTAGCACTGCTCGGTCTTATGACTTCTGAACACTTAAACTTAGTATTAGTGCACCACTTCACAGATGAATGGAGGCATCTGATGCACCCAGTGTTTTTGCTCCACCTCAGTGTCTGCTGTTAAAAGTCTACCAGAAACGGCAGTTTAGGATCATCAGGACCAGCCAAACCAGCAAGTGGTGGGACAATTTCCAGAGTGGGATTGTTGTCGATGAGGAGTGGAAGGAAATCTTTTGTATGTCCAGAGCATCACTGGCATGTTTGAGTAAGCTCTTTCGTTCTTACATCGGAGGGAAATAAACAGTGATGAGATCTCCAGTAGGTGTTTTGAAAAAAGGTAATGGTTGCCTGTGCACGTAACTACCTCTGTGAAGAGGGGAGACTGCTACAGACAGCTAATGCAGGTGAGCGTTTGGCATCAACTTGTGTCCTAGTGTGGACGAAGATATGTTGTAAAATGAAGGTCATGTGGACAGAATTATTTTTTCTGTTTTCAAACACATGTAGACAGGGCCTTAAAAAAGCTGTGCCAGTCTGCACTGTCTGCAGGATAAAAATGTCTCATCGTGCAGAGTGCAGACCAGCATTAAGAGAAGTAAAGAGAGAATAGCAGTGTGCAAGATACAAAACCACAAACATGTGGCTAAAAATGGCAGCTGATGTGCCTTTGTGAGTCAAATTCATGGTACAGTATCTTCATGTCTCACTTTGGTTTACTTCTTCATAACAATGTGGCCTAGCAGTTTAGTTCGCAGCTTCAGTTATTACAAACTTACCAAAAAGTTCAGGCCCATTATCCAGTTTCCAAAAGATCTGGGGAGGATAGTGGTTTGCCTGAGCAGTGCATTTTATGACAAAGTTTCCGTCATGCTTTGCCATTTTCATCCTGGGATGGCCTTTAAAAAAATCAGCATCAGAGCAAATGTTATGGTCATGAAGTGCTCATCACACTAACAATTCAATGCTTATGGTGAGTCATAGTAAAGCTTATAGCTGCAGTAGTAATGTTACTATGTCTTTGTTAGTATCATATTGTGACAAGCTTCTGTGAGCCAGTCAAGTACAGCATTATTCTCACCTAACACTGTCACCTCCACTTTCCTCTCCGTTGTGTGGTCGCCATACTGAGAGCAGGTGTAGTTGCCACCATCTTTGAAGGTGATATTGGAAATACTGACGGTGAATTCTGACGCAGACAGTTTGATGATGCTGTAGCGCTTGTCCTTTAAAGCTGGGAGGGGAATTAAAGAGATGTTTAATATCTTTAATTTGAAAAAGAATCTTGTAACTTTGGCTCTAAACATGAGACATTTATGTCACTGTTTATAGACCATTTGTAGTGATAGAAACAAAAGGTTTGTCACCTTCACCTCGGATGCGATTGAAGAACATGACATATCCTTCAGGGTTCTTCCAGTCCACGTTGTTTTTGTGAGCATTAGTAAGTGGGCAACTTAAGATGAGCGTCTGACCTTTATTCACAGTCACGCGCTGCCACACCGCAAGTGAAACTGTAATCACAAATATAGGAACATCAATTTCCTTGAAAATTCACAGTGAGAAGTTCTCACTGAGAACTCAACATTATTTCCACAACATAGAGTTTGATCATACATGTAACATTCTATGGAATGACCCCAGTTTGAAGCAGCTCCCCTTCTACTCTTTACAAACTGAACTTTCCATTGGAATTATAAAGTGAAGTCAAGAGCAGTCCAAGTATGTTTCCCTCCCTCGCACACAGAGGTGTCCGAAGGTTGAAACCCTGTTTCTCACAGGTTGACTCATCTGTTCCTGTCTGTGCCACTGGCCTGGGACTGTGTGTGTGTGTGTGTGTGTGTGTGTGTGTGTGTGTGTGTGTGTGTGTGTGTGTGTGTGTGTGTGTGTGTGTGTGTGTGTGTGTGTGTTTGTGTGCACTGCAACTTTAAAACAAGCAGCCCCCCTGTCACACACAGAACGTATTTCTGGTGTAACAGGAAGTAATGTGGTCAGTTACTTCACGGTGAAAGAGAAAGTAAGAGAAATGCAGTGGGTTGTTAATGGGGGCTCTGGGTGCTTTTTCTTTCCTGTGGGGTGAGAATGACGAGTTGTTTGGAAAACACATTTGTGGGGGCATAGTGACACTAGCAGTGAGGACAGTGGGCTTAAAGGATCAGAGGTCATCAAGACTTTTCACACGCGTGGGTTATGTGTTAGATATGACATTATTTTAACCTAACAATGGAACAAATGTATGAAAACCATGTACTCTGATACGCACTTGTGACGGCACAGAAACACGTTTTTTCCCCAGACTTAAAAGACATTTTCTTTTTCTTTTTTTAAAGCCTGATTTGTAAAGAACATTTAATTTCACAGGAAATGCTACATGCAATGTAAAATCTACACATCTCATAGGAGAAAACAATGTGATGTGTGCAGTGTATATTCATATAAAAGCATGCATGCATGCATACATATATATACTGTATTAGAATGTGGTAGACTGATATGTCTTAAATAACTGAATTAAATATGACAAAATGAAATAAAACATGGGAAAACTGGATGGGAATTCATCACCGCTACAAATGACTGAATCCAGAGTTGGAAATTAGCAACAGCCACCAGCCTAATGGCTGGTAAGATGTGCAAGCTGTTTCACTCACAAGCCAAAAAAACCCCAAAACAATGGTAATTTACTGCATGGCTGGTAGATTTTGAAATCCAAAAGTTAATTTCCAACCCTGACTGAATCAATTGCTTCACACATAGAACATACAAATCTAATGCTTTAAGAGCATGAGCCCAGGCAACAGTGCTTTTACTGAGGACAAATACAACCATTTGTATTGTCATAACATCAGGGATTTTAATTTCTTCCAAATTTTCTGAAATAAACCATCAAATTTTCAAACATCACACTTTGCCATAGAGATTTAAGTATTATAACTAAGTAGTCAAAAGCAAAGTCATCACTTCCAGTAGCTTTATCTGCCATTTCTTATTATCAGATTCAGTTCATCGTCCCCCTCTGAGGATTAGCTACTTTTCATAACAAAGTGTTTTAGTCAACAAGCATTGAAAGTAAAGGACTCACCCTGTATGAGTAAGAGGAAGACGCAGAGCTGCAGCTTCAGTTCCATCTTTGTCTGTCACTAACAATCACACTTCAACTCTGCCGCGCTTCCTCATCTCTTGTTCTATTTGTACTGCACTGAGGGACCTTCCATGACATCAGCCCCGTGGTTTCCACAGATCTGTTGGTTCAAGAGATTCTCATGTGATACCTAAAAGTACCAGGTTAATAGTTCAAGATTCAAACTTTAGCTCATGTTTCTGAAACTGAATGTTGCAGTTACGAGTAATACTGCCCAACAATATTTTATTGATTTAATAAAAAAGATGAAAATATGTAATGTTAAGTATCTTTAATTTATAATTTAACAAAAATCTTATTAAAAAATGACAGATTGTGTTTCACAATAATGGAGAAACATCATGTGTGTGTGTTATTAGTTATATTTGTGCTTTTTCTGTCATCACAAGGCTGCATGATGTCTGTGAGAAAGATCTGTTGAGTTACACCAGAGTTACAACTAGTGAAGGCTGAATGTTCATAACATTTTCAGATTGCTTGGTTCAGCTAAAACATAATGCTTCAGTGCATATCAGAGAGTCTCAAGGTTTCAGTTAAATCAACTTGACTGCTGAGAGTTTGGTGAAAGGGGGTTGTGTATGGGTGTAGGATGTGGGTGCACATGTTGTAAGGTGCAAAACAAAGCATAAAGATACACTAAAGCAGCATAACCAAACCAAAACGTGGTGTGCCTGAGGAGAGGAGAAGAGTAAGAGGAGTGATTTGACTGCAGCCAGGACGTAAAGAGAAGGTTCATCCCCCAAATCAAAAATACATATTTTTTCTTATCTGTAGTGCTATTTATAACTTCAGACAAGGGGCATGAATAAAGACAGTGCAGACAGTGTGGTTGCACTGGGACCCGTTGGCACACTTGCCAACTCTCCCGATTCTGCTTTACAGGTGATCTGTAGTTTATGTTCATGGTTTATCCTTCATTTGATATGAACTCTCCTGTAAAACAGTATCATATCATTTGTCCTGTCCCCTCAGCTACACAGGCTGAATAAACTGTGCTTGACGATAAGGTTAATATTTTCAGGAAAAAACACACAAGACAGCAGCTGTCATTAGGGCTCAGTCAGATACAGTCAGGGCTTCACATGTGATGTTATTATAAGAATCCTCACATCCCACTGACCACAAGTCTATGTGTTGCTAAATACTTTAATAATTAAAAAAGTCCAGTGTTAATATAGTACAGTAGACTCTGTATAGTTTATGATGAATGTATTCAGTCTCTGACAACCAAACTTCACCATCAGTCACACATGTTTTCTGGTCACAGAATAAACCTTCAGATCAGACAAATACAATCTTAGTCTCTAAAATTCAATAAAAATGAGTAGTTTATCTTAAACATCATATTGTTGAGTCGACATCTGAACCAATCAGCTGTTAGATCAGGTGAGAGCCAGGCAGTGCAGTTGGTGGAGAGCAACTGCACCGCCTGGCTCTAAAAACTGCGGCCGCCTCGCTCTCGCGTTTTTTTCGGCGTCCACTTTTGTAATACGTCAGAGCAAGTCGGGATGAAGTCGGACACAAAACTAACCAGCATGCATTGGCATGCACTCATTTCGACAATTAAAACTGCTCATTTTTTCATTGTCCTCAATGGTAAACAGAATCATTTATTGAATATCAAATAAACAACATTTTCAGAACAAGTTTCCTTCATCAGGTTTAAAATAGAAGGCAAGAAATGACTACAATTATAGGCACACCTGGTGAAGGAACCTTTATATATATACATATATATAAACTATTCAGCTAAATGAATAATTTCTTATTTTCTTTAATATTTTTGCCATATACAGGTATGTAGTGATAATTTTTAGATAAAATGTATGTTGATACTAATATCAAGTCTCTATTTGATCATGTGATAAGATGATATGATCTGGTAGCTAGTTTAGGCACAAAATCTTGGTGTGGTACATACAGAGGAGGTGGCGAGGATGTGGAGGTGTGGTACATACAGAGGAGGTGGGCAGGATGTGGAGGTGTGGTACATACAGAGGAGGTGGGCAGGATGTGGAGGTGTGGTACGTACAGAGGAGGTGGGCAAGATGTGGAGGTGTGGTACATACAGAGGAGGTGGGCAGGATGTGGAGGTGTGGTACATACAGAGGAGGTGGGCAGGATGTGGAGGTGTGGTACATACAGAGGAGGTGGGCAGGATGTGGAGGTGTGGTACATACAGAGGAGGTGGGCAGGATGTGGAGGTGTGGTACATACAGAGGAGGTGGCGAGGATGTGGAGGTGTGGTACATACAGAGGAGGTGGGCAGGATGTGGAGGTGTGGTACATACAGAGGAGGTGGGCAAGATGTGGAGGTGTGGTACGTACAGAGGAGGTGGGCAGGATGTGGAGGTGTGGTACATACAGAGGAGGTGGGCAGGATGTGGAGGTGTGGTACGTACAGAGGAGGTGGGCAAGATGTGGAGGTGTGGTACGTACAGAGGAGGTGGGCAGGATGTGGAGGTGTGGGACGTACAGAGGAGGTGGGCAGGATGTGGAGGTGTGGTACGTACAGAGGAGGTGGTGAGGATGTGGAGGTGTGGTACATACAGAGGAGGTGGGCAGGATGTGGAGGTGTGGTACATACAGAGGAGGTGGGCAAGATGTGGAGGTGTGGTACGTACAGAGGAGGTGGGCAGGATGTGGAGGTGTGGTACATACAGAGGAGGTGGGCAAGATGTGGAGGTGTGGTACGTACAGAGGAGGTGGGCAGGATGTGGAGGTGTGGGACGTACAGAGGAGGTGGGCAAGATGTGGAGGTGTGGTACATACAGAGGAGGTGGGCAAGATGTGGAGGTGTGGTACGTACAGAGGAGGTGGGCAGGATGTGGAGGTGTGGTACGTACAGAGGAGGTGGTGAGGATGTGGAGGTGTGGTACATACAGAGGAGGTGGGCAAGATGTGGAGGTGTGGTACATACAGAGGAGGTGGGCAAGATGTGGAGGTGTGGTACGTACAGAGGAGGTGGGCAGGATGTGGAGGTGTGGTACATACAGAGGAGGTGGGCAGGATGTGGAGGTGTGGTACATACAGAGGAGGTGGGCAGGATGTGGAGGTGTGGTACGTACAGAGGAGGTGGGCAGGATGTGGAGGTGTGGTACATACAGAGGAGGTGGCGAGGATGTGGAGGTGTGGTACGTACAGAGGAGGTGGGCAAGATGTGGAGGTGTGGTACGTACAGAGGAGGTGGGCAAGATGTGGAGGTGTGGTACGTACAGAGGAGGTGGGCAGGATGTGGAGGTGTGGTACGTACAAATCTGACAAGCTGAGCACATCTTCAAGTCCAGCAAGCAGTCATGACTTAAAACATAAAAGTGGCGAGACAAATGAACAGCAGGAAAAAGTAGTAAAGCTCCCTAAACTATATTGCTTTGGCTTTTTTATAAACAGTTGCCAGTGGTGTGTGTGTGTGTGTGTGTGTGTGTGTGTGTGTGTGTGTGTGTGTGTGTGTGTGTGTGTGTGTGTGTGTGTGTGTGCCTTATAACTAGTAACTACTGAGCACTAGGGCCCATCACAACAGCATGCCTTGGGGCCCATGGTAACTACCTTACGCCACTGCTTTAGATTGTTTAGGTGTGAGTTGCCAAGTGTTGGAGATATTGGAGTCTGCTTTCTCTCCAGTATGATAGAACTAGATATTCTCAGCTTGTGGTGCTGAAAGCAGCAAAGAAATACATTTTAAAAACTCAACAGCAAGGCCTCTTTCCTTTTCATGACCAAGTTACTCAAGATAATCCACAGACCTTGTTGAGAGCAGTGTCATAGGAACAATTTTCTTTTGAATGAACTACACAATTTTTTTGTTACACGTTTTGACAATTTAAGCACCAAAAGCAGAGTGCCACCTGGTTTAATTATATTAGAGGGAAGGCAATCATCTCTAAGGCCGATATCTTCAACACAGCAACTCACACCAGAACATTCTAGACTGATAAATAGCACCACAAGTAAGAAGAATAATGTTTATTTTTGATGTGGTGAACCGTCCCTTTAAGTCCTGGCCACACTCTAATCACTACTTTTTTTCTCCTCCCCCATGGCATTTTGGTTTAGTTATGTTGCTTTAGTTTGTCTTCATGGTTTGTTTTGCACCTTACAGCATCACATCCTTTATTCCCCACCCCCATACTTGGTGACTCACACCCAAATGTTCTAAATTGGTAAACAGCACTACAGGTGAGACGCAAAATATGTATTTTTGACTTTGGGATGAAGTGTCCCTTTAAGCTCAGAACACAGTGGGTGCCATAGGTGCTCCAGATCAGCCTAATGGACACCTGCAGAACAAAGAGATCCAGATTAGATCAAGAGAGACACAGAGGTCATCACAACTGTAATTGTATGTCACTGAGATAAACCGCTTTGCACAGGTCTGTGGTTTCCTGTGAAGTCTACTGAGCAAAACACCACCTGTGTAAGATGGAAAGTCTTGTAAATGCGTAGAGTCGTGAATGGAGAGATATTAAGTAACAACATTAACTCAGAAAATAATTGCTCAAAAGGTAAATCATACTATATCCCATGTTGGGTAATTTTAGCCACGCTATCAGTATGGCTAAAGGGATGGCAATGTTGGCCTTGATGGACTGTAATAAAATGTTATGAAGACATTCATGGTGCCCAGAGGCTAATTCACTTTAGCTTTCCTTACACTGTCTTACATAACAGACACAACCTCAAATTTGCCAAGGTCCATGTACTGTACTTCTGGTCCAGGGCTACATTCAGTTACTACAGGGGCATCACCAAATTATTGTCTGATCATGTCTTTTAAGTTTTATTTATTTATTTATTTTTCAATAATTAGAACATGTCTGAAAGCACGCCACATATTATTAACATATTATTAGCAAAGAGAAATTGGCCTAAGAAACCCATTTCATTTACAGTAAACAGCATTAATGAGTGACTGTGTTACCTATGAATCATTGTGCAGATATGTGTTCCAGCTAGTGCTGATTCACTGGGAGGCATTTATCCATAACAGCCAGGTGAACTAGTCAGCTAACATTAAGGTACTATTGAAACATATTGGCCAGTTAGGTGTATTATTATTCCAAGTGCACGGACAGTCTTGTGAGCCTCAATGTTTGTAATTTTCTGGGGAAAAGACTCTGACACACGGTCCACCTCAGAAACCACCGGCTACAGTGCAGGAGGCTAACCCTAGCTATGCTGCTAACTTAGCAGCTACAGGCAACTGCAAACAGGAGAAGAAAAAAAAAAATCAGAGAACTGTCTAGTAAATTTTATACATTTTCTTTTTTTTATGGTCTGAATCGCTAGTTTCAAGTCTTCCTCAATAAAGCGTGGTGTTCATTTTGTAAATTATGCTCCCATTGAAAGAAAACAGACAATAAAAGCAGGGTATGCTTTAGAGCATGGCTACCTTGTGATTGAAAAGCCGCTCTTACAGCAACCTGTCAGTCAGAATAGAGACGCAGCAAAATGTGATTGACATCGCATCAGTCAGATCCACCCTCTTGTCCAAATACGGTCACGTCTGGCTCCAAAAAAAGCCAAAATGCCAAACCCGAAGCTTAAAAACAGGAGCCCACAGATCGGTGGCTATGGCTATGCCCATTATTTTACAGTCTGTTTACAGAACACAGTGAGCTGTGGTTGACATTTAGTGTAAAAGCCCTTTATACTGAATTATCACATGATGTGGTACACTTTATAACAACACATGACTGCAGGTCTGATAGAACATTGCTGTATTTGATGTTACAATAAGGACATAGTGGAAGATAAATGCACCTAAATTTACCACTTCTTTATTTGTAGAATAGAGCTTTAACACCTTGTGTGCTGATATTATCAAATGTGATCTGTGAAGCAAAATATAGTCAACAAGACTTTGTGACACAGTGATTGACTGTTTACAGTGTATTTGTTTGAGTTTGCCTAATGATGATGCTTTAGTAGTCACACTGCATCACTGGAAAATAGTGATGGTTTGTCTGGAGGAGTTGCTTCTACATCTTAACAAAATCCCATATGCACATTGAGGAGCTTTCTCCAGATACTTCTGTCTCTTATTTCTCTTTATTCTGACAGAGTGTTAACAGCCATCCAGGTTTTAGCCAATCAGAGGGCGATGGCTCAGCGAGAACCTGAAGACGGATCCAGAATGTGCTGGAAGCTCAGTGCTGTTCTGCAAGCTGATTGGCTCATGTACCACAGTGGAAGCTTACAAAAGCAGGGAGGCTGGAATCTTCCATCCGTATTTGTGTGGTGGAGGAGATAGTCAGACTACAGCAGCCGAAGTACAGCATCGTCCAGGTAGGATAAGAAAATGTCTCATTAGGCTTATGCATAATTAATCAGAATGTGTATGTGCAGTTATGCTTATTACTGACAGTTTACTTTTTATGTTTTTTTTGTTGTTGTATGGATTGAATTCTGTGGTACACAGTGAATAAACAGTTACAATATTAATGTGTTTCTTCCTTTCTATCAAAATTTTATCCCTATTTTATTCATTAGGATGCATATTGCATGAATATGTATAGCTATGATTATTACTTCATATTCATTTTAATACTTTATTTCTCAATACAAAACATCTTGAATTAGAAAGCTGATCCTTTGTATTTAAGTATTAATGAGCTGCAATAACGTTACTTTGAGAATACTTGGCTCAGCGCGGACCAGCTGGATGCTGCAGCAGGGCAACTTTATCCTTCAGTCTTAGACAGTGGGGGGAGGAGTGAGTGCCTGTCTCCCCCAGATGGTCCAGAGTTCAGCAGTTTGAAAAGCATTCCAGCGTGATGCTGCAAAATTTGTGTCAGGGAACACACTGTCCTGCAGGCTACACAACCCTGCTCTGCAGTTGAACAATACTTTATTAACTATTATCTTCATAACTGTAGAATGCATTAGAGATTTTGCAGGAATCTCTAATTGGCCTCACCAAATGTCTGTTTGAATCCTCCAGACCCACTGTAGCCTTCAGTTTGTAATATCTTGTGTTTCTATTGCTTTCCTCTGATGTCTAATCCATGGCACACACCAGCCTATTCTATTACAGTTATCACACCTAGGCCTGAAAAAATGCAGATAGAGCAGGGGGCACCTCACTAATCACATACCTAAATAGAAAAGCCATGACTAAACCTAAAACTCCTTGATAAACATGAGCAAATGTAGACTTAACCTGCTGGTCATTGAGTGTTAATGCCCCCTGCTGGAATAACACAAGCTATATTGTTTTATTTTCTCAGAGCCATCATGTCCAAAGGATCAGCAGTTGGCATCGATCTTGGGACCACCTACTCCTGTGTTGGTGTGTTCCAGCATGGCAAAGTTGAAATCATCGCCAATGACCAGGGCAACAGGACCACACCCAGCTATGTGGCCTTCACAGATTCAGAAAGACTGATTGGAGATGCAGCCAAGAATCAAGTTGCCATGAACCCAACCAACACAGTTTTTGGTACGGTCACCATGCGAGGGTGAAATGATATATGTCATTATTCATGAAATATAAATGTATCCCAGTGATCTCATTCTGTCACTGCTGGATTACTGAGTAAATAAATAAATCATGGACAAGTGTAATATTATGTGAAAATGTAAATTGAAGGTCCAGTATGTACGATTTAGGAGCATCCATTGACAGAATTTGAATATAATATTCATAACTATGTTTTCAATCGTGTATAATCACATGAAAAGAAAAAATTGTTGTGTTTTTGTTACCTTAGACCTATAAGTCGTTTATGTCTACATACATCCTCTCCCACAGAGTCCACCATCTTTTTTCTACAGTTGCCCAGAAGTGACAAACCAAACACTAGCTCACGTTTTGCATCATCCACAATAGTTCCCCTACATGCTTGGCACACGGGAGAAATTTCCGTTGGTTGCAATCCTCAACCTCACCACTAGATGCCACTAAATCCTACATACCAGATCTTTAAGCAGAAGCATCTGAACACACAGTTTACCTTTGTATTTTCCTGGGGATTGCAGATGCTAAACGTTTGATTGGCAGACGATTTGAGGACCCAGTAGTACAGTCTGACATGAAGCACTGGCCATTCAATATAATAAGTGATAGTGGACGCCCCAAAGTGGAGGTTGAATACAAAGGCGAAACCAAAACCTTCTACCCAGAAGAGATCTCGTCCATGGTGCTGACAAAGATGAAGGAAATTGCTGAGGCCTATCTTGGGAAGGTGAGTTTACAAAACATGTTGAGCAACTATCTGCAGTACTGCCACAGTATACTTAAATTCCTCTCTTCATTTTCTTCAGTCTGTGTCCAATGCGGTTATCACGGTCCCTGCATACTTTAATGACTCTCAACGTCAAGCAACCAAGGATGCTGGAACTATTTCAGGTCTAAATGTGTTGAGAATCATTAATGAGCCCACTGCTGCAGCAATCGCTTATGGCTTGGACAAGAAGGTGAGACTTAAGTCGATAATATATGTACCTTGTTGTTTTCACCATCACCTCTACACAGCACTCAGAATTCTCTCATTTTCCAGGTTGGGTCAGAGAGGAACGTCCTCATCTTTGATCTTGGTGGTGGCACCTTTGATGTGTCCATCTTGACCATCGAGGATGGCATCTTTGAGGTCAAGTCCACAGCAGGAGACACACATCTTGGTGGGGAAGATTTCGACAACCGCATGGTCAACCACTTCATTGCTGAATTCAAGCGCAAGTACAAGAAGGACATCAGCGACAACAAGAGAGCCGTCCGTCGTCTGCGCACCGCTTGTGAGAGGGCAAAGCGCACACTGTCTTCCAGCACCCAGGCCAGCATTGAAATCGACTCTCTGTACGAGGGAGTTGACTTCTACACCTCAATCACCAGGGCTCGTTTTGAGGAGCTCAATGCTGACCTGTTCCGTGGCACCTTGGACCCTGTGGAGAAGTCGCTCCGTGACGCCAAGATGGATAAAGGGCAGATCCATGACATCGTGTTGGTCGGTGGCTCAACCCGTATCCCCAAGATCCAGAAGCTGCTCCAGGATTTCTTCAATGGAAAAGAGCTCAACAAGAGCATCAATCCAGATGAAGCTGTGGCCTACGGAGCCGGTAAGAGTCTTCAGCCAGATGGATGCACACCAGTTTATTCCCATCTCTCAACTGGCTTTCACTTTAGAGCAGCACAGCTGTAGCACCTGGAGGTCATGGGCCTTAATGACCTACATTTGAGTTCCTATCTTCAGATCTGTCATAATGTCTAACAAATGCTTGTTTTTACAGCTGTCCAGGCTGCCATCCTGTCTGGAGACAAGTCTGAGAATGTCCAGGACCTGCTGCTTCTTGATGTCACCCCTCTGTCCCTGGGTATTGAGACCGCTGGAGGTGTCATGACTGTCCTGATCAAACGAAACACCACCATTCCTACCAAGCAGACTCAGACCTTCACCACCTACTCTGACAACCAGCCTGGTGTGCTCATCCAGGTAAGCACACAATTCATTATACATGTCCTTCAATTTCGCAGTGATGACGTTTATTCCTGCCATTCGTAGTTTCCACCAGAGGTCGCAAGACCAAAGATGGCCATGACCTTCCTTGGATGTCTGAGCGAAATGAAGTTGTCAGAATTGTAGATGTAGTTGTCAAAATTCCCTGCTGAACCCTGAATACTTCCTACAGGTTTATGAGGGTGAGCGTGCCATGACCAAGGACAACAACCTGCTGGGCAAGTTTGAGCTGACTGGCATCCCTCCTGCTCCCCGTGGTGTTCCCCAGATCGAGGTGACATTTGATATTGATGCCAATGGTATCATGAATGTCTCTGCTGTAGACAAGAGCACTGGCAAAGAGAACAAGATCACCATCACCAATGACAAGGGTGAGGTTTTTTTGTTTGTTTTTGAGATTAAACTTAGAAGTACTCTATATACTGTATGCTGTGACACAAATTTGACAATTTCTGTCATTTGTTCCCAGGTCGTCTCAGCAAGGAGGACATTGAACGCATGGTCCAGGAAGCTGAGAAATACAGGGCTGAAGACGACGTTCAACGTGACAAGGTGTCTGCTAAGAACGGCCTGGAGTCGTACGCTTTCAACATGAAGTCGACTGTGGAGGATGAAAAGCTTGCTGGTAAGATCAGTGAAGACGACAAGCAGAAGATTTTGGACAAGTGCAATGAGGTCATCAGCTGGCTGGACAAGAACCAGGTAAGAATTGGTGTTGATTAATTAACAACTACGTTTTGGAATATGCACAACATCAATTTTATTTTTATTTTTATTTCTGTGTGCACCTAAGCATGTGCCCAATCCTCATGGGTGTATCATTAAAATGACAACAACATTGCAGTGAACACGCCAATGTGCTATCCCACTATTCAGTCCCCAAACAAAACACTCTGCCTTCTATCCTAACCCCGGCAGACAAACTCCGCCACAAAAGAGGTTACCCTTCTAAAATGTACCTCACTTTTTCATTATCCACAAAGTCATTCTTCCTAGGGGAAATTACGTCACTTTCGCCATTCACGCATGTTGGGCTTTCAATTTCAGATATCCACAACATAATTTTTGAAAACCAAAGTTAACATTGTGGATAACTCTATCTACAATAGAATTCTAACTAGAAAAAAACCCCTCCCATTTTACACGTTCCAGCTGTTACTAGTCGTATTTTTAATTTCATATATCCAAATTGAAAAACCACTCCATATATCCATAATGTAATCTTCCATATTCAAAAATACATTTTGGTTAGTAAAAATGTCATTACTGATATCCACGACCAGTCACAATGTTAATAAGGCAATCCGCAAATGTATATTATATAAGTACATTCAGTCTAGCTATTAATATTATTATATTAATAGCTTTATTAATATTATTATTAATATATTATTATTATTATTATTATTATTATTATTGTCTGGGAGAAACAGAGTTTTAGATATTTTGATATACAATCTCTGCTAGTAGGGATGTGATTGCAATAATCTCAAATTTTTGTTTTGACTAATAAGAATATAATTTTAACTTAACTCAACTTAACTCAACTTAACTCATTTTAAGAAATGCTATCATGGATATCTAAAATATAATTGTGGATAGTTAATGAACCCCTTTTTATGTTAAAACTGCATCCTGTTTACCCGTCAACATTTTAGATATCTCAAATGAACATTTTGTATATCTAAAATAACGTTGTGGATATCTGAAAGTAAAGGACAAATACATATATGAATGACGAAAGTGACGTTATTTGTTATGTGGGGTAGATAACGTACTAAGGTGTAAGTAGTGCGGATTGCATTGCAATTCAAAATTTCAGTGACTCTAGGATTTTGCAGGTTTACATATCTGCTAAGACCCATAGTTAAGTTGCTCATGTCATAAGAGAATAATGATTCCAATGGCTATTATCCTCATCTGTGTTGCAGCATTATAATAGTTTGTACTGTAAAGTAATTCCTGCTGAATATGAGAATATGTGATTTTATTTTTTTGTACTAGACTGCAGAGAAGGATGAGTATGAGCACCAGCAACAGGAGCTGGAGAAGGTGTGTAACCCCATCATCACCAAGTTGTACCAGAGTGCTGGGGGCATGCCTGGTGATATGCCTGGTGGAATGCCAGGCGGCTTCCCTGGAGCTGGTGGCGCTCCTTCCGGCGGAGGATCCTCTGGGCCAACCATCGAGGAAGTGGATTAATCACAGTGAATACTGATAACTGAACAAGCATGAATATTCTCAGAGACCTTACATGACATTACTAATGACAATGGTTAATGAACCTCCTGTAATGAAAATGACCAAGATCTATGATGATTAAAATATGACTATCACATTTTCTTGAGCTTCTTTGTTGTGTTTTTTTTTTGTGATTTTAGGCAGCAATGCATACTGTAGGCTACTGCTAGGTAAATTAGAACAAGACAAATATAATAATCAGTACTTGCATCCTATATTAATATACGCACACTTCTCATATAAAAACTGTCACTGTATCTGCTACTTATTTAGAAAAAAAATGTTTAGGCTTTTTTTGTCGCTACAGTATTTGTTAATGATTAATTCATATAATATCTGTTTTCTATAATATCTTAAATCAAGGTTAAGGTTCATCTGGATAAATTAGTATATATAAAATTGCATTTTCTTTGCTGTCAGAGTCATCTGAGAATAACTGCATAACTGCAGTCAAAGGGAGTGTAATATGTGTCATGAGCTCCAGGGGCAGTGTGATCTACTCAGACCTCCTCAGAGGCAGACAGGAGGTCAGTGAAGTTCAAAGGTCACTCAGTATCTAAGAATTATTTCACCAGATCTTAACTTTGAAGGTGTAAACCTCACCACAGCCTTGGCATCGGAGTTTACATCTGCTCATTTATGGATTTGGATTTCAAATAATTCCGGGGTAGAGCATAATTTGGGCTGAATATGTCCCAGTCATCACGCCCAGACAGAAGAGACAGTGAAGAGATGTTTCAGGACAATAAAACTCAGTGTTGCTGGGTGTATGAGGGAGATGAGACCCGGATTAACATTCCATTCCATGCATCCTACAGTTCCCATTTTAACTTATCTCTAACTTCAGTTTGGTCAGCACACAGGTTGGAAATTATAAACGTGTAATAACTAGCAGAAATGGTCCTTATATGAAAAAAGTTAGGCTATAAAGAGTGTCTGATTTACTACAGAATTAATATCCACCAATTACATATTGTGAGAACTAGCTAATATATTTTCACAGTGCACCCAATATCAACTGAAGCAATGTATAAAAAGATAATTTGAGTAAGAACAACCATCATGAACCAAATCTGTGTAAGTCTTGAGCAAAACATTACCCAGGATTATGCCATTGATAATTCTATTATAAAATGCTGTGATGTAGCCTATACATGTTTTGAACCTTGTGTGTGTGACATGCCTGCTTCTGTAATATTAAAGGTACCAGTGTTAATCCTGGAAAAGCTGCAGCCTAATCATGCGCCTCTCACAAAGACAAACCGCAAAGTCCCCGGATGACAACATACATAAACACTGAAATGTATTCGCTCCTGTGCCAAACGGCCACAGGACATTTATTGAAACAACATGACATAAAACAATACAACAAATTTTAACGTTTGTAGCAGCTTTGTGAAACGAAATCACCCCCCTCCCTTTAGAATTGGTCCATATTAAGAACTGTTTTTTCCGGCCTTCATCCCCAGCCTTCAGATAGCGCCTCCATTTTCCGGAGCCGACAACACAACAGTGGCGACAGAGCAGTCTATGAATAGTCCCGATGAGAAGCGAGTGAATGCTTTCATTGTAGAAACAGCAACATCACACACTGTCCCCTATTTGAAAGGTTTGATCATCCAAAAAACGAACACTGATATGAAAAAAGTGGCTGGCTCCGGGGTGAGCCCTTTGTCCGGGGCCTGCGGGGGAGTCTTTTACTTGCTCTTGGCCGGTTTCTCCGTCTTCTTCGGGAGGAGGACAGCCTGGATGTTGGGCAGCACTCCTCCCTGAGCGATGGTCACTCCTCCCAGCAGCTTGTTGAGCTCCTCGTCGTTGCGCACGGCCAGCTGGAGGTGCCGGGGTATGATCCTGGTCTTCTTGTTGTCCCTGGCTGCGTTGCCCGCCAGCTCCAGGATCTCAGCGGTCAGGTACTCCAGCACGGCCGCCAGATACACCGGAGCCCCGGCCCCGACGCGCTCCGCATAGTTGCCTTTGCGCAGTAGCCTGTGGACTCGACCCACCGGGAACTGGAGTCCGGCCCGGGAGGAGCGGGACTTGGCCTTTGCTCTGGCTTTGCCTCCGGTTTTCCCTCTGCCAGACATGATGGTTACAAATGTAGTTTGTGTACAAGCTGATGCGCTGCTAGACCACAGATGGAAGAGTTCGGACCTTTACGTAATGCCTTTGTGAGTAAATGTATATAAACCGCAGAGGCTTCTCTGATTGGCCGATTGAAACTGAAACGCACGAGCCAATGGTGCAACGCGCCCTCCGGTAATGACTGTCCTCTGGTCAGTGATGCTCCAATCATAGAGGTGGAATGGCACACACTGATTTGCACAGCCATGTTATAAATACGGCGCTGAGGTTGGGGCGGTGACGCGAGCTGTGCACGTTCCTGCTGTTTCCCAGACACCCACACGACAGACAAAATGCCTGATCCTGCAAAATCAGCTCCTGCGCCCAAGAAGGGCTCCAAAAAGGCTGTGACCAAAACTCAGAAGAAAGGGGACAAAAGGCGTCGCAAAAGCAGGAAAGAAAGCTACGCCATCTACGTGTACAAGGTGCTGAAGCAGGTGCATCCGGACACCGGCATCTCCTCCAAGGCCATGGGCATCATGAACTCGTTTGTCAACGACATCTTCGAGCGCATCGCCGGGGAAGCTTCGCGACTGGCGCACTACAACAAGCGCTCCACCATCACCTCCAGGGAGATCCAGACCGCCGTCCGCCTGCTGCTGCCCGGTGAGCTGGCCAAGCACGCCGTGTCCGAGGGCACCAAGGCCGTGACCAAGTACACCAGCTCCAAGTAGGGACGGACAGAGGCTCCGACACGGAGGGACTTCAGCCACCTGACCACCATCAAGACGATCTCTGAACCCTCTTGACTGTGTCCGGTGTTTACTTTGCCGAAACGGCGTTTGTGATTTTTGTTTGCACCATTTCGAGGAGAATGAATGAATGAATGAATGAATGAATGAATGCCAGCCAGCCCGGGCCTTATGTTGTAAATGTCTTGTGAATCATTGGAACTGTAGCCTGCCATTTTGTTTTAACTCAGTGTTTCGTTATTTTTCTGACGTGTAACGTTTTTAACAAATGACTGAATAAATTAATGATGAATGTAAGTTAGTGCTCTTAAATACTGAGAACGCCTCATTTGCTTTTGCACCATCGTGATACTGGAATGTGTACATGCACCTTAGATTACTGCCGCCAGACTTAATTGTAATGGCGCTGTTGAAACAATCATTGTGAGATTAAAGCTGTGATTTACTACCACTGGATGATTTTGTTTCTGTTTATAATGAGGTCAAATCGATTTTCACTTTTCAACCAGTGAGAGTGTAGAGGAGATGGCAGGAACACACCTGGAAGGGGTGGAAATGGCTGGGAAAGGATGCACGTGCATCATGTGCGCTCACTAAGGCAACTGTGGGGCAACTGCTCTTAATTGGAGTGCTTGCCAGTTAAACTCTGATCCAAGCATTCAGTCCAGCTCAATGTAATAAGTAAACTGTCCAAAACAATAGATACAATACAAAAGAAGCTACATATAGAGATGCTGATTGATGGGACAGTACAGATATTGCACCTGAGAGATGGTTATGAGCAGTGAAAAATAATTATTGCATGTATCGTGTGTAGATATTTCACAGTTGGTATATTGCACATGAGCGATGATGGACTGTCCATAGTGTTAGTATGTGTGGTCTACTGGGAGCAGTGTTGGTTGTATAGTCTGACAGCAGCAGGAAGGACCTGCGGCACCTCTCCTTCAAACACCACGAGTGAAGCAGCTTGTCACTGAAGGAGCTGCCCAGTGCTGTCAAAGTGTCCTGCATGGGGTGGGACATGTTGTCCATAAGGGATGATAGCTTGACTATCATTCTCCTTTCTCTCTCAAAGAAAGTCCTCAGGAGTGGCCCCTGTACTCCAAAGGACCTGAGCCTCCTCAGCACACAGTCTGCTGTGTCCTCTCTTGTGTAGTGCACCAGTCCACTTTATTGTTCAGGTGAACACCCAGGTACTTGTAAGATTTCACCACCTCAAGTCCATTACCTGAAGAGTGTTTGCGCCTGCAGAAGTCCACCACCAGCTCTTTAGTTTTGAAGCAGCATACAGTGCAAAGATACTGCACCAAAAATCTGAAGGAAGTACAAAATATTTTAAGTAAAGTGTACATGGTAGCCTACATTAAGAGGAAAATAAGTCATTATAAAGCAGGGTGTACCCTCTTAGTGTTAGGTCATATCATTTGAATGTGTTTAGACTAAACAGCTTTAGAATCCAGCTGTTGATGGAGAGGCTGATATGAGTTTCATACTTTTTATCGCTACAATGTTCCATCAACAAACAGCAGATGTTTTGTCACATCAGGGCAGGAAAAACAGGTTTGTGTAATCAGTAGCACTAAGAGTGGTACAATTGTTGTAACTTTTTGTTTGCGTATAATGAAGTACAGTGATTATAGTGATTCCGTCCAGATGGTTCAGCAAAATATGATGACACCATGGTGCATGAAGGTCAAGAACACCAAGCATAAAAACTGAAGGTTCAGCACACTTTGGTCCAGCGTGTTTAATGATAGAGCCAAGCTTCTGGACACTGGACCCTCAGCAGGGAAAATGTTTAACAAAAGAGAATTCCAGAGCTTGTAATGAAAAACATTGTTCCCATGGATACAACAGACTGATACAGAAAACAGCAAGAACATAAAAGTAATGGAAATGTTAGGAGATGTTATAAAGGGAAGGAAATGTTGTACAAACATTAGAAAGGCCATCATGAAGTGCAGTAAATCCTCAAGCACATCATTAAACTCCATATAGCATAATGTTCATATCAAAATTAGACGTAGCAACAGGGTAAGTTTCATTGTGTCTGATTGAAACTTTCTGCTCACTGATCCTTTGTTTTAAACTGTGTGTTTTCACATGTTTTATTTAACTTCCATATTTTTAAACCTGGACCCATTTTCTCATGTTTTTGTGTGACCAATCAGAGCAACAGGTTTTGAAATTGGTTCAGTGTTGGTAACATAATCTAATTAAAATAATAATGATAATCATAATATATATTTTCCCCTATCTTTTAAAGGATCTAAATCTATTCATTTTTTTTGCAATTTGTGGAACATTTCTTATCAAGTTGCTCATTGCCTTTCCCCCATGTTTTTGAAAGACATTGCACCAGTTTGCTTCAGGGTTTCGGGGTTTGAGGGAACAATTTAATGGTTTGCAGAAACATACAATGCCAACATTTTTCTCTTGCAACTTGGCTAGCCAAACATGACTCATGAGAGAGGTATTTCACGTGGCACACAAACATACATATATTGTGTTTGTGCAAACATCACGTCCCCTTCAAGCTTTAGCTCCCAGGATTAAGAAATAGTAGATCTGGGAGGTAACCTGTGTCTAATAACCCACTCAGATACACTTATGGCTGCTGAATGGGAAAAAGGGCAGACGGGACACTTACTTAAAGCTCAGCCCTGTGTAAGCCCATCTCCACTCCATTGTTGGGACGAGGTCTCAGGATTTCTGGAGGGCATCTGGTGGAATTCATGGTTCAGGTGACAGTTGTGGAGGTTTTGTTTGGCAGCTCACACCTTTCTCTCCAAGGCTGACATGATGTACAGGAGACCTAATTTCTAAACAAAGAGTGGTAGCCCCCGGCAGAAGTAGGGGGATGCGGCAACAAAAAAGAAAAATAAAACAAAAAAACAGCTCTTCAGAATTCATAACATGGCCTTTTGTAGGTTTCCTTACATAATAATTATGGCTGAAACAATTCAACAGGTGTTATGTAATGTCTTCAGCATATGGTCAACTAAAGTTCTCGCAAAATATTATTTAGTTATTTATTTACTTATTTGTAGTTTCCAGTGGATTTGCTCTGATTTTATTATAGTCCTGGCAGTTGGAGTTTAATATATTTTATGAAATTTTATTTCATCATGTCTGTGACCAACTGAGTTTTAAGAAAAACCTACAAACCCTATTTCTTATCATCAGGAAATAATTATCTGCAGTGGCTCTAGGAGTGAAAAAACACACAATTTTAGAAAACATTTCAGAAATCAGTGTTTTGTGAAATGTAATGCTTTCTGAGATGCTATTTTTCTAAAATATTGTGTTTTCTGAAAACTGCACTCTGAAATGGCATGTTTTCTGAAATGTAATGTTTAGTACAGTGCAGTGTTTTCTGGAAAGGTTGTTTTCTGAAGTGTCATTTTCTGAAATATTGTTAAGTTTTCTGAAACATTCTGTTTACTGAAATGTTATGTTTTATGAAATTTAATGTTTTTCTGAAAGGTTGTTGTGTTTTCTGAATTGTTGTTTTCTGAAATGTGGTGTTTTCTAAAATGTCATGTTTTCTGAAATGTAATGTCTGCTATAATGTTGTGCTTTCTGAAGTGTTTTGTTTCTCTGATAGGTCGTGTTTTCTGGAATGTCATGTTTTTCTTAAATGTCATGTTTTCTAAAATATCATATTTCTCAAATGTTGTGAACGTGTTGCGAAATGTAAAAAAAAATCAGTAAGTGATCTTGTCCCTTCGTATTGATATTCTTAAAATAGAACCCATCTACATTATGACACCTGCCTTAGAAAAATGAAGGCAGTTGAGGTCACTGCTGAAATGACATATTAAATTTATGGCTACTTGACACAATGTCCCTCTCGAACAAGGACACTCCATATAGGTTCACCTATTGTTCCAAGTCTGTTAGATGATCCGGTTGTTGGATCCAACCAGCTTGTGTTGCTATTCTGCCTTTCCCTTTCTTCTCAGTGGGTTTCCTGTGGACTGGTTTGAGCTGGAAAGGAGGCCAGTATAAATGGCTGAAAGTCATATAGGTAAGAGCAGACACAGAAAAGACATACTGAGAGACAGTGGTTGGGCAACACTCTGTAGTCATCCACACAAGGTAAGAAATAGCTCTTTAAAGAATCAAGTTATATAGATAATGTTGTTTTAGGTGCCAGTTTTAACTCTATTAATTCTGTTATTGATAGATTTTAGTTTTTTCTCTCATAGTTTCATATTAATTAGCTAACTAACCTTAAAAGTACTTTATGAATAGATTTGCCCCAGTTTACAGTGTATGCTTCACTCAGTGATGCAACAAACAGATTCCAAGGAAACCATCTGAAGTCCACACTTGAACAACATGTCTGTACCTTTGCAATTAAACACTCCAAGCTTTCTGAGACTGACAATTGAAATCCCTTGTAAGACTAATTTCATTATAATGCAGCTACTAATTAATATTGCATTTATTTCTTCACATGAAACTATCTGGCTGATGTTTGTCCTGTGTTTGAGGACTTAATGTCGGATTTGAAATATGAGTGTTCACAATTTAAATCTTCACAGCTCTTTGCATAGTTTTTAAAATATGTTTTTGATGCATTATTGAACGCAGGCCTTCACTTGTAAAGGAGTAGTTGTTGTTTTGCTCCTTTTACTTAAGTAAATGATTTGAGTACCTCGTCCGCATTTCTGGAGTGATCGGTAATGGAGTTGGTCTTGTTTGTACATTTATAGCATTTTGAGCTCTCCAACATGTTCCAGCAGAGAGGAGAACATGTTTGATTTCTCTCATCTGTCTTTATTCCAGCAGTTTGAGGACAATGTGGCTGGCCTTTCTTACATATCAGCTTGCAACACTCCTTCACACCCAAGCTCAACATGCTTGCATTGGACACTCCACATTCAGAAGTCCAGGTCAGTGACCCCCCCTTCACTTTCTGCTGCAACCCAATCAGCATCAGCACAGTGGCAGTCATGCTATCTGAGGAGGGGGTCTTTATCTCTGGGGAGGTGTGTTACAGCTTTGGGGAATTTGAAAATGGAGCTGCAGGCCTTATTCATCACTTGTCAGAACAATGTAAAACAAGCTCAGTGACCAGTGCTGGGGAAGCTACTTTAAAAGCATAGCTTTGCAAGCTACCAATTACTTCACACTCGAACAAGTGGAACTAAAGCCAAGCTACCCAAAGGTGAAAACGAGTTTGGTTAAGCTGCTCAGAAAAAGTAGTTCAAACTACTGTCTAAAAATGATCAATTTTACAATGTACATGTGGTATGGAATTATTACAAAATATAATACAAAAAATTAATTGCGTTTATTGCAAACAATTCCCACTTATTCGCAGGTCATTAACCTATATAAACCAAAAACATAAAACTATTCATGCAAATGTGCAAAGAATACCAGATTTGTTTTTGTGTACAATGTCCATCCTGCATAGGTCAAAGGTAAAATCACAGGCTTTGTCTGTGAACTCAGTCAGCGTCATTTATTAAGTATGGCCATAGCTATTATTCCCCAGGTTCAGATTTGGGAGGTTTATCCATATTGATGCTGTTTCTGTGTGAGCACTGAGCAGCTCCAGCCCTTTTGCACTTGCACTACACTGCCTGAGTACATTTTCTGCATTGCATTCACAGCGGTCAGGATGAAAGAAATTTGGGGCAAGGCTCATCAAATGGGGTTCAATTACAGTAGAGAAGTATAAAGTGTGTGTGTGAATGAATTACATGATTAGGTTTTTTGTTTTTAATACTAAGCACGTATAGTAATGTTACTGGATACTGGATAATATGTCAGGAAAAAGCAATGAAATGAATTGCAATTAAATAATGTGCGGTATCAACTATTTCAAAATCATGATACACTTAAAAGAAAGACTTTCTGGGTTTTAAAATATGGATTTCTTTTTATCAGGGGGGTAAAGGTAGGGAAGGGACCATGAATCTGATGTAGACTCTTTTTAGGACCTTTCTCAAGAACAAATTTTTGGGAAAAAAATTATGAAGATGAGGCTCATTGTCTATGGGAAACTTCTCCTCACTCCCCCAAATGCCCACTTCTTTTAAACCCCACACCTTCAGTTTGTAACACCTGCCTCCTTTTGAAATATAGTCTAAAGCCCAAGGCAAGATTTTTTTCAATCCCATCTAAAATTTTACCTCTACATCATGGGACTGTTTTCACAGGCTGAGTAGTACTCCTCATGACAAATAAAACTCAACATGTGTGAAATCAGTGGAGTGCTTTAGGAAGCCAGTTGTGGAGCAGTCTGCCCCTCAGCCACAGACTGAGTCATCTTCAAAATCCTTAAAGTTGATCCTGGTCTCATCCCCACTCTCTTCAGCCAACTCAGACATCGAGGTCCTCTGTGGCTCTCAGACAGTGGACCTCAACATCCTCCTATGTCCCATCTATTTTAATGGATACAACGAGTCACTGCTGTCCCTCAACTCAGAGCACTCTAAACACCAGTGTAAAGGGACTCCTGACTGGACGACAGACCCACCTGTTGTCAAATTCAACTTCTCCATCACAGAGGAGGGGATCACTGCCTGCTCCAGCACGCTGACCGTAGGTTATCTACTGTAAAAAAAAAAAAATTAAAAAAAAAGAAGAAATAAATAATCACTCAGCAAATGCTACTCACACAGCAGATTCTTACTCAACAACTTTAAACTCTTTTTCCACAAAGGTCACAGAGGAAGTGGGAACTGGAGTCTTTTCAGACTTCTCCACCGTCCAGTACATCAGCATCACAGGCATGATCTGCTCAAAGGACCCCGGCACAGGAGCCATCACCTATCACCAGGAAGTGATGTACAGGTTCTCCTGCCGCTATCCACTGCAGTATCTGGTCAACAACACTCAGATGAGCGTGTAAGTCTAGGCAGTAATTTTAAGATACATTGAGGGACACGCCCCCCAAATATTCAAATAAGCTCAAAATGTCCCAGAGAAAATTGATTTGCAGAAAGTGTCATTTCAAACCCACCAAATACCACCGCTTTGTCAGTCATTTCGGTGTCAGATACAGACACACAGAGGCAGAGGTGTGATATGCACTGGGCTGCCACAGTATAAAGAATGAGAAAGTCTGCATCGGGTGGGTTGGGAGGAGTGGTGGATAGGTCAAACAAACACCTGACTTTCACCCAAGAGCCTGCTGTGTTTGTTTCCCATGTGAAACCAAAAATCAGTGGCATAATTTTAATAAAGACAGTGTGCTAGTATGTGCAGCATGCTACGGCAGTGACATTTGCCACGTTATGTGTCTCATGACATGACATGGATGTTTTTTGTAAACATAACCACAGTTTATTTGAGTTTATTTTGAAAAGACTGAATACATAAAGAGCAAAACTGTTCAATTCCTGTAAAAAGGAAATGTATTTTGAAAATTAACAAGCATTTAACAAGCATCAATTAATTTTTGGGCACAAAAAACATGGCCCCTTTTAACATCTGTGAACATCAAAAGGGATGAAGGAGGCTTCCCAGGGTGTCATATTTTGACATTTTGAACACTGACGAAGCGGCGCTATTTGACAGATTGGGATGAAAACTCGTTGTAGGTACAGGCTACAGTGCATGCATGTCTTTCTATGTCATTATTTTCAAATGTACTTCCTTTATGCTTACTTTCAAAAGGTGAAAACTAGAGTGTAATTGAGTGTTACTTAGACTATATCACTGTAGTGATATAAGATATAAATGCCATGCCATGAACAATTGTCATAAAAGCATCATAACAAAGCTCAAAAAACGTTTCCCGTGCGGTCCTCAGTCATGTGCTGGCACCCTGTCATTAAAATTTTGATAACTGCTGATCTAGAATTTTTGTTTCAAAATGCTGTAATGCAGTTAATATGGTCAGTTTAGCTGTTCATTTTCAGTGTAGATTTAAATTGGATCCCCCATGTCACATCTGACTCAGCGTAGGCAACGCTGACCCAGTTCCATGGTTGAGTCAGCTGTTACCTTATCACTTGCAGATAGTTAACATGGTCTGTGAGGTTGTAGGTATTAAACAGCAAGATCTGTATCACCGTTCTCTCAACAGAGCTGTTTCAAAGGCTCGAGTCATTTTAGAGTCCCCTCCTTCCTCTGAAGACTGAGAGCATCAAAGGCCAGGTCTGACAGGAGGAGACTGTTTCACATCTCATGTCTTTAAACTGAAATACTCAGGATGATCAGTCTCTCGTATTAAGTTCACGGGTAACCACTGTGATGTTGTTTTAACCACGAATGATGGCTGGGCATAATACAGAGTCAATGTTGTGCTGTCATTTATGTACTTTGTTTTGTGTCAGCTTGTGTGGTGAGTTTTAGAATATGTTTTACATGTTACATTTTATAACATGTTTTATGTTCAAGTTTGTTCTGTATTTCATGTCTGTATGACAAATTTGGGACAATAAAGTTGGAGTTAAAGTTGAAGAGCACTAACTCAAAATTAATCAACAGGAAATTATAAACAATAACCTCAATACACTAGACAATGAATTTCACTGGATCTAGATGAATTTAACGGATCACAGTAGCCATGTGATGAGGGATATTAAAACAAAAGGTGTGTGTCAGATTAAATCAATAGAAATGGGCAGCATAGAGGGGAAGTGTGTTTAGGTATGGATAGTAAGCATTGAATCATGTTTCTGATTTCTTATATCAAAACATGTTTGCGCAAAAAAAGTTGACTGTGGATGGATGAACTTCAGCTCAGCTTGACTATATCTAAAAAAGTGTCAAGTTACAATATGTGGGAACGCCTCAAGGAGCAGCCAGCGTCATCACAGGTGTGTGTTTCTCTCGTGTCTAGTTTCAGAAGGGCTTGAGTGTGCTCCTCGTGTATCAGATTAAATATGACCTGGTTTGGACGACTTGGGTTTTTTCCCGTAACAATTTCAAGCTGCTGAAAGAACATTTCTTTGTCCAACAGGTCTGGGGTCAGCCTGGCAGTCAAAGACAATAATGGGAGTTTCATCAGCACACTGAGCATGGGACTCTATGCGGTAAGGAGAGCGAGGTGATGACAGTGAGTTGCTTACGTGACTGGCTCACTGTTAGAACAGGAAGCGTCACAAAAAACAATGTGGCCTCCAAAGTGGCATCATCTTACCTTTCAGATGTCTTCCAAGTTTAAGGATGTCTTCCAATCAAGGAAACCATTCACAAGAAAATCCTCTCCAGTTCAAAGGAATCTGGAGCTGTGTGTTTGTCACACAGGACATCAACTCACACATAATCACAACATGTCAAGGATGATACAATTAGATTTATGGATTCTGGCAAATGACTAGTGGAAATAGACTAGTATAGTGTACTGCTGAGGCAATCAGGGAAAAGGATAGAAGGTGAGGTAGTGGGAGGAGCAGGTCAGGCGGTTGGACTGGCGGAAAAGACGTTATTAGACGGAAGGCTGGGAAATGAAAAGAGATTTAGTCCAGTCCATTTTCTGTAACTGCTTAGACACATAGACAGACAAGCATACATACACACATTCACACCAACGAACAATTTAGAGTCACCAGTTAACCCAACCTGTATGTCTTTGGACTGTGGGAGGAAACCAGAGAACCTGAAACAAAACCAAGCTAACATGCACACACTCCACACAGAGAGGCCCAGACCAGCCAGCGGGTACAAACCCAGAGTCCTCTTGCTGTGAGGCGAAAGTGCTCATCACTGCAACAGCATGGCAAAGCCAGGCAGAATATGTGAGTTAGAGATCAGGAGGGAATCATTACACACATTATACCTCAGTTGTATAATCCATACAAAAAACAAAGTGTTAATATGAAAATTGATGGTTTAATGTGGAGTCATGTGCTGGACTGTTTCAGTGTTTTCTGTTTTAGTGACTTCCTGTCTCTCTGGAGCTGATTTTCTTGTCCAACTCTGGTTAAAGCAAAAATAGTGTATTCGGGAACTTAAAACATTTCATGTTGTCCATGTTACTTTCTGTTACTTTTATTATCAGCCTGATGGGGGCACTATAGTTAAAGTTCAATAAGGAGTTAAAACCATGTGTCAAAGTTTGATGAAATATCCCTCTGTTTACATTCTACAAATCTGCCTCCAAAACCACTTAAGTGCACCTGACTTGATTTTCTGCCATTTTGAATTATTTGAAAATTACATTTTTGACATCTCCTCCTAAAACATAAGCCCAATTAGACCAAGCGTATCAAATTTATCAAAAGCTTGTTGGTCTATCTCTTGATTAATCTCTATGCATTTTGAAAATATTGACAGGTGAGCCGTAAAGGAACATTGCTCAGCACATTAATAGACCTGACTTTTCAACTGTTGGATCAATTATTATGAAACTTGTATGACACTTCTACATAAGAACCTGTAACATACCTTAAAAGTTTCATTCAAATCAACCATTAGGGGCGCTACAAATGCCAAGCATGGGCGAATAAATCAGAAATAGTTTGTCCAATTCTTATAAAACTCACAGTATATGTTTTATAAGGATGTTGAACCACATGTGCAAAATAATATTGAAATCGCTCTAAAGGGGGCACCACTATTTCCAAACAAGTGTATTGGCCTGACACACAATTTAGCCATAAATCAGCGAACATTTGTCCGAACATCACCAAACTATGTGGATATTTTTAATTAAGCTGTTGAAATATGTCTCCAAAAACTGAAATTGAAATTCACCAATAGGGGGTGGTGGTGTTGCCAAAGAATAGTGTTGCCCCATACAGATTTTGGCTGTGTCTCAAATCGCGTACTTCTGTACTTACACTTAATATTTTGAGTGCATAAGTGCGGTCACACTGAGAAGTATGGAAAAATGCAGTGCATTATGAGTACCTGGATGGTGCACTCAAAACGATCAAGAGGTTGAGTGTGGAACTATGGACACTTCTCGCCCTCAATGGTCGCCATCTTGGCTAAGTAGCAGAAGGGGAAGGACCACTTTTCAAACTGGAAATGGCGTCAGAGGACTGTGCGACCATGAACAGCACTGCACTGTACAAATATACATGTGTTTTTTGCACTAAGCACCACTGTACTGTTGTCGGGTATAAGCAAGCAGTATGTTTATTGGGTTTAGCAGTCTGTCTGATTATCCTTAACTTGTTAGTTATCTTTATGCAGACGTTGGAAACTGTCAGTGGTTTTGATCCTTCACAACTGCCAGCTTTTAACCCCAGAATTGTTGCTTGTAGCTTTATTTTTATGATTCTAATTACTTGACAGAGGTTGAGGGTTGAGGTTGTTGAATCTGGAACCACTGCTACTTGTTATATTCCACTCCTCTCTTTCTTTCTGTTCTTTCTAATGATGAAAATACCGTTATATAGAAATGTTTAATTAAACTGTAGCCCTCACACAACAAAATTTAGCAGCATAACCCCTCCTGTGGCCATCCCCTGGTGTGGAGAGATGGGTAGTTATAATACTGATACTGGAACTCAAAGCACTCTGTGAAAATGGCTGACATATATCACCATCCTTCCCTCTCTTTTGTTATTGGTTCTAAAGGATAATGGTTACTCCTCCATGCTGAACATCCCGGCAGGAGGCCTGGAACTAAAGACAAGGATCTTTGTACAAGTGAAGGCGTCCAACCTCACTAGCAGGTACTTCACACAAGTTTTAGCAACAGAGGTATGCTGATTGTCTTTTTTTATTCTAACATAACAAGTATTTGCTTAATAAAGAACATACTTACAGTTCAATACTAAACATCTGGTTAAAAAATGGTGCTGTGTTTGGTGTGCATGTTAACCCAGGGATACACACAGGCTTCCCTAATGAAAATTCTAGTGGTTTTTCCAAAACTCAACATGTGCCAGTATCCACAGGTAGAGATTTTCCAGTCCCGATAGATACAGTCTCACCTAGAAAATTGGAAACCATGACTATCTCTATCAGTCTGTGCTGATACCAAAATGCATTGCAGATTCAACGTGCTCCTGGACCGATGTTACGCCACAACCTCGCCTTTCCCTGTCAACACCACTTCTCACGATCTCTTTGTTGGGTGAGTTACAAGCATACAGAGATGAAAAGTGAAACAACTTGATTTAGATTCAGAAAAAAAATTCAAAGCTTTTTGACAAAGACATATTATTTTAAAAAAAATTAGGTTATACTATATACAGTATAACTTGTCTACTATAGATCTTCCAGGTAGATGATCCATTCAGAAAAATCTCAACACTTTTGGTCTACTTCTTAGGGTTCGTGTCATACATGTATATCATACAAACATGAAGTTTAAGTTATTTATGCATAAAAAAAACTTTAAAAGGAGGATGGTCACATTATCAATCTGTTTTATTGGTAAAAGCAACTGTGAACAAGGCCTATGCAAAGAATCTCAGAATCTTTGTCAAACTGAAACCTGGTAGAAAACTCTGCAGAACAGGACACAACAAATCCTCATTTGTCTTCTTCAAGGTGTAACCGGGATGGCCAGACAGTAATGGACATCAACGGAGCGCAGCAGGAAGCCCGCTTCTCCTTCGAGGCTTTCCGCTTCGTCCAAAGCACAGACGATACTCTCTCCACCTACTATGTACACTGTGCCACCAGGCTCTGTGTGAACACCTTCTGCCCCAACCTCATTCAGGTCAGATTCTGCCCTCAGGTGCAAAACCACAGATCACAAATGCAAACCTTCCACCAGACAAGAACTTAAATATAAGTCAATTCTGCGAAACCCTGCTTTTTGTTGAATGACTTTTATTTTCAAATTCCTGCTTTCTGCAGTATTTATACATGGCAACTACAGTATGGTTAAGGCCCATCCGCCATGGGCGGACTATGATACAATGGGCCCCTGGGCACAGAGATGCAAAGGGCCCCACCTCCTCTCCTACATGACATACAGACTTTGTGGTGGTTTTGCATTTCTTTGTTGTTGTCATGCATCTTTAGTGGTTTTGTGTCTCCTTGTGTTTGTTTTGTGACCCTCTGAGAAAAACTCTTTGTCTTTTTAGTCATTTTGGGTCTCTTTTGTTGGTTCTTTTTGGGTCTTTTTGTAGTCATTTCAGTCTTTCTGAGGTAATTTTGTGTCTTTTTTGGTTGTTCTGTGTCACACTGTAGTCATTTTGCGTCTCTTTGCGGTACTTTTGCATCTATTTGTGGTCTTTTTGATTCTCTTTCTGGTTACTAAGTATCTTTTTAATGACATTTTGGGCCTCTGCCTGGTATTCCTGTTCAATAATCCATCCATGGACCAGATGCAAACTCCCGGTCTCCTGCTACACCCCAACCTCCAGACCCTTATCTTCTGCATGCATACAGGGCACACTACCTTCTTCCATCCTGTAGCACAGAACGTTTGCATTGGATGTAAATCTTGAGGAGCAGATTCGCCCTGCTATCCGTGCTCGGGGATACTGAACTGCAGAAATGATGTCATGCTATGGATCTAAATATAAAGTTTTAATATTCAGCAGTTGGTGTATTTTCATGGAAAGCTGTCACGGCAATCTGAAGTCTCAAATACTCAGCATAGGGTTCTGTATTTCTGCTAGAAAACTGTTTCAACCAACGTAACAGTCACCTGATTCCCCTACAGAACTGCACCAGCAGCACCAACTCCAGGAGGCGCCGCAGTGCCAACAACAACCAGGGTACCACAGTGAGTGACATGGCCACTGTCAGCTCAGGCCCCATCATTACCCGCTCAGACAGTGGTGAGAATGTGAATGATATATTCTGCCTCAAAATCCAGAGATACTCAAGTGACAAAGGCACAGTCATGCATTTGCTGAATCATATCTGTCACACATCAGTCTGCTGAACTGAGGGTTTCTGTTGTCCTCCCACAGGGTATCACATGGCTTCTGGAGGTATGTATACACTTTAAACATGACTTTATTCCCTGCATTCCTGTATTTTTGTCAAATTAAACAGGTGACAAGAACATTGGACAAAAGCATCATTTGGTTAGCCTCATTGTACAGTTTGGTGCTCCAAGGGAATAATAACAGTGGGGGATTTGTCCAGAGTGAAGGGTCAGACAAAGTATCCTCGCCTGGTAAAGGTAAACTGGGGCCTCGTGTTGGAGCCTGTCCTGGGAGGGGAAGTTGCAGCTGAGCACATTGGTGGGCTTTGATTCAGACAACCATCCAGGCTTTTCAGACAGTCTCTGCTGGAAAAGATTCGTAGTGCTGCAATCACTTGTTCACTTGAGTGACAGCAACAGTTGCAATAGTCAGAAAGGTGCGAAGCAGGGCAGTTTCTGAAGTTGACACGCCAACAGACAGTTGTGATGTATATTAGTGCCATACGCATTAAGAACAGGGTGTCAGACAGCGTTCATCGATCTGGCATCATACTGATGCCCTAAGATGCAAGGCTATTAAAGGAAGGCTGGGACACAGTCTTTGACCCCATGGGAGCTATGGGGTATGACACGTGTGATGTAGCTGGTGCTGCGATGTTGGAGGGTTACAGCAGACGTGTTAGAAATAAAGGGATGGAGTCCGCTCAGGTGCTCTTTGGTTGCACTCTTTATAGCAGTGCACTCATCCTGACAGAACTTTTTGGGAACACTCGAATGGATGGTGGCTGATATATAATAAAAAGTTTTTAAATAGAAAGCATTTGTTCATGGTCTATTTGTAGCACAGGGACAGCACAGACCAGGGTCTAACAACAACACAGCTGTGCTCCATTTCAGATTTCCTTCATTTTCAGGCTGGTTTTGTGGATTTGAAGCTCCATGTTGTGCCTGGGGCACGTCCTTTATCAATGATACTCGTTACCTGGAAAAAGATATACTTGGAAAAAGATATACATTTCTTCCCTGTTCCAAACCCAAAATCAAACCCTGAAAAGTGTAGGGTTAGCTAGCAGGCTACTGAAGATATAGCCTACTGAATGTATACACATGCTGCTTTTGCTTTTTAATGATTATAAGACTGAAAAAAAGGCCGACCCTGCTGTACAGGAACCAGTGAAGGGAAGCAGGGAACCTTTGCTGATATTCGACCAGCTGTGTCATCGCATCGTGTGCAGATGAATGTTGTTTGACTTCCCCGGTCCAGCGGCAGGGGTCCAGGGGCTGATACGGGGGTGAAGCCAAACACTTTTCATCTGCACACACTTAGATGTCACACAGCTGGTTGAATATTGGTGAAGTTTATATTTATATTCATTGTCTTCTGTTGTGAGTGGTGTGATCTGTAGCATATAGTTAGTCTTTAGCTTTTAACTATCTTTGTCTTTTTAACCTGTTGTTGCTGCTGAGTCAATTTGACATCCTGGATATATCCTTCGAGCACATTTATAGACCCCTCTGTCTGCTTCTCTCTGGATTTGCTATTTAATTTTTCCAAAAATATGTTAAAACTTCTATAGCGAGTGCAGTTAGTTACAGTTTGGGCTCCTTGCTTACTCCAACAGCTTGTCAGACCGCCACAAAGGGGCGAGGTTTAGCGAAAGATCAATTCTCAACTCCATCTTTATCGTTCGTGTAAAAGATATTCTAATCTGAAGCCAATTGTGGATGTCTTAGTGAAATTAATCAATCTTCCCCAAGTTCTATGACAGTGCACCAGCTGTTGTACCCGAATGATATGATGCAATGTGACACTGTGACCCAACCTTCATTTAATAGCTTTGCTTAGATGGAGGCAGTTGAGGCAGTAAATCTGATCAGGATATCTACTGGCTGGATTCCCGTCAAGGTTGGAGAACATATAGTACCTGAGGAGAGATGTCTCTCTGCCAACCAAAACCTAGATAAGCTGCCAAAAACAAAATGGATAGAAGGATCCTAAACTTTTGTCCGTCACCTTGCCTGTGTACACATACAGTATGTATCATCAGAAAAAAAAAATTGACTTGAGAGTTAGAGAAATACATAACAGATACATAAATGTTTTACTTTAACACATTTCCATCATGTTCATCAGTGTGGAAAGTGTACGATGCTCTATATGGTCTAATCCACTGTGTGTCTTTGATCTCCAGGTGCTCGGCAGACTCATTTGAACAGCACCGTGCTGGCTGTTTCAGTCGTAGCAGGCATCGTTGGAGCCATCTGCCTTACTCTGGTGGCTTTCATTGTTTACCAGAAGCACATTTCCACAATCGGCCCCCCTAAGATGATTCTGCACCAACAAGAGTGACAGAGAAAGCTTGGAAAGGATTTTGTCCTGTTCCATTCACTAGTACAGTACGGTTTACAGAACAGGTTCCTTGAAATAAGATATGAGAGAGAGAATACCAGAAAAGTGTGTTTTCTATTTGAGTCTATCAAGCCTTGAAGAAGAACAGATGTAAACAGGACATAAGAAAAGAGCCTCATGTTCACTGTTGGGTATGCTTCAGTGAATAGTTAATACTCCCTCGCCAACAAATCAGACAAAAGCAGCAGCACTGTACACTCAGTACTATACTTGTAGCCTTGCACACCACTTTTGGTTTTGTATTCATTTGTATACATTTTATATTTGGGGAATAGAATTGAGGTCAGGGATTTTTTGTTACTAAAGCAGTGTGATGGGTCCTATAGCTCACATTCATTGAGCTTTCAGTGGGTTTTTTTGTATACTTTTATAACTTTTAAAGGTTCTTACGTTTTTGTACTTTCGTTTCTAAAAAGGTGTTTGACAAAATGAATGTTTATTATTTATGGTGACTTTTGATGGTCTTTATTACAATCCTTTCAGAAGATGTCACAAATCTGATGTATAAAGCTACAATAATGTGCTTTTATACTGGTATTTTTAATAAAGTATATTCATTTGTCAGCATGTTTTATTCTTTCAGTAGTACTTGAAGCTGAATTTGACATTATAGTCATTTGGGAAATAGTTTCTTTAGTTCGCTCAATGCAGAGAATCTGTCATACAAGGAGCCGAGGCTCTCTATAAAGCCTGGGAGACACATGAAGTTATGATCTGGAAGTGCACATGTTTATAAATCCATGACACACAGGGGGTGAACTCTACTGCCCCCCCAGCCTCTGCTGCTTATTTGTGAGCTTCACTATAGCTGAGTGCTGGACACAGTATGATGTCAGGACTAATCCTCAGACAGGGCTGCAGGTGGCTAGCCTGCATTTCCCCAGTGCATTTAATCAAGCTGACCTACTTAAGTGCAATTTTAAGATACTTTATGTTGTACTTCACTTGAGTATTTGTATTTTTTATGACTTTATACTGTTACTACATTACATTACTATAAATACTACATTTCAGAAGGAAATATTGTACTCCACTACAATATCTGTCAGCTATAGATACTGGTTACTTCTCAGATTTACATGATACATGCATGAAATACCACACATGGTTGAAGAGTAAACCACTGGTTCCCACCCCTTTGGCTCATGAACCCTCACAAAAAATCAGAATCTACTTCTTGGCTTCTTGTCACATTTCAGAGGTCGAAGTGTTGTCATCAGTTTCAGAGATGCTTTAGAAACATGGTTTTTCAATAAGAAGCCCAGGCTATTATTTGCTTAAATCGCTGAACTTACCAGGCTTATATTTGGGACAAGTCATAGTGTCATTGTCATCATATTATTGTTTATTTGAACTTGTATGAATATTACTTGTATAAAATTAGGCTTTGAATAACATATCAATTACAAATCATTCATTTGCTCCGACAGACAGCACATCAGAGAGAGAAAGTTATGACACTCATTTCACGGCACCAGAGGATTACTGCACACAGCATATCGACACAACACTTTATCCTGTTTTAAAACAATATTCATAACTTGTATTCATTTTTTATTAAAAGCCCTTTTGATTATTTTGATTGTTGGACCCTTACAGACTAAAATATGAATATAAATAACTTATGGGTGAATTTATGACAGCTTCAGAGGTAGGAACTCACTACTTGCTTTTCCTCATGCTGGAAAGTCTGAATGAATTAGGGTCTTCTCTGGTGCTCATGGTTTCAGTAAAATGAACTGAACTATTGAACTGTGGAGAATCCAACCGAGCTAACGATCTCCGTGTTGGCAAAAGTTACAACAATTATATTTGTATGTGCGATCTAAACAGCTGTCTAAGGTTAGCTTTTGTGGGTAACCAGCAACCAGGTGGTTTCATACATCCAAAGAACTTCTATGGATGGAAATGAACTGAAATTATTATTTCAGTGTGTGCAAAATATATTAACTTTACAGATGTCACTACTGGACTAATGTGAAACAGTGAATAATAAACTATGAATATAAAGGAGTACAGCATAGCTTAACAACTAATAACACGGTCGTCTGGCAAGGACAAATCTACATGATGGATGCGTGTTGTAACGCCTGACCTTTAAAGTAAGATTAGCTAATCACATGAACTCATTAACAAAATGACAATAAAATTAAAAACAAAAAAAGATCTTTTATTAACAGTTTAGAAACACAACATTGTTTGCATCTCCCATTCCTGCCTTTTTTCTTCAGTTCCCCCCTTCAAATAATCCAGAGTGCTGCAAACACAGACACACACAGCTGACCCAAAGTCCTGATCCAAGTCCCCCCCACCCCGCTGCCTGTTCTAACGGGAAAAATGGAGCCAACATCTCAGCAAGAATCTGCACCACAGGGCATGTCGAGGTAAAGAACAGTGACGACACTAACACACCGCCTCTTCTACAACGTTTAGCAGCTTATGAGACTTTGAAAACATGGAGTTTGTCACTGAAACACATTCAAGCACTTCTCAAAGGTTGTATTGGCATCAGTTGGAAAATTACATCATTAGTCATTTTGGTTTATCAAGCCGGATCAGAAAAATGATAGGAGGCAGATACATGGAGACACTCTGTAAATGTTGAATGATCGCTGTTTGGCAGCTCAGTTTTAAAACTAGTTCAGTGTTACATACAGGAGCAGTCAATCAACTCTAACTGCTACATGATGGACCCAAACATGCTGCCTTTGTTGCTCCGTCAGGCGAGGTAATCATGATTCTATTCAGCCAATAATTAGGTGAAAAAACAAACAAAAAAAACAAATGAACAACAGGGGGTGTATAATGTTGGATGTTATCATGTTTCATCAAATAATTAGACTGAAAAATTACATGCACAATAAGTGACTTAACACTAATTGACACCCTTGGTAGTTCTGCTTTGAAACAGGTAGTTCCACTATTTGCACGTTCATACATGATGCACATTTCTGGAAGCATTTCTGGTCAAGTATAATGTCAGCCATCATTCTCTATAGTAAACATGTTAGTAGAATTTAGTCATTCTGATTTAACAGCCACTTCTGAGTTGTTGCTTCTGTATCATGCCAACACATTCTCATTCACAGGGTGTCAAAAACGGCAGCCTGGTCCGAGACCCTTTGGCTTCTGTTACCTACGCTCAAGGCACTTTACAGTGTGTGTATGAGACACATCCGCTTTCAACTAACTTCAATGTACTCCCGTTCGCAACAATAAGGTAGTAAAAAGAGCGAGAAAGTCTGAGTTATTGAGGGTTAGTAGATGGGTCAAACATACACTGACTTTCACCCAGGAGACTGCTGTTTGTGTCCCGTGTGAAACCAAGTCAACTTGAGTTTCTTTTAGCCATGTAATGTGGTTAAAGTTACAGAAAATGAATGATCTTTATCAAAGCCTAACCAAGCTGTTTTGTTGCCTAGCTCTAAAGTTGTTCTGGCCGTGAAACCTACACTTACTGTGAAGACGGAAGTTTATTTTAAAAGGCACTGTAACATGTGATGAGCGGAAACCGACAGGGAAACTAAAACGTCCAAAAGTAATGTTACGGTGGTACCTAGAGCATCACAGTTTGAAGCATAGGGCCACTAACCAAGCTGCTGTATGGAGTGAGAATGTGTTGACCATGCTGCCATATTTATAGTTAATATAATGATTCACCAGGTTAAAGACATTTTCCATTCTAATCAGCTGACTGATATTTCAATATAGTTTTAAACATACTGTATGTAAATTAAATGCTTCTGCCACTTCACCATGTATGCCTACAAATTTTATATTATATGACCAATTTAAATCTGGATTGGGACCAAAAAAAAAAAAAAAATCCATGAGAATCCTTCAAAGGACTCTGACCAACCCCTCACCCACCATTGTGATCAACACCATTAAGTAGTGCACTTACTCAGCGGCCATGAAGAGTCAGTAAAGGTGCAGGTGTTAGGACAAATACTAATCTCACATACACACGCCATGGTTGAGCACACAGTGCAGAGAACAAAGCAGGACGTAAAATTCTTGACAAACCAGAGTAGAACAGCACACAGCCTTGTCAGATGTCCATATAGTTAGAATATGGCCAAGCACTGCTGATGTCAGATGTGATCATCTGTTGGATGTGAGAAGGTATTCTGTCTGGACCTGCACCGATAACGTACAGATGCAGTCTTGGGGCTTTATTTTTGTTGAACTGCTTCTTCGTGGTGTTTAAGTGCCCGCTGCTTACAGAATCCATGAAGGACAAAAGAGATGAACAGCACACGAGAGGAAGGGGGGGGCGGCAAGATGAGTGGTCTCCAATCCTTATCCAATCGGCTTCCAGCAGTTCAATAAACAAGGACATAAAGACAAAAAATAAAGAAAAAACAAACAAACTGAAAAAAAACAGAGAGTGAGAAGGAACTTGAACATTTATACACTGTCAATAAATAGAGTGATTTTTTTCCCCCAGTTCCAGCTGTTATAATTCATCCTCTATGTGGGCCTTCTCCGTTGGTCCTGGAAATGAGGACAGAGAAGGAAAAAAATGAATCAAGGAACACTTTATTGAGGTAAACTTTATTATCCCAAATAGGGAAATTGGGTGGTCAAGGTGCAGAAGTACAATAACCAATTCTAACAAAGCAAAATACAAACACAGCTAATTCATCAACCAGTCTATGCTACTAGTGCTGAGACACTCTGGCCCATGTTTATAGATTCAATAAAGGCACACAATAAGCTACTGTTGAGGTTAGCTGAGACTGAATCACTGCAATATTTGAAAGGCCTTGGCTGGATGTAAAACCACAAATACAGACCTGGCTCGTCATTTTATCATCTTTGCTGGTGTTAAAATATTCACATCTTACTATGAAGCATTCACATCATTCTTGAAATGTGAGACATCAATTACCCCTATATGTATGCTCTATTGCAAAGCCTGGGCAGTCATTTTTAACATCTGAAATATCAGTGAGAGAGGAATAGGGCTGCCACTAATGATCATTTTCATTGTCGACTAATCTGTCGATTATTTCTTTGATTAGTCGACATCATTTCATCGAAAAATGTGTTAAAATGTTGAAAAATGTCGTTCTGTCTCGCCCAAACCCCAAAATTACATCATCTAATGTCTTGTTTCTTACTCACGCCAAATGGTTTAAGTTCACTGTCAAGGGAGAGTGTGTAAAGCTGCCAATATCTGAACATAAGAAGCTGTAGTAAGAGTATTTTGGGGTACTTTTATATGAAAAATTACTCAAACCCATTAGTCGACTACTAAAATAGTCACCGATTATTTTAATAGTTGATTAGTCATCGATTAGTCGACTAATTGTGGCAGCCCTAGAGAAGAATGAGCTTTGGCTTAGTGTACATCAGTTTCAGCACCGACAGCAGACTGCTACCTTCTCCTACTATGATAAACCTGAAATGGTGAAACCACATTTTCATCTTGTCAAAATGTAAAACAAATGCTCATCAGGATGAGAGGAGAATGTAATGCAACATTTTAATGTAATAGATAATACCACATTGTCATGCGCTTTTGAACAGAGGGGTGTACCGAGAAGCGAGATTAATGGGAAAAGGTTTCAGTGTCAAAGTGGTGGCTCTCCCTCTCTGGTGGCTAGATTGCCATGGTAACTTATGCTGCATGGCTCACCTGCTCAGGGGGAGGTTATGATCAGAGTTTCTGACTGAAATCTGCTGAAAGGTGCCTTTTACTAAGCAACTGCTTTGGAAATAACGTCACTCTACAGTCATAGTAAGCCTCAATTAATATGAAATCACCTGATCGAGTTTCTTTGAGCTCACCGCGATCATTTCGAATATTTGTTGGATTTCACAATTAAGGGAATTTAAAACCAATGTTACAAGTGTGACGTGTGAAAAAGCGAAATGCATCGCCTGAAATGAAATCTTGGAACCAATTGTTGATCATCTGACAACAATTTAACTTTATGCATTAGCTTCTTCTTTTTTGAGCTTTCTTGATTTCCTACAGAGTCTCCCCTAAGGGGTGCAGCAGTGTGTTTGACAGCTCTAGGGGATGTTATGGTGGAGTTTTAGTTGCCATTCAGCTTCTCTGATTAGATAATTCACATAAAGATTTTTAGATGGAAACAAGGAGGAATAGCTCAGTGAATAGTGCGAGTGTAGAGTGTGTGGTCGAGTAAGACAGAGGGCATGATGGTGAATGTGCTCAGCAGACAGACATCGCAATTATCTGCATGACATTTAATCACCAACTAAAATTCATGGTTACAACAGCCTTACTATAAACTGAATAACACAAGTATATTCAGTTTACTGTCATAGAGGAGGAAAGGATCCAGAAAATATTCACAATGAAGAAGCTGGAATTTTGATTTTTTTTATTCTTTGAAAAATTACTCCAACTGATTAATCAATTATCATATTAGTTGCCAACTGATTTAATAGTATATATATATATATATATATATATATATATATATATATATATATATATATATATATATATGTATGTGTGTGTGTGTGTGTGTGTAAAAATATATCAAACAAAGAATATGAATGCCTCTTTGATTTGGCCTGAAACTAAACAGAGCTGTAGAAGTTGCAGTTATCATGTTAGAATAAACAGTAGGCACTGAGAGTGCATTGAGTGATAAAATATATTAACTTAAAAATAGACATAATTTATTTAGAGCAGCAGTGTTGCTTTTTGCTATAATATTTTTTTTATATTCTTTATACTTGGAAGCAGACGGCACATGATGAGTGAGTTAAATGATGCAAAATGCCTCTTTTGATAGGACACACAGAGCCTGAGGCAGAAAGCCTGGGATATCAAAGCAAGTTGACAGCCATCATCGTGGTGCCATTTATCTCTGATTGAGCCTTTAGGTTTTGCCTAGGTTGGTTAAGGCAAAGAAAGCCTGTCCCTGTCAAACCTGCTTCGTAGTTCACCCCTCTGGAGGATGAATGAGCTTGTAGTTGTACTGAGGGCTATCATTCACTGACTCACACCTCACCTGGACTTCACATTCTTACTGGATAAAGTGACAGAATGATGACAAGTTAATGTGATCCCTGACAATATTCTAGCAGTAATGCAATGTCCCATTTGTGTTGAGACTGCGTCAGTTAAAAGTTCATTCATTTCAGTGGTGAGTTCTGAGCCTGTAGTTTAGTGTTGTATTAGACCTAATTTAATGTGTTACAATTATTTTGTCCACCCCCTAAAGTTCTCCGGCATCATCACCAACAGGTAAGGCAGACCGACCTGTAGTTGTTGTTTCTTCTGTGGGCTGTGATTGGCTGTCTGAGTCTGTGTGTAAAGTGCTCTCTTCAGTGGGCGGGGCTTCGCCCGGCTGCACCTCCTCTGGGCTTTCTGCATTTGAATAAAAGAATACACGGGACATTATTGTAAGCATTATTACAGTTCAATTTTGTTTCTGGTTCACAGGGGAACAATAATAGTCACATGTGACCCACCAGTCTTTGTGTCCGTGCTCTCCTCTGTGGGAGGGATGACTTTCTCCTCCGCTGTGCTGTTGGCCTTGCTGCTTTTCTCTGAGCTGGTGCTGTTCTTGGCTTTGGCTTTAGCTTTTGGCTTGGCAAACTTGGCCTTGTTGAGCAAGTAGTTCACCTCTCGATCCAGCAGGGCCAGCTTAGACTCAATGTCTTTGGACAACAGGATGGGCCGCTCCTTTGGAGAGCGTTTCTCCTGCTCTGCTACCGTCTCATTCTTCCACGTCTGGAGTAAACAAAGACAATTTTACAACTTAAGGTCAGTTATCTTAGAGCCTCATTTATGCCTAAAGAGGATACCTATAATCAATTCATTATACCAAAACATATTGAATTAATAATACTATATTATTATCAATACAGCAAAATAACCGCAATATTTCTGTGTGGCAATATTGTATTGTCACACAGTGCCAAGTATCGATATTTTAATAATATAAAGTATCAATATTACAAATACAAATTAAACTTTAGGTAGCCTACTAGAATAATATAATCTATTGTTTTTCAGTCCACTAGATACATATTGCTGCTGCAAAAACATGGCTGAAGTGAGATGAACAAACTGAAAACTTAATCTTATTGGATAAAACAGATACTGACAAAGTTTTCCTCTGAGGACATTAATTAACATTTAAAAAAAAAAAAACAGTGATAAATCACAATAGATTTTAAAAACACTCAGCTCTCACTCAAGTCACTCAGCAACACTAAAACTCAGCATATCGCAACATATCTAAAATCGCAATAATATTGAATCGTGACCCAAGTATCGTGATAATATCAGATCATAGATTCTCTGGTGATTCCCACACCTAATAACTACATCGCTTTATAATTAATACATGTTCAGACAAGCTTAATATGTGCTTATATGTGATGCTATGTACAGTATGTATGCAATTCAAAGATAGCACCACATTTTCTTTCAAACTAATTTGGTCACGGATACTCAGATTTGGTTCAGTTATAAGGCACTTGGGGCAGAGCTGTGAGGCTGTGATGTACAGGCATAGAGACACCTCTGCGTAGGAATGTGCGTTCAGTTGCGTGCCATACTTCTCGCCTTTCTATCAAAGATATTAAGCCCACTCTGGCCTGCACTCTTGCAAGCAGTGGTCAACATTTTGGCTACAAAGGCCACCTGCTGTAAAGATCATGAAAAACGCTGCATGTATTATCAGTTTCTTTTTGGAAAGCCTAAATTTTACATATGAGAAAACAGAATTGCAAAAATAGTTTGGAAACAAAAATATTTTTCCATACACTTTTTTATATTTATCCAGATCTGATTTAGGAATATGGTCTGTTGATGAGCAACACTATGGTGACAACTCCCAACCATTACTCCCCTGTCCTGAATTTTATCCAACTGGTCACCATATTCAACACATACCGTTGTCTCATTGATCACTTTCTCCAACATATTCAGCTCGACTTCAGTGAAAATTTGGTCATCCTCTGGAATCATTTTGGCACTCCTTTGAAAGCAAAAGAAAAATCAGTCAGTACAAAAGCCCTTGCCCAACACCAAATCTTTACATCTCCAGCTTCTTCCCACCTTCCTTTCAACACTCACCTCAAAAAGAAGCTGGAGGTGTTGAGTATGCTGTCCAGGGCAGCCAGCCGGTCCGGCCACTTACGTCGCTCCTCCACCCTGAAAAACATGTCCTTACACAGGCTCTTCAGCTGAGACAACTTCTCTCTCAGTTGCTTGGTAGTAGCCGTGTAGCCTTCCTCGTCCATCCACTCCGACGCCTCACTCAGCTTGGCGGAGATCTGCTCCTTGTCCTCCTCTGAAACCACCAGCTGGTAATCCTCCTGGTACAGCTTGTCCTGGAGAAAGAATAAAAAGTAGTGTGTCTATTTTCGGGAGTGGGCACAGATGATGGGTTGACATATGACAGTTATACTGCATCTTTTCTCTCTTGCAGCCTACTTCCTGATTGTATCATGACATTAAATGATTAAACAACTTAGAATTTTGTTGGCTTGTATTCCCTCTAAGGTGCACTGGCAACTACACTTAATAAAAAGCAGCCAAAAAAAAAATCAGAAAGCTTGTTTCTTCTTCTTGTAGCTTACCTGTGTTTCAAAGATAAAAGCTTCCAGACTGTTGAGTGACTTTTCCCTTTCCTGTTTGGCCAGGTCCCTGTCTGTCAAATCCTGCAACCTGAATAGACAAGATGACGTGTTTTAGCCAATAAAACTGAGAACCAAACAACTCAAGAGCTTTAAAAGGAATAAAAATTTCTGCTTTACTTCTTCTTAGAGGAAGTTAGATCATCTGCAGTGGGGTCGAGGATATCGTTGATGACAAGTTCCACCGTGATGTCTTCAGAGATCTTGCTTTTTTTCTGAGGTTTTGCCTTCTTCTCCACATCCTTCTCTGGCTCAGTGCTTCCAGATTTCTCTCCATCCTTTTCCTCATTTTACCAGCAGAAATGAGGTAAGTTTCAATACAAAGTCTGTAGAAGCTCATCTTGTTTTTAAAACAGATTTTTACCACTTCATAGACTAGTCTATATTAGCTTCATTCATATCAAAAACATTCAAGACATCTCAGAGACATTACATGTGACAGATCTTACCTTGGCATCAGTCTTGCTGCCTGCCTCCTCTGTCTTCTCCTGACTTTTCTCTTCATCTGCACTTTTCTCTGAATCTTCCTGCTTGTCTTTGGCAGCCTCATCCGTCTTGGCCTCGCCCTTGCCCTCCTCGTCCTTGCCATCCTTTCCAGACTCCGGAGGCACTTCCTCCTCATCCTGAACACGAGAGATCAGGGAGCAATATCAGCTACAGTCTTGGGCCAGGCATTGTCAGTTAGTAATGAAACTGTACCAGAAAAGCTATGGCAAGAAGGTCAGGCTGTTTATCCTATGTGTGAAATCTAGAGTTCATACGAGCCTTATTGCATTTGCTTAATAAAAATATTCCTGACCCTGACTAACTGACTGTGTCATGAGCTGCAATTACCTGGACAGGTTCAGTTACATTTGGTGCTGGTTCTGACGATCCTCCTCCAAACAAAGTGGAAATTGTGTTACCCAGTTCTGAAAAAGAGCCAGTTGTTGATTCAGTTAGTCAGTCATAATATAACTGCATGAATCTGTAAGAAGGCAATTCACATTACATGTTAAACATGCAATCCCTTCAAAGTATTACTCCTGTATATTGTTCTACAGCTACTACAAAGCAGCAATCAATGGAGAAGTATCAGGTAATGTGTTTGAGTGTGTGCTTGTTTGGATGTTTACATGAGAGGCAGTGATAATGGGTCTGTGTTTCCTGATTCTGGAAAGGTTGGTGTGTGTGGAGTAAAAAGGAGGCTATGAGATGTGTGGCAGAGACAAAGACACCATAATACTAAAGTCCTGTAGTGACATGAAGTATATGATGTAATAGCAATATCATTAAAATAATAACGTTAAAGTAATATAATACTCATCATAATATACACAATACCCGGTATGTTTTTTCCTTTTACACTTCCATTGCTAATTTACCTCAACAGGGTATATGCAGGAATCCTGAGGTTAATTTCAATACCTTTTAAGACTTTCTTAAGACCTTCCAAAAAAACCTTAAGACCTCATCGCCACTTCAAGGTGTCGTTAGCAGCAACGCATCTTTAACTTACTAGACAGTTGTAGTTTGCAATTAAATCTATGGAGCACAAACATACAACAGAACTCAGACAAAATGAGAAGGAATAAAGCTAAATTAAACCAAAGACAGGTTTATTACAATACCCCTTTTATCCTGCTTGAACACAGACGATTAAATTCTTTCAACAATGTGACTCAAAATAAAGATAAAATAGATTTTATTGATGTAAAATAATATGCTGATGGTGACAATTTCCACCGGTCCGCTGCGCTCTGAGTCTGGTGTCAGTGACACATGCTGCTCTGAGTCGCGCATCTGTCTGCTTGCGCTGCAGTGTGCGCCGAGGGTTTTAAATTTTAGTGTTAAAATAAAGTTAAACACTACTTATCAGCAACCAGAAGTGCTTTTTCGGTTGTGAATATTTTTATCTTAATTCTACGGTTGCAAGAAACTACCCTTTCGCCATAATTTTTAAGTTATTAACTTTTTTGGACTTTCTTTTTTAGAATTAAGTCATAATATTATCAGAATAAAGTCATAATTATTGAGAATAAAGTCATACTATTTCAAGAAAAATACGTTGTAATATTACAATAATAAACTCATAGATTTATCAGATAAAACTCACTCAATTGTCAGAAGGTCAGGTGACGTAGTATAAAGAGCGACAAAATCCATATAGGGAGGGAATCATGGTAGATGAATGGGTCAGTCGCAGGACTTTCACCCAAGAGTCTATATTCAGCACTATTATATTCACTCTTTACACTACCTCACCTGTCAGACAGAACATTTACAAGCTTTTTATAGTGCTATTATTGTTTTTCCTTTTTAAACAGTATGACTTTTTCCTCATTAAATTACAACATTCTCATAATAAGCCATTTTTTCCCCAGGTAATCTGAGATGTTATTTCACTCAGTGTAGCCCTAGTACACTGTTGCACCAGAGGGGTTTTACATTGAGAATAAATGTCTCAAAAACACATCTAAGACCAAATCTCCACCAAAATACTCTCACTTTGCACTGCCTCATTTAAATGAAACTTCCACCTGTTTCTCCTCTCCTCCCACCTGTGCACCATGCACCAAAAACAAAATATCACATAAAAAGGCAAAGAGAATACCAGGTTCAGGAAAATAATGGTAATAACAGTCAGTACACTGGGCGTTGCATCTACATGAAAATAGGGCCCAAACTGCCACTCTTCTAAGACTGATGATAGATTTTGGACAGCTGAAGTTACAGATACATGTTTGCAAAACCAACTTGTTAATGTTGATTCCTCTTCTTTCTCCTCCACAATAGTTTCAAACACAGACTCCACCTGTGGATTACAACAATAAAATATTCATTTTATTGATAAAAATTTTTCCAATTCTGTCATTCAATTCTTTCATATAAATGAATGAAACAAATAAAGCCTGATGCTTCTTTTCTGCTGTGTATGTGCAAGTGTAAGATATCAGCTGTCAGTAAGCATGACTGTTTCATTTTTCAGCACACACATCTTGTTTGTTTGTCGGACATACCAGAAGGTAAAAACACTCAAATACTGTGTCCTTACAGCAAAAAGGAGCTGACAGTCATTAGTTTAATTGTGTGAAAGCTCAGCAGGAAAGCCACATCAGTCAAAAATTGTAACTGACCCGATCCAGCAGGAGCACCCCACTTTCATCCATGTTAAAATGGGCTTTGATGCCTTTTGACTCAGCATCTGTGTGCTTCTGAAAGCTGTTGCCTACTCCAGACAGCTTGACTGTGGTCAGGTTCAGAGAGCCAAACACACTGTGAAACACAACCAACAGGGAGAGAGAACAACTTTCAAATCATGAGGGAATACAGTGATGGGTCAAAGCAACAATTTGGTAGGAATCATACATTTAAACTCCTTTACAAACCATCAAAGTCAATACCACAATACAAGTTTTCTGTAACCTCTGGTTTCTCCTAGTTGTTTTTTTTTTAAAATCACTATTAGTCCAGGAATGAAACTATCAATGCTTAAGTGGTGCATTTTTGTGCATAAAAATGTTTTCAAGAGTTCCAGGAAGCAAAGAAATGCTCAAGCACACAGCTGACCAACCTGAGGTCTTCCTGATTCAGAAAGCTGAGGTCACCGTAGTTGATGTAGAAGGCAAAGTCATCGCTGTAGCGGTTGAATGTAATGACCTTGCGCTGAGGATAGGGCGCCATCCTCTGGAACAGGATACGCTTGTTGTGTTTCATGGATTTGACCCCCTCCTCCTCCGTCTCTCGGGTGAACTCCACCTAATGGAGTTAAAAAGCATTTAGTCTGTGTTAACATAGCTTGTATTCAGGATTTATTTTCTTATTCAGCAAATGTGAAGAATGTATGGCATCCCGACCAATGATTACTATCATTAATCTATCAGCAAAGCCATTAGATAATTCAACAAATGACTTTCAAAAGTGATGTTAATTAAATTTGTCTCCAGCAGCATGAGGCAGTGAACAACCTGCACTGACCTGAATAGGAAAGACAGCTGCATCTCGGACTAGGAAAGGTTTGACCTTGAAGGCCTTGCTGAGGGCAGCAGCCTGGTACACTGCACCCATGGCTGCTGCCTCGTCTGCGTTGATGTTCTTCCCCAGTTCCTCTCTGCGTTGAAAAAACAAAGACAAAAACAAATCTTAATTACAGCTGCAGGTATTCTAAATTCAACCAAACCTGCTGAACTTAAACTCAACTTTCTCTAATTAAACCATCAATGAAACAATGTGGAGTCAAAGTCCAAGTTGTGGAAGAATGTAGTTCCTTCTGTTCAGTTTTGAAAGTAAAAGTTATTCAAATGAGAGCAGTATCTCTGTGGTTAACACTTACTTGCCCACAGCTTTGAGCAGCACTTCCTGAACCTTGGGGACACGGGTGGAGCCGCCTACTAAAATCACCTGCTCAATTTCATCCTGTTGGCAGAAATATAAGAACTCAGATTCACAGCAGTAATACAAACATCCTTTCATTTATAGTCACTGCTCAATATTTTAAGAAATTAAATAGACTTTGCTCTACAGTAACATTTCATGAGTCCACACCTCAAGACGGCAAATGACCTGGCTGACGTGCATTGATTTTAGATGTTCTCCCCTTCTCCTCACGCTGAGGTTATTGATGGCCAGAATACTGAAGTAGTGGAGCCCTACAACCAACAGTCAAGAGTAATACTGACATGTTGTAGAAGAAAAGCCAGCAGCATCTCTTTTGTCTCAGGAAATTCTCTGAGCTTCATGTTGACAGGACCCTGATGATGATGTTTTATTGATTTTCTATTGAGTCTGTGCTCACCTTCACTTTTATCTGCCAGCATCAATCTCTCCGGATCAAATATAAAAATGCACTCAATAAAGTGGTCAATGTCTGCAACAGAATAACAAGCACTGCACAGGAAACTCTACAACAAACAGTTATATAAGGAAGCAGAATCCATGCTGCATGATTGTTCCCATCCTTTACATCAATAGTTTCGGTTTCTGCTATCTAAGACCCCTCAGGCTCCACTAGCTAAAATCAATTTATCCTGTATAGCCTCTGCCATGTCCCTCCTACATTCTAGGAGGAAAAGGTAGATATTTTGAAATGGTTTAAATTAATGTTTTTTTTAAATTTCAATTGACTAATTAATTACTTTAACTAAGGGGGCATTTTTACTGTGTATCTATGTTGGTCTTTGTGCTGTATTATGTGCTTTGTGTTCTATGTGTGCTGTAGTGTTGTCACGATACCAGAATCTTTGTTACGGTACCCATACCAATATGAATTTCAAAACTTTTAGATACTTTTCGGTACTTTTCCTAAGGAAAACTTTTAGAACAATAAATATTAGGGGTGTAACAGTACCAAAAAATCGTGGTTTGAAAGTATCTCGGTACGGACGTCACGGTTTGGTTTCTCAAATGTTTCACCAAGTTGGTGTTGTCTCGTGTTGTCTCCCTTTGCGAGGCAGACTTTCTCTTGTCTTTTTTCACGTGCGCCAGCTGTGAATGTTGATATAGGTGTTGTCATACACACCACTTGTGCAATCTGTGCTCCAGTAGGAACAAGAAAGGTGTTTTTGTGCATAAATGAGTAAAATAAATTAACTAAATTAATGAATTGAATCAATTTCAAAGTACCAGTATTTTCCAAATGCAGTATAGTACTGTTTGGAATACTCTAGTACCACGGTACTATTTTAGTACCGGTATACCGTGCAACACATGTGTGCTGCAAATCCAACTGCTCCACTGAGAGCAAATAAAGTTAAACAGTTTTCCCAAATGAGCTTTGCTTTTGTGCCACTTATCATTTTGTTTTTCAATCCATCATTGCATACTTAATAATTATGGTATAATTATGTTATACTATATATACACTCTATATTTTCGGATACCTTATTTCAATTAAGCAAAAGGGAAACCAACAAATCAGCAACAACAAACAGGAATACAACAACAAATAAGAATACACGCACAATAAGTCCAACCCTGGCAACAGAGAATCAGAGAGGTCACAACTCTAATTGATCCTATTTTCTGGCCTGTATCATTAAAGCCTTTAAGCATTATAGAGACAGGACGAAAAATGCAGAACGTCTGCCCCCTCCTCAGAATTGTGCAGAATGATTTATGTGCAGAGTTTGACACAAGATATTATTATTATTATTATTATTATTATTATTATTATAATAAGAATATTTAAGTACTCAAGTACAAAAAAAAAAAAAAAAAAAAAAAAAGAAGGTACAAAATGAACACCCAAGCCAAAATGTGAAAGGGATTAGGGTTAACCTTACTTTCTGCTCTGCACAGACTGTAAAGATCAGCTATAATGCACAAGTTTAACATTACATAGCTTGCACTGCACATTCATTCTGCCTGTAACAGTTGACAGAGTGATGCATAACTGCAAACACTGAACATCTGTCATTTTTGCTATATGGATCTGTGCAGATTGACTGCAGAGCGCATCACTGCATCCCATCAAAAAATGCACCCACATTTACATTTGTTTTATTTACAAAAAAAAAGAAGCAATTATACGTTGAACGAGTACTGACTTCCACATCCAATACTCACATACTTATGCCCATCCCCAGTTTGGAAGCCAGTCGTGGTCCAATATGTATCTGACCCAATGTGTGGTGTGAAATCATGTAACTTCGAGTGAAAATAGACTGCGAATGGACTTTTCACTTTTCAAATGCCGAAGACATCTTGTGTATAGCAGTTAAATTTCCTTTGTAATAGTTCAATTTGATGTGATATTGTTGCCAAAAAGTGTTGTAAGAAGTCAGGAGTGCCTTCAGTAAGTGGTGGGCTACAGGAGAGTATTATGTCATATGTATATATGGTAATCTATCTAGCTTTTCTGTATCTGCAGTGCCCTACAGCCAAATCTCCCCACAGGGATCATCAAAGTGTCATCTCAATCTGTCATGTGGGACAACCAAGACTTGTGGAGCCACATAATGAGAATACTGACCAGCTTCATTTCTGCGGTGGAGAGGGCATCCTGCACGGGGCCGGGCACTCTTTCAAAGAGATCCGCGCACAGCTCTTCAAACTCAGCCCTGGTCACCTTAGCTTTGAAGTCAATGTCATCCATCAAACCTTCCACCTAAGAAAACACATATGCTGTCACTGTAATGGTACTATATCCAAATGCTAAGATTATCTGGACAGAAGTCTGCATCACTGATTTCTTATAGACTGCAACATTTTTAAGACCTTAAGACAGTGAATTTAAGATTCAGGTTCAGACAACTTGACAGTACTGTATTTGAAGTCATTCTCCAGACAGATTATCACCTTAGTTTTAGCTCTGACATACAACATTAAGACGCACAACAAGCAGGATGGACTGAGGGCTGCAGGTTTACGTCCCTGGACTCACCTGAGCCATGAAATCCATGTTTGCACTAAGCACCGTCTTGAGCCTCTGAGCCTCTTTGAGGAGCTTGGCCATGGCCCGGTGGTTCTCCCTCACATCTTTCTTGCTCTTCTTCTGCCCGTTGAACAGTTTGGCAAGGTGGTCCCGCAGTCGCAGGTCCATCTCAAAGCCCCCCAACCCTCGGTCAAACCTATAGCCAGAACAAGAGAAACACGCTGTAGTCTAAGGACTGAATTATCATCTTAAAAAATGTGGTTTGGGAGCTTTAAATCAGTTGAAAAATCAAAAAGCAAGAAGCATTTAAAATATTTTATACTGAACGAAACTTCAGGGCTCAACAGTAAGGATTGTTCAAGGCACAGGGCAAGTAAAATGCCACGTTGAGCTACTTAATCTAGCAACTCACTTGCCCAAAAAAGAATTTAACACACTGTTTTTTCTGGAGCTGATGATAGAATTAATGAAGGAGTGCAGAGTTGCACATATGCAGTAGAACTGATTGGTCTTTGTTGTTATTTGATAACTGCAAATAAATAAAACTATTTGTAAAGGGGCAATTAAAAATAATTTTGTGCAAGAAGAACCCTGACCCACTTAACTGATCTGGTGAGTGAAGAAAAAATAAATATATTAACATTGAAACCTGCCTAAAAAGGAAAAATAAATTACTATTATTTGTGAATGTTGGATATCTACCTAAAATTCAACCACATGAGATGCAAGATTCTGCTTTTATCTTAGCATACTATGTACTAAACGAATCCCGAGAAGCACATCAGCAAACATGTAGCAGTGTTTGGCTCCTGGGGTCTGCAGTGACACCTGATAACTCAGGTTTTACAGTATCACAAAGCCGGCTCACTTTTAACTGGGGCAGATCACCATGGTAACCTGTGCTGCACAGCTTCACAGATTAGATTTCTTTCATCTTTCATCCCTGACAGGGTTACCAGCAGTGGAGATGTCCCTACACGCTTATTCAATCACTGCAGCTCAGGGTGACATGAAGACAACTTGGTGAGAATGAACTCTTTAGACTCAATGAGATGACGACTGGAAAGAAACGTCGACCCATTATCGCCCCATGGGAAAATTAAATTATATAATGCAACATTTCAAACAGATAGACCTTATCGAGGGTTAACTTCCCTCCACAGACTAGCTGTATTTTAGCGCTCTGCTTTAGCAACAGAAAAACATTCACATTCTAGCTGTACAATTATACGAGCGTCCCACAGGTATCACTGTTTGATTTCATATCATATGAAGTACTGACATCCTGTGTGATTGTAATTAACAACTCCTGTTCCACATGAGCATGTTCAGAGCTGCATATAAAAACAGAGTGTACAGAACCAGTTGATTACCAGCTTTATGACTGATATCTGTTGAGTTAGGAGGTGAGGCTCAATGAAGCCAGACTACGCTGAACTTGTCAGGCCCCCAACTAACTGCTGTTTTAACAGCACAACCAATGTGTTTCCCTTCCTCTTATCTTGAAACCACATTTAGGTTTTTTAACCATTAAAAAAATATAGCATATTTAATTCTGTATTTGCCTGTCCACAAGTTCCCAGCTGCTGTGTACAAAAAAGTGTTAAGTGTTGATGCCGCCAGTGTTACACCTCGGAGGCAGCCTTTATGCTTCTTTTAATGTCGGCCAACTACCTAAACTTCAGCTGGAAATAGATATCTTTGCATGTTGTGTATGTGGTCTGCTCTCTGTGTGCATCTTCCTGTTTTCTGAGTTTCAGACAGGATGAAGAGAAAAGAAAAATACAATCGACAGAAAGTCTTGTGAAACGTTTTGCATCGTTTCAAATCTTTAGAGAATAGTTTAGTATGTGCATGACTCAGAATAAAGTTGTTAGACTTAAGAATGTTCTTATATTTGAAAAGTGTGTGTCTCCAAAAGCTAGAATAAATCTGGTTACAATTTCACATTGACAATTGAGCATCGCTTTGCATTACAGATGCACATAACACCCCGTAGTGATGTTGACAATTAGACTCAATGTGACAAGATTTCATCTGGGTGAAGGCTCCAAACACACAGTGTTTACCTTTAGGAACCTGATTTTCAGAGGGTGTTTCATGTTTGCAAGTCATGTCAGCAAAATTGAAAGGTGAACTTAAGGGGCTGTGTTACAAGTATTTGAATGTCTGTGTTATTTTATATTTATTTCTTTAAAAAGGTTTTTAGCAAATTTTAAAAATACATCATACCAATGGACACTACCCACATCCTTTATGTGCACATCACCAGGTTTTTGTACATTTCAAACCCCTTTAAGACAGTAGGCCTGATGGTGAGAGACTGTTCTCTCTGTACCATCAGACACAATCAACACTTCATGGATCAGTGGACTCACCCGACACCTCGGATCTGTAACTGGGGCTGGGTGCCAGCCTCCTTGGTTTTGACTGTCTGATAAGTGACGATGGTGGCGGTCGTGCTGCCTGAGCCCATATCATAGAACATCACATTCTGAGAGGGAACGAGATCAGACAGATTTTATCCTGTTAGATATTTGCATTAAAGCACATAGCACCTATGGTCAAGAATAAACCAAAGTCTAACCAGTCTGTCCTTTAGTCTTTGGGTCAAGTTAGAAGAAATTTGCTTAAGGTATTCCAGAGATGTCGCATTCTAAATAATGGGACGGATGAACAGAAACTGAAAACATAATACCTCCAGCCATGGCTGACAAAAGGTGCAGAGGCATAAAAAGGCTCAGCTAATCCTAAACAGCTGGTCAATGCACTGTTAAACGTTACTCAAACAGGGAGAACTAGTGCATTTGTTGGGGACTATTTTCACCAGCAGATTAACACACATTTGGTGCTGTAGTAAGTCTTTCTGGCAGCAGTATGGTGCATGTGGGTTTGAGTCAAAATAAACTCCAGTGTGTGGGTTCATGGTGATGAAGGAAAATGTCAAACAGTGCAACAGAGTGGCTTGTTGATGTGTTTTTAACAATAATGGAACAACTTGTAAGCTGATATGTTCATTGTTACGTGGGACGCATAGGATTTGTTAAAAGATATAGATGTATCATCAGACTGATTCTTTAACGTGCATTTGGGAGTAATGCTGAACGTGCACCTTCACTGTGTTGTCGATATCTTTCCTCCTGAAGACCCCATAGTTCAAGGCCACAGCTGTGTTGTCATTGATAAGCTGAAGAACCTTTAGACCTGCCATCTGTGCAGCCTGCAGGACTGCCCTGCGCTCTGCCTGGTTGAAAAAGGCTGGGACGGTGATCACTGCATCTTTGATTGGTTGTTCTGTGAGTTGTAGAGATTGGGAGAAGGAAGAAGAAAAAAAATTTAATATGCTCCACATATTCCAGTTTGTCATACAATGATGTATTTTCTTCCATGAGCAAACTGACCTGCAAAGTCCTGAGCCAATCCACGAGAATAATTGAGCACCATCCCGAGGAGCTCCTCAGGTGTGTACTGCATTTCTCTGGCAGAAAAAAAAGCAGGAAAAAAAAAGCAGAGAGCCAAATTAGATGCCAGTATTGTGTTTCTTTCGATAATCTATTGCAAGCAGGTGGTACTCTGGTACAAATGTTTCCATGACAACTACTATAGTACTCCAAAGGATAGCTGCATTACCTCATCATCAGTCATATTATTAGAAAAGATGATCAGTAATGGGAAAAAGTATTTTCAGAAGTGAAAATCATAGCAAGCATCTCCACTGTAGGGCAGTGCAGCCTGACACAGCATATTACTGTACACACCATGTAGTGACTGAATGATAAACAGACCACTGTTATGACTTGTGAGGTCAGGGGATTACCATGCAGACTGTTTTAAAGACTCAATATTGCAAACTAAAAGACAAATTTTATAAAACATTTAATGTATGATGGGAAATTAAATCAAAAATAAAGAGACTCACTCTGAGTTTTTAAAGCAAACTGTGCCCCTGGCTGGGTCCTCCTGCAGATGGTGCTCGGGGAAACGTTTCTGGTAGAGCGCCACCTGGGGGTTATCATGCTTTTTGCCCAGGAGACTTTGGAGGTGTCGATAAACACTTTTGGGGTTCTTCACAGACTGAAACACATCCAATATTTGATCATTAATAACATACATAAAAAAAAACAATATTATTTTGAGGTTATTTGAATTTATAAACGCTAATATATACAATTTAGGACATTTGAGAAGAAGACGTACCACTCCTAACGCATTGTCTCCCAAAAGTCTCTCATTTTCCTTGAGGCATACAGCCGTGGGTGTTTTCCTCCTCGACTCCCTGAAGAGAAGACAACAGAAATCATGTTCAACTCTGAAATGTCATTTCATGCTGTATTAATTTCATTTGCTTTATACTTTGGTTGTCCATCAATAAATCATGCTCTAAAAGAAATAAAAAGCTTGGTGTGGGCAAGTCAGATGTGTATGCTCACTGTACCACGGTCAGGACACGCAGTTCTACTCACTTGTTGAGAACAATCTCCATCGGCACACCAGGTTTCACTATCGCTACTTTCATCCACTCACTGCCCAGGTCAACTGACATGACAGCTACAGTCACTGCAAACACAAAGACATGTGTCACTTAAAGTTGGTAAGGCAGACAGGTAACACCAACGACCATGAGATACAGATGTAATTGATCTAGCTTATCGTCTTCCAAACCCTGATAAAATATAGCTGTATATATATCCATCAGTGGGACCAGGCTGAAGCTGAACAATCAATCTGTCTTTACCAGTTAAATATCTTTTGGATGACAGCACTGCTCACAAATCCAACCAGGGCTTCTTGTTAGAAAAATTGTTTGCATAAGTTGATGGATCATATTACCTGCATGTGAAGGCAACATCGCCAGAACAAGGCAGAAAAGAGCAGCCGGCACCAGCTTCCTGCCCGCCATGATGAGCTGTAGAGATGAGCAAATCAAACATTTATTATTATCATCAACAGAGCAGATTTTCACGTCATCCATTTTTTTTTTTTTTTTTTTACAATTGTGTAAAAACATCAGCTTTAAACCTCATCACACACCACCATCAATACAGAACACCTTTAATCCACTGCCCATCTTTGTCCATCCACCTGCACTGCAGAGATGCTTTCTGTCCTGTGTTGTTCTTTGTCCTTTTTATTCATTATGTGGGAGCAACAAGATGATCTCCTACTTGAAAAACCAAACCTGCTCTTTTTGCTTCCTTTACAAGGCTACTCGGCAAGTAGAAACTGGGATAATGACATCATACTCAATCTGTTGATAAGAGTCACCACTTGCTGTGTGTTTCCTCATGGTTCTCCAGTGCTAATGTGGCTATGCTTAATTTCAAGCTTCCAGATAGTGCCATGGCTTTTAATCAAGGATATGCAAAGCAGTTTATGCACCTGGTCCCTCCCACAAAAGGTGTACAGTCCCAAACACGTGGCATTAATATGATTGTTCAGTTCTGATATTGCCTAAAGCTGTGGCTGCTACAGGAAACCACTATGCCCTCAGAGAAAGGCATATGTTGAATTCTCACTGGAGCAAATGCAGCCCGAGATTGAAATTCAGATTGAGGACAACAAAAACCAGGACACAGTTTGTGTTAAAGAGAGAGAACATTGAGTAATTTGTAAAGGAACTTCTAGTCCCCGGTGAGACAGTGACGCATCAGTGCAAAATGGATGCACAGCTCAAACCCTCATTACTATAAAACAGTCACGATTAAAACCAATAGCCTGAAGCATTTGGGACATCACTTGTAAGAAGTGGCTAGCTGTAGGAGAAGTTGCAGATATGTATTAGCTATATAGCCAAGTTAAATGCAACACTTCATGTTTAACGTTAATGATACACTGTGAACAATTCAAATCAAACGCACCTGGACAGTGCAGACCACCTTTGGACCTTTCCCAATAAAACGCTAGCACTACTGAGATGGAAGAAACAGCTTTAACATAAGTTGACAGCTAACGTTCCTGTTAGCTAGCGCACTGTCTGTCAACCATCAATATGAAAGCATGACTGACACACTGTGCTGTGGTGTGAACTTACCTCTCTTCAGCCGGCACAACGCAAACTGTGAAGGGGCTACCGACCGACTGTGCTTCACCGGGCGGCTTCTGTGACAAGTTTCTCTGGTTTTGCCTTGATTCAGAGCCTCTTTGTTGTCACACTTGGTAGTTTCTGGTTCCCCTTATCACCGGCTCGCTGTCGGCAGTCGGGCCCGGAACGCGGCGTCACCTCATTGGATCCACTGAAGCCGCTGCTGGGGGAGAAACTAGCGTCAAGCTAACACCTAGCAAACATACTGTTTCCGGTTAGCTTTCAAGCGCAAAACACACCGTAGACGAAGATAATTTTTATCTTACACCAAACAGAAAATTAGTAACAAAAGTAAATGGGAATATAAGTAACGATGTAATGCATTCAAAAATAGCTGTGGATGTCGCTTTAAAAATACGGTTATTATAATTGTATTATGCCCAACAGATAGCTAAGGGACTGTTGTTTATTATGGGGGAAGGGCAGATGCAACCTCAGTGAGGCATGTCCAATATTCTTTTAAGCACTGAAGACGTTCTTACGTTTTTATTTTGGCATAGGAGAGAGACATACAACTTAAAATGAATGTATTTTGTGTTTATTGTGTGTAGCATCTGAACTAAAAAAAAACACGTCAGTCAGGGAGGCCCAAGGAAGGTATTTGTAGCTTCGAGGAGGGTCTAGATTAAAAAGAATGAAGTCATACCACAGCCGCCCCTCCTCTGAAAAGTAAAGAACAGTCCCTGACGTTAAACAAACTCTGTCTCGTTTGAGTTCCTCCACAAGCACTAGCACACAATTTATGTGCTCTTATTTTGAAAGGTACAAGCCCTTGCCCCCGGTAATTAACTCCGGCTGTCTTGACGCCTGGTGCAACAACCGGCAATGACAATACAGAGCCCGCCCACCTTGTTCCACGCACTGCCGCACGATTGGTCCACGTGAAGTGAGTGACGTCGAATTTTCTGGCTACAGTCACAGCCGTCAGAGGCTCTGGCAGCCAATTGGTCCACGTCCAGCTAGTGGGCGTAAATGGAGTGACGACACTTCCAGGTAAAGTACATCCAGGGAGCAAACCGCATGTTTCCTTTAATAAATTAACTGAGTTTGTTCATTATTTATTTCCTAACTTTATTTTAAGGGTATCTACAGTAACTTTTGGAAATGCTGATTGCAGTTTGCTGTTACTCTGACAGTAATCTTAAATTTGTAGATCTGTCTTTTCAGCATAAAGCATTTGTCTAATTGTCTTAATATCTGTACTTAATCAAAGCTGTAATTACATGTTAGTGTTGTAAAAATCCACTTTGTAGGAGTAAACCAAATTATCTGCAGTGACATCATATATGAGTCTTCATGAAATTTTAAGGTATTGAAAAGACAATCAAATTGTCTTTGAAAGACCTCTGTGAATGTGGCTAATAGAGAAACACAAGCAGCTTTCAAGAGCACCAAAGATCAGGGTCTGAACATATGTTTGTGTGCAGAGGCTCTGCAGCACCAGTGCAAATAACACTCAGTTAAACACATTTACTGTATGTCATGTCGTGTTGTACATCATGTATATTAAAGCGCCACAGTGGCAGATGACAAACTGCACAACCCATAAGCCCAGAAAAAGTACATCAGAAGAACGCACTTCATAACGACTCCATTCACATTTTAATCTTCAAGTTAGCATGACAGACAACAAATAATTTCATTAATGACAGGTGGTTGAACTATGTGTTATGTGCAAGATTACTCATTAGTACAAGCAAACACATTGAAGCACACTTCTCCAATGTGTAATTCAGCAAAGGTTTTAAGACACAGTATTACACGTTTTAAACTAAAATACATTTATACAGTCCCTAGTGAATCATCACTAGGAACACAAGTATGCAAACAGGTCCATCACTAAAAGCAGGCGTCTGCATTCACTGCTAAATAAAGTGGCATCCTGTGCAGCAGGCTGGGGGGGTTTAGCAGTTTCTCTTGGTGTGAATGAGAAGGTCTCTCTGCAGGTTGACTTCCAGACTCCCAACAGTTTTGCTGCCCGGTGGGTCAGTGACCAGAGTCAGTTTGTTAAACACTCCTCGACCGAAATAGTCAGCCACGACAGAGAATCCATCATTTGAGCTGCGTAACTGAAATCCAAAGAAAGACACAAGAACTTGCTCTTACTCAAACATCCCCGGGGTGTTTAGGCGAGTGCACTGCACTGTAGTCAACTGCTTAAATAAAATCAAAATCTAACCTCATGAATAAGGCAGATCTTTAGATTAGATTTAAACAGATTATGTAAAATTATACTGAATGAAAGTAAACAAATGAACACACAACTTCCTTCTAGCCAAAGCATACGTATTGTTACCTGTCTGTTGAAGTGATCATGCAGGTCGCGTTTCTGGTCCTGAGCACGCAGCATGTCCATGACTTTGCGGTTCTCAGGAGTGCAAGTTGGACACTCAGCCTCACTCTCAGCGTAGCTTTCAAAGCAGTGTTGGTGGAAGGAGTGGCTGCACAGGAAATGAACCGATGGCAGCTCCAGGGGGCTGTTGCACATGTTACACTTGGTCTTCTGGAATATCTTAGCACTGTGTAGAAATACAGGGGTAAAGATTTACACTCATTGGCTAATCTAGGATTTCACTACATTGCCACTACTCTCACCCCGAGCTACAGCACCTTTAACTAATAGCAGCAACAATAAAAGTAACAAAAATGAGGATTACGGAACTGTGTTTATCGATGAAAACAGGACTTGGGAATGATAAATATGTACCCTGATTGTCCAGGGTAAATTCCCATCCTTCATGTGACCCACCTGGTTTTGAGCTCCTGGATCTCGGAGCGGAGGTGAGCCGTTTCTTCACGATACAGACGGATTTTGCATTCATCATCCTCTATCTGCTGGCTCTCCCTCTGCAGCTTGTTGATGAGGTAGTCCTTGATGACAGAGAGAGTGGCCGTCGAGTTGTGCGCCAGGGTTTGCACCACTATGGAAGCATAAAAATCAGGGACGTAATGCTGTGATTCATTTCAAATAACATTGTACTGATGCCAAGAGATCTCAAGATTTTCAGATTTTGAAGTATGATTTAAACCTCCACCAGCTTACCAAGTAATGGAGGCATCAGGTTGTTTTGGTCAATGTGTTGGAGGACCTCACTGATGTAGGCCTTGCAGTCCTCTTCCTTTCTGGCAAAGTATCCCAACGCCTGCTCCCAAAGGCAACCCTCCTGGTCCCCATAGCGCTTGCAGGCCTCCACCACTTTCCCATACTCTTCGTTCTGCATGTGGTAGTGCATAATCTGCTGGTACCTGCACACAAATGCAAACCATCCCCAATTTATCCACAGTTATGACATACATATGTTGGATCACATTATATATGCATTAACATGAGTTAACACATTATATGAGTAATGAGATGTTATGATTTGCTTCTCTATCATTAACTGGCTTAATACATATTCAGACGCTGTTCTGTCTCTGTAACTTACAGTTTGCCCTTCTCATAAAGGTAGAGGACGCCTTCTTTGAAGTTGTGCATCTGGCAGAGAACCAGGGCCTTATCAAACACAGTATTATCGCTCCTCAACAGTGACACAGCTTCCTCCTGCAGGACCTTTTTTCTCTGCAGAACATATGTATTAGAAAAAAAAGAGAAGATTTTTTTTCCCCTATTGTTAAACAAAAATTTCTGCAAAGCCTTTAAATTTTCTGGAATGACATAACTACACAATAATTTCTGTCTACAGCAAACTGTGCTGTATATGTATTATGCAAAGATTAACAGCTAGTTTTCGTGTTTTGCACTGACCGCAGGGTCCTGTTCGTGTGCCCAGTCTTGTAGCCGGAGCTCCAGCAGTGTGTCATACACACCCTGGGGAGAACGGGGCTCCACCTCGATCATGTGCTCCAGGAAGGCTTTCAGCTCACGGGGGTTGTTGGCAAAAATTGGGATGAATTCCTCGGAGTTGGCCTTGTACAAAACAAATATGAATAGTCATTTATAAAAAGATTTCTGACAGCATATGAGCACTTTGATAATTTCAGAACCAGAGGGATATTACAGAATCATGTGACCATGACAGGATTAAGTTTTTAAACAGAAGAAAACTAAAGCACTGCACACTGACCTTGTTGGCCCGACCCCTATCCAGGCTTTCTTTTTCAGCGGTGTCTCCACTGGGTTGGTAGTTGGTGCATAAACCCTTCAGGAGCAGCGTGGTGCCTTCAGGAACATGGTGCATCAGTGTTTTGCCGTAGCGCTTCATGTTGCTCTCTGCTTGTTCAAAAGGCAGACGCCCGATGTAACGCAGCCCTTCCTGATAGTTCTAGGTTTCAGAGGGAGACATAGGAAAGCCATTTTAAAGAACACGTAACATTACTGGCTTTATCTGATGAAGTGATGCTTTCTGTCATTCAGACGTGAGAGACAGAGAGAGCGCAGCAATGAGTTATAAATGTTCTGATGGAAAGGAAGAACAGATTTTCTGTTCTCCCACAGGCTGCATTGCTGATGGACTTCAACATTTATTTTGCCATTAAAGCCTTGAAAAAATAGCACGCAGGATTTTTCTAAAAACAATGTATAGACTCATGCAGACATGATCCCACTCTACCGTCACTTATGACCCACAAGAAGTGTGTGGCTGCATATTTTTCTGCAGAGACTCTGCCTGGAATTTCCTATTATCCTGTTATGTTTTTGTGTTGGGGATGTTTATGAGCGTGTACCCTCAAAGTGCACAGGTGAGGTAGGGACTTTATAAAGAGGTAGGGACCAGGTGCCAAATCATCAGCAGCAAAGAGAACCAGTGTCAGGGGGGGAAAAAAGAAAGCAAATACAGCGAGGCGAAATGTCAAACATGAGTGAATCTGAGGTTGGCTTTTACTTTCACTTTTGCTGGCAAGCGTGTCTACAAACAGTAATCTGACAAACTGTGTAGTATACCTTTAAATAATGATCATTGTCAGCGTGAGGGACACTTGCCACCATTTCTTACAGTAAACCCACAACAGTCCAATATATTCACATCAATTTCATTGTTTTACATAATTGGAAAGTGAATTATGTTGCCTGTTTTATAATATCACACAGTGCAGTGGACTCAACAGCAGGATGAACTCTCATTTAACTTCTCTTTTCTCACAGGCTGTATGTAAAGCACCATGCCGGATATCCATTTATTCATCCATACACTTTGCAATGACATGAATGAGGATTCAAATTATAGGGAGAGACTGTTTGTCTAGCTATTTTTGTGGTTGTACAGGATTTATTTGAACCTCTTTTCATCCCATGAAAGGAGAGCAGCTTTTTAAGTAATTTGCATTTCCATCCGCTGCTGCTATTTCAGTGCTGCTCCTTAAGTATGACACTTAATGCTTACATGAAATACCTGTTGCATAAAACCGCAGCGCAGTCACTAATAATAATGAGGCTGGAAGAGCGCAGCTTTGGAAAGTTGGAAAGAGTGATCCAACCCCAGTATGTCATAAATTCAATCCTGTTTCATTGAGATGGAATCAGAGGTACTTTGTTTTTGTCCTTACTTTAGTTACTAGGGTTCATTTTTAGGATAATCGTAACTTAAGCTGCTTTGTGCAACTGGTCCCTTGTGCCCTATCAGCATTACAGAGGATGAGGGTGCTACAACATGCCGTTAAAAGAGCACCAGTCAAACCTCATACGGTGGAAAGAGTGATGGAAATAGTGCATTTATGCTTGCACATAAAAGTGGATGAATGGAAACGATTCTAACAATTATGCAAAATGACTGCAGTCAGCTTATTACAATCATGTAATAATTGTGACAGGCCCATACAGGTCTGAAAGTTGCTTCAGGTCACCAAGTCATTCTGCCCACCAGATGCTGCTGTGGGTGCTCAGGATGAAACACAAAGCTAATATCTGTATTTGTCAGAGAAATTGGGCATGGGCCTATACCGGATATTATTAGAAACTGTCTGAATTACTACATTTTTCCTGTTAAACTGACATCTACTGCCATTTACACTACTCACACATGTATGTATAAATTTAGCAGCTCGCAAAGCTCACAGCTGCACAACTTATTTGCTGAACACTTGACAAAGTCATTAAGGACGGGTGTTGTTGAATGTCTTGATAATGGCATTTAAACTATCTACCGCACAGTTTTTACTCTATAGCTTATTTGTTTACTGCATCATAGAAATTTCTGCTGCTTTGGCTACTAGCAGATCCTGTTCCCGTCCTGTTTATGGACATTTAGCCACAACAGATATCAGAGGTGATGTTTGAAGTGGTGTGACATTTGTAGAAAATTGTGACAGGTAAAAAAAAAAAAATTACAGCACAAATCTGGATGGTACTGTACATCCACTTGCATGTTTTTTACCTTGAGGTCTTCCAGCTGGATCTTCAGGTACCATTCATGGTGCATGTGTTTCTCAGCTAAGAAAACAGCATGGCTGTGGTAGCCGGCCTGTCGAAGAACCTTGATGGCGATCTCAACATCAAAGTGGACCTCGCCTTCACTGCTCTGTTGACATTCAGAGCAGGAGAACAACTGTGTTATAATACGGTCGCATTAGTGACCTGTACATTAAGAGAGCAGGCTTTAAACTATGTGTTGTACTGTTACTGAGACTCATCTGTTCTCTGATGAGAGCCACTTAATAATTTTACTACTGTCATTGTAAAAAAGCAGTTAGATTTTACTGCACACTTTTTCATCTGTATTTATCACCAAACCCTACATCCTCTGTGTCCACTTTACTGCTCAGTCACCTTAATGAACTCTTCCAGCTTGGAGCTGTCCTTCAGCTTAGTGTAACAGTTCAGTAGCAGAGTGGTGTGGTCTGCATTGGCTAGTGACTGCCTGTGCAGGGCTTGCAGATATGCGGTCAGGTTATGGATCCTCTGCGCATCCAAGAATTTCCTGATGACATACGATGGCTCTAGTTTCCCAATGGTGCTGTGGGAAAACACAGTGATGTTTTAAGTGTGGTTTCATCAGTGGGGAGACTGACTAGCAAACCAGTCTCTGAAAGCTGAGCAATTACACAGTTCCTCGAGGATTTTGCAAACTTTTTGGAGGCATTGTTGCGGCCTGAAATGCCTGATCTCACTGCAGCTTTTGTAAAAAAAAAACATTGTGATGCATTTTGTGCTGTTTTTTGGGCATTTCTTTCCAATGAATTTGTCGGAACAAGTGGGGATTGCAAAAAAAAAGTTGTTTTTTTTGTATGATTCATTAAAAATCAACGGCAAAATGAAAAATAAAAGTAAAAATGCACCATTCTGAGTTTGTGATTTATACTACACTAACATTACTACTAGCTGCAAATGTTGAATTTGTGGTCATTGTTTCGATCACAACATTATAACATCCTGAAGGAGCTGACAGAGCAGTAACATTAAGCGCTGCATTAAAAAATGAACCAAGACCACAAAAATCATCATGGCAACTTTTCTCTCTCTCCCTAACTTTGATACCTCGACATGTAATAGAAATCAAACTGCTCAAAGATGAGGCATGTATTACAGTGCAATCTAAGACCACAACAACAGTTTAAGCCCTGGCATGTGTCAATGGATGAAATTACCGAATGTACTGCTGGATGGCACCGTCATGGTCTCCCTTGAGATAAAGGTGATCACCGTACTGTCTGAAGATCTCCGACAGTCCGTCACTGTCCAGGTGCTGGCTCTTAGCCAGGTTTATGGCCATCACAAACAGGTTCTTCTTAAACAGCATCTTAAAAGACAAAAAAGGAGGTGACAATCTTGTTACCTGATCCACAGTGCCATTGTCAGTGAGCTGATTTATAAGGGACTTTGGTCACTAAGCATCCAGTATAGGCAGTGCCCTCTGGACTCACCTCCAGTTTGGTCTGCGTGTCTTTCTCCTGCAGAACAAACATGTTTCCATCTCTGGTCAGGATATAGAAGGAGCCCCACTCTGCCACCACATCGATGACATCATCAAACGAGGCACTGTAGGCGATGAACTTGTTGTCCAGGTCATAGATGGTCAGAAGCTGTTTGTCTGATGGAGAGCTCTCCCTGCTGCCAAACTCTGTCCTGAGGAGTAAAGTAATGCTGTCAACATTCCCTAAACATGTGGGGATATTTAAGAAAACCTGCTGCAAACTACCATCACTGGAGCACAACAATACATCAACACACAATTTAGCAATAGAGTACAAAGGAAATGTTTCTACTGTTAAACCTGGAATGATGGTTGAAGAGACACTACCAGTATGTGTTCATCATGCAACAAGAAGGTTAATAACAGGCCTACTTAATAAGTATTACTGGCTGCTTCAATCATATGGCAGTGAATTGGAGCCACTGTGAGCCTTCAACAGGCAGGAGACATAGATATTTAAGTGGGATGCTACTGAGAGAAACAAACAGCAACAGAGTGTCACACTGCTGTTTTCGTACATTGAGCTCACTGTAAAGTTACTTTATAATGCATGTTTTATTTTTTGCAGTCACTGAAGGTTTTTATTGTCTGAACCACTAAGACCTCATTGTCTCTTTGTCTCTGTCTCTCTTCCACTGTTAGGTCCTGGCAAGAGTCTCTTCCTCTGTGTCTGATAAAATAATAAGGCCGATTGTATTCAAGGTTATGGGCCGCGACTGCCAGTCAAAGTAATTTCATTCTGGTCTCAAAACTGTGCAGCCGGACGATCACATAGCACAGGCCCTTGCTGGGGTTCCTATGTAAGTGCGCAATGCTCACCAGCAGGAGTGGGCCCACTGTATCTTCCCAGATAGTTTGTGAATTTATTCATAACGGTTTTTGGATTACCACATTTGACACCGTTGGTCAGCCCAAACACCTGCACATTGAATTTGCAGGAGTGATTTTCCAGTTGCCCAGCCTTTTGTTTCAAATAACTGTTCTCTTTCTTCAGTGCATCCTGAGTAGTCTCCAGCTGTTGAATCAGGTCTCTGCATTATTGGCAAATCCCTCAGGACTATTAATTTTCTCTCCATGCTCTGATATGAGCTTGTTAATGGGAGTCAACTTGTTGTCAAGTGCTGAGGAGATGTCCTTGCAGACAATCTCTCGTATCAAAGCTGCCAGTTCAGAGTTGCTGGCTTTTGCACGTGTACTCGTTGTCCACAGGTGTTGCAGGCTGGCATTCTTTGTCAAAGAAGCACATGCTTGTATAAGCAACAAAAGCATTCTCCTCAGTTGCTCTTTTTAAAAAAACAGTCTTCAAGACTAATGAAAGTATATACATGCAGTATATACATTTAATCGGGTCCTCAATAAAATGTAAGTAATTATATATATGTTGGAACTGAGGGGAACCACCACAATCAGTGTATGCCACTAGAACTGTTCTTGGAAAAATCAGGGCGATTGTACTCCTGTTTTTCCCAGACATTTAATTTCAGACATCGTTTCCTCTGCAGCAGTGGTCAGTCAGCAGTAATAAATCAGGAGCAGCTAAGGTGGCCTTGAGAGCGCAGGGTACTGCAAACTAAGAAACATCTTCAACAATCTGAGAAAAATAGTGCAAATAGAAAAAACACAACTAAATATAGTAAACTGCTACAAGCAGCACACAACACAATGGAAACTGTTTCAAAGGAAAACTAAGTGATGCACAAGACATGACGTTATTCAGTATGCCAGAAAAAGGTTTAATACGCACCAGTACATAGTATGTCAATGCAGTTTGACAAAAATACCTGGGTGTCAAACTGCATCCAGTTGTATTGCATCTTGCAGTATGCAAGCCAGCATAGATTTCTGGTTATTCTGACCCACAATCCTCTGCGCAGCGCAAGATTACATCAGCTGAGTTGCAGACAGATGACAGCTCATTGACAGCTGACACAAACTGCAATAACTATTCAACCAATCAATAAATCAATCAATAGCAAACAATCGACAATGTATGCAGTTAAAACTTAAAATTACATACATTGCAAAGTAACAACAGCAGAACTCTCCAGGTTGACCTTCCATCTCTGGGGAGCTCGGCGACTGGCATTTTGTCGTGTCTCCAAGGAAACCAACATTAAGATCTGCTGTGTTTCAAATCGTATACTTTTCTTTTCACTTCAAATTTCGCTCTATGGACTGTGACAAGTATATGAGCAAGAGAATCAAAGTTATAGGCCCAATCATGACAAAGGAGTATGTCCCAATTGTATGCATACTGTATGTATACAGTATGTATTTTGTAGCGGCAATTGCAGTACGTACTGAAAGTAAAAGTATGTGATCTGGAACACAGCCCTAGCATTAGTCTTTTGCTTATGATTAGCCTGCCAATTTCAACAATCAGACAAAAAACACACAACTAACTGTGAAATATGTGAATGTTTTGTTAGCTGGCTATAAGGTCAACAGTTACTTTCAGAACCCGTAGAGGGGACAAGCAAGACTAACTACTGATGGGTTTTGATGAGTGAATGATAAAATTAAACCTTTCACTTTGCTTGATTTGTTTATCAGTTAACAGCTATATACAGCTATATATATTTTAAAATGTACATTTTAAAACACAATTAAAGCCATCAAATTACAACTTATTTTGAACCATTAATTAAACAAAATGCAATTTATTTTCATCCTTGAACGTGACTTGGTTACAATACTGTAAGTCACTTTATGTTATAGCCAGCTAACATAACATTAGTCTGTTTAACGATTAACGGTGTGTATTTCATCAGATTATTTGAATTTGCAAGCTAATGAGACACAAAAGGCTAGCGCAACATTAACAGCAGAAATCTACAATGTTTGAATCATGTGATCAAAAAGATTAAAGTAAATCAAAACAACTACATTTTAGCTAATTTTCCAACATCACTGATGGATAGCCGACTTCAATAAGCCAAAAACATGGTAATAAGGCCCAATTCTAATCCAGCCCCTAAAGACTCAAGCCCTGAACCCTCACTGACTTAACTGACGTCAGCTGTAAGTGATTGAGTGTGAGAGTCTGAAAGGGCTCCGGATGCTACAAATAGGAATGGGACAGCACTTATCCCCCTCTCTACAAAATGTTGTTGACACTGGTGGCTCTGGGCGTGATCATTTATCGGTTATTGTCAGCATATATTCCACACACAAAGAATATATATCTATATCTATATCTTTATATATGTATAGAATATAAAGAATATATATCTCTATCTATATATATATATATAGATAGAGATATATATTCTTTGTGTGTGGAATATAACCCCTGGTATTCCTCTGACTTCATGTGTGTTTATGTTCCATCTTAAATCCTTGTTAATGTAATGTTTCATTGTTTATCTATCTGTTTTTTTCGCTCTCCTTCCATAACGTTACCGTTTGCATATCTGCCGACCGTGTTTTCTGTTGTTTTTTTTTATAACACTTCCAGTGTTCCGGGGGCAACCCCTGTATTTGACGTCACAACGCTATGAATTGTGGGTAATTTCCTTACCGTAAGTCCGCATTGATGCTGACCTACAGTAAGAGGGCATAAAGGGCTCACTCACTGACTCGACGATTTGACAATGGGACAGCCCTCACGCACTTCACATGAACGCGCATCTAAGTGAGTGAGTCTGTAAGGGATCGGATTGGAATTGGGCCAAAGTGTGTCCCAGTCATGTGCATCACTTTTTAATGTCCCCTGGAAACAGTTTCCATTTTGTGCGTGCTATGTGCAGAATATATCTCTATTTGGTTGTGCTTTCTATATTTGCAATTTTTTTCTAAATGCTGCACGTGTTGTCAAATTGGTGAAGATTTTTTTTTTTTTTAATGTGCAGTGTGTTGAGCTCTCGGGCCACCATATACAACAGTTATTTGTATGGATTACATGGGCCCAAACCTAAAAACTTTATAAGCAGGCAGAAACTTCTCTTGAGAGCTAGGCCTAAAGAAGGGTTGGAAATCCTTACTAAGTGCACCCCTTGATCTTTGGGAAGCATTTCTGTACATATTTTACTTTCAACTGAAAATATTACCCGTGAGCATCTAAAGTGGCACAACCATAGGCTTGTCAATGAACTCGCTTTGCTACCATTTTATCTCCCAATGATCAGTATACCTTTATCCAAGTTATTCAGTGTTGTCCTTACTTGTTGGGAGACTTTGCGTCTCTGACGAGTAAAAACAGATATCCACGGTGCCAGTGGGCCAACAGCTTATGTCCATCGAAGGCAAAGCAGGGCCCTCGTTCATCAGGCTGGTACAGGTACACGCATTCATCACCAGCCACGATGAACTGGGAGTCCTGGGAGGGATCTGCCAGGGAGGAGCAGCGCAACGCACAGCCATGTGTATCCAGCTCTACTTTAGGATACTCCTTGATGGACAGGGTGTAGCACTGAGCGGGGGGAGATAAGGAGGGAGTGCAGAGAAGGTCAGAACAGCAGCCTCTAGAGCAGAGTCACAGAAAAACCTCACAATGTCAGCTAAGGACTCAACAGTAAGGTCATCTACAGGTTGAGACAATGATACATCATTAGTTTCTCTTTAAAACATTCTGTATACACTGACAAATGATGGTTAAGCTGAAAGCAAGGCAGTCTGAGAGGGTTTGTTTTGTCTGGGAGTGACCACACTTACATGGACTTTCTCCAGAGTGGCAACAAACAAATGTGTGACCTTTGCCACTTGGCGGAAAGCAAGGCCTGTGACTGGGCTGGTTCCCTCATGCAGAGTCAGAGTTTTACTGTGACGATCTCTGGTGATGTCACCTTTGGTCAAAACCACACTGCCATCTGTGAAACCTGTCGAGCGACACAACAACAAATTACAAAGTAGGAGGAGAAATCTCTGCTAGCCAAGCGGTGACTGCAGGGTCAACTGGCAGAATGCAGACCCTGTCTTTGTGTCTTACCAATAGCCATGAAGTTGAGGTTTTCATGTACACCGAGACAAGACACTTCAGTCGGTTTGTTGCCAGGAATTGCGGGGAAAATCCTAGTGCACAGAGGATTTCCACTGTCCCTCTTGTCAAGGTTCCACACCTTTACCTGAAAAACAATTACCGATTCAGTTTAGTGGTGGTACGTTAATGTCGTAACACAACTGTTCTGTATTTAACCATCACTGGAAAACTTGTCACTTACTAGAGGGTTTATTCCGTGTTCATCCTGCCCCACTGACACAAGAATGCTGTGCTGCTTCAGCTGGTAGAGATGAGTTACCCGCAACTTGTAGGCCTGAAAAGAAGTCAGCTGCAGGGAGCGTGTCATAAGCCAGATCTTGCCATCCATATGTAACATTTAGGAGGTTAAGGACAATTGAGTGAAGCTGTAGCGAGAGATGCAGTGAGCAGGGCATGTATGTCATGTGTGACAGTTCAACATTGGGCATTCCTGTAGTAGTATCAGAATATGGAAACTGAAGCTGGACCATCAATCACTGAAGACTTTACTGTTAAATTTCATTCATACAGAATAGTTCGTCTGTGAGGCATTGTTATACAGACTTGTGGCTGAAATTTTTATACTCAACAACATATGAATGGCTGGATTGTGCAGAGAGAGAACATATCCTTTGCATCTGCATGCGAAGTACTTTTTGTTTATGCACCGCAAACACTAATTATTGCTGTAATGATACAATTACACCATGATTGAAACCTTGGGCATAAAGACCTTTTCCACAGCAGACATTTTGACTTGTCATTGTAGGAAAAGCACAGGTGAAATTGATAACATTAATGATAGCTCAGTTCCATTAAGTGGGCCAGTGAGCTATTCCAGTGAGCCAGCATGCACAGTGCCAGGACCTGCACTAAATGGAATGCACCTATCATTAATGTTATTAAATACACCTGTGCTTTCCCTACTGTGACATGTCAAAATGTCTGCCGTGAAAAAGGTCTATAATCAAAAACCACCGATAAACCCATCAGTTCTGTTGGTCTACCAGCAGCAGTCATTAAGCTCGCAGTTATGCAGTGTGAATAAAATGGACAAAAACAGAAAGTAGCTCGCAGTGACTCATTAACATTAGCTAAGTCTAACGTTAAATAATGTTCAGTGGTGGTGGCCGAGAGTAACAGAGTTTATTAAACAGAGTTTGGTGTGACGCTGTTTCCAATACCACAAAACGAAACATAGCCTGGCTGTACGTTGCCGTTCAGTCTAAAGCCAACTGGTTCGTTTTACTGTTAAGGTAAAGTTATTTATTTCCAACACAGTCGCCAAATTACCTCATTTCGAGGTTTGCTTCCTCAGTAGCTGAGTCGTAGCTAGCATCAGCTGTCAGTTACCCACAACATTAGCTGAGCTAGCTAATTGGTGCAGTTAAAGGATATCTCCCAGAACAACATGACCCCGGCCGGAGTCACAAGCTGATATTCCGCTTGGGACAGCAAAGTTTTTCCCATTATCCACAGGATCCTTCACCGTGTCTTTATCAAAGAAGACAAATTTCCTCCACTGTAAGAACGCTGCCATTTTGTTAGCGTTAGCAAAGTAGCTTCAGCAGGGCGTTGTCATGTGACACAGAAGTCACATGGCTTAACCGGTAACAACTGCGACTGACCCATGCGTCTGGTACATGTAGCCCTAATGTATTAGCATTTTGTGTCTCTACTTACCTCAGCTTGTCCACACATATTCCACAATTTAAATACATAGCATTATACAGGAAATAACCTTCTTTTGACTTGAGATTGCACAGCACAGATTTGCTAAATGTAAATAAATGTCAGTAATGTTAGAGAACATATTTAGACATAACTGGGATAACTGGTGCACTGTGTAAGTGTCCATGGTTCAAAAATGATCAGTCCTTAAAAGTGTGATGGAAACCAAGCAAGATACAAAAATTCTTTTGATAATGCTTTTTTTTTACTCTTGTGGTATTGTATGGTTGCTTAGTGAAAAATGAGTAAGGACAACGGTTGGATAAAAGGGTAGAAGATTCAGCATCAGAATTTAATCCTTAGCAGTGTTAAGAAAAGTTTGAAACTGCATTTAGATCTCTGTCTTCAATTTAATTACTGCACAAAAATAAAAATATAATATTATGTATAGTAGACTGTTGTCTATGTTTTTAGGTAGAAAGGAGGACAGAAGGGCTAGTAGTAGGGGTCTTTGACACGTGACTTGAACGTTTCCAAAATCCATTCTCCAAGCCCTGATGTAATATTTTTGAGAGTTCTTCTGGGTTTCCTTGAGAAAGATTGAAAGACCAGTAGCCTACAGACTCCTGCCAACAGTCTAACTTTTTTAGGTTTACCCTTTGCCCTTTTAATGTCATTACACACCTACTGTGTTATGTGCCTGATATGATCGGATTCTTTATATAGGCTCCTCATCACCTCCTCTTCTGTGTCTGACCTTGAACTCTTTAACCTTTTATAGTTATGGCAATAGTTACACAAAGACCACCAGAGCATCCAGTGGGGGAGTTCATCATAGCAAATAAGAGAAATGTCAGACACATCCCACTCTCAACACTTCCACCCATTCACAGCTCAGACATTTCCCTGAGGTGGAGGGAACCTAATGGGTGATAGTTTCACTTTAGTGGGACCGCCACTGACAGCAACTGAAGCCTATAGTATAGTACAGTGTACTATAGTAAGGCATAGTGTAATGTAGTCTTTTACAGTTTAGTGTTGTGGAGTGTATGTAGCGTAGCATAGTGTAGTATACTTTACTGTAGTATAGTAGCCTATAGTATAGTATAATATAGTTATCAGGTGTAGTTGGACGTGGTGTAGTGTAAGTTGTAAATTTGGGTTGTCACAACAGCTTATTCAAATGTAACAGCCTACATGTAAATAGGAATAAGAGCTGCAACAATTAATCGTTTAATCAATTAGTTGTCAACTACTTTGATAATCCATTATTTTGAATAATTTTTTTAAAAGGAAAAAGGCAAGATTATCTGACTTCAGTTTCTTAAATGTGAATATTATCTCAATTCTTTACCTGCTGTACCAGTTAACTGAATACATTTTGGTTGCAGACAAAACAAGACTTTTGAGGTCATCACCTTGGGCTTTGGGAGACACTGATCAACATTTTTTACCATTTTGTGGACTAAAAAACGAATTGATTAATAGAGAAAATAATCAACAGATTAAGCTACAATGAAAATAATTACTTGCAGCCCTAATAAGAAATAAAAATAAGAATAAATGACTTCTGTTTATATTATGTAACATTTTCTTAAGGGATTGAAATCATATTACTTTTTTTTGTTAAGAATGTGAGTGTGAATCTGTTGTGGGAAATTTGTTCTACCATCCAAGGGCTTTACTTACACTACAACATAACCCTGTGAGGAATAATGACCCATGCCCAGTCCAACTGTAGATGCATATTACTGTTCAATGAGAGTAACATTGTGTTTAACAAAGCAGCAGGAACAACACATCTTTTCACACAGATGCAATAGATGTTATTTTAATAGGTGTTCAAGAAGTAATAGTTGCGTCAGCAGAAAGTGTAAAAGGAATAATAGTTGCATCAGCAAACAGTGTTATGACATAGGAGTTTTGTTGTGGGGTGGGGTGGGTGGGCGGGTGGCTGAGGGATCCCTCACTAAGCAGGGGTTCCAGTAAGGCAAGGCTGCATTTAACCACTGGGCTGTAACAATAAAAAAAAAAAAAACATCTGTCATGATGATTACTAGTAACATAAATTAGATTAAGCACATGTTGTACAAACTATCAGAGGAAAGAGACTTAAAGATCTGGCATAACCTCTTCTTCACACAAAACAAACAAAAGGAAGCCATGATCTACATTCCAGTAAAGGGTAGATTATCTTATACACGTTCATGTATAAATGGATGCATATTCAGTTGTATATTTTATTGTTTTTTATTCAACTAAACCTATAAAAAGGAACAGTAATAAATAAGTTGAAACTCAAGCATTCAATTGTTCTATCTGATTGCAGGAGCGTCCTTGTTTTAAAAACTGTCCTGATCAGACTTTCACTTTTACTGCAAAGGAAAAAAAAAAAGAAGAAGTAGCAAACCAGGGAGAGCTATTGTCCCACCACTCAAAATGCAACAATCTCTCAGTTATCAGTCTCATGGATGCTCACATGGTACAGTAAGTCCTTTGGACTTAAAACCTCCACACATTTCCTCTGAGTTCGCAGCACAGCAGCTATCCTGTCATGAGAACTGTTGGTTGTAACGAACTATGCACCTAAGGAACAGTATACCATCATAGCATACATACAGTACAATCAAGACTGAATTAGAAAAATACAGGTACAAAATGATTACATTCAAGAAGACAGTACTAGCACAAAAGGGTATTATAGTCATTTAGGTAACTAATATAGGAATTTCAACTTTATAGAAGCATTTTCTAGATAGAAAAAGTGAGGGGATGGGGGAATATTATGGCTGTTTGGTAGATGTGTGGATTTGTTATTGACTGGATTCTCGCATATATCATAGTTAAAATGCATAATTTCCATAGAGTGGGTAAAAATTATATATTTTCTTCAAAGACCGTGATCATTTTGGTTTGGGTCATAAGGTGCAAATACTGTATAGTAAAAGAGGCATTGAGTGGTGCCCTTTTGTTGCACTTCATTCCAACTCTGGGCTCAAACATCGTGGAAATCCCATTTGATACACAGGATGAATTGTGCTGATATTGTTACCTGAAGATTTACACACCTAGGAAATGCAGTGCAACTGTTACGACAGCTTTCTTTAAAAAAGAAGAAGGAAAAAAAGGACAGGATTTCCATTTGAATATACTTTTCCCTTTTCTTTGGCAAATGTCAATAAACTCACTTGCTATAAGCAAATATATCTATATTTGGGGGGAAGACAATTTCTTTGTCTTTGCAAAGAACTACACTGACGTCAACCAGTGGAAGAACTATACAGTTTACTGCTCGGATGACATCATCTACTTTTTTCTCATAACTGAAAAAATAGATATACCATTTATTTTAAGGATTATTGTAAAGCATAATGTGGTTCCCTTAAGCTTAACTGGGAAACATTTGCAGTTAGTTAAATAGATATTAAGGACAAATTTAGAGAGGAATTATAGATTTGTTGCATGTACTGTACTGTTTGCACACAAGGGCCTACAGAAGCAAAACATTATTACCATGTAACAATGCCTTGATATAGGAAAATGCTCTATTTCAAGACACGAGTTCTCTAAGACCCATTCATTTCTTATTTGTCTGTCCTGTCATCAAGTGACCAAAAGTACTCAGAACACATCTTAACACATACCCAAGAAATGGTGTTGCAGTCGCAGTCAGATGCACACCTCCAGAGGTGAAAAGACAAGCTCATTGTCTAGAGACTGTGCATTTTATCTCAGTGCCCGTTTGCTTAGCAGGTAAGCATGGATGCATTCATCGTCTATGAGCTTGATCTTTTTTTTTTGACAACATTCTTAATCCAGTAAACTTGACCTCAGGAGAAAGCATAAAGAGGACCTAGTTAAAAGCGCATCATAAACTCACACACTTTGACAGAAGGACAATTAAATAGAAAACAAAGAGCTATAAAAGTTAGAAATGTGAATCTAAAACGTGATAAATTAAGTATTGGTCTACACAGAGGAATAAAAGGCTGCTAGGTAAGGAGGCGAGGGGTATTGCTGGGGAGTCTGCGTAGCTCTCAGTTACCCTCTGTGCCTGTGGCAGCTCTTCCAGGTTCCACCAACCTTCGGGAAGACAACAAACCTGCAGCTTTACTGCATCCTTCCTGATTTATCCTCACTTCTACAGCTGATCGACTGTAAACAAAAGTATGGCCAAGACAGAGGCGTGGAAATGGAATGATTCTGACCAAACATTAACAAAACAAAGCCAAAAATAAAGAACACAAAGTTGCCTCTAAATATAAATACTTCTAAAGATCAAAACATTGATTACATGTGACCTCCGAGTAGACCATTACTTGGCAATAAAATCTCAAAAGGCCGATAGGAAAATAATGGGGGAACTGTTATTAAATGCCTTGTCTCCATTGGCACTGTGAAGTAACCAGAGTAGAATAGCGTGGTCTGATTATGACAAGTTAAATCAATATTTTGTTTCTGCACTAAATCAGAAAAAAAACACTTACTTTTTTTTCTCATTTTATGAGAAGCAGTATAAAACAATTTCATGAAACAAATATTCCACTTTGACTTAAAACTTCGATCTTTTACACTGGAGCATGTGGTTGGCTTTAGCCAGGTCCTGAGGACAGTGAAGACACTACTGAGAGGGTATGGTTTAAGAACACTGTGACCTGTGGAGACAAGGCATTTCATTACTCTTCTGAGAGCAACTCAAACTTCAGCTACAAATTAGTGCAGTGTTTATATGATTTAAAACAAAAACCTATTCCACGAAATAAGTCGCACACAAGGAATTAACCTTTCTAATTGCTACGCAAACTGCAATAAGATCAAGTATTGACAAAACTGCATTTCACTATTCAAAAAAATGTTTACACTGACTTTAGGACTGTGATGGCATTGAGCAAGAAGCTGGTTCTGGGGCTGGGTGGGGTGGAGGGTCTATGTGGGAGGGTTAAGGCTATATTTGAATCACTTTCACACAACCTCCCAATCACACGAAGAAGCTTTTAAGCTGCCCTGCTGTCTCATAAGCCTGACAGGGACACTGTGAATCTACCACTAAAAGATAAGCAGGACAAACAAACACCCTCAGCTATAGTCAACTCTAGATGCAAAGGTATGCACAGGTCTACTCTTACACATTCAGTCTAACGTGATTATTTGTAGCTACCACATACTGTTTTACAGTAGCATCATAACTTACATATCAAATACTAAATCATGATTTTTCCATAGTTTGAGTACACCAGATTAGTGTACCGCAGGATAACATTAAGCAAGTAGTTGGTGATGGAAGTCTATCCATGATGATCATTTACCCTGGTTGAAGTCATTTTGGGTTGAAGCTGGAAGGAATGGAAGGGATAAGAACTATTCAAATACAGAGGTATTCTACCAGAGGTGGAGGGAACTCTTCAGTAGGCGTGTGTGTGAGGTAAAAAGGTGACAGAAAGCTGTGTTCGTCTAGAAAACGAATGCAGTGTTGGGTTGTTTTGCCCTACCTAAAATGCTATTTATTTTTTTTTAAATCGCAAGATGGCCTTAAAAACGGCCTCTATTAGACAAAACGGTGTACGATAAACCCATGACAACCATCTCTATAAGGGAAGCCATGCACTGGGGGACAGCTTGATTCTTCCACAGGCCCAAACAGAGAGCATCTAAAGGGGGGCAGGAGGAGTTCAGAAAGGCATCCTCCCTCAAACCAAAGGAAGGCTTTTGGGGAAAACACTGAGATAGCGAGGACCAGGGAGGAGGAGGAGGAGGAGAGGGCCTCTTTCCCCCACCGTGAACCCGAGCTCAAGCAAATTCACCACAAGGGTAAGGTGGAGTCCGTCCAAAGCTTCCTGATCAAGTCTCCCTTCAGTGTAGGGTTACCACTGAGGAAAGTAAAGCTCCACTGCCAATGTTCATGTTGTGGCTTCTCATAACAGCAGCAGAGTTTCACTGATCAGCGCAGGAGATGAGGACTGGAGTCTGGGCAAGCTCTTTCTTCTGATTCTCAGCCAAGCCTCTCTGGCCTCTGAAACAGGACATTAAAGAAAACGTAAGAGTTTGTTCATACTTTTTCAAATAGCATGCATAGCTGTCAAGTCTCCCGTTTTGGCCAGGAAACTACCGTATTTTACCCCTCTTTCCCGCCGTCCTCCCGTATTAGTATTTCCCCGTAAATCTCCCGTATTATAATATAATTTAAAAAAATAAATAAATTCCTCTGCCTCTCCAAACTGAACTCTGTCACTAGCCTCGCGAGAGCTGCCACCTGTAGTAGTTCGCGACAGGCGCTGAAAAATTTCCCTTATTTTCAAATCCAAAACTTGACAGGTCTGAGCATGTGATTTTTAAATGATTATCCAAGCATGTAGGGAATCTGCTTTTAAGTTCTATGCCTGCTGTCTGATCCAACAGAGTTGAGGTGCAGTGTAAAGGTGCTACTTTGAAGGAGTAAAAAGAATTTCACACTGAGGGCTTGAAGTCCCACTGTCAGACATCAATAAATGGACATGTAACATATCAACAGGGTCAGCAGTCATATTGAGGGACCTGAAAAAAATGTGAAAATACTACAGCTGTCCACACTGTGTCATCAAAGAGCTATACTGTGATGAAATAAAAGGTGTAGGGAATGGTAAGATTCCCTTTACATTCAGTAAGATGCCAAAAAACATATCACCAAAGCAAAGTAGTGCATGACAATGAGGGGCAATAAAGTCACTGTTACTGTGACTGGTCAAAGGTCACAGTGACCTTGACCTTTGACCAACAAAATCGAATCTGTTCATTGTTCAAGTAAACGTTTGTGCCAAATTTAAAAAAGATTCCCTCAGGGTGTTTTTGAGATATCACATCCACAATAATGAGACAGATGAGGTCACAGCGACCTTGACCTTTGACCCACAACCACCAAAATCTAACAAACTAACCAGCCCCAGCTATTGCAAGTGTGGAGGCATAAAATCCTGTCCACACAAACGTCATAAAAATTAAAAATGCAAAACCCAACTGAGGCACTGTCAACAGCATGCCAAACCAACAGGTGGAGACACAACTGCAAAAAGTCCTGTTAGCAAGGTTCAAATCAGCACTACTTTGGTCATGTCCACCACTGCATGAAATGTCTCATCTGTGACATCTTACAAAGGAGCTAACAGTGCACAATCTGATGTCTCGCTACATTTTGAAATATACCCATGTATGTGCCTCAGAGAGAGAGAATGAGAGAATAATTTGTGTGATGAAGGATGTGCCCCTGGACAGAGAACTGCACTACACCCCAACTACAGTAATTCTTAAAACAAATAAATGTTTTATCTGCACATGACTGGTGCAGCAGACCTGGATCACTTGTAAATGGCTTTCAAAGTAAGGACAAAATTCTAAGTGCAAAAAAATCTGTGAAAATTACAACTCCTATTAAATCACTTGAATGAGCAACATAATAACAAATTGGTTATTACAGGTGATGCCTGCATGAGACCTGATGTAAAGCATCTGAGATGTGACATGGCATAAGGAGCTGATAGCTGTTGGTGACAATGAGCAGAAGTCTCAGGCAGTTGCATTTAAGTTCTCTGGCAGTGGCTTTGAGGCAAATGATTAAAAAATATAATTGGCAGAGTTGTTAGAAAGACAGGATAATTAAAACTAAAAATACATATCTACTGCGTATTAGATTAGCAAAAGAATAAGAAATTATCTTAGGGAAAAGGTGTAGATAATCCACAGAATAGTATTTCTACAGCCCAACATCTTCTATTGGTTCTTCATAAGTCTCTTAACATTTTTGTGATTGGGCACATAAAGACTATATGAAAAGGACACATCATTTTGACTGAAGCATATGTTACTCGACAGTGTTGTGTAGAAGCCTGGCAGTGTATCTACCTGTGAACGTTTTCCATGGCTGCGACCTCAGCGAGGGCTGCCAGGCTGAAGAAAGCAGGTAGCTCTTGTGGTACGGTGCTCCTCTCGGCCTCCTCTGCTCTGGGATTACTATAGCACCCTTTTTCATTGCATAAATTCTGTTGGGGTAATGGCTTCTTATCCTCTTCCTGGTTCAGGTCCCTAGTTTTGTCCTCTGTAAAAACAAAATAAAATAAAAAGTTAAAAAAAAAAACATTCAAGTCTAAATAACTCCAATAAATTCATCTGCATTTCATTCTCATTTCTTTTTCAGATCAATGCATTTTATTTTTATGAGGAAACAGTATTTATAGACAAGACATTAGCATTTGCCAAAAGTACCTCTTGAAAGGAACTAGTTACTATTTTTTTCTTTCATCCAAACAGAAAGAAATGACACACCAAAACATATATCAAAAGTATATTATCAGAAACATTCACTTGGCTTTCATGAATCTGTGAGGTTATACTTGGTTTGTTATATATTTACAAATATATTTTCAGTTGGCGCGACAGAATTGTTACACCATGTACTTGTAACTGAACCTGTGCTTTTATTATTCTTTTTAAGCTGTCAGTTTTCTTGATGATTCTGCAGTACTTCCTCCCTGGGCTGTTGGACACAGTGTGTCTCTAGCTAGTAAAGCTCAGCTGCAGTTTCCTTAATACATAAATGTCCTTAAAAACACTTCATAAAGAAAGAGTGAACCGGTGAAGAAGTAAATGAGAGGGAAAAGAATCAAAATGCATCAATTTGATAAAACATATTTTTTTTTATCTTATTTTCAAAATGTTCCCTTTAAAGCACTAACATCTATGACTTTAACATAGAGTGGTAAGTTCTAGGTAAAACCTTCAAATCTTCAGACATGAGACAGAGACAGACAGATGTTTCCAATCCCGCACTTACTGATCTACGGTTTAATCATTCATCACTCACCCTCAGCTGGAGACACGCTGCCATCAGCTGTCCGCACCAAGTGTGTGATCTTGGTCTTCCTAGCCTTCCTCTTCTGGCTACCAACTAGCATCTCCATACTAGAGGTGCCCTGGACATCCGGGCATATTATGGCAACGGGGGCACATGATTTGGCTTTTGAAGCTGAATCCAGCATGGTGGAATCGCTCTGTACCGCGGCTGTGGAGAAAAGGTTCAGAATAGATTTCAGTGCTTTAACCCTTGCACATGCTGTAGGTAGTAATGACAATCAGAAGGTAGGTTACAGAGACAACAGTTGTTTAGCATCATTGTGATTTTACCAGATAAAAGAGGATTGTCACCACACAGGCCTCAACAACTAATTGTTAATAAACAGTTCTTAGGAATGTATCAATTTCTTTATGATAACAATACTGCAGGTTGAAACATGTCAGTGTGGTTTTTAAAATCGCTTTAAAATCTCTACTGCAAATAATGTTGTTGGGTTTTTTTGCTTTGAAGGTAAATTCTGTAACTTCAGTTGTTTTTTTGTTTTTCCACCAAAGGTAATTTTAAAGCAACAAACTAGACATTCAAACTGTTGTATAGAACATTTGGTAAAGGGTAACTGTGAGAGGAACCTGTTAAATACCTCTGAAAGCGTACACATCCCTACTTTATAAAAAGGCACAAACATCAACATTCTAGTTCACCTTTGTCCACTGCAACTGGTTTCTCCTTTTTGTGTTTGTGCTTCCTAACAATCTTGTGGAATGAAGTCTTTTTCTGAGATGGAGATGACCCTGATATAGCAAAAAAACAAAGAAAAAAAGAGCATGGAAATGCTATGTTATGGAGTCCAAATGTTCTTACTTTAACAGAGAAGAGAAAACTGGTCCTGAACACCACAAGTATGGAAAACATGACTCTACAAACAGGTGCAGGATGAGATGGGAGGGTTTAACAGGACAGTAACTGTTTTTATTAAGTGGAGAAGTCTTTAATTTTGCTCTTACCTTTCCCAGCTTTTGGGACTTCCTCCTGGACAGTGAAGGTGTCAGTCTTCTTCTTCTTTGCAACAGCAGTCCCCTTCTTATCAAATGTCATCGGGCTAAACTGCGGCAGGCTGTTAAATTTCCTTTCAAACTCCTCCTCCAGTTTCCCTAGGCTGATGAGAGAAGTTCGGAGTTTACATAACTGAGCATATAATAGACAGCCTACCCCTAAAAACAACACAGATGTCAAAGTATTTGTATTAGTTCTACATTTCCTACAAAAATTAGTAAAGTGTCTTGGTGAAGTCTGCACAGGAAACAGTGAGAGCATCAAAACTACCTTCCTCCTCCTCACTAAACACAAACTCCAAATAACTACTACAGAATGTGTGTGTCAATTTCCAGTTAAACTGTACATAATTTGTCCTTCATGCAACGTGGTCTACCATTTAATATGATTTATTGACAAAAAAAAGTCTGATTAAATTAAACTTTTCAAAGAAATTTGGACAACAGCAGCATAATTCAGAGAGAACTGATGTGTTTGGGATGTACTGAGTATACGACTGGATAAATCAGACTTGGATTATAATGCACAAGTTGTGTGAGAGTTTATAAACAGATATTTTGATATAGTTTTTCTACTGTTACATGGGGCTCCTGTTTTCTTCAATAGATGAATGATCGCCTTTTTTGGATTCTCTTTTTTGGAGGCATGCGAGAAAAACAAGTGTTATTCATGAATTCAACCCAACATTCAGCGAGTAACTGATACACAAATGGTCATTTTGCAGCTCAAGTATTCCTTTAGGTTATTTAATTTTGTATTATTATCAATATTGGTAATAATATAATATTTACTGATAATTTAAATTATTTACACAAATGGGTGCAAACTACACAAATGGCCCCTTCTGAATGCCTGCCATGCCTTTACAGTAAGAAATGGACTAATTTCTGTAAGGCAACAGTGTTAAATATTTGTTAACTACATAGAAAATTGGCTATGCAAAGGTGAATACAAACCTTTAAAATGATGTTCCAGCAGCCCACTTGATGAGTTTGTAGGGCACCATTCTCTCTTCATGTATGTTTTTCCTTCTTTTTCCCTTCATCACATTAGTGGACTGAATGTTGGTGTAAATAAGCTGTTGGCTTTTTTTGTTTTTCGCTATCCAGTTAGCAATATAGTTTTTCTCCTTAACAGAAAATGCTGCTTTATACACACTGTAATTTCGTTCTTAGCTTGCATGCACTGTAATACCATTTTAAGGAGCAACATGTCTCTCCAGATGGGACAAATATTACTGGAGGACCAGCAAGTGTACTGAAAAACAGCAGGTTATTGGTGGTGTAATTATAATTGAATGAGCACAGACCATAACAGACATGTGCTCAGGATGGAATCAAAATCACTAACCAGTATTACAGTACTTATTCAAGCTGAGTGTTGTGCCCATTCTGACTATAGGCCATAATAACTTTGCTGACACAATGTCTGCTGTAGAATTAGGAGAAATACAACTCTGACAAAACATCATCAAAATCGGGACAAACATCGCCCAAATCACTGCGGATGAATAAGCCACAAGTTTTCTTAGCTGGCTGGCTGACCCAAAAGTAGATCCCAATGCATTTAGCTCTAACAGTTAATTCAGGGAACTACTTTCTGTATTTACTTCAGTTCAGACCAAGAGACAAGTGTTCATAATTTTTTCTGTGATATTAGAGTTTATTATGAGGCTTGGGTTGCTTGTCCTGATATATGTTGCTTTGTTGGAGTCACATTTTTCAAATTTCTCTCTAGAACAGAGGTGGTGACTGCAATGTTACTGTGATGACCAACAGACAGATTAGAATTACTGCTTTGCCTTTGTATGCCTCTGAGAACCAGTCAAGTTGCCCTTACAGTAAAAAAAACAGTCAAGAAATCAATCCTATCCAAGTGGGGCTTCATTGTGACAAATTGAGTAAGCATGGTTTGTAAACAGCAGTGTATCCATAAATAAAAGAAATGTGATTACTGATTGGTGTAGTCAGGTTTAGAGTAAACAATAGGGGTGTAAATCACCAGCTTCATCGGGATACGATATTATATCGATTTGTTTGGATGATGATACGATGTTTGCCGACATCACAAAGTCTGTCACGATACGATTTTGATTCAATTCGATTCGATTCAGGAGCCTGCAACCGATATGACGCGATATCATATGCCCATCTAACACAATCATTTACATCAGCTCACAAAAACAACTGATTTGACCATTTTATTTCTGAACTCTGTTTGTTGTTTGAGCGGAGGTGCGCTTTCCGAGAAATGGTGACACAGACGTGCTATGTGAATTTCAAAATAAATGTGTATCTTTAAAATGACGATATGGACTGATGTTTTCATTTTGCATCAATATAATTGGATCGTTAATCAATAAATCGATGTACCGATGTGGATCGATGTATCGGTACACCCCTAGTAAACACATAAGTTAAGTGGATGTACTGACAATATATAGTGTCAGACATTTCAGATTTTCCACAGGATGTTTAACACGAGGTATACAGAAAAGAATAAAAAAAGAACCTCAGGGTAGAGTGCTAAAAATGCCCCGTTCTATCACTATTGTGGAAAATGACTGCAGTATACCCTACACAGAAAGCTACAGCATCGCAACAAGAGGAGATATGACTCACCCCTGTGAACATTCATCTTTGGACTTGGACTTTTTCAGCTTCTTGGGATTATTAGGTCCTATTTGAGAAACTGTCCAGCTGTCATCACTCCAGTTTGCATCATGATCAGAAGCTCGGAAAGCCCCTCTTTTACCTGCAGACGCACATAAAACAGTTCATAATATGCAATAACTACATAACATACACATAACAGATAATGCCTCCTACATCTATGAATCAGTTTGCCACTGAATCAAAATGAATACCTCGGTCAATGTTGGCTCTCAGTGATGTCAACATTCCCTCAGAAACAAGGGTTTTATACAAGGCGCCTTTACAGCTCCGCTCTGATTTCCTGGAGCCGTGGCTCTCTATGTTGGGGTCGCAGGTCCCCTCACTCGACCTCTCCTTCCCCTTGTCGTCCTCTTTGAGTTTAACAGGTGAGGGGCTGCAGGGGGAGGGATGGGGTTCTGTGATGCTGCCCTGAAGGTCTGTGCTTCCTAGACTTGCTTCTTCTGTTTCTGCCTTGGGGCTGACATCAGTCATGTCTTCCTTCATTTCCACCTCAGAGGAACTGTACTGCTCACACTGCCCACTGTCATCCTCCATCTCCTCCTCTTTTTCTTTGACAGTGGTCTTGACTTTGGGCTTACTCTTCTTTTTGGGCCCACCAGAGTTTCCAGCACTAGGACTGTTCGGGATCTTCTTTTTGGGCTTCTCCTCTGTGTCCTTCCAGGCCCCTTTAGCCACTGCCTCAATTGTACTGAAGACACTGTCCATGTTTGATTCTGCATGGTTACACTTCTTCACGAGCTTCTTTGCCGAGCAAGCAATCTCATCATCATCATTTGACTTGACCACCTCCCTCTTCTTGCTCTTGTTTTTGACACGTGCATTTTGGCTGCTGATTTGTGGGGGAATGGCATCAGTGGAGGTAGAAGTGACAGAGGAGAGCAAAGGTAGGAGGGCTGATGTGTGTGAGGAGGGAGGACACTCGGCACTGTCTGCCTTCTCCTCCTTGATCTCTGGCTTGACCGTAGTTTCCTGGAGAGAAGCTGTAGAGGAGCTGTGTTCAGGCTGAGATACCACGGTGTCCATCTTTCCAGCTTCAGACGCTAAGCACATCTTACCAAACAAAAAAAAAACCACAATGTCAAACAAATGACAACAATCTATGCTCATTCATTTCTATAGTGTTTCCTAAATGAAACTAAAATTTCTACTAATTGCACTGTGTAAACTCTTCTCTATTTTTTTCTAATAATCTTGCCCTGACTGAATGCATTATACCTTCTACTGGTGACAAAAAACTTGCTTTACAATGTGCCCATAACAAATCTCATACATTGTCTGAGCAGATATTTATATACACTCGTATATGGATCTACTGATAGCATTAATGATAATGTGTCATATAACATAGAATCTGATTTTTTCCAATGATTGAAAGATGCAGTTGTGAAATGATTTTTTTTTTCTGTCACAGGGTGTCTACAGGTGTCAGACACTTAAATTTAATGCTATTTATAAGACCTTTCCAATATAAGTTGAATTATATTTCAGACAGATGTTTCAAAAATTATCTTAATCTTATTCAAGCATTGCAGGTAAGGCTAAAGATAAGTATATTCGTTGTCCTGTGCAAAGGTAGGTTTTATGTAAGACTACAGTTATTAGAGTGAGTTACATTTCGTGTAAGTATAAAGTAAAAAGACATTATTAGGTTCAGTGGTAGGTTTAAATATTTGTAACATCAGAAATGTGGACTTTCATGCAGAGTTTCACTCATTTGACAAAAAGAATCGCAGATAGATATATCAAATTAGTTTAAATATTTGTGGCAATTTAGACCTAAATATATAAATATAAAAATAAATATATAAAATTTAAGAGTTTAAGACATTTAAAAACTTTTTAAGGACCTGCAGACACCCTGCTGTCACTGTGCATTGTTAAATAAACAGCAGTAAACAATTCATGTTGATGCTCATTACAGTTATTTTTTTCATGATATATTTTACAGTTGAGTAAATGGGTAAAAGGACCAAACGCATGGAAGAAAAGGGAGCAAATTTCTCAGTTAAGACTTCCCATCATTAAAAACTAACAAAACATCAATGTTTGCTTTCAGCTACCACAGACTGTTTTCTAGTTGAAGCACACTCACAAACAAGGCAACTTTGCTCTGCTGCATGATTTACAATTTTCAATCTCTGATGTGAAAGATAACTGACATCAAAGTCCAATCAGGTAAATTTGATGTTTTCATTATTTAACATTCTTAAATGAAGCTGTTATTTATTAGTCTCAATTGTTTTAGTGTGAGTTGCCAAGTCTTAAAAATATCTGCTGTGGAGATGTCTGCCTTCTCCTCAGTATAATGGAACTAGATGGCGCTCGGCTTGTGGTGCTCAAAGCTCCAAAAAATACATTTGAAACACCCAACATGCACTTACTCAAGATAATCCGCAGACCTTGGTGTCAACAGTTTCATGTAGGAACTATCTTCTTTCTATGCCAACCATATAAACGTGCAGGGGAAAGTGTGCATCTATTGCTAGCTCACCTAGCACGACTGAGCTAGCTATGGTTACAGCTCAGCCAATGAAGATGCCGTTAATGTTAATATCTCGTGCTGACCCAAGCATGAGCCTCTTGTCCATGAGTAGATGCTCCCTTCCTTCTTTGCGGTGATTTGGTTAGTTGGTGTAAATTGCTAGAAAGAAAACAGTTCCCACATGAAACTGCTCACAACAAGGTCTGTGGATTATTCTGAGCAACCGGGTCATGATTTCTGGAAACAGACATTGCTGTTGAGTTTTTCAAATGGATTTTTTTTTTTGTATTTGGAGCACCACAAGCTGACTGCCATCTATTCATCAATTCAATAGCACTACAGAGGAAAAATATGCATTTTTGATATGACGTGCAAACTGTCAAATGTCTTACCTCAGCCAGCTGGAAGAGAGCAGACTGTCCACATGGTTTTCCTTCAGGTGCCGTAGAGAGAGATGACTGTGAACATACAGTAACATGTTTAATCACCTGAGGTCTTTTTTATGAGATCACACTGATTAGCTTTCTGCAGATGCTATCATTACTTAGCAATGTTTACTTTCAACAACAAATGTAAATGTTTTTACTGTGATAGTGGGGAAAATTAAAGCTGGGACATGAACCCCGATGCAGGTTCAACTTGTCTGCCTAACATTGGTGATCCTGGAGAACTGGCGTCATAAAGCTGGTTATCAACTGGCTCTGTTAACTTTAATTTTTCTAATCCAGCTATGACTACATTCACATGAGAAACATGGAGCTGGCGAAACATTACAGGCGACATTGGTCAGAACCATGAATGAATTACTTAGTAAAATGTGAGATAAAACGGTGACACCCGCTGGAAGATTTGATCATAGCGACAGCAAAAAGGGATATTCAACAAAGGTTAAATGTACACAATGTAATCACATATCTGAAACAGAATAATAAGATGTAAATTATTAAAAGTGAGGCTATAAACTATAAATATGCGTGGGAGTTATAACTATGCAATGCTATTCTGTTTCTGCTGCCAAAGCAGAGAGGAGAGAAGAAGAAAAGCAGCTAATGTCTGTCTGATGAGGTCTATCTGACTGAAATGATGCATTTATTATCATGGGGGCTAATTAACAGTGTGTGGGTTGTTTTTCTAATAAAAGACAACAGAGGGTGTACTTCTTATTTCAAATCACCATCACAAGTTGCTTAATATTATTCTGATTCTGATGGAATAAGAGTCTAAAAGCATCAACACTGTCAAGATGAAAGAAACTGTGACATTAAAATGCAGCTATAATCATCATTATGTACCTATTTGGTGCAGTAAACTGTCTCTGTGATTGTTAGAAGCTCTGTTTTAAAACCAGAGGAGACACACAGAAAGCCTGAAACAGCAAAGTATTTCGACTGATCTATAAAAATATCTATTGCTCTGTATGACTTGTCACTTTGCTGTAAACTCTTTTGTCCCTGTCCTGATCCTGTAGGAATGGTGAGCTGCTGATCAGTAGTCAGACTGTTGGCAGGTTTTGATCTGATTCATTGAAGTTAGCCATGCAGCATAGATTACTGTGGTGATCTATTCTCATAAAAAGTTCGCCAGCTTCATGACACTGGAAAACCTGAGTAAAGGTTACACATTAATCTCACACTGTGGCGCAGGCCTCTGGTGTTTTGTTTGTTGTGACTGATCACATGTGCTGCTTTCCTGTGTTGTTTCATGTTTCAAGTCATCTTTTGAGAGCACACTATTTGCTGAGCAAATTCCATGGCATCAAATTGCCTGTTAGTTGATGTGGTACCTTGTGTGCAATTCTGACATTTTGGCCTGAGGGTGGTGCTAAAAATGGCTATGCGGATCATTTTCTTGCCATTTGCTGATTAGACAGTGATGATTTTGGTTTCGCCAAGAAGTAATATGATTGATTAAAATCAATTTTGTGCTTCCAGAGACTGGAGGAACTCATATTGGATGTGTAGTTCACCAAGTGCATAGAAAATGTTTAAACAGCTGAAATATTTATTTATCTTTTTATTTATTTTTACAGCTGTTTAAACGTTGTCTATGCACAAGTTACTATAACGGGTGCATTATTCATTAAATGAAATTCAAACATACCTCTGCCAGTGGGGAAAGGGCAGACTTAACCCTGCTTTCAGTAATGTCAGGCACTCTGTTTGGTATTGTCCCAGACAACATCTGTAAGTTAAAACAGGATGAGCAAAATCAAGTCAGTTCTGCCATAAGTTATTGAATAACAAATCAGTGTTAAAATTGGTTCAGCTAATCAACATCTAATCATCAGTTTTGGGGAAACTGAGGAAAACACACAGAACAAGTTTAGAATTTCTTAAGACAAATACTGTTGTTACAACTGTTTGCTTTGAAATGACTAAACTTATGCCGATGGCCCATTTTAGAACAACATAAATTACATTATAAGATTGTACCTACTGATATGTTAACATGTAAGCATAATTTTTAATGTTAATGTTAGTTTGAGCTACTCTATATACGGCTGGGGTGGCTTAAAGGTATACTATGCAGGATTTTCCTAAAAACAACAGTGATACAGAAATAATCCCTCTCATTCAGCACTTATGACCCACACTCAGTTTGTGGCGATGTATTTTTTCTGAAGAGGCTCTGCCCTCTGCCTGTATTTCTTATATTCTTGATATTTTCTGTGTTTGGGACGCCTATGAGAATGTCCCCCAACAGAGCTCTGGCAAAGTAAGGGCTATATATGAAGGTAGCCACCAGGTGCCAGACCATAAGCAGCAGGCTTCCCAGACACACAGTGGCAGATGAAAGTCAAATATAGTGAGGCAAAACGACAAACGAGAATGAACCCGGGGTCTGCTTTTACCTTCACTTTCACTGTTGAATGTCTTTACAAACAGTAACGGCCAGCAAAATGTACCTTAAATCTATCATAATGTATTTGTTTATTATATTTTGGAGTATTCAGTTAAGAGTATAAGTAATACAAAATAAAAACACTCAAGTATAGTAAGTACTTAAGTATCCTGAAATTATACTTAAGTACAGTATCTGAGTAAATGATCTTGGTTAATTTCCAACACTTGCTACCTCAACACACCATGTGCAGGACTAGGTGTTATTCTGTTTGCAAACAGTTGTGTACGTACTGCTTTAGAGAGACAACACAACCTCAAGTATCTGGTCTAAAATATACAGAGTATAAAGGGAACAGAAAAACGGTCTCAGAACAAACCTCTTCCTCATCGCCTGGAAAGGAGTTCCCTTCGCTGGCTGTGTCAGGTAAACTAGGTTTAGTGCTGGAAGGGATCTAGAGAGGAAACAATATTGGGATTAGTCCATCTGTTAAATTAAAGAAATCAAAAGCATTATTCAAAAACCACAAATGTTTTTTTTGTGCTACAGAAAAAAATAGCAAAAGTGATTAGGCTGATAAGAGAGGCGGTGCATTACAAGGATGCACCCATGGGGGGCCTCCAGCAGTGACCTACCTCTCTGTTTGTGAGGGCATGTTCCCCAGCTAACAGCAGCATGCTAAGGCCTCCCATCTTTGTAGGATCTGACAAAAAAATGACAGTGATGACAATAACAATTCAACATTTTGACAAATTTTCACTAAACAAAAAATATTTCATTATACACACCTGCCATGGCAAAGTTTAACTGTGGCATGCTGTCAGTTTTGGGCACTTTTTTGGCAGTGGTGGAGTCCTTGGTTGAGTTGGAAGAGAAGGACCAAACTTTTTTGCGGGGGTTGCTGACAGGCTGACAGGAGGGGCTCTTAACCGGTTTGCTGGTGGTGGGACACCACTTGTACCCAGGGTTCGCCTTCATAAAGGCGTCCTTGTACTGAAAGAAAATCAAGAAATTATTTGGTTACAAGCTAAACCTTACAGCCCCTGTTTTTCAAATATAAAATCTGAATCAAAGTATTTCAACAACAACATTAATTGTTAATGACAGATAAATCGACAATCAGAGTTTAAGTCTAGGGGTGGTTGGTTGGTGCTGGTTGTTCCTTAAGCTAAGATTTTCCTTCAAGTCCTTGTTTTAAGGCATCTTCGAAATAAAATCTATTGCGCAAAACAGCCTTAAGTCTGTTCCTTAAGGATTACTTCAAATGTTCACTAAAGTATTTATGGTTTTCTCCTTGCATTGGCCTTTTACCTAAGGGATTCCGAGACTGTTGCACAAAAGACCTCAGCAACTAAAGCAAGGTAAAAAAAAAAAAACATACAATACTTTGTATTATGTGCTCTCTATGATTGTGTTCCTCCACATGTATAATCTTTTCCTCCTCTGACCAATATGGGCAAAGTCTTGTCTTCTTTTGTTCTGCCATTTTTTTTTTACTATCTAACCATAAGTCAACCTTTTGAGACAATGGCAGGCATCACAAACTTGAGTCCAATCAAACAAATAATCTCCATGGAAAATGTATCCACTGTAGAATCTCTTTAAACGCAGTAAGTGAGTTAACGTTTTTCCTTACCTAAGGAGACCTTTTAAGGGATTCTGTGCGACTGTGCAAGTCCCTCAGCTAAGGATAAATTCAGCTCAAGTGTCATACTTAAGAAGAAAACTTGACGTGTTTTGTGCAACCGGTCCCAGGAAAATAAAAGCCTTAGATATTATTTACCTTGAATTTAACAGTCAAAAATACAGCTAATCTGCTCCATCAGGGCTGTGTGGGTGTGGTTTGATCAGATCTGACTGACACTGGCCTGGTAACATAAACAAATAACCCACTAACTGTCATTCGTGTCTGAAATCACTCCCTCATACATTACTGCCCATACAACAGATCAAATAATAAAAGCCTGTATCAAATAGGGGGTTCAGTTCAGACATGCATGAGTCATTGTCATTTTGCATTATCACTGACAGGTACAGTGTTGATTGTATTTCTCACATCTATCAAATGCGTGTTTATGTTATGTACGCTACTTTTCTTCATTTCTTCATATATATTTCAGAGGCACTATATATTCTATAAACATAAGATCATCCTCTAACACCTCTGAATCAGAACATCAGATGTCAGACAGTTAATTAAAATTGCAGACAGCATAATAATAAGGAATGATTTCAGACAGTCTTTGATCCACATTTTGCTAAATTATGACTGGTGCATGGAAGTTTGTGACATCACTGTTTCCAACCTAGACCCACTCACTTAAAACCAGTGAGAAATCACAGAAAAAAAACACATTTACAGAAATTTTTCATGTGTAGTAGTGGTGTGGTGTAGTAACTCTCCAGAGAGTGGGTTTTTTGTAACCTGCTACACAGACTTCAGTCTTTGTAGCATGTCTATATGTGCTAGACTGTGTGCATACTGAGTTTTGCCAAGTGAAAATGCCGTTGGTTATGCAGGGTTTTGATGCATGTAGGATATAGTAACTGGTACTGAATTAATTCACTGAATTGTTTTAACTACAGGATGTACTGATTTATTTTAATGTAAAATGTAAAAACACCCATTAGGTTGCTTTGGTGCATTACATTGCTTCTAGTACAAGGAGGAATTCATTTTAATATTTATTTTAACAGATTGTCGCTGATTTTTCACACAGTGCTCTGTAGCTTGTATCTGTTGGAGGGCCACAGAGCCTTACACAGAGGGAAAAAAAATTGACAAGCCATGTAAAAACAGCATTCAGCAGTGTGGTGCTGGTGTGGAAAGCGCAGCTTATATAGTCAGTGTAGCAGCTTCAGTTGATTATAATGGACGCGCTCTGCTGTGGGTATACTACATCAGACGTGTCACGCCACGTCCATGCCCCATGTATTTTGATCATAAGAAGCTGATTGAGAAAATAAATTTTCAGGGCCCATAAAATGATCTGTTTTTGTGATTCGTGTCTTTGATGTAATACTGCCTCTATCCTCATGTTGACAAACCCTATCAATCCATCAAACATTTTCATTAATGTAATTATACATAATGGCAGAAAAAAACAAGTAAAAAAAGAATATTTGAATGTTTGCTATGCTGCAAGACTGAGTTTGCACATATTTAGTGTACACATTGTAATTCATGTTATAAACACAACCTCTTGTAAAAAAAATTGTTATGGATAGCAACACATGCAAAATGAAGCTGTTTTTGACATTTTAATGACTTTTTGGCTTAAGTATCACCAAATATTGTAGTGGCTAAATCTATATTATCCAACAGTTAGTTCTGACTGAGTAATTTGATTGGACGAGAGGCATCCCGCGAGTGCTGATATAGAGTACAACATTACTGGAACATGTAACAGTAAAATCACTCCGCTCACAGGTGTTATAAATATAAATACAACCGTTAATTAACCAAATGTCACACTCGCTACATTGACGCAAACTGACACTATAGCGTTACACCAAGAAGATGGATATTTTCCCCAAAATTACATTTGAATTAAATTATAAGCGGCCGTGCCAACATCCAGGTTTGCCAGCGTTTCATCAGCCGAACTGGACAAAGTTACACAGTTGCAGATCAATGTAAATACAAAGTAGCTTGTGAGTTCCTGGCGTGTGTGCTGCATTGCCTGGCAACAGACTGGGGGAACTGTTGGTTTTTTTTCGCGGAGCTACATAACATACTTAAATAATTTATTTCATCACCTTTTGTTAACATTTCCTTACTCAGCATTGCTGTTGTTTAACTGTTGTATAAAAGCAATATCACACTCGAGGTCATGATCATTGTACTGTATATCGTCACGGCTGTAATTGCCTGACCGAATCACAGCCGTGACGATATATAGTACAACATCACTCCCTCTCGTGTGACATTGCTTAATCGTTTTTGGTTGAAAATGGCAAGTAAACTAACACAAAAAGACTTTAGATCTCCATCGGAATCTCAACAAAACAGCATGACAGTTCAGACAGACTCTCTTTCTTGCTTTGAGCTTTTCTTATCTACATATATGATATCAAGCTGGAACAGCTCTTTAGCTCAAAGCTATATTTCATTTTTTATAATACTAGTAAAGCTCTGTAAGACAATCCAGGAGTTTCTCACCAACAAAGTTGCACCTGCTCTTTAAGAAATTGAAGATGGAAAGTTACTTTGGCATTGCTGTAAGAGAGAGTTAAAAATAATGTTAGTCCAAGCGTAAGAGTCAGAAAGCAGTCTCACCTCCTTGGCCATGTCAGTGTATTTCTGCTTCTCTTTGGGCTCCAGCACAGCCCACCAGTCAGCCAGGATCTTGGTGGCCCCACGGTTGTCCAAGCGAGGGTGTTCCTGCCGCACCAGGGAGCGGTGGCGTTTGCAGAAGAGAAGGAAGGCATTCATTGGCCGCCGTGCCCGCTGCTCATTTGAGTCCTCTTCCACTTCCTCTGTTGTGCTTCCACACTGCACCTGTGACCCCTGGTCCTGGTCACACAGCACTGGCTGCTGATAACAAATCCATAAACCATCAGATGCAATGCTATAATGTTATTGTCTGTCCTGTCTATCTAAGCCATCAAGCACACTCACCTTCTCCAGCTCCTCTTCATCCTCTTCTTCTTCCTCTTCAGAGAAATCCAGAGCCTTTTTGGAGAGAAGAGGGTGCCACTGCAGGCACTTGCGTTTGGGACGCTTGCCAGTGACCTCCCCTGCAACAGGTGGCTCTTTACCCCTTCCTCCACCCTTCATGGTACTACCGCACCTAAAACAGATTGGACACAATATAAGACCATATACAAAACATGCACAGTGAAAACATGTATCCAAATATGCAACATTAGTTACTTTTTAAAATGGAAGCAAAGATACCTGCTGCCAAAATAGTTAGCGTTGGAGGTTTGTTACTGCAAGTGTGATAATAACAACTGGTAATGCATAACTCAGAACATTTCATGACATCACGCAGGTTTCCAAAAAACGTATAAAAATGTAATATAAATAGTACATATTTTGACTACAGTTACTGTTGGACTATTATTGTGCTTGACTGTATTGTTGGAGGAATTAGACGTCCTCCTGTCAAACATCCCAAAAGATGTTCTTTTTCACCATGCTTACATAGAAACTTGGAGAGAATCTATGCCTGAACCTTGTAGCCTCGCTTCTGGAGTCCCTCAGGGTTCCATTTTGGGTCCACTCCTGTTTTCTCTTTACACCATTCGCATGGCTTTTACATACCACAGCTACGCTAATGAAACACATAACTAACTGTATTTTCCACAGTCTGAAACCCAGATAACAGCAAGATGCTCTGCATGTCTGGCTGACATCTCTCAGTGGATGTCTGCACCACTTGAAGATCTTGACAAGACTGAGCTGCTTTTCCTTCCATGGATGATATCTTCCATCCAAGACCTCTCCATCACCATTGAGAATGCTGTTGTGTCCCTGGCTTGGACTGCATGGAAACCTAGGTGTGACATTGGAAGACCAGCTGTCCTTCACTGCCCACATCACTGCAACAACCCACTACTGCAGATCCATTCACCACAACATCAGAAGGATATGCCACCCAGGAGGAGGCGCAGGTTTTGGTCCAGGCTTTTGTTATCTCGTGCGTGACTTCTGTGTCTGCATGCAGCTCATCCAGAATGCAGCAGCTCAGCTGGTCTTCAAACTACAGAAGTTCTCCTTCACTACCCTGGTCTGCCACACTAACTACTAGTGGCTGCGCTAATCCTATTCAAGACATGGGTACTGGACTTTTGTGCTGTGAATAGCTCAGAGCTATATTTCAACCAGGGACATGGTCAAACCGTACACCCGTACACCCCAGCCCATCCACTACTTCCTCACTATGAACAGAGCCCAGATATGGCTCAACAACAAAATCACAACTGTTTGACTGTTTGCTTCAAAACTCGACACATCTTCCGTCTGTTTTTTCAGGATGCACGTTAGCTCATAAAAAATAAAAAAAAAACCTAACCTCATATTGTTTCTAGATGCAGTCCTTAAAGCAGTCCAGTATAATTGATGAAGTTGATGTACTTGCAGGATTCTTGCAATATCTGAGTGCTATACACATGGCAGTGTACCTTTAAATTGCTTTGGATTTAAGCCTAAGCTAAATAGATGTAATGCAAGCAAACTTTTTTTGTGACTGTTAAAGACCTATTTTTTTTAACATTTCACACTTCCCACAGTGGATTTGACATGGCTGTGTCTATTTTCCAGTGAATTCTTGACATAGTTGTGATATCTGCAGCTTTTTTTTCATTTCCTTATTCTTTGATTATAGTTCATGAATACACAGACTGTAAAACAGGTGGCTGCATCAACGGCAATTTGACCATGGCTATATGTGTTGTGTAATTCCTGACATATCCTTACTCTTTTTAACACATAGACCTACGGCAATTGTATATTTGATAGGATTAACTTACACGTCACCTGTGAAGAAATTGTTATAATGAATCAACAAACCAATAATGAATGGTTATTCTCTGATATGCAATTTCAGAGACCATAGAAAACAACTCTAAAGTCATGTGATTGGATTTTCTAAGGCTGCATTATGTTATGTGTGTAGTATGCATGTTAAGATATTTAAAATAAACTACATTACTGCTTTATAATAATGTGCATATTTGTGCACATTTCAGTAACACTTAGGGGTGTAAATCATCATGATATGATATCACATCGATTGTTTGAACAACCGTATAATACTTGCTGGTATCAAAAAGTCTGCCACAACACGATTTCGATTGTGATCAATATGAGACAATATCAGTCAGAAACCTCACTGTCCTTTTCTTGTTTGCTTACCATTATCTGCCAGACACTCTGCTACTAGCACTGTTTGAATGTTTAGGTAGTAGGTGTGCTTGGACGTAAATTTTGACACAGACGTGCCAAGGGAATTTAACATTAAAGGCAAATCTTGATGAAGAAGATATATATTGCATTAATAATACTGGATCATTGATCATTGAATCCATTTATCAATCCAGATCATATCGTTACAGCCCTAATAACAACCCAGGACAACATAGAGACATGGCAACACTATTGTTCCAGCAACAATAAATAATTATAAATGGAAGTGGTGTATATTAATGAAATTTAATTTTACATAATCTTAAAATTACAGACCAACTCTTAACTGTGGGAAATTCTAATCCGGCTGCAACTCCTCCTCTCAGTGCTGTCACAATCATTAAAAAGAATTAGAAAAATGAGTTGAACTCTGGAAATTATAAACACCAAATCCCTGTCCCTGTCAAATTAAAGCATTATAGAAAGTGGGCATGATTTAAAAACTAACAGTCTCTTTAAGTCTCCCCATTGCAGCTTCTGTCTATATTTGGTTTAATTTAACATGAGCAAGGGAGCAAGTAAAGAAGCCAAATTATGCCCCATCTGACCATTATTTCATTAGCCTTAATTTACTATGCTAATTTTCTCTCTTAACTTGCCTTGGAGGATCCCCCTTACTGTGGGACCCATGAGTAACATGAAACACAGAGGCAAAGGATGGTCATTTATAGCTGATGGACTTAGTACTGACTTAGATTTTGAATTAGACACTGCCCACTATCAAATCATGGTATACATAGTTAAAGGGCACTGCACTGGGAAAAAAAATCTATATTTATACTGTATTACTCCACTATACTCCACTGTATATATACAGTGGTGTACATACATATATATGTATATGTATATAGTGTCTCAGTGGGAGGGCAAAGTAATCATTACAATTAACACCACTTCCAATAATCATTATACACACATTTCTACACACTTCAGTGATCTTATTATGAAGGTGCAACAGGAGGCTCAGCTGCAGTCACCAGTTTTTATGACTACTGGATAAAAATATCAACATATGGATATTTTTTTACACTTTTGTTGGAAATTAGTATGAAATATTTCAAAGTTCAAAATTTAAAAATATTCAGTCACTCTGTGTCAGTCAGACAGAGCTGCAGGCAACAGCCGCGCAATGCATTTTGGGTGAATCTCTTACACATCAACAATAAACAGTAACACCCACTAACATTATAAATTGTAGTAGAAAGGATAGAGTAACTACAGTTACCTGAGCACAATGGTAGAAATGAGAGTGAATATTAAAATGACCAATGTAATGTAATAATGGGCAGCTACTCTTTATGTGCTAAGTTTGGCTACATTTCGAGTGGACAGAACTATTATGACACTGTTATACAAAGCTCTGATCATGTTGGGTTAAAATCACAAAATGTTTTACAAAAATGAAAATATCTATACAGAAGGATCATGGGATTTCAAGGCTTGCTTTTCTTTCAAGTTAGTGTCCACAAACTTAGGACAAACATTTATACTTATTTGTACTGGCACACTGGATGAAAGGATCTTCATTCAATCATAGCTGATATACATATATAAAAACAGAAGGCATGTAGATCTGTATGAAAGACATTCTGCAGTTAGGCTGATGAGACTAGGGCAATGGAAACAAACCTAAAACTGCTTTTTCAAACAAGCTGTCGGTTTACATTGACGCATCAAAAAAGTATCACAAATTTAGGTCATCCCCTGATGGAACCATAGCCAGGATACTCAGAAAAACTGTGACCTTTAACTACAGCCACAATTGTATGTTTAATCACTGTTAAAAAGTAGTTCAAGAATACTGAACTACTTTTTATTTTTGAGCTGGTGGTTTTTATATGACACCACCAGCTCCACCACCAACTGGCAAGTTGTTATCACACACTAGATCATCATCTTTATTTTTTATCATCTCTCACAGGTGAAACGTCACGCCACTAACAAATAGGCTACGCTGTTTGACAATTAGCAAAAACTAGTGTATGTGCCACTGACATTGTGTTTTTGTGTTGCATTATGCACATTTTTGAGGTCACAATTTACATTTTACACTGAGGACCAATCCCAATGTCCCTTCTAAGGCCTTAAGCCCTGAAGCCTCAGGGACTTAACTGACATCACCTGGGAAATGTTTGAGCAGGAGAGGCTGCAAGGGTTTGAAATGGTATATATATATATATATATATATATATATATATATATATATAAAAATGGGGTAGCATTTTGCTGTGACATATCCCATTATCTTGACAACACCTAAACACATTATGTCTGGTACAACAGTGGGTTTGGGACTTTTTATTTTATATCTTTACCTTCTTTACGGCAAAGCATTTCAGGGGTTGGCCCCTGATTTGAGTGACTTCCTGGCTCTTGTCTTACAGAGTGGACCATAGGTGATTGTCAAATAATCAATTTTTTATCAAAACAGCATCATTAAGCAAACAAAAGAAATGTTTAATATAGAGTCTAGGTATATAGCCTAAGTTTGCATTCCCTTTGATTTCATGTGTTTTTTATGGACTATCTTTAATCCTTAATGTTAACATAGTGTTTCTGTGTTTATTCTTAATGCCAGGCTGAACATCCATGTGCCAGTCAGCCTTGTTTACCTTTTGTTTAAAAAAAAAAAAAACACTTTGGGGCTTCCCCTGGTAACCCCTTATTTTTACATCACATTGCTATGAACCGTGGGTAATTCCCTCAGGCAAAGTCTGCAAAAATGCAGATTTACGGAAAGTGTGCATAAAGGGCTCAAAATGTCGGTGGGAGAGCCCTCATGCACTTGATGATTTGACAGTGGGACAGCCCTGAGCCCTCACACACTTTGCAGGAACATGCTTCAAAGTCCTTGAGTCCCCAAGTATGGAGATTGGGATTGGGCCTGAGAATTTAGACTGAAATAAAATGGCAGAGGGTGACTGTACAGCACTAGGTAGCAAGTAGGGAGTGATACAGCCCACCACTTTGACTTTACCTTCATCTGTCTGTAAGACAGTCATTAGATCGTTCCTTTTTGGGTTGTTTGAATTTCAGGAAAAGTGCACAACCTCTGTTACACAGGCCACTTATGGGTAAATGTCAAGGGACCCAATGAAAGGGAAGAAAACATCACAATAATTTGAATCTGGCAAATAAATACAGAGAAAATAGGCTTCTACTAATCACTGATGTTGACCACTGAGCGACAAGATCGACTCTGTTACTGGTCACTACATGAGACTTAAAGATCATTAGTGGACTCTGTGCTTTCTCGGAGCCTACTTTGGCAAGTTTTCATTGTGAAAAAGATAACAGGAACAGAGTCACAACAAAAAGTAGTCAGTTAGCTGCAGACCTCATGACTGCTGCAGACGATCAAGTCAATAGTTATGTCAAGTGATTTATAAATGAAAATGTTCTTGATGCCGTCATATAACCACATTTCAGAGGAAAGGGTAACATCAAGAATGAAGGGAATTGAATTGAAGGGGATCATTAATATGGGGGACAACATGGTATAATTACATCTGCTGTATGGACAGTGCATCTTTGATCTATGGACTCTTAAGTGTCACATAATGGACTGAAGATGTACTCATAATATCACTCATTATAACAATGTCAAAATGTATTCAATTTAAGGTGTAACCCAGCTGAGAGAGGGTTGTATCGAAAATATGCACAGAATCACAGCCATGCTCGCTTATTATTAGCTGGACATTATAATGTTCTGCACATATACAAATCAGCTGAATTACTAAACATTATTAAACATCCTTTCAATAATCAATTCAACAATCCTTTTTCAGTTTGTATCTCTCAACATGTTTTCACTTGCTCTGGATGTCTACTAAACATGACACAAATGAAATTAGCAATCAATGAATGAATGATTCAGTGTATTCTCCTGGACATCATCCAGAGGTGATGCCAGTGCATGTATTTATGAATGTTGAGTGGAAAAACGGGGATACTTACTGAAGAAAAAACTATGGAAATGCTGTATGAGTGATGAAGATGAATCTGCCACAGCCTTTGTCATGCAATGACGGTGACCTATAAAATACAAGACACTGCTCTCAGTCATGCGTTACACTGTCATCTCTGCAACAATTTTCCAACAACGTGAGCTAGGCTGCAGGAAAAATGCGTGCAAATCAACTTTAACAGAGCATTAGTGATTGACACCGCATAGCACAAGACCTCGTCAGCTTCAAAGTACGGTGGGACATTTTGTCTGATCTGATTACTGATCACTTCAATCGTGCAGTCGATCCGCCCTTGTGGCCAAAACCAAAACATGTAGGCCAAAACCCTGCGACCACTGGATGCATTTCATACAGCGTTACACAGCCTAAATTAAGCAGGCACAGTTGCAGTGAGTCTTTTCCTGCGCAGAGGTTTAACGTTAGTTGTGCTCGCAGGTAAAACTGCTGATGCCCGATCGGACTGTCTGTCTCGGGAGTGAAGTCTTGAGCTACTGTATCGAGCTTCACACGCACAATAACAGCACAAAATGTGTGAGGTATGCGAATAAACGATCCGTTTGCCTACCTACGGTGCTCCTACCTCCAGGCACACATTTTCATCTCCGTGCAAAATGTCGATCTGAGCTCTGACAAGACAGACAAGCCGAATGAGAGTCCATCTTGCGTTGGTTTGGAGGAGAAACCCCAAGTACAGTACAGTAGTGGGGATATTTCACTCCTGTCAAACTCTCCGATGACAATGTCGTCGAAATGTCTCCCACTCCGAGGAAAAAAACATCCACAATGATTAATTAAACTGGGGATTTTCTGTCCAGGCACATGCATCTGTGGACAATGTTTTGCTGGGCAGTGGCTCCATTTCCTAGCAGTGTTACTAGGAATAAAAGTAGCTAGTTAGCTTGCTAGCTGTATAGCCTGCTAACTGGACGTGTCACGGTTTTAACATGCAATGGTTTCCGAAACAGTATAAGCTTCTTGGACAGCTGCTGGCAAAACTCACGGGCTAAACTGTTATCAAAATACTTGTTTGCGCAGTTGCAACTGTTCGTTTACATACAACGCAGGTTTGTGGCTATGAATTTGATGCGGATAGGAAGAGCGAGGAGGAGGGGGGAGGCAAGTCATACCACCTCACTGAGAAACAGTTGCTTTGCCATTTATTTAACACGGCGAATTCACACAGGAGTGAAGCAATATTTAGCGTTAAGCAACACAGCAACAGTGGCAACAGTGTACGATATACAACACCGGTCATCAATGAAATGTCGATGGGAAACAAACAAATTGCAAAGGAAAAGCCAGCAGGCGGACATCATGTCCAAAGCAGCGATAATAACAATTTTTCAGAGTGACTGACTGAGAGGTTGAGAAAATAGCGACCGGGTTTTAACGGGAAATCAATGAAACCACAGCTTCTCTGTCATGAGCGTCTCCTTAATGTCTGAACATACCTCTAATATCCTGCTCAAGAACCGGGGGGGAGCTCTCATCATTGGTGCCGTCCACCTTTTTAACTTATTGACACATCATAACAGTTCAGCACTGGCTGTACTAAACACAGCTGTGTCAAGTCCGTCCACGGACACGCGCACACCGGAAGCACGGCGGTTTGTCAACAAAATAAAAAACGTTTGCAACTAAGTTCCTCTTCTGCCACCGATTCTCAGGAAAACATGCGCCCGTCAAATGAAAAGCAGCGGATTCTTGTCAAGACACCAGATATTGCTCAAAGTCGGGAGATGACGTATGTCTCAATAACACATCGCGCGCGGGTGGGGGGGATCGATACAGCATAGTATGGCAATATTTTTATGTTGCAATATGGTACAGTCATAGCAGCGCTAATGCTATTAGAATAATAAAACAACTTGTTCTTTCAGTTCACTACATACATTTTACTGCAATAAAAATGACTGAAGTGAGACAAACAGAACAAAAACTACATACAACACAAATACAGATGTGGACAAACTTTCCCTTTGGGGACATAATTTGCGGTTGAAAAAAGGAAATAAATCGCAATATGCTGCAATATATGTCATCACAATACTCAGCAAGTCACAACATTTTTAAAATCGCAATAATATTGTATCATGAATCAGGTATCATTATAATATCATATGGTGGGGCCTCTGGTGAGTCCCACCCCTAACACTGTCTAATGTATTGTATGGGGAGTCCTTAACCTTAAATGATTTTATGTGAGACATATAAGGCATTAAGACAAAAAGAAAAAAAAATCAGTAAAAGATTAAAATAAAATAAAATGGATAGAGATGTTAAAGGGTATCAACAGAGCAAGTAGCAACTGAAACAAAAAATGTGCTCTAATTATGGTCAGATTAACCTTTGAAGGCCCCTGGCAAGAAAAAAAATATTGTGGAGCCCAGTGCCCCCAAAGACTACATAGAGGACTATAGCTATTTTCCTTATCACAGACTAGAGATCAGTGCTACAATACTGACAGGATCCTTCCTGGCTGATATTATAGCTTATAGGTGGGACAAATTTGCAACATTTGTACCAAATTTGTAATTAAAGCAAAATAAGATGCCATGAATCTAGGAATTTGGGGTCTGGTAAATTCCAGTCTTAGGTAGGCTATAACCTGATGTAGTTGAATACTGTAAGGTGGAGTCTGGTTATTTGGAACATCAGGTGAAATGGGTCAAATAGGGTTTTATATCTTGGGTTCTTCAAGTATTAGCAGCCAGTCACCCAACAAGTTATTGCAGTGTTGCTACAATGGTAATTTTACATTAAACAATCCTTAAATTGGTCTGAGACATTTAGGATGGGCAGAGCAAAGTTTTAAAAAATCACTGGTCCCAGGAAAGTTTTGTGGTTGATTATCTCCCTCTGGTGTACTGGAGATAAAACAATAAGGATGTAACAACAAAAAAGGAGGATGTTGCACTTTAATACCTGTTTGACTTGTGCTACAAATATTTTCATGATACACTTCACTCTAAATGGGAAAGGGTTTTGAGTGAGTACTTAATGTGTTTTGGTAAAATGGGACAAAAATGTAGCGAAATGAGAGCATTTTTCTAAAGTGAAACCACCCTGTTTCAGACTACACAACACCATAAAATCAGTATTATGCTATTGTGTGCAACCCTGTCACATCATATTTTGTCACTTAAAGCACATTATAGATGATGCAGTGAGTCCATGTCAGCCAAGTAGTCAAGAATTAAACATCATTGTTACACACACAAGAACACAGGCATGTCCACTGTGGACACAAAAACAAACAAATTATGGCAGAAATGTAAGAGTATCCATTTTTAATGAATAGTTGGGTTACTATACTGATTTAGTTAATGAATGAATGAACTGATGGTTGGATTTAAAAAAGAAAAAAAGAAACATGACTGTCCCATTTTTCCTTACTGACTGTCTGATTTTACCTGAACACATCATCAGAGTGAGGTAGGGATTCTTAATGTGTTTGAAGGTCCAACAGTTCCTTAAGTATTTTACTTTACAACATATTTTCTTTATAGAAATACAGCAGAGATCAAAACAAGTTCAAGAAGTAACACTTGAGGTAGTCCTCAGGTTTGTAGGTGATTTTCTTGTTAATTAAGACCAAAAAGTCCCACATTACCTGACTTTTCTCTTTACTCTATGTAACTGTAAAAATGAGAATGTGAAAAAATTAAACACTGACAGAAAATATTTATACGAAATACAATCTGCACCCAACGTCAATTCGAATCAGTACTTTTATTTTAACAATGTAAACCGGAAGTCGTCTGTGTTATTGTGTGTGCTTTAACTGTGGTACAGAAACGCAGCACTTCGCTAGATGATGAATGTTACTGTCGGCGAAGGCGACACATTAAACGACCCCAACCCACAGAAGTAACACCATAATGCGTTAATTCTGACAGAAATACAGACTTGTTCAGTCATATAATGTTATAGAAATCACTTTCGTTTTCCTCGAGCTGAGAGAAAATTCACATCTCGTCTATATCCCTCCCCTCCCCCGGTTTGCAAAGTGCTCATACCCAGACTGGCCTGTACTTGCTAACAACATCCCTGACTTAACTTTACCTCACAGCACTGTCCGATTGACAAAGGTCACCGAAAAGCTGCCGACTACATCAGAAAACACCGACTACGATTTCCTAAACGCTAGTTAAGTCTATCTCAGTTTAGTGACTTGTTTCCTGGGTGTTTGTGCGCGTGATAACTGATAAAAATTGTTACAGAAGCGTGTACCGGCAGTTTAACAGCACATACCTGTCAGTAGCAATGTAGTCAACGACCGACTAGTTGCTTCAATCTTCTTTAAAAGCTTTAGCCGTGAAATTATCAACAGTTTTGCAGCATACTGTACCCATTGAAAATATCCACCCCGTCACATGTAAAGCTGTATGTAAGTGGACACTCCTTTTGATGGACAGTTTGATTTCACCAATGAGAAGCGACGTTATATTCTAGTGTTTTGAGATTAGTGTAACGTCCTCAAATTTAATGTTCAGGACATGTGTGGTAGACTCGAGCCCGAACAGTGCAACATATCGATAATATAAGCTCAGTGTCTGTAGTATTCAGTGGCTCTACATTGACCTGGTGGTATTTCATGGTGTATTTTTAATCTCTTAAAGAATGCTGCTATTGCCTGTCTAATCTTCTCGGTACGGAAGCGTGATGCATTCACTTCAGGGAGAAAATGCTCTGTTTTTCTGAATTAACGAGATTAATATCACAAAATTGTGAGAAACGTTGAGACACTAAAAAATCTGCTCTGAGGTTGTTATTTTGGGTTTCTTTGTTTTCAAGTGAAAGGGGAGAGGGGAGTTGATAACTGTTCAACAGCTCATTTACATTTGATACACTGTCACAAAGGGTCAATGAGCACCCTGCTTGATGATTGATTTTATCAGTTAAGTTAATCACAAAGTTAATGAGCTGACTACCTTAAAAGGGAAAAGACTAAAGGGTCACAATCAAATGATTTAAACAGAATATTCACCTTGGCAACATAGCGTGCAGAATTTAGTTTGATACAGATCTTCAGTCTGCCAGTGCTGTAAATCCTAAAAATATAACTAGATTGTAAACTGTGCTAAATAAAATAAACATTAACACCACTGACTGACATTAAATTCATTTATCTCATAATAATAATAATATGAAGAATAAGACTCTTTTTATGCACGCGAAAGGTTTATCCCTGACAAACTTTTGTCCCAACTTTGGTTAAAACTCTGTTGTGTTGTTAGCACTTTGCCAACATAATCCATTATCCATCCACCTGAAAGGTGTGGCATATCAGTGTGCTGATTAAACAGCATCATTACTACACAGTTGTGCCTCGGGCTGGTCACAATAAAAGGCCACTCTAAAATGTGCAGTTTGATCACACAACACAATCCCACAGATGTTGCACATTTTTGGTCGCCCACCAGAGCTGTTGCCTGTGAACTGACTGTTTATTTCACTACCATAAGATTACTGCAATGTTGCTTCCGTGGATTTAGCAGTACAGACAACCAGCCTCATAACTACAGACCACATGTAGCCACACCAGCTCAGGACCTCCACATCCAGTTTCCTCACATACAAGACCATCTGAGACCAGCCACCCGAACAGCTGATGCAGCAGTGTGGTTTGCACAACTAAAGAATTTCTGCACAACTGTCTCAGTGACGCTTATCTTAGTGGCTGGTCTCAGGCTATTTTGCAGGTGGAAAAAGCCAGGTGTGGAGGTCCTGGGCTGGCACACTAGAATGGTTAATGTGCTGCAAAGTTACTTCCTGGCTTGTTGTGCATTATGGGAAAGTCAAGATAAAACAAATCACAATAAAATAAAATAAAGTTAAATAGGTCAGTGCAAGGGGGCTTGACTGCAAAAACCTGGTCACCTTTAGTCAGAAGTTGGGAGGCTCTGAGGGGAATCTGACACTGTGCTCTGCCCAACAGGGGAACAGAAATTCAGCAACAGAAGTAGGAGCCAGCCCATGACATGCTTTCACTATGATCATTAAAATCTTAAAATCTCAATTATTTGAGATAATATATATTATGCAAACACCTTTTTTTAGTGTAGTGCTATAGTCATGAACTCCATTGCAAAAATCATGGACAACTAAATATCTTTGAATAAATTATTATCAGTTATGCTGACTTGCTGTGACGTTTGACTGAATTCATGATGAATATCTGTTTATGCCAGCCCAACCTGATGATTCCAACAGTTTGCAGTTTTCGTGAAACATATTCTGTCATGCCACAGAAGCATAAAATAACAACCTTAATAGTGGCTGAATTTCATTCTGCTGCATCAGTTTCAGGGTCCTGATGTTGTTCATGCTGGCTCACTGTCACACCTTTATGGCTTACTGAAGCATTTGAATAGGATGGAGCCAATGTTAATGGTCTCAGTAAAACCCATGCTTTTCAAACCATGACCAGTTACAACTGTGTGCCATTTGAGCCTATTTGAGTATAGCAACAGTAAAATTGGAGCACCTTACTGAGTACATTGCACAAATTCACCAGCAGATGGCAAACACTCCATGAAAAAGGTGCAGCAAACATGAACATTTGATGTAAGACAGGAACTGTCAGTAGTCAACTGCCAGAGAAAAATGAAGTTGCATTTATGGCTTTTTGGAAAAGAGGAAATGGGGTTAAAGTGTAACAGCACAGAGTCCAGTCAATAGGCCCTCTCACATCTTTCAGAGGCCATGGTTGTATCGTCCTGGTTTAAGCAGAAACGTCACATGGCTTTAAATGTGCCTCAGAGAACCTGGCTTATCCTCAGTGCTGCTGGTTCAAAGTCCCTCGGAAAGGTTGGAGAAAAAAAAAGAAACACACATGAAGTAAATCACAAATGTATGACTTTTAAACATGCATTTTCCAAGCAACATGGTGGTGTCACAGTTAAGTTGTGTCCTTACCATGTCTAATACAAGGTGACATGCAGCAAGGTGATTTACTTGGTCTGGCAGTTGCATGATTAAAATGCAGGTCAGTTTTGGTCAAGTAGCTGTGTGGCTGCAGCACATGACCTTTGTACCTTCTATCACATCTCCCACCCTGGGCTTGATGGTGTGCCCTCAGTGATAAAAAGGTGGTATTCCTGTAGCTTTTCGCTTGCCACTGAAGTGGTTAGACAGGGGTGGAGAGTAGATACGTGCATTTATTCAGTAGTACGGTAATAACAATTTTAGGGTGCTTTTTGTGTATCCATTTTTGTTCCTTTGTACTTTTGCTTCACCACATTTCAGAGAGACATATTTTACCCTTTTCTGCACAACATTCATTTAACAGAGTTAAACAAAAGGTATCTCCAATTGTCTTTTCAGATAATTTTGCAGTACATTCAATCATTCTTCCCTGAGACAGCTGTGCAGAAATTCTTTGGTTGTGCAAAGCACCTGCTGCATCAGCTGTACAGGTGGGTGGTCTCAGATGATCTTGTATGTGAAGACACTGGATGTGGAGGTCCTGGGCTGTTTTAGTCTTAGATCTTTTTTTACTCATGAAAAATGGAAGCAAAAACAAAAGTGTTAATATTTTTGTTCAGTGTATTTGAGGCTTCTTGTCATGTTAATCTGTAAATTGTTAGCATATCATTATTTTAAACTTCTAAGACGGTTTCATTTTAAAATGCATGAGACCCAAATAGTCAAAACTCTCAAATGTTTTACAAAGAAGCCAAGATTAAGGTCTCCTACCTCAGTAATCATCTCAAAACCCCTCAGTTTTATTTTGTGACATTTTGGAGGGAGCCCAACCCCCAGGTTAGAAACTACTGAACTATACTACCTATCTGCAAACAAAGTAGTTGAAACTAGCTCTACCTTAACTAGGCTACTTACAACAGTGGAATGCTACTCATACAGTGTTTCATGAGTATTAAGATCCGATAATGTTAAGAAATATAGAATGTAAACAAAAACACTGTAAATGAGTCCTTTTATATTTCCTGTTGGAATGTTTTGCAGTGTGTGTGTAAATAATATCAGCTGACAGGAAGTAAACATGGACCCAAGCCATTGCCTAGCAATGCATTTCCAGTGAAACGGTCTAAATGAGTCAAAGGTGCCATAATAAGACCTTTTACTTGATAACACTTCTGTACTTTTACTTGAGTAGGACTTTGGAGGCAGGAGTTGCAACTGTCATGAGGTACTTTTACATTTTTATATTGGTACCACAGGTGTTGGATAAAGCATTCTCTTGTGATTTTTTTTTTTTTATAAGTAAAACATTTCCAATTACTGTCCCTATTTAGCTGATACATCAAGCTGGGTAAACGTTTCAAACAATATCATACACAATGCAGCCAACTAAAAATATGCGCATCAGACATCCAGCCTGCACCATGGAAGATATGCTGTAATTTGCATATTTGGGAGGAGAGGCCTACACCCTGTGTACAGGCCTCAATACATACTGTGTTCTCACAACATGCAGGGTTACACTACCCATAAACTTTATCTTGACTGAAGGGTAGTCAGTGTAGAAACTCCCTATGTGTTATGTCTCCAACACATGCTGCACACTTTTGTAATCTGTTTCTTAATCTGAGAACATGCCTGCTCCTTGGTGTTTAGTCAGAGGCCTGGTTAGATGTTGTCATATAACATTTCCCTGCATCTCCTGCCATCTCACTCCAAGCTGATTCAAAGGGTCAAACAATCAGAAAAAAAGTTAAAGTGTGGACAGATGAAGCTACAGCAGCTCTACAGGACTCTTTTGAGTGCACAGACTAACACATGTTCAGAGAGGCCACCACCCAGGAGAACCACATCAATTTAGGAATATACATCATCAGTAACATAATATCAGTGAATGTGTTGCTGAAAGGGTTGATCACAAAGAAAATGAAACCAGAGGGACCTATCCAAAGTCGTAAAAGCTTCCTTTCGGTTCAACAAGGAAGCGTACAGCACCACAAGAGTGAGACTAAGGGCTGACATTGAGGTGGCATCAGGAGAGAGCAGAGAGAGACTTTAACGCAAACAATAGGAAAGATATGTTCAGCTCTTCAGCTATCAGGCTCCTCTCCTGTGGAATCATCTTCCTGTTTCGGTCCGGGAGGCAGACACTGTCTCCACATTTAAGACGACTTAAGACTTTCCTTTTTAATAAACCTTAAAGTTAGGGCTGGCTCAGGCTTTCCTTGTACCAGCCCCTAGTTAGGCTGACTTAGGCCTAGTCTGCTGGGGGACCTCCTATAATACACCGGGCACCTTCTCTCCTTCTCTGTCTCTCATGTCCTGTTACTGCATCTCGCTAACTCGGCTGTACTGCATGTCACTTACTTGGCTTCTTCTCCGGACCCTTTGTGTTCCACTGTCTCGCAGGTTAATTTATATTGCAGCGGTGCCTGGATAGTGTGACGTGTATGGTTGTGCTGCTGCCGTGGTCCTGCCTGCTGCCTCCTGCTGCCTTTTTTTGAAAGATATTTTTGGGCATTTTGCCTTTAATGGGCAGGACAGACAAGTGTGAAAGGGGGAGAGAGAGAGAGGGGATGACATGCAGCAAAGGGCCACAGGTTGCAGCAACAGCCTTGTACATGGGGCACCTGCTCTATCCACCAAGCCACCGACGCCCCTGCTGCTGTTATCATTAGTCATGCTTCTACTGTTATCATACACATATGATTATTGTCACATATGTATACTATCACATATTAATATATACTTTCAACATATTGTACCACAATAGCCGTAATTAGAATTGTAATATTATCACTTTAATTAGTGTTGTTGTAAGCTATTACCATTACCGTCTGTCCTGCATCTCTCTCTGTCTCTGTCTCTCTTTCTGTCTCATTGTGTCATATGGATAACTGTTAATTTATCATGTTGATCTGTTCCGTACAACATCTATTGCACGTCTGTTCACCCTCCTCAGTTGCTCTTCCTGAGGTTTCTACCGTTTTTTCCCCTGTTAAAGGGTTTTTTGGGGAGTTTTTCCTTATCCGCTGCAAGGCTCCAAAGGACAGAGGGATGTCGTGGCAAATTGTGATTTGTGATACTGGGCTTTATGAATAAAATTGATTGATTGAATTGATTGATATGTGGCAGGTAATTCATAATACCACACATATCTACAAAAGCAGGAGCACCCCATTCATGACTTAAACAAAAAGGATCTTACTTTTTGACATAGAGGTCTATCTCTGTAGGGATCCTTTTCATAATGTTGTCAGACACTTCAGGAATGGTATTACCAGGGAACCTTATATGATTTGGAAATTCACTTTTACTCATCTTAGCCTGAACCAATCTCAAAATTTGTTATTCTCATTAGTCATTTAGACACAAAAACATGGAAACATAGGATTCAGGTTGAAAAATACTGAAGTTACCCATTAAACTCTGCAGGGATTTCACCCCTTTTAACTTCTCCCTCTAATTTGTCAGCGTGAGGCTCCCTGATTTCGCCATGGGACTTCTAAAAGCTACAGACTGGTCCCTACATGGAACAACTGACCCTGGCACCAGCCCTCCCCGTGAAGCCACCAAGTGCATGAGTGCAGAGAAGGTTCTCTTGATGCAGTCTCAAATGAACTAGAGGAAATGAGAGCCCTTAAGGCTGGTCGTTTCCTCTCATCAGACAGTCCCTTGCATCACAATATGATGAAGTCACAGAAGTACTGAGGGTAGGTGGTACACTGTGACGGTCAGAAGTTCTCGAGATGGACACAACCCCCCCATCATCTTGAACCCTCACCTCTCCATCATGAAACTGCAAGACTTTGACCACACTCTCTCGCACCTAGGACCAGAACGAGTACTGACTGAACTTCACTGCAGGTTTTAGGTTTTACAGGAAAGGAAAACATTCAGAAGCAAACATCAAGCCTGAAATTCCAAGGATGACTGCCCTCCCTCCAGCTCGGCCTTTTCAACCCATTTTATTTGACTGAAGTGGATTGTTTTGGTCCATATAAGTCAGAATTGATCGCTGTCAGGAAAACCATTGTATACCATAGTATACAAATGTTCGACCTCCTTTTGAATACAACTTGATCTCCTTGGGTCATGGATTCAGAGGCCTTCTTACTGACACTGAGATGCTTTATAGCCTAGCATGGTGGACCAAACGTTTTCTGGACAATGGCACCAACTTTTTTGGTAGCAAGCTGAAGCTGTGAGAGGTCTTTGAATCCATGGCCCTTCATCTGAAGGACCAGCTGGCTGAAAAGAAGAACTCCCTTTGCTTCAATTCACCAAACACCCCACACTTTGGAGGTGCCTGGGAATGGGAAGTGGATTTAATCAAAGCAGCCCTTATAGTCACTGTCCAGGAACAGATTGTCCCCAAACCTGTCCTCCAGACTGTGCTCAAAGGAATCCAGGGCATTCTGAACACCAAGCCTTTGGGCTACTTATCTTAAGATGCCTCAGACCTGGATCCAATAACACCAAGTGTCCTCCTAATGGTATGCCTTTGCTCCCGCAGGTGATGTGCAACTTTCGTGAACTCCTGGGGAGGCGCCTTTGGAAGCATAGCCTAATTCTGGCTTACCACTTTTGGTCATCATTCATGTTTCACTATCTGCCCAGCCTCAAGGAGAGGTCGAAGTGGAGGAGGGGCAGCAAGACGTTGGAGTTAGATCAGGTGGTTCTCATTGTGGACCCATAGCTTTTGCAGACCCTTTGGTCTACTGGGTAAGTGACACATTCTGAGCCTGGAGCTGATGGATGTGTCAGGACAGCAGCTGTCCAAGTTAAGGGTATGACCTATGTTTGCACTGCAGCCCCCCTGGTTCCACTTCCAAGGCTCCATGATGAAAACACTCCAGATTAGGCCTGATTTGCTTTCTCCCTTTTTCCTCATATCTCAAGAGACATTTTGGGGTGGGTAGAAAAACCCTTTTGTGTGCACCCAGATGACTGGTGTAAATGTCCAGGAGCACACATGAACATGCTTTGCTGGTTTCAGCTTCAAAACAGTTACAGACAGATCAGTTTAGCAGGAACAATTAACCCCTTTTAACTTTTCCCTTGTGTTGTGTGTGCATGACCGTATAAGGTGAGAATCTGCTTATGCTTCCTCAGTCATAAAGCAAGTTTATTTTCTGTTGAATGAATACATTTGTGTATTTGCAGAGCCACACACATCCACTGTTGTAATCTAATCACCCTGCACTTGAAATTAAAGTTTCCTCTCAGAATCAGTTCACTGGCTGGAACCATTTTTCACATAGTCGTGAAACCCAAAGCAGTGTGTCGAGGTCCCCTTCCTCACATTCAGTATTTCTTGACACTGTCTCAGAGAGGTTCTGATTTCACTCAGGTCAGGCCGTGGTGGTGTCATTTGGTTATTGCATTACAAGATAAACTTGCTACTTTGAAAGTTATGAAAAGGAAGTTACAGTCACAATCAGATCATGCTTGCAGAAGTATATTTCTCTACCAAAATCTGTGAATAAGTAAACTTATTCACAGAGTTTGGTAGAGAAACATGCTATCCATTTTGATTACAAAGGTGTTTGATATTGGGATTCACGTCATTAGCACTCTTTATCAGTGGTACATTTCTGCCCTCTTGTGGACAGACGATAACACAATCTGAATGTGGTTTTTAGTTTGTGTACTGTGATTCTAATAATACAACACTAACAATTGGAGAAAAAATACTCAAATTTCTAAATGTAGCTTTCATATTTAAATACTGTCATTTAAAGAAAGCAAACATAAACCATTGCCCATTCCTTTTGGAAAGCATCTGTTGAAATAGACGTTAGGCCAGGAAAAAACAGATTTCAGTTTACCTTGGGGTAACATCTGTGTTTAAATCTTACACAACATAAAAAAACGACAGGTTTCCTGTGGAATATGTTGGAACTCGAGAATTAATTCAAAAGGGCCCAGCGATTGTTGTTTCTAATAATTATGGTTGATTGTAATACTGTAGTTACAGATGACTGTAATAATATTGAGGTATTACAAGGCTGAGGTGTCTGTACAAACATATTTTTTCACTTCAATTCAAATAAACACAAATAGTTTGTGCTCTAGAAAAGGATCAGCACTCAGTGAATAACCTCCTAAGCCCTATGATAAGCTATTATGGCAAGGCTTAACTATACAGACCAGTGAGCAGTGATAACTAACATGCAATCTCAGGTTTCTTTTGTTGTTTACAGTAAATAATTAAAAACTGTTTGGAGGGAGACACTTTGGCACACTGTTGTCGTGGTGTTGCTCACAGACGAGTCTGATCAGATACTCATGGACCCATCTCTGTCCTCATAAAAATCCTGACCTAGACACATATGAGATCAGTAATCTTGAACAACCACAAGCCATTTGATGCAAAGGCAAACCTGATTTCCCCTTAAAATCTCATTCAAATAGCTTCAAAATTTAAAAAAATACATGCTGGATATTTACTGTTCACATTCTCCTTCCAACATGTATCTGGAGCTAATTACAGTAAAGCAAAATAGACAGGCAGGGGGGAGTCAGGTTGTGGAGGGCTTTACAGGTGATGATGAGGAGTCTGAAGTAGATACGCTGGGGAATAGGGAGCCAGTGGAGGTTATGAAGGATGGGGTTGATGTGGTTATGGGTGTGAGAGTGTATGAGAAGACGAGAAGCTGAGTTCTGGATATATTGAAGTTTCTTGAGAGTTTTGGATGATGAACTGTAGAGGAGACTACTGCAATAATCAAGTCTGGAAGTGATGAATGCACGAAAGTCTGTGCAGCTGAAAAGGAGAGAGATGGATGGAGGCCGATCATGTTTCTGAGATGGAAGAAGGCAGTTTTGTTGATGTGTTTGTTGGTCAAAGGGGAGGGCTTGATCGAAGATGACACCAAGGTTATGGACATGGGGGGAGGAGAGCACAGTGGGGCCATCGATGGAGAGGGACAAGTTATGGGTGGATGTGATAAGAGATTTAGGGCGAATGACAATGACTTCTGATTTGTCACAGTAAAGTTTGAGGAAGTTGGTTTGAAGCCAGGAGTGATGCACTTGGTGAGGGTAGATTAAACTGTAATTTTGTTATTGTGTTGTCTCGCAGAAAAGTATAATAACAATAGAAGTTTCTTAGTTCATTGCTCTCAGTTTTCCACAAAAGCCGAACAACCGCCACAGTTTTCACAGTTACTTTCGTTGTTCCAACATCTGCCATTTGTGCTACTGGGGATAGTAACTGTAAAGAATTTACACTGATGCTCTTTGGTAAATGGGGGTAGCTACCTGTAGCTACAGGGGAATATGCTCAAGTTGCTAAAGTTAGCCATTACTACTCATATGATGACAAGCACTTGGTCACAACTAAGGAAGATTTTTTTTTTTTTACATATTTCTTCACCATATTTTCAAAATTACCAAAAATGATTGCATTCTAAAACATTCGGAAAAAAGTTGATGATTGCGTAGTTGGCATTTGGTTTGTAAATCTGAAGGTCCTGTACCCACCCATGTGTAAATTGGACATGGGCCTCCAAAGATTCAGTTTTTTAATTGCTGGCAAGTGAAACCACCAGATAGAAATCAGTGACTGTAATTGGTGGCGAGCTGGCAAAGTCTGTAAGGATCGGTATCATTAACTTACTTCAATTTGTAATACACTACTGTGACTCCGTTGGGAGCTTCTCCTATATGGGCATCTTTCTTTCACGTGCTCATATACATGTCTATTAATGGATGCTTGACGGATGACAGATAACTTGATGGGTGACAGATAATGACAGCTACCGTAGCAACATTTGCTGTCACCACTAAGATGACAGCGCCGTGGCAACCTCTAGCTCACCTGGTAGAGTGTGCACCCCATATAGGCTGCAGCCAGGGTTCAAATCTGACCCGCAGCCCTTTGCTGCATATAACCAAATATCATTACATATCTTAGTAATAATCAATGCATTTACATTATAGTACTGCATGAGGCATTGATGCCATTAGTAATAGTAACTAAGAATTCTAGCTAGGTTAAAGGACATGGTGAAGGTTTCACATAGTGAAGTGCTCAATAAGTCTTTGTTATTGGTCTACAGCTCCATGAGTCTTTCCTATTATGGTTCTTTATGTTAGTTAAATGTCATTCAATGAAGACCTTTGAAGCTGATGGCTGTCAGAATAAGCAGCCACACATCAAAAACATCTGCCGATAAGAATAACTTTATTCATCCCCAAGGGGAAATTCATCTGTCATCTATTATATGTCAAAGAATTATAAAGCCTGATGGCTGTTGGTATATAGGATCTTCTGTATCTCTCTGTCCTGCATTGAAGAGAGAGGAGCCGTCCACCAGTTTTTTTGGTCCATCAAGGTGTTGTGGAGTGGATGATCTGGGTTGTTCATGATGGCCTTGAACATCTTCAGTGTGCATCTCTCCACCACGTCCTCCAGTGTGTCCAACCTGACTCCAATCACAGAGCCAGCTCTTTTGACTAGTTTGTCCAGCTGCCTTGCATCGGCGGCTCTGCCCCTTTTTGTGGAGAGCGTCTGTGTTTAGGGACCTGTCCAACTTATTATCCAGGTGTCCACCTAGATACTTATAGCTTGGCACCACCTTGATGTCCACCGCACAGGTATTCACTGGCTGAAGAGGGGGCTTGGACCTGCGAAAATTTATGATCATTTCCTTGGTCTTTGAGGTGTTCAGGAGGAGACAGTTCTTGTGACTCCAGTCACTGAAGACTTTGTTGCATGTTCTTAATTCATCAGATGTCATCAACACTACACATCCTGGTTAAATTAGTGTGGAGTCCCTGAAATAATTTCATATTCCTCTTCACCCTGCTGCCATCTGGCAAGCGATAGGCCCTATTTAAGTATCCTCTGCTGTATCACCAGCCTATGGAGCAGCTTCTTTTCTCCGGCTGTGACATTCCTCAAACTCCACTTGATGCTCCACGCTCCATCATTAAAATAGTTGTAAATTTATTATTTTTAGTTTTTCTTATAGCACAAAGAGACTGCAAGTGCATTTCGTCGTGCAGCCCTGTGTTGTGGAATGATAATGAATTAACCTTGAAGAAGAATAAACACAAGTTACTATTTGTGTTGTGCTACATAAATAACATATCACTAAGACCAACTTTTGGTTGTAACAAATATAAAATACATATATCAAACATGGACATTTAAAGTGCAAAGTATTGTGTAAAGTATACTCTACACACACCTCCCCCCTGCCAGCACAGAAGATCTAAACAATCAGCACAGTTTCAGGGTGGACACCTAAGATTAGTGTCACCAATTCAATGTCTAACCAAATGTCTCACTCCTGTTGAGTAATAGCCAGGAGTGTTTTTGCAGAATATTATGATGTCATAGTGAAGCTGACCTTTGACCTTTTTGTCATTAGTTCATCATTACATCCTTTCAGACATTCGTCTGGAATTTTTCATGATTAATGCAGGAATTCTTGATTTATGGCCAAAAACATGTTATATACAGTGTCCCCCGAAGGGTCAAAAGTCACAGCCATTCAGTGTTGGTTTTCAACCTTGTCTCTCAAATACAGAGAATTCTCTGGATTCTCTGGAGAATTGTCTCTCATCCTTGCTTGTGAACACCTGAACCCTTTTAAGATGCCCCTTTCATACCTATTAATGATACTATCATGGGTTACCAATTAACGTGTTTACCTGTGGAATGTTACGACAGGGTTTTTTGAGCATACAGCAACTTCCCCAGTCTTTTGTTGCCCCTGGCCCAACTTTGGAACGTGTTGCAGGCATCAAATTCAGAATGAGTGTATATTTTACAAAAAACAATACAGTTTATCAGTTTGAACACTAAATATCTTGTCTTTGGACTGTATTCATTTGAATTTAAGTCAAAAAGGATTTACAAATCATTGCATTTAGTTTTTATTTACTTTTTTGCACTTGGGGTTGTATGATTACTGCACTCATTACGTGTGATTAAACCTTCAAACTCCCCCTGCACACTGATGTGTTTATTACACAAACAAATAATTGTGCCAGATGCTATTAGTCTGTCCTCTAACTTTCCACCCATCTACTTTGCCACTGATGATAATGTATTATCCAAACGTGGTGTCTTCATTACCTCTTTCTTGCACAAAAACACACACTTCAAACAGGGCTAAACAAACTCAGATTAATAAGAACCACACACAGTTCAGTTTAAAAGTATCACCCCTTTAATTTCCTTTTGAAAGATGTCTCTGTAGTAATGGTTTATGTATATATATATATATATATATATATATGTGTGTGTTGTATGTGTGTGTGTTTGTGTGTAAATCAGATATGGCATTCATGCCTCATTTTAAGTGCATGGTATCTTGACATTGAACAGACTTCACAAACAACGCTGAACAAAAGCAAATAACCCAAAAAATACAAATTTAACATGTATGTAGAGCAGCTCATCATTAGGTGCTGTCAACTTTGACTGCAGACATGAAAACTTGCCTGACTCACTCATCGAGTTTTTGTTGTTATTTGTAAACATTTCTTGTGTAAATCTTTTTTTTTTTGTTCCAGGAAATTATTAAAGCAAATCCACAATCTCATGTAAGACCCAATGTACAAAATGATTTAAATAAAGTTGCAAATTGAAAGTAAAGCCATAAAAAATGTACCACCTGGTGCAGGCAGGTACATCAGCAGGGTTGACAACACATCAGAAGTGCTACCAGCTGTACCCTCAGGATGATACACAATGAAGGTAAGAAGTGGTGGGAGTCTCTGGGTGCATTCTCAAATACAAACAAAAGGTCAATATTTTGAAATTTAGTCAAACTTTGGGATCCCTTTGCTCCTTGTCCAATATTTTGATCATTTGCTTTTGTCTAGAAAATCATTCTTTTTTTCAGTCATTCACTGAGACAAAGGAATGTTTGGCTTGCGTAGTTATCTCTAACCAATAAATGGACATAATGTAAAACAACTTGCAGAAAAGAAAACACTCAGCTCACATAGAAACATAGCATTAAAAAAGATGTTAGCTGTGTCCCAATTCAGGTTTTGCCTTCCTCAAAGTCTGCATTTCTAAAAAGAACACATCATGGCCCATTTCTTCTCCAGCTGCGGTAAATAAATGCAGCTTTCATTTCCATGAAGTTTGGAAAACACAATCCTTTTATCCTTGACAGTCCCAACTAAATTTTATTGCTTGATGCAGGTCAGTTGTTCCGTGGAATATTCAGGCAAACCTCACCAACTCATGAAGCAGGCGACATCATGTGACATCATACCTTATTTATCAGTCCCTGGTTAATACGTAACCAGTAACGGAAGAATGGAAAAGCCAGTGTCGGATGCAAATAATGGAAGACATGCATCAACTGCACTGTGTGGAAATGAAATGAAATGTCAGTGTATACTGAAAACCAGGCTATCAAGGAGCTTGTTCCAGTTCCCAACCGGGATTTCCACTTTTTCTGCAGTTTGCAGTTCACCCCAAAGTCAGAAACACATATTTTTCTTCTTACTTGTGGTGCTATGTATCAATCTGGATAGAGATTTCCCTTCTCTCCAGTATAAATAAACTAGATGGCACTCAGCTTGTGGTGTTCAAAGCACTAACAAATACATCTGAAAAACTCTTCAGCAATGTCTCTTTCCAAAAATCATAACCCAGTTACTCAAGAGAATTCACAAATCTTGTTGTGAGCAGTTTTATGTAGGAACTATTTTCTATCTCGAACTACACCCACCAACCAAATCACAGCGCAGAAGGAAGTGTGCATCTGCTCATGGACGAGAGGCTCGTGCTTATGACAGTGTGAGATGTAAACATTAATGGCATCCTCCTTAGCTGAGCTGTAACGATACAATGATACAACCATATTCTTACCAAGGCGTGTACCTACTGCTAGCTCACCTAGCACCATGCAGCTAGCTATCGTTACAGCTGAGGAGGACGCCATTAATGTTTACATCTCACACTGTCATAAGCACAAGCCTCTCGTCCATGAGCAGATGCACACTTCCTTTCACATGGTGATATGGTTGGGGGGTGTAGATCGTTGGGGGAAAAAAAAATAGCTCCTACATGAAACTGCTCACAACAAGGTCTGTGGATTATCTTGAGAAACTGGGTAAAGACTTCTGGAAATAGACATTGCTGTTGAGTTTTTCAAAAGTACTTTATTGGTGCTGTAAGCACCACAAGCTGAGTGCCATCTAGTTCCATTATATTGGAGAGAAGGCAGACATCTCTGGCAACTCACACCAAAACTGATATATATCACAACGGCTAGGAGAAAAAAATATGTATTTCTGGTGTTGGGGTGAACCATCCCTTTAATAAGTTAATGAGGAGCACCTTAGAGCAACATTATTGAAATGCACCTTTATGATTAGCGTCCTCACAGTGATGTAGCCTCTGAATATAGACACAATGTCGATGAATTTGGGCAGAGAACACTGACCTGCAAAAATTGTAGCTGAAAGACCAACTTTTGATATATGCTTATTTTTATCGGGTCAATAATGTTAATCATAATAGTGAATTATAAATTGTCACTTTGGGTTTACTACTGACATGACTGCAAAGGAAATATGCTAAATGTGTTGACCAAAATATATTGCTTGGACACCACCTCTTACAACAGTGTTTTTATTTGAGTTTAAAATTGACAAAAGTCTGATCGGATGGTTCAAATCTGCAGTTTGATCATGTCTTAAAACACAGCAAGAACCTCAACGCTTCAGTTGTGTTGAATATTGCACATCCACAGGAAACAGAAGACTGTTGCAACATGCATAGGTCAGACATCCTTTACATTTCCACACACAAATCCCCACTGGCCTGTAAATGTGTTACAATGTTCACAATGACTTTGGAAGTACTGTATTAGATTGAGCATTAGTAGCCAGTATATGAAGATATATTTTCTTTACATGTCATCATATTGCTGGCCAATTTTAAAAACAAAGATGAAAATATTGAGGTGTCTAATTCACCATTTTCTTGTTGCCACAGAAATGCTCATTTTTTTTAAAGATTTAAAATTACAAAATATAAAATACTACTCCAGCCTTTGACCTTATCAGGCGTCACCACCTTCAGCATAAAGCCATATTCTTAAAATCTGACTCAGCCATCTCTCACTGAAGTTTAGATGTGAAGGATGATTAAATAAAACGTTCTATTCTCAAAGGAAAAGTACATTTATAAGCTTTCATCTCTGATATACAGTAAACCTACTCTGTTAAGGCAAGTGGTGACCAATACGTTATGGAACATTTGCAAAAGAATGATGGTAGATATATTGAAACATTGCAAAAAATAAAAGGAAACACTAGTGTTGATCTTCACGTCAGTGCTGAAAATATGTTTCTCCATCAGCCACAAATCTTAATCAACTCCTGACACGGGACAAGAGAAATATGATCCTATCTGTACATAAAAACATCATTTTCATCTCCAAAGTACTACACACTCGTTTTAGAAATGCGGTGTGGTTTAAGTGCTTGTCAGTCTACTACAGGTACAGTATGTGGTCAGTACAAACAGGTCAGGGTTCAGTCTTCTCCCATTTCACTTTGCCATCCAACACAATAATCAACAGATCTGATTTATATTTGCTTTAAAAACTGTATTCTTACTGTTATCTTACAGTGCCTATTTTTGTTACTAAAAACAATGAATAAGTGCACTTTTGAAATGTCCCATTGATTAGAAACATACCTGCATTCAATGTAACTACTATATTTACTTGATAACAGGTTGGGTAAAACATGCTGTCTACACCAAATAGAAATACTAGAATATACAGGATATCACTCACAAATCGCTGAAATGGGAATCTAATGACCAATGGCGTTGCAGTTGAACAGAACAGGAAGGTTATTACACTGGTAGATGCATTAGTCATTCCAAGTGCTTTAAGTACATAATGGATTTTTATTTTTATTTAGTTTTTTGTTTTTAACAAAGCGAGGTACTATATTGTATGTCCTTTCAAACAAGGCAAGCCACTGGTGAGTAAACTATATATAGTGGATATACTGTATCGTGCTGGGTCAGTTAAGCGTCTGCTCAGGACCTCAGGGCTCATCCACTGCTAAAGCAAACGGTAAGAAATCTGAGATAGCTTTATTCAGGCAGCTCCTAGCTCTCTGTTGCGGATTCAGGATAGTTCTTGTTCACCTGTCAGGTGTTCTGCTGAACATTTAAAGGTGTTCTCAAAGGTTTTTTAAACCAGATCTGGCTTGGGGACGGGTTGTTTAGTCATGAATTCTCCAGCTAGAACCTCACAGATCAATATTAGTGTCTTTAGCTGAGGATGCCAATGACTACTACACTCTGTGTCCATAATCACTAAGTTTAAATGTTTTTGTTTTTTTCTATGCCTACAGCTGAAAGGCAGGCTCATAATTTTTCTAGTCTATCTTAAAGAGCACCTCACACACAAAATAACCATTTGTATATCAATTACATACAGCAGGTATCTTGACTTTGTTAAGAAAACTTGTTTTTTCTACAGTGGACGGAGAATCCAAAAATGGCTAGCCTTTTTCATGAATTCAAGCCATTGGGGTCCACAGTTAAAGGAACACTTCACTCACAAAATGACCATTTGTCAATCAATTAGTCTTGTCATGTTACCTTGAATTTGTGAATAAGACAAAAAAAAGCAGCACACGTATTTATTTTTTTAATTGGCGACCACTTAAAAACAGCAAAACTTCATCAGAACATCCAATCCAACATTAAACATTACAAACTCTCACACAACTTGAGCAGTATAATCCAAGTCTTATGAATCTAGTCATATGCACAGTCCTTCCCAAAAACATGAATTTTCACTTGAGACTTACTTTTAAAAACTGAACTGAAAATGAAACATATTTATGCTCTCTTCAAAGCTTGTCTCCAATACTGAGTTGTTTGTTTTTTTTTTTAATAGAAAAAATGCATGTGTTTGGGAAGTACTGAGCATATAATTGGATAAATGAGACTTGGATTATATATAGTTGTGGTGCCCAATCAATCAATAAATCAATATGTCCGCTGTTTTGCGTGGAGGCATGCAAAAAAAAAAAAAAGAATGGCATGGCTGATTGATTTACAAAAGTAATTTTGCAGGTTACGAACTTCTTTAACAGCTGCAAAACTATATCAAAACATCTGTTTACATGCAACTTGTGCAGTATAATCCAAGTCTCATTTATCCAGTCGTACACTTTAGTACTTCCCTAACACATGCATTTTGGCTAAAATGTCACCTCATAATACACGTCTGCCTACAAGTAATGTGCCCTGGGGGTCCCTTAGCATGTGTGCACGTTTGAGTTCCGCTTGAGCAGAGTTTAAATGCACACACATGCCCAACCACACTACACAGCTACGTATGAGAAATTTTCATATTGACATGTTTTGAATTATAACGTTTTAGCATAAATTCATGTTTGGGAAGCACTGAGCACACAACTGGAAAAATGAGCCTTGCATTATACTGCATGAGTTGCATAACGGTTTGTAAATGGATGTTTTGATTTAGTTTTGCTGTTGTTAAATGCAATTCCCTTTTCTTTAAATCATGAGGAATGTCAACCTTTTTTGGATTCTTCGTTCATCATGAAGGCTTGCCAGGAAAACAAAATTTTATTCTTGAATTTAAGGTAAAACAGTGAGTAACTGATGTACAAATGGTCATTTTGTGGGTTAAGTATTCCTTTAAAACAACATCAGGTGTCTATATGAACACTGGCGCAGGTTTTTCTTGCTGCACTCATTCCTTCTGTCCATGCTGGCATTAAGAGACACCTTCCTAATAAGTTTCCAGCTGAAGGGATGGGGAACAAAATCCACAGACAGTCAATTGGGTATCTCCAAAGTTATTGTCTTTTTAGTACAAAATTCCTGCTTTGTGTTACACTCCCTCCTCTGCAGCTCTACAGGGAAACACAGGGATATTGTAAAGAAACTGTGTGTGAAGCCTTGGGTCACGGTATCATAGTGTGTGTTGGGTCTTCCCAGGCTATGAACCATAATGATTATCAAAGCTTTTTCATTAAGACTCATGAACAGCCTTCCAGAGAAGAACAAGCTACCTGAATCAGGATCCTCTTCAAAGTAAAGTTGAAAAACTCACCTTTATAATCTTTCACATCCTTAATAACTTCTTAGTGTTAACTACTGTTATTTAATTTGTAAATTATAACATTGCTATCAATATCTGTCTCCTAACTGCATTTTGTGCAATCTGTTTTTGCCTTTTTCTGCCGGATATTTTTACACTATTGGTCCTTTATTCTTATTCTCTTTCTTCAGTGTCCTGTTGTTAGTTTCAAATGACAAAATATGTGTTTCAGTATGAAATTTAATCCCTACTTTGACCACCCTTACCTCTCCGATTCTACAAAATACTGTCAACATCAAATGTCTCTTTTACCATAATGTTCCCATCCATCCTAACACAGTCACAACATACTAACTACATCATTCAAATAAAATACGCTCTGTAAATGAGCTTTTAATAAGTCATATTTTCAATAACAAATAACTCTGTGCTTTTGTGCCCCCTAGCAATTTAAGTAGCAAAATATAGTGTTACATCTCCAATAGCAGCTTTCTCCCTTGAATCATTGTCAATGCAACAGCTGGATGAGTAATGTCTGCTTTTAAATAAAAAACAAAACAAACAAAAACATGGTAATCTTACAGTGAATAAAACATTTTCCTCGCACATCCTCGTGTCATGTCAGAGAAATAAATACAGTTATTTAAAGAAAAAAATGACGATGTAAACAAACACAAAGCAAAGCTGTGTTCAGGGGATGCATAGATGCAAAATCAGACAAAAAGTTAAAGTTCATATGATTATTAGCTTGTCGTTGCAGGATGGAGGGAGGGTGAGGGCGTCAGTTGGAATACCTACTTTCCTTCCTATGTTAGCGAAGCAAAGAAACCTGCACTGTATCTGCCATCCCCAGTTTCCTGTTTGAAATTCCACACAGTGCCCATGTGGACACATACCCCATATTTATTTAGTTTTCATTACATTTCTTTTCCTTTTTGTTCAAATAAAAATCAACAAATATACAAACGGTTCATAACTCAAGACCTAAAATTTCCTAACGCTTTGTGGAATACATTCAGGAACATTCATATTGAGTGAAAAAATGAAGCAATAACCAAACAAAAGTGAAAAAAATAAAATAAAAACATAAAACATATACACAATAATTATTCATGAAGACTATTCATCGCCATACAGTTATCATATGTTACAACTTATTACTATTTTCTAGCAGTCCAGACTCCCTTCCAGGGTGATGAGTTATTATAGTTTCTCCTTTGAGGGGATCCAGATATAGGGTCCTGAATGTTCTTCTATGACCTGTTTGCAGTGGTTATAAATGTCCTCTAACGTGTCTCCTTGAACCAGGGCTGCAAAGCAAAGGGAACTCTTTATGTACTGTGGGACTTTGAATAAAGCAGGTACACCACATTTAAATCATTACAGTCACACATGCACTTTTTTAATTATGAAGCCTCACAGCTGTCAAATGTTTAAAGCCCCAATGTGTACGATCTGAAGATTTCTGGCTTTTAATGACAGAATAAAACTCCCTATGGACTGAGCAGCCACCTCCAGGGCTAAGAATTGAAGCAACACAGAAGAGCCAAAAACTGCAGTGTTTTGAATGACTACTTAAAGCTGGCTCTGAAATCCAGTCAATCTCCATAGACTTCCATGTTAACGACCAGCTTCACAGCAGGTATAAACATGTTTACAGCCTGGTACAGAAACCAGTTTTGCTCTTTATAGCTAATTTACCCCTTTATCCCAACCTTACAGGGGGTGAATTTTTTATTCAACTCAGCCATTTACATTTTATTAAGGCTTAAATTTATAATTATTAAGGGCGGGGTGCTTTGAGTGACAGGCTGTCTGTGGATTCTCAGTCAGATCCACCCCTTGCTCCTCCACAGTGTCAGCTTCTCATCCAAACATGGTCAATTCTGGGTCACGTTGGGTGCATTCCCACCTGTACTTAGAGTTGTCCACTTATGATCTGATCACCAAAGACGCTTGTTAATATCGGGGCCACTAATTATCACCTTGGTTGTCTGAAGTTTGTACAACAAATCGTCTGCAATTGAAATGTGCTATTATCACATAAAGGCTCGACACATTGGTGCTTCAACATGATCTCATCTTCCCACATATAATTATCCCATGTTTAAATTTGATGGATGTCACTGAAAGACAGACAGTGACAGAGTTGGATTTCAGATGCCAAAAGGCAATATGAAGTATCTTCATACTGGACCATTTTAATACAAGTTGAAGAAATGCAGGATCATATCACTTTATAATAACAGAGGCTTTAGCTGACATGTCCAGTATGTCTACACTGCCAATCTGGGAAATTTCCACAGTAATATGGATATTTTTGGCACGTGTGAGCACAACTCTCTCACTCCTTTTGCTCTGTGCTAAGTTGGGAGGAGAGCCTTTAAATCAGCAGTTGTGTTAAATCAAACACAACACTGGCCATGTGTGCTCATATACTGAGTGAATATAGATGACTTCTCGTGTATTTGTGCTTTTATCAATATCATACCTGTAAAGAATTCCCCAAACTCCTGCTCCAGCTTCATCGCCCTGTCAAACGTTTTCTTGGCTTGTTCCTCTGTCAGTCTCTTATTCATGTCCCTGTACAGGTGCAAAGGACACACAACATCCACACACATGATTCTGTCACATGACACATGATTTTTTTTTAAACTAAAGACAACTGTGACAATCCCAGCTGTTATTACTCAGCAATGTTTTTATATTATTGCATTGAATTGTAGCAGGATCAGTGCCTCCTGGTAACACCTGGGCTCAGTGCTCACAGCCAATAAAAGAGAGGTTCTGCTCCTCATGCTGCCTGTCTTAGTCTGCTCTCCCTGTTTCTTATTTGTTCTCCCTCTTCCATCCTGCAGGAGCATTGCCAGCCTTGTGAGGACGGCAGCATTAACTCTGTTTCCCAACTCTGTATCACATCAATGTTTTTAAAGTGACATAGTATATAAGCTGACTTTGTCATCTAGAGGAGGAGGGGATAGTGGATGGCGTGACACAAGATGCAAACCAAGCAGCAGCCCTCTGAAGGCCACCTTTTGAGATCAACAAACAACAAAATGAGGTGTTGCTTAAGCGACCCGTTGCTAATTTTCTACTGGGAACAGTGGCACGAAAAGCAGTTGTTTTCTACCGAGACATCCATGATTTTCCAGCAGGGATTGTGCCCCAAACCAGGTACTTTAAGCCAAAACATTATCTTTTCCATTCCATAACCACATGGTTTTTGTGCCTAAACCTAACCACACATTCACTATCTGCTACATAATGTACAAACGTCATGTATCTGTTGTTTGCAAAAATGTACAATGCCAATATTCTATCTGGTTATTGAGCTGGCGCCTTACAACACCTGCACCACACCACTATCTCATCCCTCATGCACTCCTTACACTACTGATTCCATTGATACTCACTATTTTTCAATTATGTTTTAAATTAATTTGCCTTTGTTAAATAAATTACTTTAATGTCTTCCACATTTAAGCAGGGTGGGGGCCCTGGCAAAACTTCCGAGTAATATTTTACATCCCCCTATTTATCATTTATGCATTTAAGCAGCAAACAGTCATTAAATCAATGGTTTATAACATGCTATAATGTAGTTGTTATACTGATATAAGGACATTTTTGTATTAGTGTTTATTCATGTCCAGTATTCGTCAACAATTATAACTTCCTCTAAGGAGACATATCTTGTACAGTTACAAATGTGTTAATATATTGTCATTCATCATCTGTTAATGCAGCAGGATTTACAGTGAAAATACATTAATAAAGAAATATCTGCTTACAACTACATTCTATTACGTAATAACCATTTATTACATGTTTATTTATAAATAATAAATAGGGGAACAAATGAGTGGTTTAGATGGATAAAATACAAAAAGACAAAGTGAATACTCACATTAATGAATCAATAGACTTAGGTTTTATGAAGATGGCAATGGGATAGAGTTGTGCTACTTGTAGTCGTTTGATGGCGTTTCCAGACACATCCAGAATGCAGTGTTTACCCTGAGAAAAAGGCAGGAGTTTACAAGAGAGGTACCACTTAAAAACACACAGATTCTAATCTCTCAGGTTATAAAATCAAAGCTACACAATGCAAGATGTTTTAAATCTTAAAACAAATCCCATAGAGTGTAAATTTAAACTATGTCCTAAAAAGCATCAAGTAAAAGCTCAGTCCAGATAAAGATGCTGGTAGAGAAATCACAGGGCAGCCAGATTGATTCACACGAGCTGTACAATATACTGGCCTTACACTACAAGAACTGAGGTGTGGTGCAACTAACATGCAGCTCTCATAAACAAGTAAAGAGACTCACCCTTTCAGCCACATATTTCACAGACTGCACACTCGTTCCATACAAATTATCATTGTACTGTCCCGCCTCGATGAACTTGTGCTCTTGGATGTCCTTCTCCATCTGCTCTCTGGACATCACAAAGTGGTAGTCTCGCCCGTCCACCTCATAGTCCCTCTTCGGCCGAGTGGTATCTGTGCGAGGAGGACAATGAGCTCTTTATAACGAACAAGACCGGTACACTCTTGCTACAGTTCCTTTTAAATCTCATTGCCCTGTGTATAATTAAAGCTTTACCTGACTTGACATTATTGTCAAATTAGTTAGGACACCTTGCTGTAATTACCACAAACAAACGAAACCGTGGTAGAGGTGACTGGGAGCCTCTTTCCCACACCACTGATCCTGTGGTTGCCAATGGTTCTTCAAATTAACACGATATGTGCCAATCAATCCTGCTGCTTTCAACACTAACAGAATGGCAACCAGATTTTGATAAATTGCTTATGGCAGAATCCTCCAAATAACTAGACTAGATCTACTATATCAACTACTACAGAAGTTTTAAGAAATTTCACTGGATATCTTTAAAGGGAAGGGGTCATAATTGGTGCTTCTATAAAAGTAGGAAGTGAACAATTATCTGTTTCAAACAAATATGTATCACTTCACACTGACTCACACAAAGGGAAATTCAAAAGCATAAAAGAAGTCTAAGTATTTATGGGGACACATCACTTCAACACTCACTTTCTAAACAAAGGGATGAAGGGACTCAGTTTATCCACTCACTCACCTTGGTGCCCTGAGCTGTTAGCAGCTTTATATGGTTGAAAGGTATATTGAAATAAAAGAGATGAGAAAATCAAAACATGCAAAACAAAAGCTGAAGAACACATAACATGCACAGAGGAGTGAGGTGTTTTGTTAAGATGAGTCAAAATGGGGTTACATGTATGTCCTGGGGTCACACACATGCATATACATACAAACACACACACATGCAAAAACACAAATCAGAAACAGTAACTTAAGATGATAATAATCCTTCCATTTCTATCACTATGGCAGTGTGGGCAGTATATGGCTGGTGGGATGAGTGGGTGATGTTGCTGGGCAATGAAACTTAAAACATCATGCTGACTCCACAGCAGACATGATCATGGTCATGACTGATCAGGTTCTAAGTAAACACATCAATAAACACAGACAACAGTTTCACCATTTCTGCTAATTGTCAGTATCACATCCTGTCATGCTACAACTGTAATTACACATGTGATCATGAACAATTCTAGATAAGTCCTGCTCTGTTTCCATGAACTACTTACGTGGCACACATGACCCAAACTTGTCTGGGAATTCTGATATCAGATCATCATTGATTCTGTCCTTCATCGGCCCCAGGATTATGACTGGTCTGGCATAATTAACTAAAAGAAAAAAAAAACAAAGACTGGCTGCATTTCTGCAAACTCAACACTAAAACAATTGTTTGTTATGCACAGAAGTAACTCTTATGGAGGTTTTTCTTGTGTTGTGTGCAGGAGCGCTTTAGTTCCTGTTTGTGTGCATAGACACATCACAAGATATGTGTATATTCATGTAACAGAAATATGGATAACAAGTGGAAAAACAAACAGCCCTTTTGCCAGAAAAAAAATGTTGGCATTGTACATTTCTGCAAACCAAACATATATTACATTTGCATGTTTTATACATATCATCAACATTTCTGAAGTGACATAGTGTACAAACTGCCGGTCACTGGGAGGTGGAGCGAAGGGTGGATGGCTTTACACCTAGTTGCAGACCACTGCAGATGACAGTTTAAGTAACTACTGTGTTTTCAGCAACTTTTCAGGCACCATACATATTTTTGTTTTAGAAAGCCATCGCTGTTTTTACAGTGGGGACAGTGTCACATAAAGTGGCAAATTTTTACCAAGACATCACTGTATTATCTTGCCGGGATAGTGGCATGAAAAGTGAGTATTTTAAGCCAAAACATGATCTTTTCCATTCCATAACCAAATGCTTTTTGTGCCTAAACCTAACCACATGTCAACTACAGCATTGTTAAAATGTAAACAGTTTCAATTTATGTGCTACACAATAACGTGCAAATGTAACATATCTGCGGTTTGAAGAAATGTACAATGCCAGCAGTTTTTTTTTTGGGCGACTGTGCTGCAGCAAGAAACGGACAGTAATGGACCAAAATCAGTGTCATTCCTGCTGAGTGTGGAACTTTCAATGCAAAGCCACTGTAACATGTTGGTGACTCTCATGTAAACTCCTCTCTGAGTGATTTTCTCTGGGCAACAGTGTGCTATTTGATGGCTGGCAACTGTGGGTGCTTATTCTAATTCCTAATGTGATGTTTTGAATCTCAACTAAAGTGGTGTAGTTGCTGGAAAAGCAGGTTATTAAAAGAGAAACACTACGTTTATCTAACAATGTCAGGGTGTGAGCTACAGGGGAGCCATGGGGAGCTATGCTCCTCTTATAAATATGATTTGTGAATTTTTTGGGCATGCCTCTGCAACAATACACAACATGCTATTTTTGCCATGCGTTCCTATTTGTTTTCATATCTTGATCATCATGGATCGTGCGTAAATTTAGGCTACTTATTTTGCTCATCTGTATGTGTTAAGTAACCTTAACTACTGCTGATGAGGACTTGATCCCCTCTCTGACATGCTCTGTTTTTGATACAATACTCATATTTTAGTGTGTTTATAGGCTGTTTTACTATTTGACCTACCTGCATTATATTTGTGCTGCGGAACTACAGAGTATAGTACATGACTTTACAAAGTGTACTGTGTCCTTGCTTCAACTGTAATGTTTGGTTTTGACACACATGTGGACATTTGATGTGGTCAGCTGATTGTTATATGCTGATATGTTTGAAATATAAGTACCATACTTATAAATAGAATACCAGAGTGAAGCTCATTAAAACACTGTGATTCACGTTATTATCTTATTTTAAATGAATCATCGTTCAATACGTGACAACTTACTTTCTTGCCGCATCACAGGTTCATATGAGAGAATCACGTCCTCTTGACTCCCTGGTGGGGCACATTGTGAAAATGTTATGTCATGGCATGTTATGGCATAGTCACAGAACACGTCACTATCATTTTTGGTCTATCTTACTGATGACATCTATAAAAGTTGACTTCTCTGACCTAGAGCTCATGCTCAATAAATGACTCATAGAAAGCTGTCATTTCAAATGAACTACAGAAAGAACCACAATTTCATTTGCTATGAAACATTTATTGTTATTTTGACCTCAAGTTTGGTTTCTCCACTTCTGCAGCTTCTCAGTGGAACAAATTCAGGAGCTTAGGAATCTGAATATGGCAATGAGCTTATTGTGAGACATAAAGATACCTGGCTGGTGATTTTAAACAGGTACCTGGTGTTTTTGTAACTTCACTGTACATGCATTTAGTAAATCATTTGAGTTTCTGATGGATAAGTGCTCTCTCTCTCTCTCTCTCTCTCCCTCTCCCTCTCTCCCTCTCTCCCTCTCTCAGCTCATTATGTTGTTAAGTGCAGTTAATAATGCTTCAATGAGACATGTTGATATTAGATTACTTAAAATGCACTCATAAGAAGTGTTTTCTCACTCTGCATCAAGTGATAGGTTCAGAAAACACACGGTAAGATAATAAAAAGAATCCCTCAAGAATTAAACCTCCACATAAAAATCCTGAAATAACCCTGACTAGTGGTTTGGGGCAGGGGTGTAGTGCTGCTGTAGTGCTCCCAGAAAGACAAAGACAGTTTACAAATTCCAGTTAAAACTAATAGACTTTTTTAAATGTTTCAAGATCCAATCATTTATGACGCATATGTCATGCAAGAGAACCATTAAAAACAAATAGATGGTAAAAGGTCAAATCATTCCACCTTCAAAGTTGCCGGCACAATGAATTAAATTATATCTCCTCAGTTTACAGCTGCTAACTGTTATCAAGTAAAGCTGAAATTTCAGCAAAACATACTTTAATTTTATAATTATAGTTTACTGGTATTAATGTATGTAAACTTCCCGCGGTAGGAACATTGTTTACATAACCTTTAAAATGGGCCACAACTTAACCTGAGACCTGCTTGCACACTGGTCACATGTGCACTCTGGTACTTGAACAAATAACAAAATAGCACTACACCCCTGATTAAGGCCGCTTGGTTTCAAGTAAATTTTTTCTCAAGTAAATATGAAGGTACAGCGGGGGAAATAACTATTCAATGCATCAACATCTTTTATTAAACATGTTAACAGTGCTAGTCTGGTACGACCATTCTGATGACATGAGCTCAACATTGTGTTTTGCTCTCTGTATCAGTCTGGACTCGGTGCCGCCCCAAACACTTTCCAAAAATATAAATCCAATCGAGGCCAATCAGGGATCCACACTGTGGCTGACAACTTAAGCAGCCAATCAGGGGCTGTGTTGTAGCTGATGACATAAAATGCAGGCCGCAGCTTGCAGAACAGTAATGGCGGCTTAAAAAGGAAAATGTATTAATTAACTGCTGGAGAAGCTTTTGCTTGAAGTGCCAATCATACTTCCTGTATGAGGAAACTGATGTCTGACAGTGTTCAGATGGGATTTTGGTCCATTCTTCCACACAGACACTCTCTGAATCTAATGGATTCAGGGCCCCCTGGTGAATCTTCAGCTACTCTGCAAATGTTCTTTTATGTTTAAGTCTGGTGATTAAATACACTTCAGTTGGTGTGTTCAATACTTTTTTCCTGTTTTATTCCACTTTACTGCACATAAGTGGATTGTAATGTTATGATACCTTTATCTGTATAGTTGTATTTAGTTAATATTAATGTCTGTTATAAATTTCATGTCAGTAGCTGCATTATAAATTAAAAAACAAAAAAAAAAAAGTTGACATGTTGAATACTTATTTCCCCCGCTACATTTAACTGTTTTTGAAATGACTGACATGCCTACTCCAAAAGTAAATAACATCACAAAATAACTCAGTAAACAAAGAGACGTAATTGTGACACAATTCTGCGTCAAACAGACATGCTCACAAGTTAAGACAGAAACACTTTAGTTGTTTATGCCAGTGTCATGCAAAACATGCATTAATATTATGAATATTTAATGCAGGGCATTGCTAAGGGTGCAATTATTAAAATAACAAAAGTGAAGTCTGTTCAGCATGCAGATAGAAGTTCGGGAGGCTCCAGTGCACAAGCATCACTCTGGCGGCTTATTAGTGAGAAAACCCTGCAGACAGCCTGCAGTGTTTGGAACCATGCCACTGTCTGCCATATTTAAAAGTGTAAAAATGGACATGAATTAATACTATACATCACTGAAAATAACAAAAACAGACTGGTTGACATTATACTAAAGTTAATCATAATAATAAACAAATCTTAACCTCTGCTGACTAAATAAAATCATTGTCAAAAGATTAATCCTGGTAAACAAAAATAAGTAAATACATACAATTAAAAAAACTTTTTTTTGTGACAAGCTACTTTGACTTGGCAAGTGGTGCTTTTATCATAAAACAAATCAAACAGAGAAGCCAAAACCTAAAAGCCTTCCAAACCTTGAGTTTAGCGAACCTGCTTATTCTTCTAACAGCAGTTACACTGCAAGACAACAAATGCAGCATGCGACAGTGCAGGCAAGAGAGACGTTCAGACAGGAAACGTGACGAGGAGGTTGTTGTTGTTTTTTTGGTGGGGTGGGGTGGGGTGGGGTCGTGGTAAACAGAGATGAGGAATCATTCCTATACCAACTTACTGAATGTCTTTGTCCCATACCCATCATCACCTAGCCCAAGGATGTCCTATTGGCCGTCCAAAGAGAGCCAGAACAGAAGAAAGAGAGGAAGGAGGACAGCCGCAACATAAGCAAAAAAGGTTGGAGGCAGTAAGGAGGGAGCTGTAGAGCCACAGATTTTTCTCTGTCCGGACACTAAACAGCCAGCAGGGGGAGCCAGATACAACGTGATAACACCGAGGCTGGTTGAGACTGAACTTAAATTATCTCTGAAGGGAAACTGGGTCGTACAATATCACCATATGGGGACATGTCGCACTAAAATGAACAGCATTGAGCTGGCTTCTCTCCTGCTGACTGATCAGCATCTGAACCAGAACGAGACAGAAAGAGAAAGAAAACAAAGACGACAGGAAATGATCATGAAAGGAAAGGCCTCCATAATAACCCTGAGACACACCTGTGTGTCCCCTGTCAGCCCTACATGTGACCTGCACTGACTCTCTGCATGGGAGCACATGTGTGTCTGCGAGCTTACTTACGGTCTGAATCACTGCCATCCTGCTCACCCTCTTTGTTCTTGTAGAATGGGAACTTTCGTGTAAAGATGAAATTCTTTTTACGTTTGTCATTGAATGACTGTGAAGGGAGAGAAAGCATGGAGCAAACAGGTATATCTGTCACGATCATGCAGACAAAACAACTGCTTGCACAAAGTGGGACGTCAAGAAGTACATACAGTGACAAATTAAAAATCTGTTTGTCCCAGACCGCAGAGTCGTTTTGTTTTTACACGACTACAATAGTTAATAAAATGCACACTTTTGATTGAAGTAGGTTACAGTTAGTTAAGATCCTCATTAAAGTGATGTCGTGTTTTATTCCTTCTTGACCACTTACAAAATAAATTTTAAGCTCAAAGGAGAAATAATTACCAGCAATTTTGATATTAATTGATCATTTAATTAGGCAAAAAAGGCAAACATGCTGGTTTTCAGTCACTATAATTTGAAGATTTGCTGCTGATCTGACAAAAGGAGACAATGTGAAGTGTGATGGGAATTTTTGAAACTTTTTTGTACTGTTTTCTGACATGTCATAAACTAATCAAGTCAATAAATTAATCAATAGAATAAATCAAGAGAAAAATCAAATATCATAATATTTTTATGCAAACCCCTCTACATTGATATTGTGGCAATATTATAGTGTTGACTATTGGTGCTTTCACAGAATTTTTGCACAATGATTAATACATTTTGATAAATAATCATCAGTTATTTGAATATAATGGCTACGTGGGTAAAGGCAAATAATACAACAGTCTGGTAAGTTCAGAAAATTACATCACTTTACTTTACTGCAGCCTTTACCAGGTCAAGACAACACTTATGATATCAAAAATCTAAGACGATATCTAGTCTTTATCACAATATCTTTGTAATTCAATATAGTGGCTAGCTGTATGATTGCTAAATAATCTAATATATACAATCTGAATAAATTCTATGTTGGTACTAAATAGCTTGATTGAACAGCAGTTTCACTTTTCTGCACTTCTCTTGTGGGTGTTATTTTTTTTTTTTACCTTTTAATCAGCATTATGTGATTTATATAGAAATTTTGTCTCAGTTGGTCTAACTTTACAAATAAGGTTGTGATATCCGTATGGAGCCCCATCATCGATAACCAGACATAAATGTCTTTATTCTGTCCATCTGAGGGAATAATACTGTAACTCCCTGTACTTCTTGATGTGCCACAGTTGCATCAGAGGCATTTAAAGTAAAAGCAAGGTGAGAAAAGAGTTACTGAAATCATGCCATGAGAAAAGTAACATAACTAAGGTTTAGTCATAGAAACTTAAGCACACAAAAAAAACACATGCAGTGATGGAAAGAAAATGTGGAAGTCAGGAGGATGAGGTTTCAAATCATGAATATGCTGTCCATATCATCATTTGAAGACAAAATGCTGCTGATGATGTGTAATATTCGCACAGCTACAGTTTTGAGGGTTCCTTGTGTAGACAGGCTCCAGTGTAATAATTTCAGACATTTCCCCCTGAAGTTCATGTTCTTTACCTATTAGAAAACTTGTTTATATAGTCAATACAATGTGAAGGGGAAATGTTACACCTGCCGCAGTGGTTTTAGCTCAAAAGCTAGTAAAACATATTGGCTTTTTTAACACAGTTATATATAAAGTCAAACTTTAAAATATACTCAAAATTTAAAAAAAGTTTGACAATTGGAAGGTGGAAGTCAATGGCAGAAAATCCAAACATGTTTTAAAAAAAAAGGCACCGAGTCATGTAATGGTTATTAATAAGCATAAATTAACACTAGAAAGAGGAACTGGTGATTTTGTCATTGGGTGATTTTTACAAATGTGATTTCTTTGATGGAAGTGTAAATGAAAAAACACACACATGATGAAATGGACATCAAACTGCAGTGAGAGAAACATCTGACATGGAAGCCATATTGTCACTGTGAAGATTCAAGATGAACCTCTTCTTATACACAAGAAGTTATATCTGAGCGACACTATGACTCATCATTTCAATGTGCTAATATAAATTGCCACTTAGCAGCTCTCATAAAGGTACTCACCCCTTTCGAATCAAACGACCCTGGCTTGGCATTGAATTTCACAGTCTTTAGACGCGCTCGCTCTTTCCTTTCCACCCTGCCAAGCAAAAAGCCGTGTCATTCATTAACCACAGAGATGAAATGAAATTACTCATGCTGACACTACGCTGACCTACGAAACGTTCTGGCAGCTCTGTGTGAGGACAAGTCTCAAGAACTCATACTCTGAGAGTCTTAAGATTTCTTCTCTCTTCAGCCATTGCTGCATAGAATAGCAATATGATGCCAATGAGCTGATGTCTACTATGTGCTTGTATTAAATATGTGCTTGCCTGTGTCCACTGTGTTTACCTTAAAGGGGGGTAGGCAGTTCAATTTTGTCGTAATTGAGCAAAAATCCTATACAACACTTTGGACATATTGTAATATAAATGGACTGAGAGAAAACTAAACTACTGCACCTCCTCTTGGCTCTGTTTTCAGGTCTAGAAATCTAGGCCATGTTGGGAGTCTCTAGCCAATCACAGGTCATTTGCGTGCTTTTCCTTTCGGTGAAAGCCTGATTTAATAGTGGAGAATCCTGCAGAGGAAGTTACCATTCCAGAATTGGCAACAACTGCCTACACTGCAAAGTAACCCAAAAAAAGGAAGACAGACTTATCAATATCATTAATCGATAAACGAAACAAAGCACGAGTCAATATGGGTGAAGCGTTTTAGAAAGAAAGAAAGAAAATGTTGCTAATAGTTCAGCCTTCTACTAACTAGAGCCAAAGGCTCACAGCTGTGGCTTCAAGTCCATGTTTATGTTGCTAACGTTAGCCAGAGCCTCAAATCAGCCAGCGCATATCCCAGCTCCAGGGATCTGAACAGCCTTGACTCCACGCAAGTTTAGCAAACTTTCTGTTGCTGCCGTTACACACAAGCCAATTAGATCTGGCTTTGCCATCAGTCACCAGCCCACTGTGACACCCAGTGCTGGGCAAATTTGAGCAGCTACAGCCGTCAACCGAAGGTCTGTCTTAAGATCTGCTGCCTGCTCCTGATATGTGTTGGTGTATTCTTTTAATGTAACAGCTCATATTTAGTGTCTGGAATTGGATTTCTTATGCCACACCCTAGCAATGGATGAGGGCTTACTTTTTCCATTTTAAAAATCATTATTTTTTCCCTCCAGGAGCACCAGTGGGTGTAGGCGACAACAGACATGCTCTTGTTGTCATTCATGTTGTCATAACATATTTTCTTTGTTTTAAGAGATATTCCCTTCATTTCAGTCACAGAGAGAGACTGTCACCTCACTGACTGACGTCTGTTCCTCTTTTAGGAGAATCAATATTTTTTTCACAAATCATCGACAGGCTTCTAGAGTCTCTGAAACCACAGATTGATTTCTGTCCACTGCTCACCGTCTCTTGCTGGGGATGACACCCATTTCTTCACTGTCCCCGTGTGGGGTGACACGGCGGGCCTGCCACCACTCATCATCTGAGGCGTTGATGACGTGGAGGATGTCGCCATACCTGAAGCTGAGCCCTTGGCTGGGGAGGCCGCTATCCTTTGACTTTTCATAGTCAAACAGCGCCCTGTTCAGTGAACGACATCAGGATTATCAGGATTAGTATTGAAAATGCACAGTTCCTATTTTTTTCCACTGTCATTCCTCCATGTGATGTCTTTTCTAATTCAGTAGTAAGAAACTAGAAGCACAGTTTTACCAGGTCAGAGAGAATAGTGACTGTTGGTCCATGGGGGGCTGCTATAATAAGAAATGATCTTCTGTTTTAGTCACAGATCTCAATTCTAGTTTTAACATATACGTGTGTGTGCGTGTGTGTTATCAGTTCACACTCTGTCACATCTTTCAGTCGCTGTATTAAAAGAAAACAACACAACCTTTTAAGAGGACGATATTCATATAATTTTTTCATCATGTTGCCTGAAATATATCTGCGCAGACATCACATAGAAGAAATCTGGGGCATGGAATGGACAGTGTCTTTTCTGAGGTTAGCGTAAACATCCAAAACTAGGGTGAAATCCTAAAAAGACCAACCTCACATAGAGCGATCTCTTTTGATTGGTTCGCAGGGATCCCGACCCAGAGCTCATACTGTGGTTCATCATCTGTTCCCGCAGGTCATGGATTTTGGCCTCAAAACGCCCGTACTCTGCAAGACAAGATTAGAATGGATCAGGACTGACAGCCAGGTCAGAACACAGGCTTCGGTACATTCTGGGAAAGAGGAGATTTGATTTTTTTTTTTTTTATTATTCTCAGTACAGTCAAATTAGTGGAGATCAAGATAAAGGGTAGAGGTTTGCGTAATGGAAATTTATAATCAAAAAGGGGCTATTAAATATCATTTTTATTGTGAGCTTTGCACTGGATGCACATTTCCATTATTAGATGGATACATGGAGTAGATATACAAAGAAATATACGTATATTAATAGTCAGTAGAGTTCAACACTGAGTTTTTGCTATTTTTTACACTTAGACCCTTTAGAACAATATGTGCTGAGTTGGTGACATGTAATTTGCTACCAATTTGATAGTTGTTCTACTAAAGTAGTTTCAGTCTGTAGTTCTATTTTGTGTGGTCTTAACAGGAGTCAGTGTATTTACCACAGCCTACATCTAATCATTGAGAAATACATGCCAAACTATATGTAATGACCAACTTTTTGCCATTCATGTGTAATAATCATTTTCAGCCTTGCAAGTGACTGCAAACAAAACTTGACTATGAAATAAATTGATATTAAAAATGACTAACTTTACTTTAACACATTAGAGGAATTATTCATAAGAGAACAGATATAAGACATTTTCAAATTTCTACAGGCAATCCCTTTGTGTTGTGTTCACAGACATCTACCATTAAACTGAGAATACACAAGCCCCCACACATAATTCATTCCCAGGATTTCCACTCAGTGATGTCTGAAGCCATGAACTGAGTTGCTCCCAGCAAAGTAAAAGTGGATGTCAGGATGTGGAAACCTGTCACGCCGTTGACGAGTATGCTTTACTCGACAGTGCGGTTACTAGGAGGATGAAAAAGCTGATAACCTGAGGCATGGCTGGCTAATCTGTCACTTAAAAAGATCAACCAGTAAAGAGACGTGACATGCTCTTTCATGACACAGACAACCACTGATGGCACAACCTGTATTTTAGTATTAATCAGTGAGAAATAATAGGAGATAGACTGTAAATACAGCTAAAATGTGCTGTGATTTCACTTTATTTTTCAGTATTTTCCAAGAAAACCCACTACAACTGTCTACAGGCTGCCACACTTGCATCAAACTCTTCCATGCTTTCTCTGACACTGCTGTGCTCTCTGACCATCCCATGAGTTAGGCTACTAAAGAAATAACAAGGCTAAGCCTGTACATGAGAGCAAAGGAAACTGAAATGAGGAGATCCCCTTTCATACTTGATAATCCTCAACAACAAAATGGAAAATCACAATCCAATATTAGAAACTAAAATTTCTACACTATTTACTCTAAAGTGATCTTCCTCTTGTTTTTTCTGCCCATCTTACCCTGAAATAGTTCTCACATACCTGTCTGCATGTTCACTTTGATGTTAAATCCTCTACTGCTGGCGTCTCTTTCTTATATTGTGCTCCCCTGGTGGTGCTCCTCCTGTCTGTTCTCTACAAACAGTCCAATTCTGTGACTCTGCTGAGTGCAGCACTAAGTAGAGAAAGGGAAAAACCTCTCTCTCTCTTCTGTGGCTGCTCATAAGCAGTGCAGGGGCGGAGACAAGTGCGGACGTACTAAACAGGATGACTTGTTTGCTGTGTATGCTTGTTGGCTTATCAGTTGTTACGTATATCTGATTATGCATACATTATTATATCATTAATCTGGAGCTGTAGACACATCTGCAATTGGACTTCATGACCAGCAGACCTCTATCTATTAGATTAGACAACTGAACCTCCTCAACTCACACCCTAAATTCCGGCATCCCACAGGGCAGTGTGCTGAGTCCTCTTCTCTTCTCAACAGTGGTTGGCTTCATCAACAACAACGACTTGGCTTACAGGGAACAAGTCCAGCACCTGGCAGCGCAGTGAGGTGACTAACCTGGCCCTCAACACCAACAAGACCAAGGAGCTCATTGTGGACTTCAAGAAGACCAAAGGTTGCACACACACTCCCATCTGCATTAGCAGGATGAAGGTTGAACGTGTCAGCAGCTTTTTGTATCTGGGTGTCCACACGAGAACCTCTCTTGGACCCTCAACGCTTCAACCCTAGTCATGAGGGCTCACCAGCATCTCCTCTTCTTAAGGAAACAGATGGACTTCTTCTGTTCTGGAGAACTTCTCCTGCTGCACTATCTACAGCATCGTCTACTTCACAGTATGGTATGGCAACTGCTCTGTCTTGGATCTGAAAGTAACTGCTGGAAACTGCTTAGTGAATCATTTCCTGCTGAGGCTGTCCAGCTAAAGTGGTGTCTGCAGAGTGTGTGCAGCATCTTCAGGGACAACTCTGACCCCAGCCAAAGACTGTCTGCCCTCCAGCTTTTTTCCCCTCAGTTGTCACCTATCTAAACTCTGGTGCCTCGGTGACAGCAATGCTAAGCTGCATTTCATTGTCTCGGTACCTGGACTCTGTGCAGTGTCAACAAAGTTACATCTATTCTGATCGAATGTAATTTAAAATATGGAGGAAGATTGGAGTGTTTTGGCTGAAGCTACTTTAGTCTGACCTTCATACACACACCCAGGCATGCATGCATGCACACACGCATCCCAAGAATGAATAATATGTGTGTGTGTTTGTGTGAATAACAAAAGTGGGGAAAGAAACCATATGACAACCTCTAATCCTACAAATTCTATTAAAATATTGAACTAAACTCATCATCATAATCTTATTTTCCTTTGGCTCATCCAGCATGTATTTAAGGAACTGCACAAATTCTGTTGCCAATTGTTAATGAAGGCTGAACTCATATCCTTGGACATATAACATCTGCTTTAGCTCTTTTAAGAAAGGTTATTAGTTACACTGCAAACTGCACTTTTAACATGCCATTGTGTTGTTGTGTTGTAGGAATCTTTTGTTAAAAATTAGTGAATAATCAGAATCACCAGCTTCGTGTCAAAGCTTGTCATCACCATGCTGGTCTTGTTTTGTAATAGTGACCATTGTACACCATCTTCCAAACAATTTATGTGTCTGCTCACTAAAGACAATGGCCTATGTGTAATAAATCAATTAAAAAACATGACTTGCTCCTTTCAAACATCTGTACTTTATGAATTTGCAAACTCTCCAGAAGACAATGGGTGTGATATCAGCATCCTAGCACCCATAAGCCTCTGCCTGCTCCTCCCTGTGTTTTTGAGGACACAATGCTCTTCCTACAAAGCTGTAGACTACTTTTCAAATGAAAATACAGCAACCTACCAACAATTACCGCTTGTAAAGCATAACATCACTTGCTTTACAAAGGTGGAAATATTGCACATTAAACCATTTAAGTTAATATTTACCCCCAATATTACACAGGAGGTATAATCCAGACTGCCAGTAGTACAGCTTTGGATTTATTTGTTGAGGTCATGAGATGCTGACTACTGATCTCTCTGCCTTCACCACAACAGAATGAAGGTACATTTGATTTTTGACAGCTTACATTTGTTAAAAAATAAACAGTAATGCCTCTTTCCAGAGACAGTGTCCTGGTTACTCTGGATGACTGTGGACAGTTATTATTACAACCTATTTCTGTTGGAAAATGGCTCCCAATAAAGTCGACTGACAGCTGAACATTAAAACAAAGGTATTCAATGAAATAAAATATATACTTTATGGAGCTATTAGACTGAGCTGCAATAGATGAGTAACTGTCTCTGCAATTACTTGTAATAACAGGCTATATTTTAAAAGAGCACATCATTTAATAACATTTTCAAAGGGGAGGAAAATAGGACACTCTTTGAAGGGTCATGACCCGGAGCACAAGAACAAAAGGTAAAGTCAGGAGGGTTTAAACAGTGCATGTGCAGTGGGGGAGTGAGAGTCAAAACAGGCTGGGAGAGGAAAGGATTAGGTGTGCGTCAGTGGGGCAAACGCTCGGTGAAGAGGAGTGAACAGACTGTCTGATCACATTCACTCAGTGACTCGCACTGATGAGTGATGCTAAAGCTCAGAGCAGCCACAGGTGCCAATGGCACAAACCTGGTGCAGGAGAGCGGGCCCGTCGCGGTGAGCATAGAGCAAGTTCTGATGGGTAAGAAGAGAAAGCAGTTGTTAGATGCAGAGGGGTTTAGAGCCATGTCAGTCAGTTGTAAGAGGTCACCTCAGAGGGGAACAAAGCAAGAAACTGAATAAGTTGGGAGTTTTGATGAAACGGATTTCTGAGTCCTCCCTAAATTAAAAAACTCTTGATTACAGAGAGCCTCAGACTGAACTAGATGCCAAGTCATATAGATTCTCTTCTGATCTTTGCTTCACGACTTAGGAGTCTCCTATGAGACAGAACAAAGTCAGTCTGAGCTTCTGGGATGTAACATTTTCGTCAGCCCTCAAGAACTTTTTTGTTTATTTGTTTTTAATAATAGATCATGTTTGAGAAGCAAAAGCACTCTAACACCAAAACCAGTCTCTTGAGGCAGTTGTTGCCAAAAGTCTAACTGATGTTTTAAGCATAAATCAAGTAATGTATAAAGAGACCATGACTCCACAGATTAAGCTTTTGACTTGAATGTTTTAGATGAATGTTTAGGGTTTTACATGGGAGAGAAAAGAACCTTGATGTAGATACTTTTGAGACAAACACCCACCACTGCTCTTGGTATAACGGTCTGGACGGTTTGTGAGTCTGGCACCTCTGAGACATTGAGGGATCTCTGACCATGAGTCACTGCCTCTACAGCCCTCCAGTAGATACTGCTTCTGTTGACCTTAATCAGAGGAGGCATGTCACCAGTCAAAGCTGTCTGATCCACTACATGTTAACTTACAGTAGGTTGGCAGACAGTCTGGTACACTTGAATCAGCATGAACATGCCCCGCATGGTATCACAATCTACATACTAATGCTACAGGACAAAGGAATTAAAACAAATTTTGTTTGTTGAATCAGATCATATCATCATTACCTTTTCAAAACTCGTCAGAAACTTTGTGCCAGTAAGAAAACTTCCAGTGATTCAACATTTCTTGTGTTTACACTTAAAAAAAACTCTCTAAGACCGTGGACCAGAAAGTTTCAACGTATGCATCATTTAAAGATGAAAATAGTAAAATCATGTAATGGTAATGGTAATCTGTAAACTCATTAAAAGCTGCTTCCTGTCGCCACCCATTCAATAAATTAGGGAAATGCACATAACTTTATGAAAAACAGCTGATGGACACTTTCACTGAGACTCATGGAGCACTTATTCTGAAAGTGAAACTTAACAGAAAAACTTCAGTTAAAGGGCCAAATTGACTCAAATCTCATTTATCGGAGAGCCATAAAAGAGTCCATGCAGAGATACAACCTTATGTTTTATCCCTGCAGCCACGTGTGGAGTAATGAGCAGAAAGAAACCTTGGAATTTGAAAATGTCAAACCAAACATGAAATGAGAAGTGACCTTGCATTGGTTCCCAGTTTCAGTTATACGTTGGTACAACTGTCTGCTTGGCATCAAACTTGACAACCAGTGAAGATCTTTCCTGCTCTGATGTGCTCAACAGGAAATTTTCTCATGCTACCTAATTCCCACTTCCACAGCTGAGATGCAGGTTGGTGAAGCTGCCACAACATGGAGGCAGAGCGCCTGTCTTTAAAACACAGCCTCTTATTAATATGTTTAACATATAAATTAATGACAAGACTTAAAAATAAAGGGCCCTATCTTGGGCAAAACAATGCACAGCACAGCTGTCATTGCTAGATTCAGACCAACGTAGTTGTCCCTTAAATGGCCAATGCCCACGTTGTTTAGGTAGCAAATGTACTTTAGCCCATCTGTGCGACCACGGGCATGTCAGTTTAAAATGAGGTGTGGTCAGGAACATTGTTGTTGTATTGCTATATTAAGACTGCAGAAACCTACTGCACCATCAGCCAACAAAAACCTAGTCTAAAGTCAGAATGGTGCAGTATTTTCCTGTTATTTAAAGGCTGTATTATTCAGATAATAAGATGTGCTGACATAGGCACGTGCATACTCTCTGGGTGGGTTAAATAATACATCATTAATGAGAAAAACATTAATGACATTCTTTAAAATGTGAACAGAGACCAGAGCAGAGCTGCAGAGCTGCTGTCCGACTCCACAGTAAGAGAGTTTGTGTGCAATCTCTCATGAGGAGCAGCATAAATTCAGTGATTATTTCCGAAGCTCAAAGTTTAGTTCTGTTTCCTGTCAAGTTTCTAACAACAATTTTTAGTTTTGCTGTTTAAATGTACCACAAGATTTACTGCAGTGACATTACTGCTCTCACTGCATTACTCTCAGCAGAAAACCACTCGCTACTCCAATTTACCAAATCCACCATGTAAATAGCAATACACCAGGGGTATGCGCACCTGGCTTGTAAAGGGGATAGGAGATTGCACTCTGACTGGTTGAATGAATAAAAAAACCCACTTATGATTAATTAGGAGACTATATACAACCACTTTGCCCCTTGCACCTTACTTTGTGCCCAGATTATGCACTGTTTAACTGGCATAAGTGGTTGGACACGCCCTAAGTGCACTTGTGCCATGCACTTTAGACCATACGCTATAAACTGTTTAAATAGGGACCAAAATCCATATGAAGGACAGTTTTTCTGCAAGTTCGTAGTATGTAGAAATCGCATTATTCTTGTCTTTTTTCTAATATCTGTGTGGGCTGTTTCCACTAAATACAGTGTGATCAGTTTTGTCATTTTGTCCTCAGTCAAAACCACATTTTTATTTTTTATTCTTCTGACACCATCTTCATCACATGTGAAAAGAGAATTATGCGTGAGGCTTCTATTGTGACTGTTCAACAGAGCTTTGAACATGAGGAGGTATGAAAGAAGTGATGATGAGTGAATAAAGTTAGTGATGAAACATAAGGTGGGCCATCACTTGGTCTGATTAGAGCCAAGTCACAGTGGGTAGGGGGGACCTATTTAAGCATTGTCCTATGCATGTTTGTGCGGAAAAGCAGGACATTAACACCACAGGCAGCTTGTTTGTGTTGACTCACCTTCTGGTCTGTACTGGGCAATGATGGTCACCACCTGGCCAGCTCCTTTCAGTGCTGCTGCTGCTTGTTCATGTGTGGCTCCTCGCAGGTCAATACCATTTACCTGTTTAAACAACACGGAAAAGTCACAGGATTATTTGGGCCAAAATCCTGTTTTATAGGAGACAGTGCAGAAACCTTCAACACCAGTGCAAATACACGGTATCCTTACAATGATACCACACTATAGGTACATATTTCTTTCTTTTTTTATTTTATTTTAATTTTTGTTTCAATATCATATGTATATAATGGTTTATGTGCAAAGCTGTAATCTGGCCAAATGCCCATGGTTGAGGTGCAGTGAATGGAGGTTACAAATTTTAAATCAAGGGGCATCTTGTGGGAAATATTTATTTATTTACATTATCTATTATGATCTTAAATGCAAGTCAGTGTTGTAGATCTCTTTCCCATGGTTTGTCTCTTATTTTTGCTGACCGAACTTTAAGGGTACTTCTGTAGGGGACCCACAAACATGCTACATATCAAAGAGTGCATGCTTGTAAACACAAATGCTTCTGCAACACATAAATTCAAGATTTTATTTGTGAATTCAATTCTCATGTTTAAGAAGACTGGCTTAATCTATTTTTCTCTGTATCTTTCATTACAACAGCAAAGCAGGTGTTCAGCTTCCTCACATTATTAGAGAAGCGGCTGCTGAAACCAGCTCCAGACAAACAGCCCCAGGTGTAAGTGCAAATGGAACCACACTGGATGTGAACACAGTGTGTGCAGAGATAAAAGAGTGTATGGTCAACAGGTGAGGAGGAAGTTAACGTCAGACTTCAAACCAGGCCACTGTTGGAATATTAACTGCTTTCGTCAAGACAGGCTGATTGGACACACATTACCAGCCAGACGGTGCCACGTTGATTTAACAGCCTGCAGGCTATACAATATCATAACACCACAATGCAAAGAGACAGCGTAATCTGTTGCACAGTGTGGGAGGCAAACTATTACAATTAACTACAATGAGGCAGAACAATCACTTCCTCCCAGCTACTGCCCACTGTGCAGTCTGCTCATCATCACAGTCAGTTCATACAACCTCATACATACATTCATTTTTAGTGCGTGTGTGTGTGCGTGCGTGTGTGTATTATGCCGCAGTCATGAATACTGTAAATACCTAATTTTTTAAACCAATAGTAGATGCTGATTAAATCAAGCGATTGTTATGTCACAATGTCAAAACATGAAAGTCTTGTTGCTCACAAAGGCAACTTAAGTGTATGTGCCACCTCACCAGATGCCCAGATTAGGTAAAATATCACCACATCTTTTTATAGATAACATTGTTACACTGGTCACAAGTATGATAATGTATGGAATTCAAAAATATCTGGACTTTATCACACACCTCATTCAGAATACCGTGTGTTTGGTTAGTTAACATTGCAGAGACACTTGGAAAGTATAATTTTAGGTTGATGCTCCTCTGATTAGTCTTTGGCGGTCTGAATCTGTGTGCAGGCAATTGCAGCTCTTCATCATTTTTGAAAAAAAAATTCTTTCAGCCCTTGAATGCACAACAGTAAATGCTGATGGCGTTATGGTTGTGATTCAGGAGTCCATTGCAACTCCTGCATACCCTGGCATCTCACCCTTCACCCTTCACCCTTCACCCTCACCCTTCACCCTTCACAGACAGGGTCTGAATTGTTGTGAGAAGAAGATTCCAAAGGAAATAATACTGCAACTACAAATTATTTACCTTATTGATTCATTTGTCAATGTTATATCAACTAAAATGTCAGAAAAATAAAATGTGCTGAAATGGCTTGCGTTGGTCAGTTCAAACTCCAAAGATATTTAGCTTAATTTCAAAGGAGCAGCCCGATGTGCATCTCCCCTGAAATGTAACTACGGGAGGCAGACCTCCTGTTTCTTTTTGTACAGTGAAATCATCTCCCTCAGTGGAAATGAAGGTTTTATTTACTTTTATTTCACAGATAATAAATGATCAATTGCAAAGACAATAAAGCCCCCACAAAATAGCATTAGAAGTCTTGTGAGTGATTTATACTGGCTTCATGTGAGTAGAGGAAAAGTCTGCTAGCAGCTAGGATAATTTATACAAAGGGAAATGTCATAGGCCTATGCTAATAATGCAGTATGTGGGGAAAACATGTCTAATATAAGATACTCATTTTGTTGGTGAACCTTGCGAGTTATAATGGAGCCAAATTTTGTCTACCTTTGTTAAATGTAGCATTTGAAGTCCTGTGTGTGATTTATCCTTGTGTCATATGAGTAGAGGAAAAGTCTGCTACCTGCTGGGCTAATGTATGCTATGGGAAACGTCATAGGTTTATGCTATTAATGTTAGCATGCGGGGAAAACATGTCTTGTATAAGACAATTTTTTTGTTGGTAAACCTTGTGGGTTATGATGAAGCTAAATTTTGAATGTCACCTTTGTTAATTGTAGCATTTTAAGTCTTGTGTGTGATTTGTCCTGGCTTTATAGGAGTGGAGGAAAAGTCTGCTAGCTGCCAGGCTAATTAATGCAATGTAAAATGTTATGGACTTATGCTAATAATGTTAGCATTTTTGTATTTGCGGGGAAAATGTGTCCAACAAAAGACAATTTGTTTTGTCTGTACTGTAATTTTGTACTTTTGTTCAAGACTGTCACTATTAAGCCATGTTTTTTGTGTTTTACACAGTCTGTGGTTTTGTATGTATTAGATGAACCAATCAAACTTTACAGCACATCACAGAAACCCAGCAGAGTGGCATAGAAACCCCACTACCAACTAGTGTTTTGGAGGTTTAATTGCAGAGTGACACAGATAGCATCACACAAGTATAAATAAACATAATGGTTTAGACCACTGACGTAAGCTACAGCCTGGGCTCTGCATGGAGCCTATGTCTAACTATAAATCAGCCTCAAGCGAAGAGCAGCAGATTTTCACATTTGATAAGCTAGAACCAGGGAGTTCAGGTTTTGATTGACTGAATTTACTTAAAGCATGACTGTTGATAGACATAGTGTAAAATACCACCTGTAGTGTTCGACAGTTTACACAACCACTTCCTTTAGCGTACGTAACCCTATTAAAGTGGTGTTAAGGTTAATAGGAAACAATCATAATGTCTCAAAATGGGCTCTGAATGGGACACCTAGAAATACAGACCAACTTCGGGGGTGAAAAGCTAACCACTCCACAAGATCAGCATAAAATTAAGTACTAGGCCTAGTATTTACCAGAAACACACTCCACCTCATAATACTGGAGAAATACTGCAGGGACAGAAATAAAGAGAACAGGTTCGTAATGTTTGGCCTTGAAAATGAATCTAGGCCAGTAGGACTATTACACTCTCTATTAATATGCCGGGAACAAAGAGGTTTAACAAGTTGACCATCTTAAAAGTAGATCCGTACTTGCAGTGAGGGAACCTTTGTTATTTCAAGCTTTGTTCAATTAGTTTAGCTCATTTTATGATCACCTCTGATATGAAGATTTTTATAATGTAATAGGTAAGAAGATCGGTTACATTTGTATATATGAAGATTTTGTTTTGAATCATGAAAGACTGTGACACTAATTTTCAATCAGCAGGTCACACATTTCTATAACATATATCAGTTACTTTGTAATGTTGTTCAACATGTGTGTGTCTTGTATCTATAATATAAGGCAGAGGTAACTTTTGTGCACTCACCGATAAGATCTGGTCGCCTCGCCTCAGCTCCCCACTCAGGTCAGCGGGCCCTCCTGCCAGGATAAACGAGACAAAGATGCCCTCGCCGTCCTCGCCGCCCACGATGTTGAAGCCCAGGCCTGTGGAGCCTTTGTGGAGCACGACCTTCCTAGGTTCCCTGTACAGACAGTTCAGATAGTACATCAGCTCGGGGGAGTCGGTGGGTTTCAGCATCTTCAGCTCGAGCGGCAGAGGGCAGAGAGGTGGACAACAAACGCACGGTGCGTCGACAAAAGCCTCAGTGATGCTTTGCTCAGGCAACAGAGCTCAAAGACTGCTGGAGCTCCACAGGGGGATGGTGCTCTACTTAGGATCACTTGTCCCCAATTCAGTTCTGACGGAAAAGGAAACCTCGTCACATGCTTACATACACCCTGGCTTCTTTTCTCTCTCTGTCTCTCTCTCACACATGCACACACACTAGGATACATGCATAGAGTGTCTACAAACATGTACTAAGGGACACTAGCTCACTGTAGGGATGCCATAGCATTTTCAGGTCACTGACTCAAATACAGACATACTTTAGGCCTTTTTAATTTATGTTCTGTGCCTGCAGTGTACATAGAGAGAGCTGACAGCAGTTATTTTTATGTATTCTCAAACAGGAATGATATCCAGCAAACTGATCCACAAAGTATTTTGCCTTTTGCAAAGTCCAGCAATGTCATCATGAAGTAAGCAGCATACTGCCATCTGCTGGTGAATGTATAAACTACAGTAGCATGAAGACGGGATGCCACATAATTGGGCAGTCTAGGCCTTTCCCTTGAGGCTTTTTAAAGCAAAGTTGCTGAGTATTTGCTTCATCTTTTCTTGTACTTCAGAGGCACCAATTGTGTGTCCACTATATTCCACCAATTGCTTCAATACTGTCAAAAAGCCAGCCTTTGACTCAACATCATTTATAGACACATCAAAAGTTTCCGGCTTTATCAGGAACTTGGGATGTTTTCACTTGACAGAAACACACAACATTTTGTACTAAACTGTAGCATACTATGTAGTTTGTGACAGCTCTTCCCGCACTTTATTAATCCTAACCTTAAAAACAGGCAGAATAAAATCAGCCTCCAAAACCTGATTAGCATAACTATGTTCAGTTACTTCTAATGGAGTACAGATCCCCCAATTTTGATCCGCTCTCTGCAACTTTCCAACACTGCGAGTTTTATAACAAAACATCTTCTGATCACAAAGCAACGCAGTTTGTATGCCCTAAAGAATGAATTGACATTTAGTGGAAATTATAAATAGTTTGCAGAAAGCTGCTGCAGAACAGATGAAGGAATCATTCATGCACAGAGCAGAAGTGACTTAATGTGAAGAGAATTGTTTAGGCTTTATATGTATATCATACCCAGCACAATGTCTGTGAGTAAACCCATAGTCTCTGATCATTCATCATCAAACAAGCACTCGGTGACGGGCTTGGTGCTGTTGTTATTATGGTTGCATGGTTCACATGAGACACTAAATCAACCCCCTACGGTAAATGCATGATTAATCATGGAACATTATAAACATGAATAATAGGTTTCAATAATTTAACAACATTTGGAAAACAGCAGATAACTTTGGTGGTTCAACTTCATCTTGTTCGTGACATTTTCATAATCTGAAGAAAATATCTCAGCACTGCCAAGACGGTCATGGATGGGACAGAGTAAGGTTCAGGTTAAAAATGGTTTATACTAAGATGAAGGCAAGACAGAGCAATGATGTCATTGCAGTCATTTTCTCCTGGTAAAGATTCCCTCAGTGCTCAACAAAATATATAACATGGGTCTAGTTGTTTTTAGACCTTTTAATGCGGCAAAGTTAAATATTATATCTTTAAATTAGTAGACTGATTGTATCCCTATGATGACACCGTCTCTCCACCCAAGCTGCCCAGCTATGGACATAAAAACACAAACTGTGTGCTGCACATATTAACGTGCACATCGCAACTTCTCCACAGAGAGGAGGCTCAGTTTTGATCAGTTTGGGGGCTGAAGAGAAGTCAAGCTACTTATATTTATATAGACCAAAGTCACATATATATGTGTACATCATCCTCAATGTGTACATCATCCTCTGTCCTTACACTCTCCATTCAGATAAGAAAAAATGCCATGCAGGGCCATATGTAGCCACAGTGTTCTTAAAATCTAACAATATTGTTTCAAATGGAAAGTGACAGATGGACTTTAAAAGTAGAGACATTCATATTCTACTGCAAAGAGCAACTGTTGTCTTCCTGCAGTAAATCCCTGTTTCTTTTGCCATGTGGCAAACTATCAGAGGACTTGACTGCACCTACAGAAAAGCAGCATCTGTGTTTTACATCACCATCCAACAGATCTATCAACCAATCAGACTCACAACTGTCCAGTCAGCAGAGGATTCACTTTCACACCAGATGGAGAAAATGATCTACTGTATGATTAAAACTTGAATTGCCATTCGTAAAACGTGTGTACAACTACTCCTACTACTGAATACTTACTGCACCATCTATATACTTAATATAATTTGTTAAAGTAGAGTATGTAGATATTAGCAGGATTCTATGACATAATCCTTGATAACATGTTTAGACCTGTAAACGTGGGAGGACATAATTTAGTTCCTTAAATATTCTGTTTGTAATTTAAAATAATCAGAATAAAATCAAACCAGAACAGAGTATGTTGGATATACACATCATGTTAAATTAAAAAAAGCATTCATTAAAATCCTACCTGTTTCACATATTGATTAAAAGAATTCTATCAGTGAGGAAAAGTGATGGGTAAGTTGTAAAATAAAATCTGAAGGGATCGATTATCCTGCGTTGCAATACTCTGAAATCCAAAGAATACATTTTTAAAGGTGGATGCTCATCTAATTTGATGCTACAGTTGATTTTAAGCTCAACTTGGCTTTGCCAAGAGCTCAGACTCAATCTCAAAGCTGTCGATACAGGCTCCTTATTTCATGATCTTTGGTTGCCCACAGTCTCAGAGATGTGCTTCACTGTATATTAGATCAGTCATAGGAAAATGCACTTATAACTCATTTTGACTCTCATTCACTTGGGACTAAAATGAATCCGTGAAAGGACTGCGCTACCATGGAAACAGCAAAGAACCTGGAAATTTATCAGTTGAACAAAGTTGTTATAAAGGGTCAAATTAAACAGTAAAGGGTTCATACAAGCAGATCCGTAAAAATGTGCTTGTACACAGCAGGCCGCAACATGGCTCAGTTTTTTGTGAGTATATGAGCACAGAGAGGTGGCATGTGTTGAATATTAGGCACTGTTAAATGGTTAAAGATCACGGTTGAAAGACTTGGGTTAGTAAAAATGTGTGACTACTGACTACAACAGACGAGGTCACTCATCACCTTGGCAGCATGCAACAGCCTCTGCAGTGTCACGTTTATGACCAAACCAATCCATGAATTTCGATTTATATTTGGATGCTTTCAGTTTGCCTAACGTGGCTCTCACTCACATCTCTTTCTCCTATCTTAGCTCCACCAATCAGGGAAACCAGTGAGACGTGAGGATGGAGGGACTGTATCAACCAAACAGGACATCCTCTCTACCTCCAATACTCATGACACACATCATCTCATCTGTCCCATGGTGTTTAGAAATACAAAGGGTTTTAAAGAAGAACAGAGAATTCTTATAAATGCTGCCCCAACACCAAACTGGTGTGTGAGGTTGTCCGAAATATTACATGGATAGGTGATTAAAATCGGCTAATTACAGAACGGACATGAGGGAGCAATAAAATCAGCTAGAAATGCACACAATTTGTGACAGGCTGCAGGTGGAGTAAGTCTGATTAGGCACAGGCGGATATTGCAGGATTTATGGTATTGATTGTGCAGCTGTGTAGAACAAATATTTGGTGCGCTCTTGATGGAAAATAAACAGAAACCAAAGCTTTTAGGCTGAAAAGGCAAAGTTGCATAGGCGTCTGTGTGATTCATTCATGACTCAGCTTATTTACATATCTGATGACTGTATGCAATAAATAATCATGAATAATGTCAGAGCGTCTGTTGGTGCAGCAGCTGGGTGTTACTGAAATGTTCCATCAGATGAGCTGACCAGTCACTGGAGAGATTCAAATTAAAGGGTGTTGCCATCAGGTAAAAAAATGTCCTCAGATGATAGACTGTCTCATACTTGACAACATGAACATTCTAAATGGGTCCAAGTGTTTTTCCTGTTGTCATGTTTGTTAGTGCAGTAGCTCACAGGAAGTTAAGAGGGACCAAAGCTGTTGCCCTACCAACAGGATAGCAATGAAACAATCTATACACCTGTGGTTCCTCGCTCCTTGTTTCCTTGTCCTGGAACATCCTCAATGATAGCAGACCTCGGTCCACCATTATTAAGGATATCTGGGTCATGGAGGAGCAAAGAGGGGATGAACCAGAATTACCTGAATGGAAAGCACTAAAAGATTGTGTGGTCATATACCATAATTTGTCATAAGTATATTATTTATTAAGATATGACAGTGAGTTTATCACCCAAACTCAGAACTAAAGCCAGCGCACAGCAGCTTAACTTGAATTATAATACTGCTTACTTTGTTTTAGTAAGTTTCTAATTCCTACATGTCTTAACTCATTGAGTTCCTCCATCTATGGTGTAAGCCAAACATTGATTAAACCAGAGGTGAGAAGTAACTTAGAACATTTACTCCAGTACTGTACTTTACTACAATTTTCAGGTACTTGTACATTACTTTAGTATTTCCAATAGGCTACTTTATACTTCTACTCCACTACATCTCAGAAGTAAATGCAGTACCTTTAACTCCACTACCTATATTTGCCATCTTTATTCACTCGTTGCTTTGCAGATTCAGATTAAAAATACAAAATGCGGTCAACAAAGAAACTAAGATGAGACTTTTTTTCTGTCCTTGGGGTGAAATTCACACGCTATACAGCAGTATACAAAGTAATTAAAATTAGACACACCTTTACCAGCTGCAACATTAATTAATGCATAAAAAATATGATCCAATAATATAATAAACACTACTCCAAAACAGACCATTCTTTTGTACTGTTACTTAAGACTTTATGTTAAATAAATGACTTTTACTTGCAACAGAGTATTTACAAGGCTCCTGCTTGATCAGAGGCCTGAAGAGAGAGAGAGAGGGGAAAGTGAAGGGAGGAGAGGCATGCTAGCTTGAGAAAACAACACCAAGACGTGGCTCCTGCGGGGCTCAGAGAAGGGAGAAAGCAAATGAGTGCATGGGGAAAAAAAACAGGTGCTTCTAAAGGACAATATGGTACAGTAACATGCTATTTATATGGTGGGATGGGACACAGTGGCGGAGTGCAGAGAGATGGTGGTGGAGGTGGTGGAAAGTACCTGGTGAAGTCCGAGTCAGGGAACAGGCTTAAGTGATATGGGAGGGGGGCGGAGTGGAGGAGGCTTTTGTCGCACTCCACTGGGGAATAGTGTCGGGGGGAGGGTGCTTTGTCACAAAGTTTGTTCACAGTGCTGTAAACTGGCTCAGGAGGCCTACAGTGGAGCGAGAGACAAGAGCAGAGAGGTTAGTGTCCAGAGACTGAGGTGGGAGAAGAGTGTGGGATAAACAGAGATGATGGAGGCACACAGATGAAAGACATGAAGAATAACAGAAGTAAAGCAGAGACAGTAGGAAGTACTGGTAATGGTGTAAATGGCATATGGTTCTTGCTGGTCAATACACAAAAGCTGACCTTGAAAAAAAGGCATTTAAATGAACTCCCCAGCAAGCATTTTTTGGTTTAAAAAATGTCTAATAGCCGTCTACATGAAGACCTGATGTCTAGGCTAAATCACGGCTGAATTTGGGCTGTCAGTGAAAATTTGGTAGATGTCTAACCATAGCCAAAGTGTAGATGTAATCAATTATACAGCTATGTAGAGACCATGTCCAAAAAATGGAGATAAACACATTTTAATTACTGATGACTCTCCATATGTGATTGAATATCATACTGCACGCGATCTGCAATGGCGAAAATTACATTTAATCAATTTCAAAATTAAATCGACTAGATTTGGGTTACACGTAGCTAGACTAAATCGGAGCTAAATATAGCCAATACGTTTAAATCACAACTATTGCTTGCTGGGTCATACCCTGTCACAATCTATAGCATATATTGAACAATCTCTTGTGGCTACTATTAACAGTTATTTTCATTATCCACCGATCTTTCTGAATAATAATTTTGATAAACTGATTAATCCCTCAGTCTATAAAATATCAAAGGTTATGGAAAATGCTCAGGGAGATGTCCCACAGCCCAAGGTGATGTCATCAAACAGATTTTTTGTGAGACCAACAGTCTAAAACCCGAAGATATTCTGAGTGCAATGAAGAGCACAGCAAGAAGCAAAAATCCTCATATCTGAGAGGCTGGAACAAAAGGACTTTTGGCATTCTTTTCTTGACAAATGACTTCAATGACTGATGAACCAATTAAACGACAACTGTAATTATTTTTCGGCACCCGTCTGCATAGTTATCCATTAAACTAATTTCTGTCAACATGTTACATGTGGTAGAGGTATTAATATTAATTGATATCTTAGAGATTAAATGATTTACAGTTTGGGGAAATTCATTTCTGTCATGACAATATATGCAACAAGCTAATCCAAGAGCTCTTAAATATTGTGTGCTTTGTTAGGTTAAAGTTTTTTTCCCATTAAATAAAGGGATATGTCTACTGTGGCACAAATTTCATTCAGGTATAGATCATACATCTTAGCCATAATCACAGTACAATCAGTGTAGGGGAGTGATGAGCTACATGTAATTAAACTTGTATATTAACAACATTTTGCAGTAGCTTGATGGTAGTTCAACTACATTCAGATTTTGACAGTGATTTAAGTAACTGCATTACTTGCCATTTTTTGTGTAGCAAACTACTGAATCTACAAACAATTTCAAGGCCATAAAAGTACAGACAATATTTTTTGTTTTTATTTTAGCATTGCTTCTCTACTGTCATTAAACACCCAGGTGGCCAGGATTAGTCATAAGTATTGATTACTGCTATTTATTGACAAATTTTAAGAGAAGTTAGACCTGGCTTACTGGTGCAATAATACCCCCACCTGGCTCCCAGCTTCTGAGGGCAGGTGTATGACTGATGGGCAATGTATACAAAATCAAAGCTGACATGAATAGTGTTTTATTTTTTGGGTATCTGTAGGCAATGACCCAGATGTAAACAGGAGTGCACTTTTTGCAATAAACTCACTCGAGTGGCATTCTTTGCTGGCAATATATATATTATATTTTGTCATAACTTTGTATCACATGTACATTGTCATTGTTTGATCATTTTTTACACAGTTATTTGAGCTACTTTTTTTTAAGTAACTTTAGTTGACCAAACTAGGTTTTCCTTTGGGTAGCTTTGCTGTAGTTCAACTTCTTTCAGTGTGAAGTAATTGGTAGCTTGCAAAGTTATGCTTTCAAAGTAGCTCCCCCGACACTGAGACTATCACTGATACAGTAGTTTGATCTGGCAAGGATCTTTATCTTCATTTTATGGATATTGTCAATCTCCTGTTATCACTTGCTATAAATGCAGCAAAGAGTCTTAAAGTCACTGAGCTGACTAAAAAAGCAATATAAATCTAAAGTGTGATAGCATTAGTCACCATAAACTACTGGTCATAGCAGCCCACGAAAGACTGTAGAAGCAAAAGCCCTGAGTGTGTTGGACAGGGTGTGTTTTACATTTTGCTTTTCAATTTGACTCTTTATTAGTGAAAGACGGACTGTGTCATTTTGTCTTTTAAGTATTATAATTTTGCTTTAACATGTTAGCATGCTCAGCAGACAGGGCGATCTACTGGAGAAACTCTATTAGAACAAACATGAAAACGCCCTCACTGGTGGCTCCCCTATTTAAAAAGGGAATAAACACTTTTGTGCAACATCAGCATGCATACTAACATTTTAAAAAAGTCAGTATTCATATATTCTTTTGGATAAAAGAAGCCTATCTCTAAAGAGAGAGGTTACAGAAACATTCAACTGTTGTTCAGAATGTATTCATAATGCATAATGGAAAGAGGCTCATGCTTAAAAAAAAGAGTCATGATGTAATTTCTATTTCCAACGATTCCTCGCAACAACAACAACAACAACCAAAGAAAAAATAAAAAACAAACATGCAATGCCAAACATGCAAGGGCATGCAGTAGGTGACTGAGCACGCTAAGTATCTCACCTCAACTGGAAGTGCTGGGAATCAAACCTGTGACCCTCCCCGTCATCTAGTGAGGGATTTCTAATAGGATGGAAAAAGTCAACTTTTGATAACCAACCAATGAAAACCATCTGCGATCATAAAATGCTGTAATTTTGCTAGTTGAATTCACACATAGATTAAGACACTGATGTCAGACACACTCGGGGGCATGCTACACAGAACAAAACCAGACAGCAGAAAACAGAAAAAGCCATGTCTTTAAAAGTAGTGAAGGCAAAGTCTATGTCAGGGACTCATCAACAACATCATCACTAAACATCGGAGTGTGTTGGCTTATGAATAGTGAGCCTGCATGGGGAGGCAGCACTCATCTGCTGCAGACACGCTGCAAATCCATATCGTTGGTTAAACATTCAGTGAACGCTCAGAGTGTGCTTGTCTGCTGTTTGTGAACTGATGTGGACTCACATGTGTTAACTGGAGCATGCCGTACAGTGTGTGAGTTTGGAAAGGAGTCATTTATGCAGAATGTGTGTGTGTGTGTGTGTGTGTGTGTGTGTGTGTAGTCTCCTGACATGAGGCTTGTAGTCATACTATAGCAGACAAGATTAGAGTAGATGGACATACTGTAGGTCTTGCCTACACACCATCTCATTTACACTCACACACACACACACACACACACACACACACACACACACACACACACACACACACACACACACACACACACACACACACACACACACACACACACACACACAGAGTGCCGCATGGACTAGACTTGTGATGTCACTGTTTAGCCTGCCTTGAGCATACTGCAGCACAACACCACCACGTACACACTTCTCTCTAATCCTCCTCCTACTGCGTTGTCTCTCTCTCTCTCTGACCAACTGTTGTGTGTTTGCATCCTTTTTAAACATGAAAACATCTTCACAAGCAAGAAATGTAGACCTGAAACCATGTGGCGTCGTCATAATAACAGCTACACACAGCAGCCCTTCTTTACATTCAAGCATCTAAAGAAAAAAATGACACTACAGAGAGTTTTATTGGCTTCGCCCTCCACTGCATCAGGTGTTACGAGCTGCCCTTCAGGCAAGAGTGTTTCACTAATCATATATCAACATGACTACCCAACGTGGCAGTGCTATCAAAAAAAGGATGAGTGTGAATGTCTTAGGACACCAAACAAAATGAGGTCACTTCATCTGCTTGCACAGTGTTTTTCTTCAGACAGCAGAAAGCTATGACAAGAGACTGAGGAGGAGGAACACACAGCCAGCCCCTTCAGCAGAAAGAAATGTTGGCATTGTATGTTTATGCAAATCATGTATAAGTAACATTTGTACGTTTTGTATGTGTCATATAAACATTTCTAAAGTGACGTAGTATATGAGATGACTGTCATCAGGAGGTTGAGGGGATGGCGGATGGTGTGTTACTTAGGCCAGTGGCTCCCAAACTGGGGATACTGACCCCGACTACAGGTTGCCAAAGCTTCACGGAGGGTCGCAAGGTCTTCTTGATTTTAAAGGGTGTAAGACAACTCATTCATTCATTCACTTATGTGACGAAAACTAAACGAAATTTTCTTTTCTTTCAAAGTTTGGATTATTATTTATTAATATATTTTAAACTAAACAAAGTGAATTTTAAACCATAGACAGACACGATGACATGATCTGATTTAGTAGCGTTTTTAATGACCTTATCTATATGCTTGTTTTATGAACTGCTCGTCTCTTTTTATTATGTTTGTCTCCTATTTCGGTGGACCAAAGACAAATTGATGGACTACAAAGTTCTATTCAATAAAAATTCAATAAATTGTAAAAAGAGCCAAAAAAACCCCCAAAAAACTCACAGGATAAGGGCATGGTGAAGACCTGAATAAAAGCTATATTCACAGAGCCTTCACTTTCTGCTTCTGCTTAGAACAACCAAAGAGCAAATATAACAGGGAGAGTAAGACACTTAATTTGTCAAAAAATAAGCCTATTAAGTAAAAAAAGAGAAGACTGTTTTAAAAGTTACTAAAATTGTCAGGAAAACTCATCTTTGATGCAATATTCACAGGAAATAATGTACTGAATATTAATTCAAATTGCCTGTTTTCCACAAACTCCCCGTAGTTATTGTGTTCACTATTTGGCTTATTTGTAAAGTGTACCCTGTTGTTATTGTTTTTTGGTAACCCTGTTTTTCCACTGAGGACAGCTGTTGTTTTCTACTTAGACATTACTGTGTTGCTGGGATTGTGCCCCCCCAAAAACGGTATTTTAGGACAAAACCTGATCTTTTTCTAACCATGACCAAGTGTTTTTTGTGGCTGACCCTAACCACATGTTAACCACAGCATTGTTGAAAAGTAAAGTTTCAATATATCCGTTACATAATAATGTGCTGGATTCTGCTTCTACTGAGTCTCAATACAGGTGTTTTTTTCATCTGCTACAATGCATCAGTCAAAACTAAAGTAAGGCTGTCGAAACTCTTAACGGAGTCAGTAAAACAGAAGTCTATGTGAACCAACCTGTGAATATCTTTTCATTGCTTTCATACAAAATGCATTCGATGACCACATTTTCCAAAATCCATGAACTCTTGTCTCATTCATACTCCACCACCTGCAAAGCACTATATATCTGCAGCACATTATCCAAACGCTAACACACTGTTTTCTTAACAGTTAAAAACACATTTGAAACAGAGTGATGGCAAATTCCATGCATTTCTGCAATAACCATATTGAAATACATAGAAGAATATTTATAATAAAATGAAATAATAATCATTCCAAACACAGCTGTTAACTTACCCAGGTGTGCTTTTTTTCTTGTTACCAAACAGACAAAAGGGCTTCAGAGTTATTATTATTTAGTTTTTGCAGCCCTGAATTTAAGGAATGGGTTTTTTTTTCATCACTTTTTTTTATTTTTCACAAGTTAATTACTATTTGTAAAGATAAAAGAAAAAAGAATACTGTAGCAAATAACTGCATTTCTAATTCACTCTTGTCACACACACTCTAGTACAGTCAATAAAGGGAAAAGGTGATATTCTTATTTTGTAATGAAATACTGATTTATGTGACAAATCATACAAATTTCAAAGATAAAGTTCATTGTGTATGTAATGCTGTCTGGTGTTAGTGTTTTTAGGTCAGTGTGTTATTAGTGACAGTGTTTGCTTTCAGAGTGAGAACAGTTGCCAGTGTTTTGGCTCAACAAGCTTAGTGCTAAGTGTTTTGGTGGTTTAATGAGTTTTGGAGGTGAGATAAACTGTTTGTCCAAATGCATGTTGGTAACATAGTAAGTATGAAGAGTTTTGAAAAAGTGTTTCTAGAATTGACCGATGCTTGTTAGCATTTGAAAAAAATGTACTAACCCAGTGTTAAGATGCAGAAGTCAGAGAGGTCTGCATAGTTGGCTTCGTTTCTCCTGCTGAATCATTCATATTGCAAAGAGCTGAGCTGAGGCAGCCAGTCAGTCCACATCAGACCAAAACACAGTGACCTTGTAAGGACCCGTAGCTGCCATTTAGAGTCTGGAAATGACTGTACAGCTGGCCTGTGGAGGTGCAGTTCATCCCTCTTTTATTTTATTCATCAGCCTTTAACTCAGCCAAGTTTTGGAGTTCAGACGCTTAAAAGGACAGTGACTGTGCATTTCTGAACTTCTTTCCAAACTAAAGACAAAGGCTGTCAGAGGAGTATCTGAATACTTAAGAAAACAACAAGATCTCAAATGCACTAACGTTTCAAAGGATAATTGTAGACAATCGTGCAGATGATCTGAAGTAGCTACTCTACAAAAAAAAGAGGTTGTTCCAAACACCAGGAAATAAAGTGAAAATAACTAAAGACAACACAGGGAGCTTCAAAAGAATTTGGACAGCAATACATGGCCTATACAAGGGTGTAAAACATACGGTCTGCAAGCCAGAATTGTCCTGCCAAAGGGTCCAGTCAGGCCCACTGGAGGACTTTGCACACCTACTGCTGATGCAGTTGTGAAGGCTAACAGGTGCCTGGGTTCAAGAAAAAGTTAAACAGATAGCAGCCTAGTTCATGTTAAATGCTGCTTCAGAGGCTTTTCCACCCTGACTAGGATACAGATCTCTGAAAACACATTGAATACTTATGGTGATCATATTCAAAGATACTGAACTCTGTGAAAAATATTCTCAATTAGCAGCAGTACGAAAGACTTCTATCTTAAAACAGTAATGGGGGAAGGTTATTGCTAAGGCACTGTCAAAACTTTTGATTTGTAAATGGTTTGTGAGGCAGGGGGTAACTTTAAGGTCTAGTGTGTAGGATTTAGGTGGATATACTGGCATAAATGGAATACAACATAATGAGTATGTTTTCTTTAGTGTATATTTCCAACAAAATAAGAATTATTGTGTTTTAGTTACCTTAGAATGAACTGTTTATATCTACATAGGGACACAGGTCCTCGTCTACAGATCGCCATGTTGCACAACCATGTTTCTACAGTAGCCCAGAACAGACAAACTAAACACAGGCTGTAGATAGGGCCATTAGCGTGTTTGTCCCATCTCGGTGATTTTGCCTTCCTTTTAGTGGAGTCTTTTCATGAGGACTTTTAGTCCATGAGCTGCGTGGCTCCAAATTGCTATGAGAACAGGATTTAAAAGGTACGTCTGTGGGGTCTTAGTTTCCAGAGCTCTCTGCTGTTGGCTAATCAAGCAGAAGGGTTTCCCTCACTTGGCTTAACAGAACTATCAATATTCAGAATTTAGATTTCAGCTTATTGAGAACACTTTTTGGCTTTTCACATCAGTGATAAAATTAGTAAAGCTCAGGTGCATAATCAGCTGTAAAAAAAAAAAAGATTTAGGGGGATTTATTCAGTTTTCTAGTGGTGACAACTGCAGACTGCAACCAGCTGAAGCTTCTCCTGGTTAGAATTCCTCCAGCGTTTATTGTTCAGGTTTTTAGCGGGAGCTGAATGATCTGCGGTAGCTTCTTCCCCACCAAAACAAAAGGACCAGGTGATTACGTAAAACCAGTGAGAACACTGAATAAGCTTTTCCAACTTTAAAAAAAATCATTGTTTTTCTGACGCTACTCATTACAGAAGGGATTCTAACTACGGTGGCTGACGTGAAAACGCTAATGGCCCTATCTACAGCCAGTGTTTAGTTTGTCTGTTTTGGGATACTGTAGAAACATGGCGATGGAACATGACCATCTGCCTAGACAAGGACATGCTCCCATGTAGATATAAATGTCTCATTCTAGGCTAACAATAACATAACAATTTTCAAGTGAGAACATGATAAAAAAACGTACAGTACTCATTATATTATATTCCATTTCTACCTATATATTCCCCTAAATCCTACACACTGGGCCTTTAACTTTATGTATAGAATACACTGAAGAGTGCTTCACTTTAGGTCAGCAAGGTAATCTCAAAGGCTATTAGGGATGTACCTTGACCAAGAGCGAATAGTAAACCTCTTAACTCCAAAGAGAATGGAGGACTAATCCTTCACTCAACAAAGCTTAACACAGGGGTCCTTCAGTTATCCTCTGAAATGAGCTTTTGTTATCACTCTGCTGCAATCTTCCTCCACTGCTCTTTATTTTTGAGATGAAATATAACAACACAACATAATTCTTGCATGCAACACTGACCTCATCTAACAGAGAAGCATTATAGAGTGTTTATATTCATTTGTTCATGGTGATATATACCCATTGTCCTTGATGTGCTGCCTAAAAATCTTCTTTGGTATGCCATTCCTCAACCACAATGACATATAACTCATCAACAGAGCAGCTGAGGCTGCCACTGAGACCAGACCTTATGTTTGATCAGCAGCAGGTGAGCAGAAACACAGACGCTTTACTCTCAGATTTGACTTGATAGGAAATTAGGCCCATGTGGTTGGGAGCCTTGTGGCAGCTTGCTATGGGATTTAATGTCGGGGCAGCTGAGGTGGGGCGCTGCTAATGTTTGGCTGTGACTCACTCGAGTGAGACGTCTTAAGCTTTTTTCTGTTTGTACTGGGAGCAGCTCTGGGAGAGGAGTGACTGATAAAAACCCAACAGGTAGTAAATACATGAGGAAAAGGGAACAAACTGAGCAAACACAGCAGACATTTTCTGACTGCCAAATAACAAACTGGGACTTTCAGAGTTCATGTAAATTAATGTAAGTCAGTTTCCACTGTTCATTAAGAACCAAAAAGCTTAGAAACATGTCACTAAAAATCTTTAAAATTTTATTTAGTGCTAAGTATTTGTAGCACCTTTGATACTTTAACAGCTCTCCTACATGTTGTAAAATTTTCTGGCATCCTTTTTACTTCCTCACTGCTGATTTATGCTGTTGGTTCATAGTTTTTCCTATCCATACACATATATAAACTTCTGGGTCTGTTTCTGTCACTTAACTGCACTGCGTCATTAAAATGGTGATTGTAGCAGTGATACTGCAGTGTAGTTTATCTTTACAGACATAACAAAGGATTTGTCATCTCAGCTCCTGAGATGACAAATCCTCTAACAACAGGTATGAACCATGAGTCAGATAAATTATATATCTGGTTGTTGTTGTTTTGTTTTTGTGGCAAACCAAAAATCTCAACTGATGCCTGGAAAATACACAACAAAGCAGCGATGAAACAGCAAGATAACACCTGTCTCTGCCACTGATTTTGCAAATGTATTCGACTGTGATGTCACTGCTGCTGGACCTGAGACAACCTTTAACACAACAACATCATGTCTGCTGATAACCAAAATTTCCAAAGCATTCTAAAAGCACAGCTCGCACCACCACCACCAAAACACAACAAAAGTACCATGGCTCTGTTTTGTTTCATTATAAAGCAATTCCCTGATGCTCCAAAGGTTTCCAGGTGTGCGTCACAATGGCACTAAACAACACATAGTCCAGGAAGAAATAATAAAAAGAGGCATTCAGACGCAAACACAACACAGTACAATAGAAGCACAGGATTACAGCAGAACAGTGGTTTTCAAAAATTTGTTTCTGGGGACCCTTTATTTTATAAATATTATTTGGTGAATGTGATGATGTAATGTTGCAGATCCAGATTTGGGATCAAGGGACCCACCTATCATATCAAAAACAGTTTTTTTGTTGTTTTTTTGATGATATTTTTGAAAAACACGTGGGCAACACTGGACACACACTTTGGGATTAGAGATTTAAAAAAAGTGACAAAAACACAGAGAAATACGAGACACTTTTAAATTTCATCATGACTCCATATGGAGTTTTGATTCATTTTTAAATTGCCACACAAACACACATCACTCAGGACAAGGGGGAGACAGGAGGAGCAAGGCGGACAAATCTTCTACCTGTAGTTCTAGTTGTCTGGTAGGAAAGGAGGTAATTACCGTAAGAAGGAAAAACCATCCAACCTGTTTATATCCTCTTCCCCCAGTAAGTGCTTAGGAAGGGGGGAATAACTCCCGGGGGAGATGGGAGGGAGACCAGACTTGTACTCCAGAGTGCCACTGTTGACGGGGGAAGAGATATGATTTTCCATGGCTGGAGAAAAAGCTGTGGAGGAAGAGAGAGAGAGAGCGTGTTAAAAAAAAAAGAGCAGAGGTTTCATCTAATATTAAAATATTGTATTCTCTGAAAAACTAAGAATCTCCCACAAAATACAGAGCAAAGGCCCCATTGTACAGCTTCAAATGATTTTCATAAATGTATCTAACTGTACATTAAAGATAGTGCTATAAACTGCTTTTCCACAAATCTGAGGTGAAGTTACTGACTGAATAACATCGGAATTTTACAGGGATATGTACAATAAGTCCAGAGGCAAATTAAAGAGGTTAAGTGCAGTGAGGTGTTACCTGATTCTGCAGTTCAGTGGAGATCTTTGGTCTCTTTTAGCTTGGTTGTTTTGATGATAAATGTCAGGGTTGTGTGTGCCAGAAATCACTGAATGCAGCTTAAATGCCTTTTTTTGTTTTTGTGAAGTATCAGTGATTCACAATCATGCTCTCATTGCACACATATTCTCACATTACACATGAAACATTTCAACAGCCTTTACAATTAGAAATGCTCTCTGCAATCTGGTTAAACTATTCCACCAGCAGATGACAAGTCAACTGGTGACTACTCAGCTCAAATACAAGAGGTGAGGACTTACAGTGTGTGATATCAGGAGGCCCATAGGGATCTGATAGGTAGACATTGGTGGGCTTTCCCACCTTTAGGTAGACCACGTCCGACGTGTTCTTCAAAATGGCTACAGCCTCTTCGTGAGACACTTCCTCCAGACTGTAGTTGTTTACCTGTCCGGACACAGACACAGTCCTTGTTTGTTTAATCATGAGTTTTAGAGGCTGCCTCGTGTTTGCTTACTGCCGCTCAGCTCAGATCAGTCCGGCGTGCTCCCTGCCTGCAGGAGACTGGATTATGACAGATGGTGTTCGGGTGAGAACACGACAGTAGAATGGTAATTAAATTAAGCGCTAGTTAAGCAAGAGGGATGCCCTCCTCAAGAGAAAGCTTTCTGTTATACTCGGAGCCAGTAGGTTGCCACTTTGTTGCTTTCAAAATGTGTGCCAGGGACTCATTTCATCACTTAATTATCATTTAGACCAAAGCCCCAGGAAGGTTGTTGTTGGCTGCAACCTGCTTCATGAAACCACGTAATTGGGATTTTTATTAGATTACAAAAAATAGGTAACTGTAATCAACCCAGATTATATTTGCAAGAATGTGTAATTACATTATACTTATATAAGTTTATTACATGTCCAACCAATGCTAATGAAAAGTGCATCTAACTTGTGCGGGTTTGTCAGACAAGTGCTCCCCTCTGTGACAGACATGACTGGAGAAAAAGTAACAATGCTGAGTCAAGACGGAAGACCTGAGCAGCAGAAGTCCTTCTCAAACAGCCTTCCATTTTTGGCAATATTGCCATCACTTCAAATTTTAAAATGTAATTTAAGGGTAATTTGATAGGGATGCACAATATTGGATTTTTTGGTGATATCGAATATGCTGATATGTAACAACTCATTTGGCTGATAACTGATACTGATATCAATATATCCACTTCTCTCCACCTAATTTTAGTGATGATCGAAAGTCTCTTCTGTAGCACAATTAACATCATATTATGCATGCATACTCTTATTGTGATGGCCCACCAGCAGATGGAGACATGAAATAGAATGCTTTTCAATGTATGTTATATTCATTTATTGTGCAAAATAAGAAAAAGCATGTTGGCCGATTTTGTTTTTATTCATTTTGAAGCAGATATTGGCTGATACCGATGACCAGCCGATGTTATATTAAATTATATTGTTAGAATTTGATTTGACCAACTGTAAGTGCTGAATATGCAAAATGCTTTTTACTTGAATTAAAAAATGTATTAAATGTTTAAAGAGGAAAAAGGATATTCCTGAAACTGATTTGTTTTGTGGCTGCATCCATTTTTTTGTATAAGATGCAATATTTTATACATGCTATTTGGAAGCAATCCAGAATTCAGATTAGATACATTTTCTTTTTGTTAACCAAGGGATTATGTTACTAATTAGTAACTGACTACAACTAACTTCAAAGTCTGACCCATAGACTAAATATAAAGATGTACATATAACCCCACTGTGCAGAGGTGAAGCTAAAATATCCTAGATACGGCTGCTGCCATCTTCATGTTGTAATCTCTGTTTTATAGCATTAAATAACTAATTAAAACCATACTTATCAGAAAAATGAACACTTGAAGATACAGCAGCGTGATAAAAACTACATTATATGACAAAAACAACCTTTTGGAAAAATATTTGAGGTGTACTTTGAGTTTTTAGTTTATCATGTCCCATCCACTAACATGGAGACCATGAATATCTATACTGAAGCCAGCCAACAAGGGATGTGAGATGTGTCATGTCGTCAATCTTTATATACAGTCTATGGTCTGACCAACACTGACATATGTGTGTGTGCTGTGTTTTCATCTACAATAATCTGTGAAAAGAAACTTGTAATAATAACATCAATTTTATGGTATATTCTCCTGCAAGCTCCTTAAAACCAAAACTGTGGACTCACCATTAACAGCCTGTCTCCTACTTGCAGCCGACCATCCTTCAGTGCTGCCCCGCCATCAATGATCTTGGTGACGTATATGCTGTTGTCACCAGGGATGTGCTGGTTTCCAACTCCACCTGCAATACTGAAGCCAAGCCCTGTGTGTGTGTGTTTGCATGTATGAAAGCAGTGGGTTAGTTTATGGGTTGCGTGTATGACGGATTTATGTTAGGCATAAGACAATATCACCATTATATGATTATCATGGTTTCGAGCAGGGCAACCCGAGGCGCGCTCAGTTTAGTAGTTTGGCAGACCGAGGCGCGCTGAGATGGGTGTGGTGGAGCAGCAGGGGGAGGTGTCGACAGATCCAGCTTGGCACAGTGACAGTTTGGTGCCAAAAGGCTTCGTCGAAGGTGCACTAAAAGCTCGCCGACTGAAACCAGGTCTACTGTCAGCGCAGGTGGAGCGCAGCCGGTGAAAGCCGAAGTTTGGCTGACCAGCAGACAGTGCGCACGCGTCACCAAACCCTCACAGGCAGGTTTCCAGAATGTCAGGCACATTAACGATGCAATAAATACACACAAACACCACTATTCAATGCAACTATCTGCAATCAGCACATAAATGTATCTCTATATCGACTGTCCCTTCACATTTGATGTCAGATCAAAGGGGATTGGCACCGTTTGGCACGTTTGGCACGCGTAATGGAAACCCAACCTGATTTGATTAACACAGCTGCAAACTAATGAGTTCACATCCCTCTCAGCCAACTACAAACAGCCACAGCATCAGATAGGGAGTAAATATTCAGCACCTGTCATCTTAGAAAAGTCAAAAGAAAAGAAACAAAGTGAGACTGCGAGAGAGAAAGAGAGAGCACGCGCACGAGAGAAACGCAACATTGATTTACAATTGTAGTGACCTCCTCCCAGGCTACCTTTGCATCATCAGCCCGTGGAGGTCTGCTTGCAGTTCCGTATATTCGGACACTGCGAGCTTGGACCTCCCGGACCAAAACATCAGTTTCCTCCTGGGAGAAGTTTGGCCGTCTGACGCTGCTGCTCTCTTCTGCCATGGCGAATTGAGTAAACTCTCATTACGCCTCCGTGCGGCGCATTTAAGGGCGAGGAGAGGGGCTCATTTGATTGGTGTGATGTGTGTAAAAGCCACTCCACGCCTTCTCTCCTCCCTCTCTCCAACTTGCGTCGGTAGGAGAGACGGAGGTGGGATAGAGGAGTAGCTGCGCCAGCGCACATGGTGTGCCAAACTTACAAAATCCGCCTGGCGACACCCAGTTGGCGAAGCGCAGGTGCGCTGCGCCTCCGCTGCGCCCGGTCTGCGAAACTAGAGCCCTGAGTGGTAAAATTGAATCAACCTGACGACCGCTCTTATTGGCAGAATTTACATGACATCAAGGTGTGTGTATGTGTGTGTGTGTGTGTGTGTGCCCACCTTTTGGTCCTTTGATGAGTTTAATCTCAATGATGGTCTCTAGCATTGGCCTGCGGCGCCGGACATACAGCCTAACAATAGAACCTGCAACCTTCAGGGCTTCTACCGCCTTACTGTGAGACACTTCAGACACGTCTGCGTCATTCACCCGTAGGATGCAGTCGTTAACTCTGGAAGTGAAACAGTGTTGATAGGTGATGATTATCATTGGTAAAAATTAAAAGAAAGACTGCATTCACACTATTAATTCTTCAAAAACAGTGCGTAGGCAGCCACCTTCAGAAAATAATTGAACCTGGAGGTCTTTTTACAGAATCAAGAAAACTTCAAAAGTCACGAACCTTCAGCTTTTATGGATTCACGTGATATTAGCTTTTTATTGAGAACTCTATCACAGTTAAAGAGGACCTACTATACTTGTATACTTGTATTTAAGGTTTTTGCTTTAAGGTTACAAGCTCTGATGGTCAAAAAACACTTTATTTTCCTCATACTGTCTGTGCTGGAACATCTGTATTCCCCCCTACTGTCTGAAACAGTATTACTGTCTCTTTAACCCCCTGCACTGAAAAGAGCCCAGTCTGCTCTGACTGGCAGCGTTTCCAAGTCTTAAGTATCGTGCCGTCTCTATGCCATCATTGCAGCCAGGGAATGACTGTAACAGAGAAAAGCAATGACTATTTACCATGAAAAATCATTAATAAAAGCTTCTTAATACAACCAGACATGTTCCAGCTGCAATATGACACAAGATCAGGGAGAAATTAACAACATCAGAAGCCAAATTAACATGTTTCTCTGACGTTAGCATGACGCTTCATTGAGCAGTGTCGGCTACATGATGTAAACACTTGCAGTTGAGTGAAATCTGGCACACAATGGCGTCATACTGTAACCAGACTAGAAAAAACTGTTGAAAATACATAGCTCAGTATGGTAGGACACCTGAGGTTGTTGCTTGCAGGGGTTTTCCTTATTACCAAATTCAATATGAACATCTTTCATTGTAACACTATATATGTAAAACACAACATATGGAAAAGCATAATAGGTCCCCTTAAGATGAGACATGGTTAAGAGGTCTGATGAGAACAATCTTATTATTTTTTACTTAGAATACAGCAACTAAGAGACACAAAGCAACACAGAGGAGGTTGAACTGAGTGGTTAAGTGGTTCTTTAACTAACATATTTACAGTATAGTCACAGCAGTTCTATTATGTACATCTCCCTGTAGACACACATGCACACAGACACACGCAATTGACAGCAGAGGTGACTGTGGGTGGCTGTTAGCAGCTCTTCGTGTTAACTATGCAGTGGTGACCCATGTGCTCGTACATGTGTTTTAGATTGCAGGCGGTGGTGGGCACATGATACTTTTTTTTTTATTTTTATGTATAGCGATGGTTAGACTGTGACTGTGAGCACACAATTGTGTAAATATCAGAGTCAGCGAGAGGCTCAGTTTGAATTCCCCTGAGGTGTGGACCAAATCATCCATGCCCTGGCACTCAAGGACACAACTCTCCTGAGGGTGTTCATAGGAACCAGCTGGGACCCAGCACACACACTCACACACACACACACACACACACACACACACACACACACACACACACACACACACACACACACACACACACACAAAGACATGCACATATGCATACATACACACCCACCAGTGGAAAGCAGAGCGAAAAGATTTGCGTACTAACCCATCATGTCTTCCAGCATAAGGATGCAGATTAATTAGAATTTCCTCCTGCATACTAAGAATAAAAGGCTCTACAGTGTGAGCTTTAAATATAAATGAAGGATTTGTATCATATAGGTTAATAGAAATTTTTCAGGAATAAAATGGTGGTGTTATTGTGGCTTCAGTCCTGACTGCATCCATGCTTTTACCTCTCTAAAACAACACACTCCACGAGAAACACTTAAAATGCTCCAAGCAGTCCCTTAAGCCTTGCTGGTGCATTAAGTATGCTTAGTGCTCTGCTACAGCGTCCCAGAGCATTGACAGGAAGTGTGTCTGGCTTCTATAATGTTATAGAAAACCAAATCCCTATCAGGCCTCCATGCTCACAGAGATTAGACTTCCCCTCCATCCATAATGCATTAGTCTTGCCGCCCACCTTGGAGTGGGTGACCATCAATTAGGCTAAGTGTGATTTATGCGCGGCCCGCTTTTTCGCCGATCTGCTTGAGATTGACGCTGTGCATGCATTACGCTCCTCGGTAGCATCTGTGATCTGACAGTAATGCTCCTGAGCTGCAGCTTGGAAAAAGAACAGTGGCTGGCCAGAAACCAAAAGCAGCATTATCCATCACTGCTACTGGAAAAAAGAAAAGGGGGCGGGGGCATTGATACAGGATATGAGGATTCTGATTTCTTTTGTTTCTTTGTTAAAAAAGTTTCTAAATGTTTCCAAAAAATAAAAAATAAAAATGTGAAACTGTAAAATCCCTGGTGTTTCCCTTCACTGTTATAAAATTTGTCAAATAATTCCATAGTGAGTCCATCACTGTGACCACTGTTGGCAAAATAGACACATAGCATTTCATTTCCTAATCTAAACAGAAACCTATATATAAAGACTGTTAGCATCAAACGGCTAAAGTTACCTCACGGTTATGAACAGGTTTACCAACAGAGTGGAGCTGGGTTGGTGTGAGGTAAATGGCTCAGTGTTGGATGTTGACCACTGCTGCAAGGCCTCTGCACCATGCAGCACAATAAAGCAAGTGGGAATGAGATCCTGTTGTGCTGTGTTAGCTTGTGCTAAATGGGCAGGGGGAGCATGAGCAGAGTCTCTCATGGGGACGGTCTTTCTGCACTGTGTAAGCGGCAGGAACAGCTGATCGTTGGTGATTAGCTGACACCTCCCCTCCCCACATCACAAATAGATCCTAAATTGGTGGGAAACACTGAATGCTAAAGATAATCAGCTCCCAATCTGTGAGAGCATTACAACGATTTCTGCTATTTTCACTTGCTCCCATAATTTAACTGCAAAAAAGTCTTTAATTACATCAGCATAAATCCCATTTATTGGAAAAGATCTGCTGTGAATCAGGCTTTATAGGCCACAACAATCCCCAAAACAGCCTGTGAAATCCTGGAGGGCCTGAAAAGAGGCTTAACACATTGGCTGAAGGCAATCTTGGCACCCTTCACTTAGCATCTGATAGCAATCTAACTTTTTATTTGCCTTTTTTAAAATGTATCAGCATTCATATTCAAATATCTGTATATAGAGATTAGCCAAAACTCCACTGTCACATTTCAAGTTGCTAATTGGACTGTAAACAATTAACATGCACAAAGGAGGAAGTCTTGGCACAGCTGCTCTACACTGGAAACCCCTGTATATAGGCAGTTGCCCTCAGAAGCTAGAAATTCTTCAGACTGAAAGTCAATGGGTTCTGAAATTGTGCATTTCCTAGCTGCTAATAGTGCTAGATCAACATATATGTTTGTTTATGAAATCCAACTGGCTTGTCTATAAGTACCTAATAAACATTGGTAAACAAATCCATTCCAGCTGTAATGACATGGGACAGCTCTGATGCTGCTTCTTGAACAACAACTAAAAGACCTAGTGTCTAGTGAGCACAGTCAGGGGTTTGCAGATGAAATGGAGCACACTTATTGGCACATGCGCCTCTAGATTACACCAGAAAAGGTCCAACAAATTTTCTTAGAGGCCAAACTGTTGTCAGTCCGGCTGAGACTCTTCAGTTCCATAGTGTTGATGGTTATTACTAAACTGGCCATGATCTATGTTGTCAAGTACAGTGTAGTAAATGTTTTCCTTTAAGTAAGCCTTTCACTCCAGTAGATTGATGAATGAGCTCAGGTTGTGTCCTTGCCTCCTTGATAAACTACTGTAGCAAAGATGTGATGGATTGTATCCACATCCTCTCTGCTCATCTAATAACGCTGTTACAGATGGTAGGTCACCCTTAAGCAATACAGACAATCGTTTTAGTGTGTAGACTATCAGTGCGAAGTCAGCGCTGATGTTGCAGAGCAACTGGAGAGAAAAGAGACTCAAGTATAACAATAACAAATAAATGTCAAATATTTTCAGATTAAATAAATAAAAGTTTAATTTCTGTCATAGCTAATTATAGTTAATATATATTCGGGATGGGGATAAAAATCAATACAACACAGTATCGCAATATTTTGTGAGGCGATATTGTATCAATAAACCTACGCCAAATATCAATCTTTTATGATATACACTTTTAATTTTTGCAAATACACAGTTTAATACAAGTTTTGGTGCTAGAATAATAAAATCAACTGCTTTTTTAATTGTGATCATATTGTATTGTCGGTCCTCTGGCGATTCCCACCCCTAATATACATTCTTATGGACAAACATTGTTCAAAAAATGATCATTTGTTAATATAGGTAAAATATAGGTTTTCAAGACTCAGAAAATATGAGGCATCAGCAAGATAAACTGACCAGTGTCCACAAGGTTGCCCTGAGAGCCATTACAACAATGCCACTGCTAGACAGGCCACAAGGTTTAGTCCTTAATACACTTCAAAATGCAACTGAAAAATGACACTGCAGTATAATATCTCAAAGATGTTTTATATGAAAGCTTAGCGAGGGTAGATTATTTAGTGTAGCAGTGGAGTAAGCAGTGATATATCCAGCTCCCAGTGTGTGGTGACAGAGATTATTCTTAAGAATCCTGTTAAATGGGATTTCCTCTTTGAGATTTTTTTTGAGACATGCAAGTTTCTTCATAGTTTTTTTTTTTTTTTTTTCCGCCATCATGTCTGAAAACTTTTCAAGTTATCTCTTATTAAAAACCTGCGTGGGGAAGTGTAAGTGACTGACCTCAGTCGTCCATCCTCTGCTGCAGCTCCTCCGGGGATGATCTTGGTGATGAAAATGCCAGGGTCATCACCGATGTGTGGGTTATCTGTCCCTCCAGCGATGCTGAAGCCCAACCCTGAGTTACCCTGCGGCCGTGAAAAGCAGTCAGTGACAACAAGGACAACACTTCAACAGTGCGTTTCTGTGTCTAGCTTTTTTTTAAACAAACAGTGAAACTGCAGAAGTAACAGAGAAAATATTATTCCCACTGCTGTTATATTTTCAATGAACAAACAGCCAATTGTTTGTTATTTTTACACTGAAGCTGATGTTAATGCTAATGCAAGTGGGGGGCAGCCAAGGAGAGTCATGGCCACCCTGATACAATTGGAAACCCCCACACGTGAAAATAATTGGAAGTCAGCATTATTGTCTTTAAGAGGCTGTGGCACACTTATTTTTTAAGTTAGCATGAAGGTAGTGGTATGTAGTGAAACTAGGTAATCTGTGTTATTCACTGGTACCATACATGTCAGCATAGCTTGTTGGGAAGGGGACTAAAAAATGCTCCAAATGTAGGCTAAATTGTGGCAAGGGAACAACTGGCACAGTCATTTTACAAAGGGGCCTCTTCAACTCTCACTTTAAGATATCTGAATGAAAATGGGTTCTACAAGTGCCAACGAGTCTCCCCTAAACTTATGAGGACTTGTTCCCAGTAAATGTTATCTTCATAACAATCAGTGTACTTCAGATTAAAGCTGTATAATTGAATTTTTTAAGAAAAATGACAATCTTTGAAGTACAATGAATCCCCTAACACATAAAGATTCATAACAAATAAAACAGGGTTTTTGTGGATCTCAAAATGTTAATGATACCTGTAAAAGTCTATGCACATCAGCTATGCAGTAACATTAGCTATAAAATAAGAAACCAGTATGTGAATACTTAACGTTCCATATTAAGTATCATGGGTATCAGCATCATACCAGTTTGCAGTCTTATTTGTGTGTTTATTTTCTCCCTAAATCCAAATATGTGGATGTATTTTTCCAGTTTTTAAATAATTCATTTCTAGTTTTTCAAATCAGCTAAGATCTTCCAGTCTTTTCATGTATCCCCTAGAAACTGGATTTTTTACCCTGCGTGCACAAGTACCACTGGTTGGGAATCACCCACACACATAATAAAATAGATCTTGTGCTTTGACAGCACTATGTGAACAACAAAAACATCTCCTTGCAAGCATCCTGCCTTTAAAGTGTGAATTCAGTAGACATTTTTAAATGCTGACTTTTATGTCTGTTGAAAAGCATAAGTAACAATTTTTTAAAAAGTCAATAAAATATTGTTGCATAATTTAACAGTATGGCTCTATAGTGTCACTGCTCTCAGTATGATTACAGAGCAGTCTGGGGTGTTAAGTCTTTAGTTTGCCATTACAAAATGACTGGCATCCCGCTGTGAGTGCAGATCACAGCCTTGTCCTGACTTAACCTGGCTCTTTATTATCATGACTTACTGTGAAATATTGTATTTATAAGGCCACGGGTCACATTTTGTCTTTTAGAGAAGACTTTGTTGGCTCTGCAAATAAAATCCCCTGGATGCCCACTCACAAAATGAAAGTCAAGCTTTGATTAAGTTGTTTGCTGATGGGAATAGCAACTTCTCTTGATTACAAAACCCACTGAGTGTCCCCGCAGGGCCTTGCTGCCTGCAACGCTGAATCAGAAAGCACTGTTTAGCTCTCCATGGCGACGACTCGAGAGTACCAGACACAGGCCTGTCTATGCTCAGAGACTAAACAAGATGGTTTTAGCCATCATCTGATGGCTGATGATAAATTTAGAGGTCTGGAGTATGGATGGAGGCTGACCACTGTCTGTATTATATCTTATCTCTCTGAAGACACAGTGCTCTCATTGTTGGCTGGTTGATGCGATAACCTTTGCTGTTGGTCCGGCTTCTTCTCTGCTCCTGATTGTATTGAAGCTGTCAAAACTGCTTCCACTGTGTGCCTGTTATTATACAGTGATGTAAGCTGTATTGTCATCTTTTTATGCCGTGTTTGCTTCAATACACAATTTACAGTGTTTTGAGGGATAAAACTGTTTCATATTTGCCTTTACATCAAAAATCTGAATGAATTACCATTCCAAAGAGCTTGAACCCTTATTGTTTGTGTGCTTTTTTTTTTCTCCCAAAAATGTTTCTTTAATTCCCGTTAGATGGTGTCGTAGACACATAAAATTTTCTCCAGTGATTTGAAGCTGCTTGCAAATGCTGCTCAACAATTATGATGCCATGTGGCAAGATGGGGTGCTATAATTAAGGCCCAAAATTGCAATTTTGGAAAGGCCATGCCCCTCAGACTATAGCGCTGACAGACTTGAAACTCAACACACAAGTCCAGCTCAATAGGGTGCCCCAGGGATGAGTCCGGAGACCTGGTAATGAGTAAGTATTTTAGCACTCCAGGTTCCCAGGCCCTGAAGTCAATAGGTTTTTTGAACGGGTGCTTGGTTAGATGCCTGAAATAAGGTCAGTGGTTAACACAAGCTGAAGAGACTTCAATGTTTTGTTCTATGGCATAAAATACGTCAGTAAATATACCACTTGTGTATTTTGATGCTTTTATGTGTCTCAAAAAAGGCAATTACACCACAAAGGTAGACTAGATTTTCTACCATTTTGATTTTGTTAAAAACACATTTCTGACATCTCCTATACTTCATCCCAGTTAGATGACTGCATTGCACTCTTCTCATGTGGCACACAACAAAACATCAACACACTTGATTCGAAATGCCGCAGTCAGACTCGTAACCAGGTCCAACAGGAGAGAACACATCACGCTGTTCTTAAAATCACTTCATTGGCTTCCCGTACTTCTCAAAGTGGATTTTAAAATTCTAATGATCACTTTTAAGACTCATAGGGGATTAGCTCCAGAATATATAACTGGCCTTCTGACCTCCTACAAAGCTGAATGCAACCTGCAGTTCTTTGGCAAACCTTAAAACTAAAGGTTATGAAAACATTAATCAATGAACTTCAGAGGGGGCGTGGCTCAGCAGATACACAGACTATAACCGTTCAGCCAGTCATCACGAAACTTGCAGGATATGTCTATGTAAGAACCAGTAACATAACCTCAAAGTTTCGTTTGTATCTACCACAAGGGAGCACCACAAATGCAAAAAATGGATGTGGCATAACACAAATCAGACTATAAATCAGAAATTGTTTGTCCAATCATCACAAAACTTGCAGGATATGTTAAAAAATAATGTTGAACTACATCATTACAAAAAAAGACTACAATCATTTTGAAATAATATCAGTCAATAAGGGGTGCCACCAGTTCTAAACACATGCATTGGCACTTCGCAAAATTGGCCATAAATCAATGACACTTTGTCGTAACATCACCAAACTCACTGGATGTTTTCAACTAAGCGACTGAAGAATGTCTCCAAAATGTTCCTGTAATTGACCAACAGGAAGTTGCCAAAAAAGCATGGCCTGGTAGAGATGTGAACATACATCAGTGTCGTAAATCGTCAAAGTCTGACTTGAACTCCATAGTTGCCCCTTACGGCTATATCTTTCCTTTTTTTTTGTTCCTTTCTGCCTTGAATTTTTAATGACATACTTCTTGTACACTATGATGTGATATTTACTTGTGTGGACCCCAGGAAGAGTGGTAGCTACCTTAGCAGTGGCTGATGGGGATCCAAATAAATAAATGAATAAATACATGTTAAAGCCTTCAGGAGCCCAGTTCACTGTACCACAGTGCCGAGGCATGTTGTCATACAGTAGATTGTTTGTGAGGTTAAACACAGCTGTGGGGGATGCGAGATACTCACCCGCTCAAGAGTGATTTCCTCAAACTCATATTCAATTTCTGTGCCGTTGACCTTAGGAAACAGAAAACAGATTGAGCCAAGACATCAAACATTACCAACACAGCTTTAAAATGAAAATCCACACCAGTGATGCTAAATAATTATATTTAAGCATATTCATGGAGGATAATGTTAAACATTCGCTTAGGAGGCCAACTCTACATACTTAAATTGAGCAGGGGCTGGCAGGTATTTTTCAGGGCCACTGGGGCTTTCTATGCTAAACAGACGACACGTGAGGGGAAACAATTTAAAGTGATGGTTAATAAACATTTGCTATTTCTGCGGCATAGAGGTTAGCTACAGAGGAGTCGGCCTCATCCTGTGTTTCACTAAGATGATTAATTAGCAGCGAGCTCTTCCGTCATTATGCATTCATACAGGAATGGCACACAAGCATATGAGACGCTGCATATCATACCCCAGGTGGGCATAATTTTTGAGCAGCATCAGATGTTATTATCAGACCTTAATATGACTGTAGAAGCAAGCAAGAGCTGAAGACTAAATTAGCAACAGCACTAAAAGATGCAGAGATTATTCAATGTTTCTATATGATCTCCACTCACATGAACAAAGTCCCTCACTGTAATGTTGTCTGACAGGGGAAAAACAGCTTGTAAAAAACAGTCCCTTGCTGAGGCAGAGGCAGAGGCTCTTGTCCTCATTTCTTCACAAATCATTAACTGTTAACATAACTGCCAAATGTGACAATTTGATCATGAAAAATACACAACCTCCTGGAGCCCCATTTGTTATTTATTCAGCTTCTGTGCTGCGCTACAGCGTTTAGGTGTTTTGATGTAAAATACTGTGAAAAGTGGTGGAGGTGAAGGTCTTTAGAAAGTCTTGTGTCATTTATTCATGACAAACATCAATAATTCAGTACCGCAACCTAATTTGTTACGAAGATAAGTTACAAGATCAAAATGTACTAATTCGCCACATATACTATCTCAACTCAAACTCAGCAGTAGATCAGAGAGGAAAATGTGGATTCATTATTTTAATGTGCTGCTACTCTTTGATCTGCTGGATGTATTGATCGTCTAACAACTAATACGTGCATTAAAAAAAAAAAAGACAAAAAAAAAAAAAAAGACAAAAAAATTCAAACTCACATAAGGAACTGACTCCAAAGTGTCTGTGTTGACGATTATCGGGGCAGGGCTGGCCTGTGAAAAAGACAGAGAAAGAAGGTGGAGATTAGAGGGAGACTTAAGTGATGGAGAGACGCCTGGGCCCACCACTGTCCTACTTTCCATAAATGTATCCAGGGGACAAGTGTGTGGATCTCTGTATCATCAACAATTTAACAGACTTCCATTTGCTGAATGGCACCAGAAATACTCCCCGCTCACACACAGCACCCTGATACAGTTATAATAGCTCAGTAGGATTAACAACAGAGAGGGATGAGTACGTGAGTAGTAAATGAGTGGATGTAGTAAGTTTCTGTAGAGTACATATTCAGCCCAGTTGGCAAAAATATGTTGGCATTGTGCATTTCTGTAAACAAATAGATGGTGGATGGCTTGTCACCAAGGCAAAATGCCTACCAAGCTGTTAACCACACCCTTGTAGAAAGGTACATTTCCAACTTATCCACTACATAATAACATGCAATGTGACATATTTGCAAAAACAATACCAACATTTATTCTGGCGACTGGGTTGAGATATGCCTCACTGGTAGCAAATATGCTCAAAAATCGTGATTACAGAATTTATGACTCGTACAGGACAGCAGCTTGTGTTGAAATGTACCATGAATGCCAGGGAAACGTAAATTTCCGCATTTTAACGACATCAATTGCAACACTGTCAGAACCTATTCAACTAACAGCTTTCAAGTTCAAGATGACTTTCCTCTGCACCTGTTATGGCTCTGCAGCACTGCTCTCTTGTCTGTATTGTATATTGGAAATTTGATCTCCAGGTAATAATATTGCAGTCATAAATTGTGCAGGATGAGATGAAGCCAATGTCATACAGTGCAGGCAAAATGCTTTGTCCTGATGGCCTGTAGAAAATGAGCAGATGGTTAAAGGCAGGACTCCCAAGAGAGGAACCCTGATTTTCGGGCCACAGCATGAAAGCTGTGACCAAACATCTGATCACCAGTTCAGCTTACAGTATGTTAACAATGAGCCTGATGTATGTGACCGACCTGTTTCATTACCAGGTCGTTACATATGTGTCTGTTTATGACACACAGCTTTAACACATTGTAACATGTAATTAATGTTGTGAAACGGTCGTGGTTAACGTAACAGAACTACTTGGTTAGGTTTTGAGAAAACATCATGTCGTATCATGCACCTTTGAAACGTCATAAAAAAATAATTTGACGTACATACGTCACAACTGATGTCAGTGTGTGATGACTGTACATGAATTACATATCATTACACATAAACAACACTGACTTGTATTTGTTTTAAAGGAGACACAACCTGCAGTCTCCTGGGTGAAAGTCCTGTTTTGTTTGACCCATCCACCTACACGGACTTTCTTGTTCTTTATACTACATCAGCTGCTCTAAGCGTCAAGTATTGTGGCAGATGGGTTGACACTTAAGACCCTAAAGCGTGCCTTTGGAGTTGATATCATATGCCGGAGGGCTTAACAAAGCATCGGTATTTGATGATCTGGTATTGAGAACGGGCCAAAGGGACTGACTTCAGAAGATGATGCTCAGGGTTGCATTCGCAGATTCTTTTGAAATTTGTCCTTTGATTTTGTCTCCATGAGATGAACAGAGTCCAAACAAACAAGGACAGCAACAAAAGAAATGGCTAATCATTCTCCTGTAAATAATTGGAATAAAATAGAATGTAATGCAAATGAAGCAGTATAATATTATTGTGTGCACAACATGAGAGCACCACCTAACTGAAAACCTGTAAATCTATAACAGTTCTCACAAATCATAGACTGAAAACATATTTTACATGTGGCTTCATCCTGAGCTACGAAGATCGTCACACTGTATACAGTTTGTCCACACATACAGATTTATACACTGCTATTGTGTGGAGTCATAGTACCTTACAGACTGTATGCCTGCTGTGCAGCTGACATGATGCTGTGAAAGAGGAGACGGTTTGCTTGGTCATCAGTGCAGTGACAGCACATGTCATCAGCAAGAGACTCAGCCTGTCCACTCATGTCTCCATCACAACAAGACTACTGCTTCCATGACTCCACTATACTCTAGGACCTGGTGGTTGCAGGTTTTACTTGCAGATCAACCTTTTGGTGAGTTAACTGAAATCAATGCAAGGCATGAACATTTTTTACCTTGCTTTAGTTAGTGAATATTTTCTGGTAAAAATAATTTCCTCAAGACAAATTTCATTCATTTATAGTATCAACCCTTGATTGATAAATGAGGTCTAATTAATCAGCCATGCATATGCACAGTACTGTGCTCAAACCATGTGTATGCTCATTTCAACGCTCAGAAGCCAATTTATCAGTTTCTTCTTGTGTACATGAGAGAGATACACATAGCAGCTCTGCTATAAACCATGTAAGCATGATTAATGGTTAATGGATTCTGAAGAAATGCATTTGTGCTGTTTCTTTTTATTTCTTTTTGTAAATTAGGTTATAAATTCCCTCAGTGTAACTTTTGCCATTAAAGTTCTGGTGTGTAAGACTTAGTGACATCTAGCAGTGAGGCTGTAGAGTGCAACCAACTGAAACTTCTCCCATGTGCCAAGCATGTACATGAACCACTATGGCGAAATTGAAATGTGAAACGAGACTATTTAGAGCCAGTGTTTGATTTGTCCCTTCTGGACTACTGTAGAAACAACATGGCGGACTTTGTGGAAGAGGACCCACTTTGTATGTCGATATAAAGGGCTCATTCTAAAATAACAAAAACACAACAATTCTTAGTTTCAGGTGATGAAATGAAAACATACTTATTATATTATATTCTCTTTTTGCCAATATATCCTCAGAAATTTTATACACTGAACCTACCATGCTTATATTTCTGCATCACTGCGCACTGGCGGATCTTATAATGATATTCAGTAGTAATTAATCTGCACTAATAATTAACTGTTATGTGTTAGTAACATTTCTTTTATCTGATTAAACTAAGTCAAATGTATTTTCTATTATAGTTAAACTGTTAAAAAGTGCATAAGCAAATGCAAATGAAAACAAAACCTCAATTACACTGTTATATTTTCTTAATTTCTTCTTCCCCATCACAAATGGTCTTAAGCACAGTATACACTGTGCGATTTTTGGCTGTCCCAGATGAAAGATGATCAGCGTGAATGAAAATAGATGGTGGTCCTACATCGCACAGTGAGAGAGGTTCAAGGATGGCCATTGTCGTCCATACACTTTCTGTATTCTAACGTGCCTTTAGCATGACGCAGAGAAACATTTGGCTGTCTGGAGGGCTATAGAGAAGATGAGTGGGTTCCCCTCCGAGTGGCATCCTTGTTCACCTATATTTGATAACTCTAAACTGTTGATAGGTGGACGCCCCATACAATATCCTCGCTGGCGGGAGAGGGGAATTCGTACGTTGGGAGATATTTTTGGAGACGGGGGTTTGCACTCCTTTCAAGATTTGTGTACACAATTTGATATCCCACGTTCTTCCTTTTTTTTCTATCTGCAATTGAGATCTGTTTTGGGGGAATGCAGAGTTCCGTTTCCGCTCGCACCACATCCATTAGACAAGATTCTACGCAGCGCCAGAAGCACGAGAGGCCTAGTCTCCAAACTATATTGGTTTATTTCCGAGCATGCTTATAGACCCCTGGCATTGTAGTTTTATGGAGGGCCGATATACCAAATCTTAACACAGATCATGATTGGAAGAAAGTCTGGTCCATAAATTTGGTGGCCTCTAGAAACCCGGATCACCAGCAGATCCACTCACAGGGTTTATTTATATGATTTCAGATTTAGTTTAAGTTGTTGATTATTTTCAAGGATTTCATTATTATTTTCTGTTTATTTGATCTTGCTGATTATTTTATGTGCTACCTGCCAATGTGTCTGCTTTTAATTTTATGACATGTTTGTTCTCATTTTCTTTTCTCCTTTTTGTATAAAGATTTCTTGAATCAAGAAAAATTTGATCACAAAAAAAAGGATGGCCATTGTCTGACAGTGTCAGAAATTTGGGATGACCATCTCACTGTGTGACTGCTGTCACGACCTACGACTACTAACCAACCAATGCAAATGCAGCATGAAACGATGCACTGATGCTTAACCCAAACAAACAGACAGATAGCAGCTTGCCATGAAGGAAACACAGATCAAATAAATCTTGAGTCGTGGCAGCAGAAGCCTTGCCTATATGATGTGTCCTCCAGCTCTTAAAGGAGGACAAACCAAGGAAGGAAATAGCAGAGGAGCTGCAGCTGCCAGGTGAGCAACCCAACAGCTACTAAACACAGCCACACTGCAGTATAAAGTGCCCACGAAACTTTAGGTTGTTAATTGATGTAACCCTCTATGCTGTGCTTCACAGTTGGAGAAGTATTAACCTGTGCAGCATCCTTGCGGGAAGCTATTGCATTGTACATCATAGTCTGCGATTCAGTAGGTGCTGTCATCGTACAGTCTGTATCAAACTGGCTGCCATATCCAAGTTTATTAAATCCATGTCACAGTGTAGCTTACACTAAAGTTATAATATTGTTAAAACCTCACAGTCTGTAGGAGGCTTTATGCGTGAGGTGTAGGTGAAATTGTGTGTGTGTGTGTGTGTGTGTTTGTCTGTGCATTTTTTTTAGGGAGCATGTGTGTTTAGCAACCATGGGAGGCAGACATATGGCTTTCCTCGGGTAGGGTCCCTTTTATGGAGTGTATTTATTTTACTTTATGTATGTTTTGTTTTTTATGTTACCCTCTATACTGGCCCCTTGATGCACCTCTGACCAAATGAATTTCCCCATTTGGAAAATACAGCTCCATTCTGTTTTACTTGAAACAGAAGAGGAACAGATTAATTCATTTTTGTCATCAATAATAATCCACGGACAGACATATACACACACTGGATGGGCTTTGACTGACAGCAGATCTGTCAATAAACAGCACTTACCATAAAAGGTGCTGACAAAACCAAAGTTTTACTGAGGAAGGGATTACTAGTGTCTCCGACAAGAATGATCACACACAAATTTAATTATCACAAATTATCATCACTTTCAAATCAAATGAATAATGCAGCGTCCCTACCACTAAAATACTTTTGTCAACATGTTTTCACGCCTGGTCTGATACCCAAGTGTGCTCAAATCAATGTATCAGTAATTTTGCATATAGTGAAGACAAATTAGTAAGAGTCTGAATATCTGACATAATTAATCACTTTCTAGTAGACGTGAAAGAAGACAGCGTGAACTCTTTGATTGTCCCTCTGTGATGTTTGTTAAAGGTCACAGTGTCCCCCAGTTTGTGTGTTTAGGTCATTAACATGCAGCACAGTTTAATCCTGAAGCACTCACGTTCATGTGAATTATCAGATTACTCCGGCTCATTCAGAAAAGAGAGACTGAATTGTGTGTACACCACAGAGACAAACAGCCACACTGAAACTGACTGACTCAGTGAATTCAACAATAAGAAAGATTACAGTTGGCCGGCCCTGCAGGACTGCACAGCCAGAGAGTGATTGAAGGAAAATGGTGTTTTGTGAGAGGAATGATGAGAGGAATTAAGACGCATCTGCTTGCCGTGCACGAACACTAATCATATGAATGAATTCACAGCTCCTCTCAGGGATAGCGGACAGCACATCACAAATTAACTCAAAGTAGTCTTTTTACTATCCTTTAACATTAAAAGTACTCTCCCATAACATACATTTATTATAGACACACTACTTCTTAGTAATGCAGGTAGTGTTAAAAAAGGACGTATACTTTCTTTTCAGACAGAAACAGCTACATGCAGCAGACAGAAGCAGAGGAAGAAACAAAGAGACTCTTGTACAGCAAATCTTCTTCTATTATGCTGGAGAGCAGGAAGCTCATATAATCCAATTGTAGGTCAGGAGGATTTGTCATTAATCTTAGTCTTGTCACTGAATACTTTCTGTTGACCTCTGCCTGTCGGTTCGTCAGCAGTCGTGCAGGTCAACAGTGTGGAAAGGCATGCTAGCATTGCAACTTGTACTGCAGTAGAATATTAAGGGTGGCCTTTAATATTTTACACTACAGTTCAGGAAAAAACAAACCCCATTCATCTGATGTCTCAAAGATCAACTGAAAAGCTACTAAAAACATAGAATTACTTAAACACTGCATAAATGTTCACTTCCTTGCACTGCTGTGCCCTGCAGTATCCAATATCAGCTACCATGGATCCCACTGCCACTATGAATCCACATGTATGCACACACAGACCCCCGAGAGCTAATGGCCACTCAACTGTGCACTTAAATGGCATGCTTAACTGCACTTAGGCTCATTTCTCCTCTTGTTCATGCTTCCTAACATCACCACGTGATCAACTGCCTCCAACAACACATTAAGCCAGCCGCATGGCAACATTGTGCATGATATATTAAGGCGCTTTCACAGAGCTATAAACTGTACCAGTGATAATATCACAGTCCAACAATATTCTATGAAAATAAGAACAGTCACAGTTGAACGCTATATTATACCTACAGGCTGAATGCAGAGTGTATTAATCAGGGCAAATCTCTGATGGTTTCAGGCCAGACCCCCGTCTACATGGCTAACTTCTTATGAATATCATTTGGCAAACACTCAAATAAAACATGTGGACTAATTTCTATTTCCACCAATCGAGTACCAGCTGCCAAAATGTGGTGTTTTTCTGTCATTTTGTAAAGTTTCACTCTGATGCTGTGCTGAAGATAACAGGAACAACACATTCATCAGCTGAGACATAACACAGCACTTACCGGATGATGAGGAAGGTGTAAAACTCTTACTGCTACTGTGAAAACTGTCATCAAACTGTGGAGACCAGCCATGCCCTATCACATACTTAAGATGTCACAGAGTGAGCTGCTTGTATTTCTTCAGTCAAGTCTTGTGCTCTTGTTGAGGTTTGCTCAATAATTCAGCAGCAACACTATGTATAGTGGCTCATGAAAACAGGGGAGTGTATCAATAATTCACTGACATCTCATGTAAAAATAGTCAACAACACAATGTGAGATGTGCATGCTTCAAAAGGAGGGTAAGGCGAAGGAAATGGAGTGTGATGGACGTGGACAGATAAGCTCAGCTCGAGGAGTGCAGCAACCTAAAATGTGACTGAAACAAATTTCAAACTGGAAGGTCATCTCTTCAAATTTCTGGGCAGCAAAGATAATAGTAACGGCTTCCTCAGGGTCTAATTGGCAATAATGAATCATCATTTATCTCTTTAAGTGAAGCAGAGGAAAGTAATAATGAAGGACAAGCAATTTTGGCATTAGAGACAGATATTAACAAGACAAATGAGACCAGGTTCAATCCAGTCTCAAAAAGTGATTCTGACATTAAACTTCCAAATTTGACATTTCCATTTAAAACATGCTTTTACAATTTACCACTACAGGCTGTCTATCTCCTGCTGTCTAAACAGGGTCCCTGTGTTCCAGCATAAACACCAGCTCTCCACATTTCGAAGGCAGTGCAATAACTACAGAACAGGTAATGCCCCCCCCTCCTCTTTGCAATCTCTCTGCCTTACCTCTCCCTCAGCTCCATGATGGATGGCCTCCCATTTCCTCCCACTGGCCTTGCCTGAGGCAATTTCACTCGTGCTATGGTTGCACAAACACTACACACATCCCAGCAATTAAATGTGCAATTATGATTCACTACATCAGCTTTATATATGCGTAATTCCTAAAGGATAACACTTACTTATCAGTCATTAAGCCCTGATAACTCTCCAATTTCATCACATCTGTAAATACAGCCCTACTCTGCTCTGCTAATAACAGTTGGCCTAAAAAGAAACCAAAGTTTTTGAGTTTTTAGACATTTATACACAGTCACAGCCAATGTCTTTCTCAAACACTTAAAATGATCTGGAAAGCTAATAAAGAGCAAAACACTGTCCTCCGTACAGTTACATAAAACACATACAGTAGTGTCAATAATGAGGAAAGTTCTGCACCTTGAGGCTTAACTGAGAGAATATTCAGACTCACGTCCACACAGTTAAAGATGGACACTTTTCATTATGACTGCCATTAGAGCTGCTGCCTTCCCTTTGATTACGTCTTTGTTGCTGTTGATGCCACCCAGAGCTGGTTTGGACCAATTTTATTATTATCATTGCAGTTATATCTGTATCAGCGTATATGTCAGCGGATAAGTGAGACTATTTTACATCTTACAGAAATGCCAAAGATATATTTGAGGTGCTTGAAGATGCTTATTTCTAAACTATTACATGTCCTGCTCACTACTGTACATAGATTGGTTCTGCTGCTTAAAAACAATATAAAAGATCCTAATCAAAACTGAATGGGTTTATTTAAAATATACCTGCTATATATTTTTTAAACTCCTTTAAATTCTAAAATATCTATATTACTACTGGCCTCTAAATCCAGTATCAGTCGGGCTGTAATGTTAACTTCCAAAATCTTGTTTCATTCATTACTAAAATTTGTTTTGCATAGATAAGCTACAAACCAGTGGCTGCAGATGCCTAGAACTGCCACTGGAAAAGATTCCATGCGACTCTTTTAAAAGTTTATTTGACAGGGACCACATCCATGTTCTCCAATACTGGAATTTCTAACTTCGATACAATGCCTTGAAAAACATCAATATTCGATACAATTTTCTTTTTTGATACCACAGGGAAAAATGAACTTTGAGGGCATAAAATTTAAAACTATTATTCAAAGATAAATATAAGAAGGCAACTACAATTTTTCCTTCCTTGGCTACTAGCAAAGAACAGCAGAGTGACTGTAGCAAACATTAACAATATGGGAAAGTGAGAAAGCACAGCTGGTGCTGGTGTATCAACAATACGGAAAATGAGTGCAAATGTCTCAAACGTTCACAACTGATATGTATCGAAAAATCAATATTTTAACACTAGACCACTTCCAATTAACATAAATTACAATACCTGAAATCTGAAGCATAATACTGGGACATAGCTAAAAGCTAATTTTCATTCTCAGTCTCTGAGCAAGTGAAGAATACAACCAATATAACAACAAAATATACAATATACACAACAAGCACTATAAAATGTTGATCGTTACGTACAAAGTCACAGGATACATATCGTATTAATTGCTTAGCTAGCAACAATTCTTGAATTATAATTGGTGATTGCATTTTTGAATCTCCTTTAAACACCTTTGTAGTACCGTAGAGAGAGGATAAGAATCTGGGGAAGTTTTAATATGAAGGGAGAAGGAGTTCCACTGTTTTATGGCCTTAAAGGGGAAGGCTAAAATCTTGTGAACCTTAAAGGGATGACACAGATGTGAGTGATTTTATTAACTAGTTGTGCATCAGAGAAAATTAAGATTTTTTTCTCGGCTTAACACATTAAATGAAAAAAGTATACTAGTAGTGCTGGTGTTATGGCCTCTTGTCTAAATTTGTTTGTAGAGTTTTCTCAGAGATGGAGTAGAGGGGCCTCTGGGTGGTTGCACTGGCCTAGGACCAGAAAGCGGTGCAACTGACCAGGTGAGCGAAGATCATGGTGTGCAGAAATATCGGAGCAGCTTCTAGGGAAAGTTAATGTCAGATGTGTCTAAAGTTTGCAATGCTATACTAAACAAGTCACTCATTCACTGTTGTCAATCTGCAGTGTAGCCCAACAGAAAAACATTAATCAGTTCTGATTTAATAAGCTTGTTCATTGATAACATATTTTAAGAAGAGAGTCTGGCAAATGATACAATATACAATCATTAAATGGCTATTGGCAAAACATCACATAATAGCGCCTGAATTTCTTTCCACAGCATTTGAGAATCATGCATCTCTGTCTTGTCAACAAATAATTCTGCAGTGGCAATCAGATGCAAATTACCATCTTGGTTCATTACTCTGATTTTTGATCAGATGAACACATGGCAGACCTGACTGACATGGAAATCAATCCCATCAGTGCCACCAAATTTCCCAGATTGTTTCCATATTTGGAGACTACTGAATGCGTGCATAATAAACATCCGTGTGCTTTGATTTTCAGATGCTTTTCCTCTTTAGTCGTGCAGTTTCTTAGTTTGGCATACAGTGCATTATTGCCAAGACATGACATTGAAAGTTTTTTTTATTGCAGGTTTTGTGACTGATGCACCCACAATTCAGCCCCTAAAGCTGACATATGCTGCTAATTGGAATTCCTAACCATATTTGAAATGGTTATCTGCGTTGCTTCATTTGGAAACAAAACTTAGTTACAGTACACTAACATCTTTTGTCATGTGGTGTTTTTATTCTTTTGTCCAAACACTTGACTTTTCTTGACTAAATAATGGTCAACTCAGAATAAAAAGCAAACTTTGAAGTGTCTGCCACAAAAGCAAACCATAGTTCAGTCACAGTGACCTGAGGTGAAAGCTCTCAAAACTTTTGTCGATACACTCCTTTAAGTCACCAGTTCTGTGGGACAACACAAACAGCACTACACACTAAAGCTCTTAAAAGTGATTTCTGGATGTGATTTGACATGCAGCAATTATACAGAAGCCTAGCCTGGAAGCTAAAGGGAGTAAAAATACAAGAATGTCATTGGGGTTATCAAGCCAATAACACAGGTCTATAGCTTCTTAACAAGCCTGAACAGGAACATCTGACATCTTCCAGACTACCCCTCAACAGGAAACCAAACAACTAACCTCATTTCTCCTCTGTGATTAGACTATGGTATGAAGCCTCAAATTAAACTTTACACTATCATGTTGATATAATTGCTAGACAAAGAAGAAAAGCATTCAGGTTTTCCACGAGAGAAAAACCCCATAAACTGCAGTTTGTGACAGTCCAATCATATATGTCGTCTTTCAGTATAAGGCATTCTGAGTGTAAATTGAAAGTCAATACTGCCACTGACAAAGTGAGGTGTTAGTCCAACATCTGTTTCCTTCATTAAAAAGTGCAACTGAGTTCTCCTCTGACATAATCAACCTTAATTCTATCTGAAACTGAAAAAGCCACAAAATCTGTCCAACAGCTTCCTCGTCTTCACCAACACATCTGCTGGGAACAGCTTTGACAGTAACAAAATTTTACCTGATAGTGCTCCTGCCAGCTCTGGGAGCAGCCACACTCAGGGGGCCACAGGTCACAACTCCCCCCCTTGGCTCTTACTGCTGCCAAGTGGCTGGGGCTCCTGGAGGACATGTTGTCCAAATGCCAGGCAGCCATCCGGCCCCCCCTTCTGGGAAGGGTGGCACCTCCAGGGACAGATCCGTAATGGTACCGCTGGCTTGGGTGCTGATGATGGTGACTGTTGGAGTGCTGATGATGCCAGCTGAAGGAACATGGCACCTCCCCACAGTCCCCCCTTCCATCCAGGTCCGCAAAGCAACTCTGCTGTTTGCTCAGGTAAGCAGTCATGCTGCCGCCACGCAACACTAACCTCTGCTCACTTCAATACTTTGTCTTCTGCTTCTTTTTGTTCCTCTTCTGTAGCTTTACTGGTACAGTCATCAAACACAAGACACGCTCCTGCCTGATGTATGAGCTGCTCGCTCTGGCAAAATGAATGATGAATGAACCGACTGGCTGGCTGCTGTAGCTGTACGGGCTACATAGGGTGTGTGTGTGTGTGTGTGTGTGTGTGTGAGACTGTGTGTGTCAGAGCTTCTGGAGTGGAAGAACGATAAATGAGAGAGAGAGGGAGAAAGGGGAGGGAGGATAAGGGAAAAAAGAGATAGAGATACTCGATGAAAGTGAAACGGAGTGAGAGGGAGGGGGGAGCTGAGTGAGGGCAGAATGGGGTGAAAGAGGGGGGAGAAAGACGGAGATGAATAAGAGAATGATGGGAAGAGGAGAGGCAGATAAGAAGAGCAGGAGATAGAGAGAGAGTTGTCTGTGCGTTGGCTGCCAGCCCTCTGTCAATAAATGACTCAACTGGCAGTGCTACTTGACAGCATCCGCACCTCCAGGCAGAAACAATTCATGGTTGGTGCTGCTGGGACATGGAGGCAACAGGAGTTTTAACTACAAATCCCTAGGCTGCTACTGTGGGTGTGGCTGCAGAAGAAGAGTCAAAGACAGAAGAAGAAGAAGAGGATTTTCCTTGGGAATTCAAGTGTCCTGGGAAACAAAGCTTTGTGACACCAGTTTTTATATTAACAACAGATCAATGACAATGTAAAATGTGAAAGGTGTTTTTGAGTGATGAATCCACAGAGAATTATTGCACAGCTCTGAAGTGTGCTTCAGATCTCCTGCCTTGTTTAGCCTCTTTTAGCTCACTGTTTTGTTTTCTATCCTGCAGACTCAGCTCTCACCAGCTCAACCTCCTGCAGCAGCACAGAGCTGTTTTCACTAAAAAGCTCTGGTAAACATAGTATACACAACCTGCTCAACACTCCACAGCAGACAGACAGATGTATCTCTAAAATAAGTACATAAAAAACAGATATAACAAGGATGACTGTTGAACTACTTCCATCAGGTGGACACAAACATGACTCCAAATAGAGTGCTGCAGGGATGACATGTATTAGTACTGCAGTAGCTGCTCCTCTCATCCATCAGTCTGATTTGATCAGCTCTGATCAGATTAACTGATCAATTATCCACCCCACGACTTAAGTTACTACTGAGGAAAAAAAAGAACTCATGAAGAGTTTAGGAGAGGGGACAAAAAATAATACAGAGGGACAGACAGACACACAAGAAAAAAAACAGAAAGGCAGAAAGTTTGCTAACAACATAGCTTTTTGGAACTACACCACTGTTGCATGACTTCAACTTTGCCACCACAACAAGGCTGTAAAGCCAAGTTTGTTGTAATGTAGTCTCATTTGGCCACTTTTTAGCGACTGCCTTTTTTAAAGACACTTAAAAGTTTCAAAATTTACTAGTGGGTTATTTACTTGCACAGTAACACACAAAATAAAATCTTTTAAGCTTAACCTTATTTCAGGCATCTAACCAAAAACCCAATGACTTGATAATGTTGCTCTGTATCTGCTGGATGACGGATATGGAGGTAACTACTGTAGCTGCAAATACATTTGTCATAAAAAGAAAAAAAAGGACAAAAAAATAACAGCTAGTAATTTCCAAGAGCTCACAAACTAAAGAGCTACACGCGCCCTGTGCCTTCTTCTGAGATAAGTCTTGGCAAGCGAATACAATATCGGCCACCTCCAGCAAAAGGCTTTCACACTTTTAAATGGGTACGACTTTATTGTTTATGCCAGAATGGAGTCAATACATCCATCCTTCCTTCCTTTCTCTCTAGATCTTCTGTTTCTCCAAGGATTCAGAAAACAGAAAAACCAAACAGGAAGAGGGGAAAAGTGCAACCAATCCCACACGCCACTGATCCTCACATTGATCTGAACCTTCGTAACCCAATCTCACAGCTGAAGAGCACAGCGCAACAAAAGCACGTCTTGTTAGGCATTAAACATACTGGAAGCATGCTAATTCAATCTGATCAGAAAATGCATTTCTTTTCTTTTTTTTTTAAAGATATTTTTTGGGCCATTTTGCCTTTAATGGACAGGTCAGGTAAGCGTGAAGGGGGGAGAGAGAAAGGGGGGATGACATGCAGCAAAGGGCCACAGGCTGGATTCGAACCCGGGCCACAGCGGCAACAGCCTTGTACATGGGGCGCCTGCTCTACCAGTAAGCCCCTGATGCCCCGAAAATGCATTTCTTGACTCCAACCTCCCCCCACTTCTTCATTCAGATGGAATCAGGGTCACAGGATGTTTAGCTGCAAGCAACGGATGCTAAACATTCAGTTTTAGCATCAACATGACCTGTGATGTGAGAAAAGGAAACAAGCTGCATGTTGTGGTGTCTTAAACACACACATTCTCATATGGAGATGATGTCATCATGACAGCTTTCCACACTGTGAGATAAAACAGAGGTTTATCCATGGAGAGATACCTCGCTTCTCCACAGCACACAGTATTGCCATCACATGGTACGTTATGTGAGGCTTTAGTACGTGTGTGGGCGTTATCATTATCCATTCTATCTACCAGAGGCGACAGCCACAAAACAGTCAGTGATGGAGAATAATACCTCATCAGAGCTGACTGAGGCAGCGAACAGCATGCCCTCATAGGAGAGAGAGCTTCAGTGGGCAGCCTGAGTGTGTGTGTGTGTGTGTGTGTGTGTGTGTGTGTGTGTGTGATATCGTAACAAGAGATTAAGAGCGTGTGTGGGCAGCAGGGGGCACGGTTGGATGGATGGTTGGTCAGTTAGAAAAAAATGCACAAATCAACAAACACAGACCTCTCAGCTCAGCTGCCGTTTCTGACATGCCCCCTTCACTCTTCCATGTGTTTTCAGGGTTACCCACGTGCCTAATTTGATTATGATGGGATGTTGTTGCTCTCCTGCATCGCTGTGCACTTGATCTCATCCCCATTTGACGATGGAGGATGGTCAGTGTTAAAGGCTGAGTCATAACCAACTGTCAAAATATAACATGACCTTTAGACTTTATATTTACAACACTATTGGACATTAAAGGAACTTGCAGTGTTTGGGGTTCAGAGGCACTATGGGATCCATGACCTTTATTCACATTTATCAGGAACATGTACATCCTGAGACAGTCGTCATCATCATCTGTCTTAAAATGCCAGTGGCAGAAGCAGATGGAAATCAAGGCTTTCTAAAAACAGAATTATAAAATACAAACAAGCTAGAGATATAATTTAAAAAATTGGCATCTCCAAAATTTTCCAAAGTCATCTTGAAAGTCACTGCTACAGATGAAGTTGCATTATTTATGGTCTTTTTGTGAGTCCCCATTTCCCCCACTTAAATTTAAATGTTTCAACATGATAAAATATAAATATAAACCAGGGGGAATGATCATATCATCATTCCAATCCAGTCCAGTCATAATCTCAAACATGTCTTCAAGCTGTTCTTCTATATGCCATTGTTGTATACTGTGAGGGAATACGTATCAGGTCGTATTTTCTCCCAAATGGAGACCAAATTAAAATATAGGGTTCACTATATCACATTCATACTATTAAAGGCTGAGATTATTTCTAAGAAACACAGCAAAACATTCTGAGCTAAAACCAGATAAGTAGCTGGCTGACTGTGGGATGCATGAGGTTTGAGATTCAGGGCAGATTTATATTTGTCCCTTCATGTTGTGGTGTGTTTGTATTTATAGTGTGTGGAACAAATTTATGAATACACAAATTTATTCATCTTGTACAATAATTTATTTTGCTCCCATTAAAATCCACAACATACACACATGCCAGCGTAGAGTCGGGTGTTCTTTTAATGACTCACGCAGCAGTCTGATAGCCTTGTTTACACTCCTCACTCCGCTCTGCATGGATTGATGCTATCTATATGTGTGTTATCCAATACAACAAAGTGAGTCAGACAATACTGTCACATTTTAATTCCTGCCTCTCTAAAAGCTAAAGCCTACAAATCTGACACTAAAATCTGAGACTTTAACCTAATATTCATCTCTATGTTGTCATATCCCATGACTAAACATTTCCTGCTCTCACTGTGTCAGTGGGTTTTGTGTAGTTCTTCAGCTCTCTTCATCTTTTAGACTTAGTAGGCTTTGTAGGCTTGCGTGTGAGCGCCAGGTCTATCAAGAGTATCATCAGCCCTAGTAGACCCTAGGTAATACAACACCAGCATTATGTTTTTTTTATTAAACATATGTAATTGGTGTTGCAACTAATACTGAGGTATGACTTTATCTTGCAGGGATAATATCATGGAGTAAGGAAAGGCATATGCCTTTAAGTGGCGGTGACCTTTTCAAAAGTTAACTGGATGATTTCTGTAAACAGATTTTAAAAACCCAATAAAACAGGCCTAATTAATAAGTATCACTGACTCCTTCAATCATATGGCACTGGTCAGGAGCTGCTGTGTCCCATTAACAGTAAGGAAAAATTAATATTTAAGCAAGAATCTACTGAGGAAAACAGGGAAAATCATTTGAAAACAACAGGATGTCACATTGTAGCTTTTGTTTCTTGTGTCGTGGCAGTCAACAGAGATATGCTGTAAAATAACTCAGTGATGCATCTTTTTATTTGCTGCAATATATGTTGCCAAAAAAGGTTTTTACTGTCTCAACTTTAACGCTTTGTATCACTGTTTTCCTTCAGCGGCTATGATGTCTCTATCTTTATGATGACGCAGATTTTACACCTGCTTTACCCAGACATTACATTTTTGACACAGTTTCCTCTGCTGCTGCAGCAGTCAGTCAGCTGTAATAAATCAGGTGCAGCTGCTATTTGTATGAATTCCCATTCTCCCCATCCATATTTTGCATCTCAGTGTATTAAAATACATGTAATATGAGGTGAGGGGTGTCCAGACATTTTTGATTGGGGGCCAGATTAGACGATGTGAAAATACCTGGGGGCCATCTGCTTCTCACATCATATGGGTCATGAAGGTGAGAAGAATGGAACATATAAAGTGAACTTGCTTGATTAACCCATAATATGTGGTGGGCTATATATTTTGAAAAACAAGCCTGTATAAAATCAGTCCACAGGCCAAGATTAGCTCCTAGGCCAAACTTTGGACATGCCTGCAGGAGACCAAATGTGGAATTTTCAACTGTGCTGCTTTTCTTCCATTTTACTTGTGGTATTTGTTTCTAACAAAAGGTAGTCACTGGCAAACAGTGACACCCACAGACGTCATCGTCAGTAGGAGCTGAGCAATCTTCAGGTCTTCCTTAACACCTAACAATTTACTGCTATTTTCAGTCACCTAAACATTGTGGCAGGGACCATTTGACAATCTTCAACAGTGATGTGTCCAGGGATGTCTTCACAACTTGATCCAAACAAACCAATACACCAAATAACCAAGCACACAACCAGTATACTGAACACTCAAGTCATGACAAACAAATGATATATTGTAAGCACATGTGCAATAAATGTAGATACTTTATCTGGAAATTTTAATGCAAAATATGACACACTGGCGTAATTCTAACTACTATCAGCATTAAACAAAACCTCATTACTCATATCTGAGGGGCAGACTCCTTCTGAGAGCATCTTATTTTGCTGCTGTCACTTTGGCAGAAAAGTCTACAAGCAACCCTGTAAATATTAACCTCACTGCTGGCTGCTGTCAAAGCCATCACAGATATAAATGAAGTATGTTCACATTGCATTATTATTATTATTACCATTATTTTTACATAAAATAACTTGATTTCCTTTCTGTTGCTACACAGTCCAGTGGTGTGTGTGTGTGTGTGTGTGTGTGTGTGTGTGTGTGTGTGTGTGTGTGTGTGTGTGTGTGTGTGTTTGGTGTCTGTGAGTGTTTCATTGTCACTCCACTCAGATACCATTTGACCCTTGACACAAACTTGGGATGAGCCAATCAAACTCTGACAAGTCATTTAGTGTGTCGGTGCCACTTGACTGAACAGCTTTCAGCCACTCAGGCCTCTGTCGCTAAGGAACACAATCTTGTCTGCATTGAAGAGGAAGTCTCTTGAATTGCTTTGATGGACCATTTTCCCCTCCTCAGCCGTCGACATGTGGCCTGTTTTTCATTCATGGAGTAAGATTATAGGAGATTTGCAAAGGCATGATTAATCAGTTAGGAGCCCCACTACCTGCACATTATTTTTTAGAGGACGTTTTCAATCAAAATGTGGAGAGATATGATTCACTTTGTAACTCAACATTGCGAGTGCATGCAGTAGTGCCACACACAATGGTTTTATGGATGTATGAGGACTTTTCTACCTGACATACACATAGAACACCAGGTCTTAAGTGATTTAAAGACAGTGACGCAGTCATCCAAACAATCTCTCAATAGTTATATTTAATATATTTGATATGTTTAAAATCATATATATATCTTATAATATATATCTTATAATATATTTGTCTGCACTGACTGAAACATCTAAATGCAATGATAAGCATTAATTGCTATTGGAAGCTCTATATCAGACAAAGAACCTATGGACTAAAGGTGCACTTAACCTTGTCTAAAAAGTATCTTAGTGCAGTAATATGTGCTGCATATTATGCAATGCATCTAACTTGCCACATGGGGGCACCTACAGTTCAGCTTCAAGCTGCAGGCCTGAATGCCTAGCAGCATTTAACAAGGATCCTTAAGGACAATCTGCAGCTCTCTTCACAAGCGAGTCATGCAGTAATGTCTTTCCAATAAGGGGTAGCAGAGGAAATATAAAAGAATTCATATAAGTACATATGAGTGTAAGAACATAAACCTGTGTTAAGTATAAATACGTTTGTATACAGTATATGTAGTGTATATTTATTTCAAATATTTTGTATGAAAATTGCAAAAAAGCGGAACCATTTTTAGTATTTTACAAATGTTTGATGAATGAGGGCCTTTATGTTGGCTGTGGAAAACTGATGTAGATGTAGATGAAGATGTAGTTTAGTAGTAGTAACATGATTGCAACACACATCAGCTGAGTCATGCTGCGTCATCTTATACACATATCTATTTAAGTACACACACACACACACACACACACACACACACACACACACACACACAGCACAGTGTGTCTCAGAAATCAAAATTTGGAACAGGGGATCCCAAAGGCAAAAAAGTGAAAACCTTTGATCTGGCAGCTCATAAATGCCACAAAACTGTCATTTTCTGACATTTAACACTTTAACTCTCATTTAACTGATTCAACAGTGGTGAATACGAGCAGTACTGGTGATAGCTTTGATACACACAGTCACTTCTAGATGGCTCTGCATTTCTGTTCTGGCTTCTATTTCTTTTTCCCACGTGTCATCAGTTTTTCAAACTCTATTGCTGTAGCACAGTTTAGCCCTGGTATGTGTCCTGAAATTGAGTCTTAAATCATCCAGCCTTCTACACCTACAGTTTGCTAACAGGAAAAAAAATCTGTTGAATCAGAATTACCAGCAGTACAGTCAACCAATTAAAGCTAGAACATGATGATAACTTTGCTTGATAGCCTCATAAATACTGCTGCTGCAAAGTCTGCCACATTAAATAACTGAGAATTCATCTAGATTAGCGACATTGTTGAAAAAATGTTTTTGTGTTATGCAAACTGAGCTGCTTCACAATAAACGTCTTGCAGCAAAGATAATTATGAAAGAGTGTGACTGTTACATAACTGTAGCCACTGATGGTAACTTGGCTTAAGTTAGTACAACAGAAGCAAACCTAAATTAACGTTCAAACACATTAAATGTCTTTTGAATAGGAAACAAGGAAACAAGACAGAATACCTTAAATGATTCCATATTCACATATTTGAGCATTCGTGAAATTCAACCTGACCAAATCTCCTTGGATGGTTACAGAAATCATTTGTACAATAATAAAGGTTATGTATCAAGAAGAGTAGAGCTAACAGCAGCTATTTGCACCCTACTTCTGTTTCAAGTATGCAATCAGTGAAGTTGACCAACATTAATATTTCAGCACTCACATTTGTCTGGGCTGAGCTTGTAAATTACCACACAAACAAAACAATGAAAGCAGAAAGCATCAACCACTGAGCCATAAAGGTACTGCCAAAGGTATGAATGGGTTTCCAAAAGGACATTACGCCGCCCTAAAATGTCCAGTGTGTAGAACTCAGGCAGATATAATGACAAAAATGAATCATAATATAATACATGTGTTGTGTTGTGATGTGTTTTCCTTACTTTAGAAGGAGCGGATCATCATTTACGGAGATCGTCATTTTGCACCACAATGTGTCTAAAGTAGCCCAGAGCGGACAAACTAAACATTAGCTGTACAAGAAGTGCATAAGAAAAGTACTTTTTAGCATGAAACTGCTTTATTCTGTGTGTTTGCCTGTTTTAATCACCAGGTCCATTTGTTTTGGAGAGAAAGAGACCTCTGCAGATAATTCTGCTCCTGGTAAAAAACTCATAACAAACACTTAAGGAATTCCAAACAGGGGAAGTTTCAGCTGGTTGGTTCGTACAGCACAGTTCATACAGAAAGTGCAACTCCAAGTGCTTTATATAATAAAATGAGAAAATACAGATAAAACACAGTATAAGATAGAGTAAATAAGATTTAAATTCACAGTCACACTCTCACAGACTAATAATACAAAAAAAATTTAAAGTTTGATACTAATTCAGTAAATAAATATATGTAAGTCTAAAACGACAGGCTTTAAGACTTTGTTTGAAGCCGTCAACCCAGTCAGAGTCTGACATCTTCTGGAAGGTTATTCCAGAGATGAGGACCAATGGCACAGCATGCAGCATTACCGTACTCTGGGGGACATTTAGTGGAGCAGAAGTAGGGGATCTAGAGGGAATGTATTTGACCAACATATCAAATAAAAAGTCAGGAGCCAATCCATTAAGAGATTTAAAAACTAAAAGCAAAATTTTAAAATGAATTCTAAGGCTGCTGCATTTTAGATCATCTGAAGTTTGTTTTCAGATTTCTTTGAGAGGCCTGAGAACAAGTCTGTTAGAGATGAAAGCACGAAACAAAGTTTTGTGTCTTTTTTAGATAAAAGAGGTTGCACACAGTCAATATTTCTAAGATGGAAAAATACATTTTTGGTGATGTTTCTCACTTGAGGTGCAAAGCACAGGTCACAGTCGGAGATAACACCAAGGTTCTTTCCTTCATGTTTTTTGTCCAGCTTTTGTAAATGCTTTATTTTGTACCATTGATCAGAACCTCAGTGTTGTCCCTGTTGAAGTGCAGGAAATTTTGCAACATCCACATATTATACCTTAAGACCCAACTTATATAAAATGTCCACTTACTGAGATAAAGCTGTTGTAGTACTATGAAACACCAGAGTAGTTTTATCACAATCCATTTGACAATGATACAGAGCAGTGTGGAAGTATTTGTGACATTTGGTACTGTTTTGGCTTTGTGCTGTGTTCACTGGATCTGAAAATAAAAAATGATCTAAGAACTGGTTAAAGAGCCGACTTACAGCTTTAAGAGTGTTTGAGGGTGTTGACATTAAAATTGGCTGAACTGTTAAAACTGAAAGTGAGCACTTTAACCTTGTTGTCATTGTTTCATTTCACAACCAGTGTTCTGAAGTATGAACTCGTATCAGAAAACATGTTTCACCGTTGAACTGCCTCGGGCCATCTCACTGTTCTCAGCACAGTGAACACAGATGCAGCTGCCAGAGAGGCTTGCGCTCATAAGTGTCATTTGGGTCCCAGCAGGAGAGTGACAGTAATTAATACACAGGATGTTAATATTCAGTGCACCTTTTAAATGGTAAATAAGTGAAAGGCTGATAAAAAACATCAGTACCACAATGGATGGTGACATCATCCTTCATCATGGTCTTCACTGTCACTGCTTACATATCATGTACTGCTGTACATGTCCACTAAAACCATTGCAACTTACTTCATCCTCACCAACTTACTGAAATTAAAAAATGGATGCAGGCCAACTTTATCAAACCAAATTGTGACGAACTGACAAACTGTGATCATCACTGGTCCCAAAGTCCTTACCAAAACCATACACAACTTCTGCCTCCCCATCAACAGCTCCACTCTTCTTTGCAGCACACCCACAACATTGGTGAATGTGGTTACTCTAGTTGTATATCTCTCACAGAGAACTGACTGAACCTTTCCTAACTGTCTTGCACACATGGGACGTGGGTCAAGGAATTAGCCTGCAAGGATTCAATGAGGACACTAATAGAATGTTTAGTGATACATGGCCAATTTACTCAGCTTGTGCATGCCACTGACTAAATAACACACCAACCTTTTAAGGACCAGTATCCCAGTCAGGACTGTATCTGGCTGTTATCAAGGACTCATATAAGAAACAAAGTGACTGAGTTTACAATGCAAAATTGAATGTACACTAATTGACATATGATGTTTAGTTAATAATGCAGGAAATATGGGACTTCTTTGGTTAACATGCTGATTTTGATAAAGGAACCACCGACACCAAGCCAACAGGTTGGTTGCTGTCTTCCTCCTCTTCTCTTTCCTCGGGTCGGCACACCATCCTCTAATTCAAGGAACAACAACATGTACTGATTTTATTTAACTTGTTAATTTGGTGTGCACATAGGTCTACATACAGAGACACACACACAGTATGTATGTACACATGTGTATGCATTGCCATAGTATCAGATGGTGTATTGGGTTGCCATTCATTTGTGCCTGTGTAATTCACACTGTCTGTTGGGTTCAACCCAGTCCTATAATCAGAGGACTGGTGTTTGGTATCCTTCCACGACTGAGGAACCCAGCTTTCAAATATGGGACAATTAGAAACGTGTGATGAACTTCATATTAGTTTTAGAAAGAAAGTTTTACAAAAGAAAAAAGTCAGACAGGAGAGATGCAGTGATGGGAGGTGTTTAGTTTCATGCCACTGATACCGGACACCACATCCTCTCCCAAGAAGACTATGAAGCAAAAAGAAGCCCAAGTGTGACTGGCTTCTCCTCTTTGCTCTTGCTCATTTTGCACTGTCATCGGACCCTTCTCTTTTGACTCTTTGCCTATGCTTATTCGGAACTCTGCTGAATCCCTTAGCCACACGAGACGTGCTGAAGGCTGACATCCAACCATCTCTGAGAGAATGTGCTCTAAATTCAACCAACTCTAAACGCTGTCACCACGTTTCCATCACCCCAGCCAAGTGGGGGTGAATGACGATGTTATCACCCTGCTGTCTGCAGAGAGAGCAAGATCATGCCTTCCTGTGGGACTGAACGCAACGGGGAAAACCTGCAGCAGTGGCCCACACAAAAAATGGGCTGCCCCCCACCTCATACAGTGTAGACATCCACTTAAGCCAAAAGTCCAGTTTTCTATTATATGCAAATCTGCAAGCACATCACTATATACATCTGGATATCTTTCTAAAACCATTAGAATTATGTCAGAATATGGTTGTGCCAAGCCGAGGCCTCACCATCTCAGCTGTGCGTTTATTATGTACTTCTAAACTGAACATACATTATTATCATGTACTATTATGCACAAATATCAAATGCTTAGACTGAAATAACATGATGTTATTTATTTATTCCATTATGGCCAAATGTCCTGTCACCCAGTGTCAACAAAAGAAAAAAATAATTTGTGTATCTGCCTCATGATTAGGATAAGCTCCAAAAGTTAATGGGTTCTTCCTTGTCCCATGCTACACCCCTTCAACCCTTCCAGTATCATGAAAATCAGGCCAGTAGTTTTTCTGTAACCCTGCAGACAAACTGCCAAACAAACCAAACCGAAAATGTAACCTCCTTGGCGGAAGTAATTCAGAAACTTTGATCCATGCCTTCACCACATCCACACATGACTACTGAAATAGCATTCTTTATGGTACATCATCCAAAGTCATCCAGTACATCCAGAACTCTGCTCATCTGCTCATTTACTCCCCCTCCTGTGACCACATCATCCCTCTCTTAAAACAACTCCACTGGCTCCCTGTCGCACAATGGATTCAATTCAAACTTCTCTTCCCTCTCAAAGCCCTCCATAACCAAACCACCTCCTACCTCATCTTCTCCACTGCCACACTTCTTCCTGTCACCCCTGTTCCTCTAACTCTACACCATCCAGGACCAAACACTGGACCTAGGGTGACAGCGCCTATTCTACAGCCGCCTCATTCCTCTGCACCAATCTATGTTCAAGAAATTACATGACATTCACCTTTGAAAAAACTGTTTTCATTTTTGATTTGAGCCTGTGCTACTTTGTGTCTTTATTGTGTTTGGAGTTTTCTAGGTTATTTCTTTTATTTCATTCTTCATATGAAGTGTCTTTGAGTAGGTCTTCAAAAGTGCTCTCTGAATAAAATGAAGGTTGTCAGTCAATATAGAAGATGGATATGACCATCTGCTTTGTTAATGTAATTAATCATTCATCACAAACCTTGGCCAGGGACAGCAACACCTCAGTCATATGTGGAGAAATTTGATTTACGATTTATATATGGAGTCATTTAGTACTTAGTTTGCCTGAATGTAATGCAGGCCTTGGTGAAGGGTAATAGGGTACTGAAATATTGTAATTCATGAATGTTTTCCAAAGCATCCATGGCTTTTTCACGTCATACTTCACTGTGTAGGAGCAGATCACTCACCATACTGTGTCATAGCGCTCCATGGAAACAACAGAAGGTTGCCGCAGCCATTTTGCTGCTGCAGTAGGCTGCTCCGTCGGCAGTCAATAGAGCCCGACTGACAGCCACTTTCTGATGGGGACAGCTGGCCTACATGCAGTGATAGCGTTGCCGTGAGGCGCCAGCAGAGACACTGGAGTGTAGCCCTGGACACGCAAAGGTTTGGAAGAACTGTTCCTGTGTGAAACCCTTCAGATCGCGGCCCCACCACTCCTGACTCCTGCCCTGGCCGCATCAACACCTCTCTTTCCACAGAAATACCGACAATGGCTGCTAAGAGAGATAGTGGACCAAAGGCCCATTTGTACATCAGCCCGTAGGCCAAAAATATGCAACAAACTTTTCCAAACAGAAGCACATGGCTTATTATTACTGCAGAATCACATCACTGGAACCTCCTACTTTAGTGATCATTAGGGAGAAGAAGCTTGCACCACTTTGTCATTAAGTTTCCCCTAAATACCTGTTTCATAAATATGACGATTTTCACATGTATGTGACATTACTGGTTGCATGTGAGGTGTTTTAGGGCAGAGAAGCATTGACACTGATGTCAGATATGGGTCACTTCAAACATGAATGTGAACAGCTTCGTAAGGAAGATCAGATCTGGGGGAAACTGCACTGCGCATCAAGCCCTGTGATGTGAAAATAGCCTTGGACTGACATGTTAAAAGTCTCTAATATTATATTTACAATATTTAGATGGTAAAAATGAGTCCTCCACAAATTAATAATTCTAAGTTAGAGTCAGAACAATATCAGGTCATCTTGATGAATAACAGCTTTAAGGAACACTGCCATGAAAAACAATCACCATGAAAAAAAAGACCACAATTCTAAATGTCCCATTAGGCTGTGCTGCTTCCTCACACCCAAACATTTCAAAATGGTTTCACCCACCAGAGCAACCAATGGACTAACTTCACACAGGGGGACACTGCACAGCCAGTTATCAAGTAAAAAAAAAATAAATAATTTGAAACGGATTTCCTTATTCTCCCTCTGCAGTAATCTATGAACCTCAAAGAACCATAGTTTTAACCCCAACCTCAAGAGTAAGGTGGAAGATACTGAACATGTAGTGGAGCTTAAATTAAAAAGATCATTATGCTATTAATGTCTCAACCCAGAGAGCAGTGAAAATAAACTCAGTGGAAACTTAAAACAGCCCAGTGGTTGTTGATGAGACAGATCACTAGCTAGCTACTTCATTAACCGATACAAGCCAAGTCTAATAGGAAATATCTTCCATCTAATGAATTCCATAAATTCAGCAAACCTGTTGGATGGATAGCTACATTTCTAATTACACTGTATATAAGAAATGGAAGCATATGGAGCGGTGGACAGTTTCATTACTGTTGCATATGTAGCTGGTCTCTCAGTGTGTTTAAACTTACAGTGAAGGATCTTGTGGCAAAGTCATTAAGGAGCTCTCTTTGTTTAGTTCAGATTACAATAACTTTGCCCTATGAGACTGCACTGTTGCCTTTTGCACTTTTTATGTGACTTTATTTTGTACTTTTGTTTGTCTGCATCTTCTGTTTATCACAATGCTGCTTTCTGGGCTGGGGTGCCCTTGAAGAGGAGTCTTAATCTCAGTGGGATTCAGACACACTTAAATAGAGATTGAAGAAGTTAAACGTGTGCTGGTATCTTACAAATATTATTTTGAATACAGTACAAGCAGTGGTGTAGGAAGTATTAAGATCCTTTATATAGGTAAAAGTACCAAGCTGTGAACATTATTACATAGTATAACTTTATTACGAGTGAAGGCCCCTAATTAGAAATGTTACTAAAATAAAATCATGATTATTAATATAATCATTACATTAAAATGTATGTAAGTATCAAAAGTACTAACTGCAGAAATATTTGAATTGATAGAATAAATGAAAAATAACTGAAAGGAAAAGCAGCAGGTCCTAATATTTAGAAAGCTGGAACCTTGAAATGTTTTTGCATGAACAATGACTTAAACAATTACCCAAATAGTTAACAATTAGTTTTCTGATCAATCGACCAATCACTGGAGATGCACTTGTACACTGTCATATGGTTTCTGTGCAAAAACCCTAAGGTGTAAAATAACTAGTAACTATAGTTATCAAATAATTGTAGTGGAGTAAAAAGTACAATATATCCATCTGACATAGTGGAGTAGAAACAGCAAGTGGCATGAGATTAAGATACTTAAGTAAAGTAAAACTACTTCAAATTTGTACTTAAGTGAAGTCCAATCTGTCACATTAATTAGCTAAAGGGCTTGAAAGAAAGATGCAATAAAAGCCAGAGCATTCTAAGAATATACTGTATATTGAAGACCTTCCCACACAGGAGGGTGCCAATCAGTCTTCAAACCTTTGGCATGTGCAAGCTGTCTAACCTGTGATTCGTCCTCACTGCCACAGTGTCTCTTCTTCAGCTTCTCTGACAGGGTCTGTTTCCACCTGCAGACAGTAACTAGCGAGGGCCATTTCACTGGGCTCAAATTGAGATTAAGCCCCATGCTCAGGCTCCCCAGGTCTGGGGCCCAGCCTCGCAGCATTTCCATGGACAGTCTTTTCTTGAGGGTCCCCAGGCCCTCACAGCGTGGAGGGGACAGGAGGTTTGGAACGCTCCCTCCATGGAAAGCGTAGCCCAGGGATGAGCTGCTCATCATGCTGTCCCATTGTCGCTTCCCCATAAAGCTCATCTTGAGCCTGGTTTTGTAGATCCAAATGTACCCTGACTGACAGATGTCACCAAACAGGTCAGACAGCTTCTACAAACAACCCGTCATCCTGTTTTAGTAAAGATATCCCAATGAAGAAAAAAAGTTCACTTATTTCCCACATCTTCAGAAGTAAAATAATCCATGGATCAGCTGTTCCTCTAGACACCAGTTTATACTGTTTTCAAAATCAACTTCTCATCCATGAGAAGGAGTTTATGTGGATTAGAGGCTCTGTGTCGGACACATCAGCCCTGTGAACAGCTGTATTTCGGTGTGACACGGTGCATTCTTTACATAGTAGGACTTTAAAACAATGGATGTAGTGCAGCTGTCGAGGACAGATCGCTCTGGGGGAGTGTAAGCAGGGGGAAACACTTGCGACACATACTCAATATATCTGATTGGGTGAGAGCTGCAGTGGCTGGGCCACAGACGTGGATCCGATTGGATTAGGCAGGGGAGAGTGCTGGGTGCTGGAGCCCACTGATATAAATCACATGGAGGCATAATTAATGCCTGGGGGAAGTCAGCTCTGTCAGGAAGCCAAAACTAGATTAGAGACAGATCAATGGAGCACGTCAGGAAAAGAGGTGGAGCAACAGCGCAGGCCACAAACAAACATCCACCCGTTCAAACACAAACACGCCATAATGAGCAAAAAAAACAAATGGAAACAAGAACGTAGTCACTGCAGTGGGAGGTAAATCAAATACAACACTGAACACTGGCTCGGGGCTAATTGAAAATGTTCAGAATAGAGCAGCTTTAACCTTTTGTCTCACTCTTTTGTGATTAGAGCAATCAGAGAGAAGAGGTTCTGCCAGAAAAGGGAGAGATGAGTGACTTCATCTACCTGTCTGTCTCCTCCTATTCTTCCTTCTCTCATTTTTTGTTCTTCGTCTCTTTCATTTGCTCATTTGTCAGTGACCTCTTCTCTCTCCTGCAGCCCACGACCATCTCCCTCCCACACAAACTCGCCTTTCATGTGTCTTCCTCATTTTCTCCCTGCCTGTCTTCCGGTGGATTAGGCTACAGGAGGATATGTGGATGTTAGAACAACTTAGACCCGAGGCCCGGGATGCCTGGAAGCAGCGACGCTCTCTGCTTCAGTGCTGGAGGACTGCAGGATTAGACTTGCCTGGTGTGACATTGATAACTTGCAGGTACACATAAAGGAGGTAGAGGGAAAGCAGAAGGTGAAAACTGTGCTGTGCTCGCAACAGACATGTAGACAGGCTTAAAAAAATACATAACAAAAAGTCAAACCGAAAACCCCATCACACGCTGCCATGTTTCCATGTCACTCGGTTCTCCAGATGCTTGACATCAGGCCCTCTCAAAAACCCACTAGGCTATCAAGCTACTGGAGTGCACATCCATTATCGAAAGGAGCTGGTTCCCACGCAGCAAATGGCTGCTTTGCCACCGGGACATCATGAGAGTAACAACCACAGGAGAGTAAAAGAGAGGCAGGGGGAGAGAGAGATTTGGAATAGAGCAAATTAATCCATGAGAATGGAAATGGAAGAGAGAGACTGAGGGGGAGAGTAAAAATGTGTGAGGAAAAATGTTGAAAATCAGTAAGCAGAGCCCAAAGGTTCGATCTTTATGACACAAACAAAAACCAAGCCAATGAGCAGGATTTGTGCAACCAGCCAATGTTTGATATTTTTTTACAGATAAAAAAATAAAAGTATTAAAATAAATCAATTTATTAATTTGGTACTCAGCTGTTTATCACCTATTTGACAATCTCTTAATAAAGTCTGATTGGTTGATATTTATACAAAAAAGACAAGCAAGAGCAAGAGAAAACAGATGCTTTCTTTTCAGTTTTTTGTGAGTCCAGTCTACTGAAAATCCAGCTTGAAATGAGCGAGGGTACAGCCACTGTTCAGCTGGACACAATGCTAACAAAGACTAGAAAGGAACAGGGTGGTTCATGGTGATGAGTGGGTGAGTGTGTTTGAAGACGCTCTTGGAAACAGATGTCATTCAGGTGATTCTGACAGTGAACGCTATTTAAACATGGCCCATACCATTCGCACTGAGACATAGCTGCTTCCTGTCAAACTGCCACAACAGTTAAAGGAACAGTTCACCGTGTAAAAATCAAACCTGTAGTGCTGTTCATCAGTCTAGATTGTTTTTGGGTGTAATTCGCCAGGTGATAGAGATATCAGCTGTAGAGATGTCTGCCTTCTCTCCAACATAATGGCACTGGGCTTGTGGTGCTCAGAGCAACAAAAAACTGAGATTAAAAAAATTCAGAGCAAAGCAAAAGCTCTTTCCAGAAATCATGACCCGTCAGTCTCACCTGGCCAGACCTATCTCCACAGGGCTGTGTCAGCACTTGAGAAAGGTCTGGAAAGACCTTATTACCATTCTGCTACAACGAGAAAAAAAAACACTCTTGTTTTTGTTTCTCCAAACCAATCACAGTCGTCCTGGGCGGTGCTCACCCCAGGATGTAGCCGTAGTGCCCTTGCTAAATAGTGATGGGGGAACACACAAGATGACAGGGCTAACTGTTAGCATCATACAGCTAATGTTACAGAACAGTTAAGTTTAACAAGTCTAGTTGAGCTTCGGTATCGGAGTGAGTTTGTGGGGGCCGCTTAACGCTTCAGTGTTGGGTGTTAGTGCTGTTGATGTGTTAGCTTGTGCTAACTGGGCAAACTATCAAGGAGGAGAGTGGCAACAGAAGGTTTGCTGATCAGGTGTGGAGTCAGGACAGTCCGAGATCAGACCCCAACACAAAAAGGATCATATTTAGGTATCGTCTGATTGGAGATGTTTTTAAAGATAAGGCAAATCAACTCTAAGTGACTGCGTCAGAAAACAGATCAACGTCAATATGAGAGTCCTACGTGTACATCTACTCATGGATGAGAGGCTCGTGCTGTTGACAGCAGGAGATGTGAACATTAATGCCGTTCCTCTGAGCTAGCTTAATGGTACTAGGTGAGCTAGCACTAGATGTATGCTTCATTTGAGAAGTGAAATGGTTGATGGGTAAAGTTTGGTAGAAAGCAAGTAGTTTCTAAGAGATCTGGTCACAACACGCCCTGTGGATTATCTTGAGCAAAAGGTTCCTGATTTCTGATATTGGAGTGAACTGTCCCTTTAAAGCCAGGCTACAAGCTTTCCAATTTCAGTTTTTAGATTAGATTCTGCCGTGCTGTACAGTAGCGGTTTGTTTACACAAAAAGCCTTTCTCAGCAGATTACCCACACTGCCTGTTCAAAGAATAAGCACACTGTAGTGTTAAGACATAGTAGCACTCCTCTTTCTCCAGTCAGCTAATGATGCAGCATATGCTGCCTTCAAGTGCTCATCACACATTAAGTCTTGTGATTTTTGTAAGTTTTACTTCTGGCTTGAGGGAACTTCAAGAATTTCCGGCTGTAAAAAATATATATTTTTAAATAATCACATCTCTGCAACACCGGTATTAAACAAACCCCTCCCCTGTCATATTTATGTACTACTTTATTGGCTTATTTACGTGGGCTCAGTTTGTAATTACGATATCTCTGACAGCAGACAGCCATTCAACAGCTGTAGGGGTTGCTGTGATCCTGGCTGTGGACAGCTGTAGAGACAGATTAATTTGGGGTGTTTGGAGAGCAAGCCATTTGAAGTTGAGAGCCAGGTAGCCCTCAGTGGCTCTCACTCACCCTGTGAATAAATGACAGAGAGGAAGAGAAAGACTGTTGTGCTCATATTTGTTTGGAGTTATTATTAAATTTTATCTAACAATTAATATTTGATAGTAACACAGTTAGTAACACAGAACACCTGGTCACCTGAATTGCTTGTTTGGTCTTAAGGTTAGACCATCTAGAAAATAAATAAGCATCCAAATAATATGAACAGCACGGAAAAAAAATCTGTCCAACATCTGACAGTCATAATAGCTTGTTACAGGAAGCCCATCATTTGGAGCTGCAGAAATGAAATGATGGCATAATTTGGCTAGTCTTTGGTTATTTATTCTTTGCCTCATCTCCAGTTTTGGTCTAGACACAGTTTTAAACCCAGACAGTACCTGTGCAGCCCAGTTGCCAGAAGAAAATGTTAGTACTGTATGTTCTGCAAACCATGCATACCCTGAATTTGTATATTTCATTAGTAGCATATCAGTGTTTTAAAAGTGATGTACTATATGAGCTGACTTTGACATCAGAAGGTGGAGGAGGAAAGTGGATGGCATGTCACCAAGGTGAGATGCCTGTCAAGCTGCAGACCACTGTTTAAGACCAACAAACAACCAAACAGGTTGTTTTTTAGCAGTCTATCACTGTTTTTCCCAATAAAGTTAGTGCCAGGAAAAGCTTTTCTACCAATAATTTGGTGCTTTTCCAGCAGGGATTGTGTCCCCAAATCTGAGTATTTTAAGCCAAAACATGATCTTTTCCTGACCATAAGTGTTTTTTGTTGCCTAAACCTCAACACATGTTGACCACAGCATGGCTGAAATCCAAAGTTTCAATAATCCACTTCATAATAACCTACAAATGTAACACATCACTGGTTTGCAGTAACGTACAATGCCAACATTTACTGTGGCAATTGATTTGACCTGTGATATAATCTTTAACAGGATACATAATAGTGTATAACCTCATGGTGTCAGGCAAAACCCACCCTTTGCTTCATGTCAGCTGGTGACTCATTCCCTACCTCACTAGTACTGCTTTTTTCACTCACTGACCATAATATAACCTGATATCTGTGGTCTAATTTTAGAAGTAGCCCTTCAATTCTCTTTTTTTTGCCATTGCTTTGCCCTTTCGTTACCAAAATACTAGCACTACATGATAAATGTGCACTAAATTGCTGTGAAACAGCTTTGAACTGAGCCTCTCTGGGGGACTGCAGACTGATATAATTCACAGAGATACAGCTGATAATAGGGATAAAATCTGAAATCATGCAGCAAGCCTGCATGAACATCTTACTTATGACCCACTCTTTTAGGCTACTTGACAATTAAAGTTGTGTTCAAATTATTTCAAGACATCTTCTGAGAGAAACTTTAAAATGACTAACTTTCTGGCAGTGCACTATTTGTAGAAACTTGGACAAAAAAAGTAATAGTCTGCAGCGAAAATAAGGATCTCTGAACAAGGACATTAAACAGCCTTTCTCTGTGAGGAGTTGACACATGGGTAAATTTAGATGCGGCATGGAAGGTTCCAGATACAGTAATTGAAAAGAGTTCTTTTCCAATTTGATTTCACAGCACTGCTGCACTGACTTGTTCTGCTACAGGTGAGGTGTCTGTTTTAATTGCAACAGAATAATGAGTTGTGTGGGGGAAATAATTCGTCCTGGGAGAGGAAAAGAAAAGAAAGGAACTATTACTAAAACAGCGCAGAGGATGAACCAAGCAACAATTCTACTGATACTGAAAATGAACACCAGCCTGCTTTAGACTTATCTCCTGTTTCATTCAGCAGTTTGAACTTTAGATCCAATAGCAGGGATTTAGATCTATATTGTTTTCTGACTGAGGGCCCTTTGCTGAGGTATCGAACTGTAACATTTTTGTCTTCTTCAAAAGGGGGAATAGCCGTTGGAAAAGCATTTCAAAGACAACAAATCAATGACATTACTTTAAAACTAAGACGAGCTAAATTGAGTTCTTCATGACTCAAAAACCTTTACATATTCTAGTCGATTCAGAACACGGATCCGAAGTGAAATCCTGGAGCCTGCCAATAAAAACAGAAATCTGTTGATTTAAACATCACACATGACACATCGCTCCAGTTAGTTGCTTTCCAGCTGTGCGGAGGAAAAGTCTGCTCTCATGCCTCTGTCAGTGCATTAAGCATGACCACACATACACATATACAGTAAATGTACTTTATGCACACACTTACATGCACATACCCCCACAGCTCCATCACCTTATGCCACCAGTCCAACCAGCAGGCCTTTTACTTCAGACTGCCATGCAGACAGGGTAGGAGGGCTACACCTCCTTATTTACACGAGTACCCCCAAAAACTCTCACATTTCCAATCCTTATTTACCTTAAAATAATATAAACCTAAACACACACTGAAAGAAAAAGTTTAAAATGTATTACTTGAGCTTAATAACAGGATATTACTGTATCATTAATATGAGGATGTGAATGATCTCAAAATTCCCTGCTGTTCGGAAAGTTATATCACAAAGTTGGAGAAGTTAAATGGAATAGTATACTCTCGAGGGCAGAATTTAAAATGCCATTTTCATGATTTCTTTTACGGATCTATTAGCAGTCAGACCATTAGATGTATACATATGTTCTATACTCTGCACTATGAGTATATGTATGTTTCTGCCCATCCACTGTTGTTTTGAAATGTGCAAATGCATCATCTCAATGCATTATGTCCATTACCAGCCCCCTCCACTCTACCCTGGGCCTTTAGGTAAAATACAAGCACTCTGCTTCAGTGCTCTGTCAGCCTCCACCTCATCCCTTCTATAAGCCACACACACACACACACACACACACACACACACACACACACACACACACACACACACACACACACACACACACACACACACACACACACACACACACACACACACACACACACACACAAACTCTCACAAACACAAACATTGGTTGCTAAGCAGCACGCTGCTTTTTGTTCATGTGAATGTGGCCTTGGCACACACACACTGCAGGGGTCACAGATTACGTATGCAGCTAGAGTATAATCAGTAGGACTGATGCTGCAATTAACGCAGAGCCAGTCCACAGCAGAAGTTGTGAGATCACACCTGTGATGGAAAAGGCGGTATGCGTGCATCAAAGTGTGACAAAAAACACAAGGAAGGAACTTGAAGCCTACAGATGGTGTAAAGGTTGAAAAAATTGGCTTGTGGCCAAAACTATCGCTCATTTAGCTAAAAAAACAACAGCTGGGAGGATTGGTTTTAAGTAGTGAATGAGAAATCCTCTCCCATGACACTCAGTAACTACTGTTAAGGTGCCTTTGGACAAGGATATATTCGATGACACTTTATCAAAGGCTTGGACATACTTTTTGCATTGATGTCTGCTAACAACTGTAATTGACGCGCATGCAGTACCATTCATGGCATAAATAAGGGTCTGTGAAACTCAGAAGACGCCACTGGGTCCAGAGTTAATGTCTGTCGAATACTCAACTAACTTCATTGCGGTGCTGCTGGCATAACTGCAGTGTGTTGGACTAGAGTGTGGACAAAGAATCTATGTTTTGTAATCGAAGCATGGGCAGTATGCATGCAGTCTGTGTGGCCATAAAAAATGGGCTACACATGGACGTCTGCATGAGTGTTGGTGCAGCCCCATACACAAATGGGCGGATGAGGACATTTACATCACATGGACTAAAGTGGTACCCTCGCAGACAGGCTGATGTGTAAACTGCATTTGCCTTGAGACTGTACTGTAGTTGTTCAGTTCAGCCGCTACTGGTTGACAGTAAAATAATGCAGCTACAGTACTCCCTGATTGCACTGGCCCCCACAGCAGGATAATGCGCCCGCCACACCTAAAAAAACTACTCAGGGATGGCATGATGAACATGACAAAGAGCTAAAGGGGTCAACCTGACCTCAAAATTACCCAGATCCCAATCTGATTGAGCATCTATGCGACGTGCTGGTACCCCATCTTGCAACCCACAGGACTCAAAGGATCTGCTTACGCCGTGGTTCTGGACACTACAGAACACCCCCAGAGGTCCTGTGTCCATTTCTTGACAGGTCAGTGCGAAGTCCCATCCACAGTGGGGGCTCTGACCTGTTGAGGCATGGACACATGCACTCTGGGGCACTGCCACATCCCACAGATGCACAATCAGATTGAGATCTTGGGAATTTGGAGGCCGGGTTGACTCCTTGAGCTCTTTGTCACATTCCTTGGGCCATTGTTGAGCAGTTTTTAATGTGTGGCATGGTGTCCTGTAAGGCGGGACACTGCAATCTGGGAGTGTCATTTCAACACAGGTGGTACTTGGTCTGTAGCAGTGCTTGGATGTGGGGTGTGTGCCAAATAGCATTCACATGAGTGCCAGGACCCAAGGTTTCCCAGCAGAACATTGCATTGTGATCAATGTTAGTCACTTCCCCTGTCAGTGGTTTTTATATTTTGGCTGCCTGATGTAAAGGAGCTGTAGTACCTGTAGTTTACATTTCACTATACTGAAACACGATTAGCTTTTTAACTTGGTGTCCCCATCCTCTCTGATATCTACCACCATGCTTGAGATTTTTTTCTTTTTTTACCAAAGATAACAAAATTTAAAAATTAGCTTCTCCTTTCTCCACTGAAATTGGTGCCATCATAACATTGATTGTTCATACCTGAATGCCATTAGTGTTGTAGAGGTCAGCATATTTGGGGGGTCAAACTTCAGAGGAGACTGACTTGCTCCTTGCGACTGTATGTGCCTGTTTGGTAGGAAAGCAGGGTAACAGTCTAAAGCTCACCTAAAGCCTGTGCAGCTCAACACACCCCATGTACTGCCTGACTGGCAGCTGACCTAAAGTTTTGAAGTTTGTCCTGAGTGGCACCAGAGGGGAGGTCACGGGTTCTGATGATTGCACATGAGGAGCAATCAGTGGGTCACAAAACATATTAGGTTTATTCCAACTGGACATCCACAGCAAATGTCATGTTAATCGGGAAAAAGGGTTTTCTCGTGATGGGGCCATGTTAGTCACCATGAAATTTTGACCTGATGGTGTTGCTAAATAGAAGTTGGTGAGTCAGCAAAAAAATTGGACTGACCATCAGCAGCCTTAGGCCCTGCCTCTAGCAGTCTGTATTCATTTGACATTCCTATATTCAGCCACATCAGTATTTGTAGCCCCCTGGCAAAAGACATCTCACTCTTTTGAAGATGAGCGTAAACAGCATGATTTTGGGAAAAGAAGAGCATCCATAAGCAGCCGGGAAAAGCTCACTTTCCTGTCAGTATAGTAAATTTGCAGTCAGGTTCATCTATCAGATGACTCCAGCGGGTGAATTGCTTGTGAGAGCAGAGTCTGCAGTGTCAAAACTTGGCTGTGCTGAAGGCAGATGACTTAAAAGATGTCAGTGAAGGAAACTGGCGCTCAGGGACAAAATGACTGAGATAGGCGAATCTGTGGGTGCTTAATGAGTTGAGGTAGAGTGAGCTCCTGAGTTTCCCGGTGCATAGGCAGGGTCAAAATACAAAATTTTGGCAGCAGGGTCTGTGTCCCTCATTGCTCATTCTTCCCCTCAAATGAAGCAGAAAGGACGCAGTTGAGCAAAGTCAACTAATTTACCCCCAAAGTCAAATCACTAACACAGACGTCAACAACACTATTAATCAACAGGTGAATTGAAGTAGCACTACCTGCTGCAGCACTTCTTAAATTGTACATCTTTACTACATACTGTAGAGAACCACCTTTCATGAAAATGACTATCAGAAGCTGAGCTTGAAAGATGTGTCTGTCACACAGATCTTCCATTAAATTGTATTCTGTGCCTGTTTTGACAGTCCAAAGTAAATCAGTAAAGCACACACAGTGTCGGACCTACCTTGTCTTTGAGCATTTTAGCTTTCCGGTTGTTCTGTACAAGTCGCCTTCCTAGCTTCTTGGCATACCAAATAGAGGCAAACATAGCGACAGGTTAAATAATTATGTTGTTTGGTCTGCGGTGACAGCCCAAACGGCTCTAGCTGCTGCCCATCTGAGTGCTCCTTATCAGCGGACTGTAGCGAACAGGCAAGAGCAAAAAAAAAATAGAGGGAGGGAGAAAAGACGGGATGATGCTGAGGGAGGGGGAGAGTCTACACAGCAAAGTCAGGTCTCCGTCAGCCACAAAAGCAGAGGGAGGGAGGGGGAAAGAGAGAGACGAAGGGAGAGAGAGCTTAGGAGAGAGAAAGGGAGGAGGGACTAGCGTTTTCCACGTGGAAACAACATCTTCAGCACCAATCAAAACCTGCTAAGAGGTTGTCGGCAGCTCCCAGTTTCCAGAGGAGGGGGTTGAAGGGAGTGGGTAATGCTCTGCTCTCACTATACCTACGCCAGCAGCTACTCATCACCCAAAAGCCAACAATAAACAGCAAAGAAGAAACTTACTAAACCATCACATTTATACCACAAACAATGATGTTGTTTGTGTTATAAATGTGATGGTTTTTTAAAGTTATACTCTGTCAGATTTTTCTCATAACAAACAATTTACTATTTATGGACATAATTTCGGCAGTAAAAGCCATTCAGTGCATTTATATTCCCTAATCATCTCTATATAACAGATTTCACTGTTACTGGGGTAGTTTGCCTGTCTTGTGTGGGATTAAATTTCTTGCACAATGGATTCACAGGAGATGATGCACGAGCTTCTGGACATGATGCGAATGACAAAAGCTGCAGCATGTACACATGTCATCTCAAGTGGAAGACAACAGTTATGACCTTGTATGACACTATGAGATGATGACCCTCTTAGTCCACAATTTGTTTGGTTGCACTGTAAACAGATACACAGGCTGCTCTTCTGTTGCATTTCTGATGGGGTAACCGCTCAAGGGAGGTTCGCTAGTACCTGTGGTCAATAGATGTGTCACCAAGAACTGAACTCTGAGACCTGTACTACTGACGTTTGACATTACTGCCAGTAACCACAGGCGTTGGCAAAATAAACATGAACATTTAAAAAAAAGAAAAAACAGCAAGCTCTGGACTGGAAAAATTAAAGAAACTGCAGTTCCTTCAATGGCCACTTGAGGCTGGCTCTAAAAGCAAGTCAATCTCCATAGACCCCATGTTAAAATGCCCAAATTTGCAGCAGAAATAAACATGTTTACAACCTGGTACATAAAATGGTCACTATAGCTAATTTCATGACAACTGTACAAAGGTGAATTTTTTATATATTTACCCGTTTACATTTTATTAAGTCTTAAAGTTATGCACATTTAAGGGCATAGCTGAGTGTCAGGCTGTCTGCGAGTTGTAGCTACAGTGTATGAGTCAGATCTACCCCTCCCTCTCCACCAAATATGGTCACTTCTGGTTCCAAAAAATAGCTGAACTTCAGAAAAAGCTTCAGAACTGAAGTCTACAAACCAACGAGTTATGTTATGATAGCTACATCCATCATTTTTTACAGTCTATGTGAAATTCTAACACTTCCTCAGGGGCATTTAATGCCAGATTTATGCTTAATGCAATCAAGGGGGTATAAGAACTCCAGATTATGATTTCTAGTTTAATGTCAGATATGTCAGGCCCCTTCAAATGTCACTCAGCCTGGCCTCTAAATTTTTCCAGTGGCCACTCCCAGTATTGCAGTGAAATATTCCCCTGCAGCTGAAAAGCATTTTCCCATAGACCACTATTTTGAAAGAGAGGTCTATAAAACAGGACACCTCCAACTGCAAATAAGGTCAATTATGTCTCTTTCTACTGTGAATTTTTGATCCATGGAGGTTTTATACTTTCCTTCTTGGAGACCAGCAAGGTGATAAGAAAAATCTGTGAGGTCATCACAATGTAAAGTTGACACTATTGCGAATATTCAGTGGGCCACAAGCCCCAGAAGTAAACCCGGATGCTAGAAACTTTTTTTGGCATATGCACCATGTGAGCAATTCCATTGATCTGAAGAGGCACCATCTTGGCTTATCTAGTTATTATTATATATTTTTATTATACATTTATGGATTTCTCCCATAGATAGCAACACTAGACAAATGTAGACAGATTTATGTACATGATTGGGCTGTCTCCTGCTTTAACTATATTCCCCACTGTAACAGGTTCACTTCAGTTTCTGATATAGTGTGACAGTGGGCCATGCTCATAACATTACTTATATACTGGCACTGGAGTTACATCGAGATAAAGTCTTCTCGCCTTGTCTCATTACTGAATAAGAGACTGCTGCTGTGCAATCAGCATGTTTATGTTCTTTCATTCACTGTGACAAAGTGGTGATCATGGTCTTCACTATCAACAGCCTGCCAGCATCAGAAACCTGTCGGAAATTGCATGATGATGTAGCTACAATGTCTATGCAAATAGCCACTAAAGCTATGCTGCAAGCCCTCAACTTTACACTATAAATCAAAGTTAAGGCTTCGGGCCCTTTTTGAGTCCATAGCAATCTTAGATATTGTTTGCAGGCCACAGCTGATGTGGTGGGTTCTGCCAGGATTTCTGGGCTACACCAAGAGTGACCTACACATTCCAGCAGGTGGAAAATGGTCTACACTGATCTACAGCTGCATGTGTTGTCTGTCGTGTTGTTTCGGGCTTTCGTCAGTGCTTTGCACCTCCCCTGCTCCATGCAAAGTCTGTTTAGAGACTTTTAGGCTGCCCAGCCAAGGTCATGAGTCATGACCACTGGCCATGCACTCAGAGGGTGTAATTCCTCTACTCAGCCATTTCTGAGCTCTGGTGTTATATTTTCTCTCCAGGTGTTGGTCCTTGCTTCCTGTTTGGTTATCTAAGGCTTTAGATGTAGAGGATATGATTAAAGACAGAAATAGATACAGTCTTATAGTAGTGAAATACAACAGGCCCAGAGAGAGGGGATCAGTACACTGACAGCTGCAAATATCAAGAGTTAAAGATGTGTTTCATTAATATGCCAGGCGCTGGATCACACCTCATAATGAGCCATATTAACACTCCTGTCCCATGCATCTCCCTCCCATCTATCAACTCTGAACCCAGACGTTTTGCATTTTACTTCTGGGCTTCAATTCAAACCTTTCTAATCAATTGGCTGCCTTGCTTTGCATTCAAATAATTCCACACCAAACCAAGAGGAAGACCAGAAAAGGCCTGTTCCTCCCACATCACAGCGTGTGTGTTGACAGCGGATTCCGGACCAACCTCCTATAATTACATGGCTGCCCTTCTATCACTAAAGAGAAGGAGTGCTGCAGGCTAATTGCCAGGAAAGATGACACCACACAGCTGAACAATGATAAACTACAGGGTGGGGAGGATGACATGGCTGTGCTTTTCTCTCTTCCAACAGCCTCAGCCGGACTCATCCTGTCCTGGTTTGTTCTCATTGGCAATGACAGCAGATGGCTGCAATCAATAACAATTCACAGTATACACATGTTTCGCATATCTTTTCCTCCTCTGTCTAAATCTCACAGAACCATTCAACTTTGTAATCTGGATACTGTATTTAACTGAAGAGCAGTGGATAATCACATCGCTGGTGTTAGCAGCTCAGTGCTAAACTTAGTGTGTTTCTTACAAATAAGGGAAGGGTTCCCTAAAGAGCTCCCAGGACAATAATGTTACATGCTACGAAGGCATAGATTCAATCATAATGCAATTTTCAGTTGTTTGTGATACATTAAACTGGTGGTGGCTGAGAGAAAATTCAAACCTTTTGTTATTAAAAAAACAAGTATCAGCTCTTCAATTAAAACCTAATACTGCACCTCTACAGGTATCATAGCACGTACAAGTGTCTGTCAGTCAGTGATAGATATTACTGACATTAAATTCCTAAAAGTTGTTATGGGGCAGTTGGTGATTACTTCCTTTTTGTTGTAGCTGTCCTCACCACATGCTAGATTATTTGATGAGACTCAATGTGTTATCTTAAAAAAGCATGGCATTCAGACACCTGGTGACAAAGAAAATAAAAGTTATTTTTCCTTGCAAATGATCTTTTGATGAATGGTAATTTCAGACATCAGTGTATATGTTGGCTGATCTAAGGGTAGCTTTTCAATCAGGAGATTGCGTTAATTATTAAAATGTGAAATGGAGCTGATACCTTTAGAACCTGCTGTGGAAAGGTTGTTAAATTTGACATTTACCCAGCAAAGACAGATTTTTTTAGGCAGGATTGGTGATTACATTTCCTCTGCTTCACTGATTATTTATGTGTCTCAAACCTAAGTTTTAAGAGCTGATTTTGTACTCATATGCATTTTATTGGTCAAAACCACTACAAATGTTTTCATTGTTTTGCAGATGACATTCAGTTATACATGTTAGTAAACTAAAGCTAGCTGGTCTAAAACTAAATGTCTTGTCATTTATTCAGAATGTATGTCCAGTTATATTCATTCTTGGGCATCGTAGGTAAAATATTAAGAATATCAAGAATTAAGGAGCATAATGTTGTTTAATCATTTTCTTTCATCTAAATTTAACCTTAAAGAAAGATATAATATGTGAGTCTACAAATACATATGTATTGTGAACCAAATGAGGGCATCAGTCTGTGTAGCAGTAAGGGAAACCCATAACATTACAGGATCACAGAATATAAAAAACAACTTGTGTGTTCCTTTCTATTCTGTCTGATAAAGTGTTTATATTTTTATTTTTATGTGTCTGCCGCTGAGAGCTTGGTATGTCAAGGTTGGTTAGTCCAGGGTGGCTGAATCCTCACTATCTGTGGAGGAATTGTGATAGGCTGTCAGGCAGGGCTGGAGGAGGCATTGGCCATCTGGAGAGAAGGGTCCTGGTGTCCCCAGGGTCGCACTCAAGTTATGTTCGTGTGCAGGAGAAAACACAACTTTCTGCCTGGTGTGTACGTGTGTAGATGAGTTCGTGTATATGACAGAGAGGTCTGTATGGTGGGGAGGAGAACTCAGCAGGGATGAGGCTGATCTCGTCAAGCCACCCTTGGCCTTGTAAAGGAGGTCAGCCGCCTGCATTTGCATTCTATTATTCTCCAAAAAAACATGCAAGAGTTGGATATTTTCTGGGACCATACTTTGGAGAACACGGTGTCAAGAGATTGTTTATGTTCAGGGGAAGGGAAGGGAAAACTGAATACAGAATTGCAATGTGATATTTTTAATGTATTATCTGGATTTTAGATATTAATGTACATCTATGCATTAAAACCAACAAAAATGAGAAAAATAAAACACTGCTGATAGAAAGCTATAAACTAAACTATTAAAAATGCAAACTGTCATTAAGAGTATCTAGTCCTACATAAAAACAGCTTCTGCATTTTTATGTTATTTTGACATAGGTACTATCCTCAGAAAAGGACATTCTTCAGTATGTATGTATTTACAATTAAAGTAAAGCTAATACTTCCTATTTTTCTTTTTAATCTGCTGTTTGACAGAACATGAGTTCTGCTAATGCCTAATGTTAGGAATTAGCAGAACTAATGCCTCACATTAGGCATTTGAAAAAAAAGCTTTTTCTATGCGTTTATCCTTTCATCCACATGCAAACTATGTTTAAGGTCACTGAAAATGTACTGTATCTTCTGCAAAACTCCAAAGTATAGACAGGGAGTTTTTGGCTTCAGATGTCAGTGCACACCATTTTTTACTTTGTGAGGCATCACAAATAAGCCAAAATTTTCTGCAGTGGACATTACCAAAACAGCGCTGCCAACAGAACCTTTTACATGTTTACACATAATGTACTGTTACTCTTCCATTATATTGAGGAACAAAGGGCCTACAGAGGTAACTGCTCCCCGTAGCCTTCTGGTAATAGCTTTTCTCTGGCCTCTGATTGGCTAACATCTTATTCTTCATTTTGTGGCTTAGGGTAATAATTATATCGCAGCCTGTTGGTTTGGCATCTCTTGACTGTGCCTTAGTTGTGTTTTTTGTTTTCATTTGGATTGAGATTTGTTTTATAATAATGCTTCTCTGGAGGGGATTTTTTTTTTTTTTTTTTTGAAAATGAGCGAGTTCTAAAAATACCCATGCCCGTTTGGCTTAGGCCTTACATTCATAATACTACGTTGTCATTCAAAATCTAGCTTGAATGATAGACCAATCTACTTATGTATCTGAGTAAAGGTGAAAACTCCGACCAGAGTGGCATAGGGCTCTTTAATTGATACTACTAGTAATCACAGCTTGTACAAATCACACAGAAGAAGGACTTCATCATTATTTCCATCAAAATAGACATTTTCATTTATACCATTGCAATCTTACATGGCAAAACCATTTTTGCATTAACAGGACAACCTGTTACACCAAACCAAGCACTCCAAATATCTCCCTGAGTTGCATCAACAGATGTCAAGACAACCTCAACCCACATGAGGAGCAGTGCACATATGAGGAGAGAACAAAACATCTCTTTTGTGCAAGACAGTGACGGAGACGAAAGAGAGAGAAAAAGCTTTGGAGGAACAATAAAAACAACAAAATGAGAGAATTAAAGATGCCTCAGCTATCATGGTGGAAAAGATAAACTTACAGCAGTTCTGATAAAGTATGGTCCCTGTACAAAAGAGGGTGATGTTTTGTTGTCTGGAACTTCTTTTTCAGATTACAGAGAATAATGTCACTCAACACCACATACTTTGAAAGCAATGTTTTTGTATGGGTTACTCGGGGGAACACCTCAAATTCATACAACCAACCGGACACATCACTGCAGAATACAATAAAGCTATCAAGGCCACAGATACAAAGATGCTGCCCAACCACACATACATCTCTAATAGAAAGATTTAAGACTGAGTGGAGCTGCAACCCAATCACCAAAAAATATGTTGGCATTTCCTGTTTCTGCAAACCATGGATACATCACATTTTTAAGTCTATGTAGCATATTTGTTAAAACTTTACATTTCAACAATGCTTCAGTTAATGTATGGATATGTTTAGGCACAAAAACCACTTGGTTATGGTTAAGAAAAGATCAAGTTTTGGTCTAACATACTTGGTTTTAGTGGCACAATCCTGGATGAAACAGCAGCAATGTCTCAGTGAAAAATTACCACTGCTGTGCCACTAACCCTGCTGGAAAAACAGTGATGAGTCGCTACAAAACACCCGTGTTTGGTGCTTAAAAAGCCGCTGAAAACACTGCAATGATTCTCTAAATCACAACTGATTTTGCTTTTAGATGGTTTCAAATATTGGTTTGCAGCTTGGCAGACGACTCATGTAGGTGTAACGACATTCACCGTTTCCTTCTCCTTCTGATGTCAAAGTCAGCTATGCTACTGTACATCACTAGAAATTTTGATATGATATGTACGAAATGTGAAAATGTAACATATTCATGGTTTGCAGAAACATACAATGGCAGCATTACCTTCTATCAACAGGGCTTGGAGGATTGGAGTTCTTCTTTCCTACACATATTTGGTGGATTTATGCAACTAATCTCCTACATCTGCAGTTACAGCTCACTTCTGTGTATACCACGTCATTTTATTTTTTATTTACTTTCTACTATTTCTACTATTATGCCTGTTTCTCAGTCTTTCTCTTTACTTTCATTAATGTTGCTGTAAGCTACTGTCATTACCCTCTGTCCTGCATCTCTCTCTGTCTCTCTCTCTCTGTTTCTCTCTCTTTCTGTCACATTGTGTCATACGGATTACTGTTAATTTACTGTGTTGATCTGTTCTGTACGACATCTATTGCATGTCTGTCCGTCCTGGAAGAGGGATCCCTTCCCTCTTCCTGAGGTTTCTACCGTTTTTTCCCCCGTTAAAGGGTTTTTTTGGGGGGAGTTTTTCCTTATCTGCTGTGAGGGTCCAAAGGACAGAGGGATGCTGTATGCTGTAAAGCCCTGTGAGGCAAATTGTGATTTGTGATATTGGGCTTTATAAATAAAACTGACTGATTGATTGATTTTGCTCAGCTCTAAAAGCAGGTCATGAGGCAAAATAAAAAATGTGAAAAAAATGTTTCCTTAAAAACTGGTGGACAAAATCATGATCCCACTTTTGAGTGTTAATGAGACTCTTATTATATCCCCAGTCCTACAGCCTGATCAAACAGCATCACTGTACAACAGGTTGTGCTTCTATCAGATTTTACACCAGCCTACTATTCAGACAGCCACTGTCTGGTTATGGGCATCATGAAAGTAGAAACATTTATGAAATATGCCTGATACCTGATATATATACCTGATATATTTTACGCAATGCACAACAGATGTACAACAGAAATATGTGGAGCATGCTTACTGTGTACACACACACACACACACACACACACACACACACACACACACACACACACACACACACACACAGAAACACACAGTTCAACTTTGAGAGCTGCCCGCTGACCAAGATTGACATATTGAACCGAGCCATTGACCTTGACTTGCTGAATGATGTGCCATAGGCAAACACACTTTAAAACACACAAACACAGAAGGAAACAAAGGTCAATAACTATCAAACACATGTTCTTATGGTACCACACATTACCATGGAATATAACTAGAGTTTTAGTTTTCATATTCACAAAGTTTAAAGTATGTTGACTTCAATTGAAGAGAATATTGAAATTCTTTGAAAATCAGAATTAGGATGAGGTCTACTGCCAAGTAGGTTTTTTGCATACAAGGGACTGCCTTGATGTTTGGGGGTCCATGGCATTGGTTCGACAGCCCATTGGTTCGACATCCCATTAGTCCGACTGTCTGTGGTGCTAAACGGCTCGCAGCGGGCGTATGGTGTGCTGCGACCGGCTTGAGGCGGAGCAGGCTCACAGCTTATGTGTTTGTCGCTTTCTTTTTCATTTTAACCCACACCATGATCTTTTCCTGACCCTAACCAAGTGGTTTTTGTGCCTAAACCTAACCAGACCTTAACCACGGGCATCATGATGATTTCGGAACGGACTTGAGTTTAATATGGTCGGAACAATGGGATGTCGAACCAATGGGCAGTTCCCGATGTTTGGTGCATACAAGACACATACTGAGAGGAAATAAATAAAAAAGCCTGCAAGTCAAAAGCACAAAGAAAAGAAAAATGGCAAAAAATAACACAAACAATACACATGTCTGTGATCATCACCACATTTTTAGTACAGTGATTTTTATATTTTTCCAGCATCTATTGAGATATTGCGTCATGATCTTAGCCAGTATTACTGTACTAACATGTTCACATCAGCACAATCACATTATTTTAGATACTTTCACATTGCAAATGTTTATTGACATGATTAGCATGGTACTCTTGTTATGGCTACACATAAATTATAAACAAAGCAAATTTGAAGTTTGTGATGGTGACACCATGTTTTGGTTTGTTGTTTTTGTTTGATTGTCTTTGCTTAATGATTCTCACCTTTTCCATTTGTTCACAGAAAGTGTATGTGCATGCCAATTTGCACAATATGAATGCTATTCTGAATCTAACGTGTCTATGATCTGTTTGATGATGTAGTAATCTGAGTGGGTCGTGTCTGATGATGTTTAGGGTAATTAATTATGGGGCTGATCACAGGTTTCTTAATAGTCACCTTTTTTTATCCACAGCACCATCAGCTGTAATGTATGGAAGGGACACAAGCAATGCAAGCAAAGCAGCCTTTCAAGTAACTGAACAACCCAATGCTTTCTCAAGAGCTATAAATCTGGCCATTACTTTGTTTACACAATATGTTTGTATAACTTTAGTTATTTCCATACATTTGCCACTGAATATATTTACATACTACTATAACTATACTGCTGTAGCTACTATTCAGAGCCTAGAGGTCTAGACCACCTACTGTAGGTCATGTTATAATTAGGGTTGGGACTCGTTAGGATTTTAACAATTCTGATTCCTTACCGATTCCGTCTTAACGGTCCGATTCCTTACCTATTCCTCTTACCGATTCCTACATTATATTCATTATACTTGCTATACTTAAACAAGTATATAATAAACACAAATGCAATCGTACAAATACAAAAACTTTATTCTAACTGTTGCACAGTAGAATTAGATGAAAATACACATTTGTGTGTGGTGTGTTTTTCAGATTTAGAGCTTGTATCATCTCCCTGAGAATATATAACAACAAAAAGTGATTATCTGATTTCTAAAGTAACACTATTACCTCAAATTAACCACAGCAATGTAATAAAAAATATTTATATGCATTCATGCTTGGCCACTGTTATTTACGTGACAACACCTGAACAGAACACACACACACATTGGCTGTTTGTTTCTACTGCTCCCCTCGCTGGAAGCCTCGGACCTCCCACCGCCCGCTATACTGTCTCAAACACGGAGGTCTCCCTCTACGCAGAGCACCCACGGCGCACTTTGTATTCTTCGCAATTCCTCTGATATCAACTCTACATTTCTACATAATCTACATTTATCTCCCAGTAAAGATGTTCACCCAGAGCAGATAATATTAGCAAAATGAGTGAGGGATGTCAGCATGATAAAAATGTTTGTGTGGGCTTACATAGTGTATATTTGACAGCATTTTCTCTAGTAGTTATTTTGGCTCATATTAATTAATAGTGATTGTAAACAACTGCAATGAAATGTGTCACACAGCTTATTGTGAAACAGATTACAGCGTTATCTGAAATTATTTTACTAATAAAAACAGCTTTCACTGCTTTAGTGTCATTCATAAAACTGTTTAAGGAGAAGGGCTGAGGCATTACGCACTCGGTTTTCACAGTAACAAGCACACCAGCGTCTGCCTGGTAGCCCATGCAAAAGATCCTTTACTGTGAATGCCACAATTTCAAACTATCTCAGAAAGATCAGAATGCTTTGATTGTTAGTCTTGTACTGGTGTTGTGCTTTTTTCCAGACTTAACAAGCGGAGATAAATCACTGCCTATTATCTGGTGGATTTACAGGTTTTTTTTGTCACTGGCTAGATGTAGTTGCTTAAATAATAATCACGCAATAAAGAAAACTATCAGAATTCTCAAGCACTGCGGTGATAACACCATAAGAGTTCTGGTTCTTGTTAATTTCAATCTGTATATAAATAAAGACTAGACATGTCAGGATACCAGAAATTTACTGTAGCAGTCGATACCAATACCAGTAGAATTCCACCATTCTCTACACCCAATTCCATACCAAGGTAAAAAACACAAACAAAACGATAAAATCCATGTACTGGAGTATTTAAAGGCTGCTGTACTGGAGGCCAAGATACTAAATCCAAATCCCCCCTTGGTCTACACTTCATCTAATGCAACTCCATTGTGTCTTTCATTAGACTTTTCCTGCATGGTAAACTGTCTCGTCTTTGAAACTCCACACTCCCAGTGTCTATCTGTGTTCTAAAACTGTTCACTAAAGTTCCCAGCAAGCATTTTTTGGTTTAAAAAATGTCTAATAGTCTACATGAAGACCTGACGTCTAGGCTAAATCACAGCTGAATTTGGGCTGTCAGTGAAAATTTGGTAGATGTCTAACCATAGCCAAAGTGTAGATGTAATCAATTATACGGCTATGTAGAGACCATGTCCAAAAAATGGAGATAAACATATTTTAAAATGACTCTTCATACGTGATTGAATATCATACTGCACGCCATCTGCATCGCCATGGTGAAAATTACATTTAATCAATTTCAAAATTAAATCGGCTAGATTTGGGTTACATGTAGCTAGACTAAATCGGAGCTAAATATAGCCGATATGTTTAAATCACAACTATGGCTTGCTGGGTTATATCACTTGACTAACTGAGCCATAGAAGACACTGGCTTCTAGTTTCGCAGACCGGGCGAGGCGGAGGCCAATTGGGTGTGGCCAGGCGGATTTTGCAAGTTTGGCACACCGTGCGCGCAGGCGCAGCTACTCTTCTTTCCCACCTCTGTCCCTCCTACCTGCGCAAGTCGGAAAGAGGGAGGAGAGAAGGCGTGGAGTGGGTTTTACACACATCACACCAATCAAATGAGCACCTCTCCTCGCCCTTAAATGCGCCGCGCGAAGGCGTAATGAGAGTTTACTCAATTTGCCATGGCAGAAGAGAGCAGCAGCGTCAGACGGCCAAACTTCTCCCAGGAGGAAACTGATGTTTTGGTCCGGGAGGTCCAAGCTTACAGTGTCCGAATATACAGAACTGCGAGCAGACCTCCACAGGCTGATGATGCAAAGGTAGCCTGGGAGGAGGTCACCACAATTGTAAATCAATGTTGCGTTACTCTCATGCGCGTGCTCTCTCTTTCTCTCTCGCAGTCTCACTCTGTTTCTTTTCTTTTGACTTTTCTAAGATGACAGGTGCTGAATATATACTCCCTATCTGATGCTGTGGCTGTTTGTGGTTGGCTGACAGGGATGTGAACTCATTAGTTTGCAGCTGTGTTAATCAAATCAGGTTGGGTTTCAATTACACGTGCCAAACGGTGCCAATCCCCTTTGATCTGACATCAGATGTGACGGGACAGTCGATATAGAGATACATTTATGTGCTGATTGCAGATAGTTGCATTGAATAGTGGTGTTTGTGTGTATTTATTACATCGTTAATGTGCCTGACATTCTGTAAACCTGCCTGTGAGGGTTTGGTGACGTGTGCGCACTGTCCGCCGGTCAGCCAAACTTCCACTTACACCGGCTGCACTCCACCTGCGCTGACAGTAGACGTGGTTTCAGTTGGCGAGCTTTTAGCGCACCTTCGGCGAAGCCTTTTGGCATGAAACTGTCACTGCGCCAAGCTGGATCTGTCAACACCTCCCCCTGCTGCGCCGCCACACCCATCTCAGCGCACCTCGGTCTGCCAAACTACCAAACTGAGTGCGCCTTGGGTTGCGCTGCTCGAAACTAGCTCTGCGCGGGGTTCGCCACCCTGCACCACCCTGTGCCGCGCCAGGAAACTTGAGCCCATTATGACACTCTTTAACAAACTAACTGTGTGGTGATGTACAGACTTTTACATTTAAATTGTTGCCGACATGTGTCACTAAAAGTGCCTTTCGATACATAGGGTGGCACATTTGACCAATTATCTGATATTCACAGTTGTGTGTGTTCTGTAAATTATCTAACTAATAATCTTGTTTGTTTAAACCAAGATGATTATGAGTGAGTACATTTAAGTTTTTTCAGAATTTAGCGTTTTCCAACTGAGACATGCGAGCATGTCGGTATTATTCAGGTTTTAGGAGCAGTCTTTGGGCATGTATACAGTGCATTCAGAATACACATTTCAACCAGGGTTTATACTGCAGTTTGCGAAACACAGCCTCTTGTCTGTTGACGGTTGACAGGAATATTGGACTGAAATTAACTTCAAGGTAAACCTTGTGATGAGCTACCGATGACACTGTCATGGAAGTTGTTACTTTAACAACAGAACAACTGTCAGTATGCCAACTCAACATCTCAACATTTGGAACAGTTCTTGGACAAAATGTGGCCTGGTTGCTTTGACTCCATTAACATTGCTTATGCAGACTTTTTAATGATTTAAAGACATCTAATTCAACTATAAAAAGCAAGGTGGATGCACAGACTAATAATTTACCATTAAGTGTTTTTTTGCAGTATAAGATGCCTCTGCTGAATTTAGAATTCAGCAGAGGCAAGCACTCCTCAAATGGAATGACCGGCCTCACCACGATTTCACGAAATTGTGCCATTTGCATAAGATGCTTTAACCAGTGAAAACACAGTCTGAATGTTGACAGTTCAACATTAATTACAGAGACCATATATTCAACCTGCTTTAGGTAAAATTAGCAGCTGTTATTGGTCTGATGTTTTTTTTCTTTTGGTGAAAATAAAAACATCTTCAATGTCATCTTCCCAATAAAAATCGAAGAAATGTAACTTTATAGCACTGAATATTCACACCTGCATCCATACCTCACTGTTTAATAAGTGTGAATAGAGCTGCTTAAACAAAAGAGATGTATTTTTTGAACGTCTGAATGAATAAAAAGGATCAGCATACTGTACATCCAGCATGTTCCCCGTGATGCTTTCACTCAGCCTTCGGCTACCGTCAGGTCCCATCTCGAGATTTGAGAAACTACGACAGCACTCTGTAAGTACTAATGGCTGTTTGTGTTTAATGGATTTCCATTTCCCCTTTTCTCCGTTTAAGAGCTGACCTCTTTAAAATGCTGTCCTATTTCTTCTAAGATGTTCTCTTACAACCATATTAAATTAACCATTCAATATATGTCTTTATATTCATTCTTTGAGTGTTGTCACCACCTTTAATTCATGTTCACAGGCGTTTTTTCCATCAGCAAAAAAGAAAAAAACTATTTTAAACGAAAATGGCTAAAGTGCACAAAATTGACCTCTTACAGAAACCCACTAAGAGCAAATAAATTTTAGAGGATCCCATGGTGTGTTTGAGTGTAGACGGCAAGTGCTGAATCTTTCAAAGAGATGGCGAGATGGGTCTGCGGGGTTATTTGCAGTGCATCATTATGTTCAATCTAGGTTTTGATGGGAACTCCTTGTGAACAGGCCATCAGACAGAGAGGTCAGTCACTTTTTACGTGACATTTTGACTCCTTGTGTTTCCGCAATGCCTTTCTTTTCCTCACTGCCAGCAGAAAGAGATAAGAGAAAAGCATACTGAACACCCACGGCGAGTCATGGACCACACGTATGCAATTACAAAGGCCATCAGTGAATGTGTTCTGAAAGAGCCAAGACACCACTTCAACTGTTTTTACCATCACCAGGCACACCTACCAAAGACCTCATCCAACAGAAATAAGCGCTTTATGACTGATACTGTAAGACTACAACTAAGAGTGCTATTTTCAAGCCAAGGAGGTTTTGTGTTTTTGGAACTGACTGTTCCTTGAAGGTTCAGTGTGTAGGATTTAGGGGGTAGAAATGGGATATAATAAAATTAGTGCTGTCTTGAGTGTAAAATCACCTGAAAATTAAAATCACTGTGTTTTTGTTACCTTGAAATGAGCCCTTATAGCTTCATGGAGAGCAGGTACTCGTCCATGGAGATCTCCATGTTGGGCTGCCATGTTTTTACAGCAGCCCAGAAAGAACAAACTAAACACTAGACAGGACCATTTGCACAAACGTAAAACTATTTTGTTCAGTGTTTCCACTAATTAAAATCACTGACTTGTAACGTGAAACTGCTTTGGGTTCACAGTATTTATGTTCAACTACAGAAATAACCTGGTCCTTTTACAATGCCTTATGTGCCTGATAGGTGAACAGAACCCACTTTAACAGGTGTCTAAAAGTTAAATTGTTGTTAAACTTGTTAACAGTGTTGCAACAAATTTTGCTTCTCTCTTGAACACATCTACATGCTCAGGCTACCACTGAGAGGTAAACCTGTTGTCAGACTGGACACAAAAAGTTTGCTGAGGCCTTTGACAGTCTTCAATGGTAACATTATCTATGGGGACTTAAGTTTCAATCTTTTCACTTCCAATAAAAGGTAGTGAGACTACAAGCCTGGGCAGATTGTCAAGAACTGTCCAAATGTGACTGAGGCAGATGGGCACTTTGATAACAGTCTATCTGCAGAAGAAGAGGAGACATTTTAAAGAATCTCTTTGATGACTGGAGTCTAGACAGTTCCTCTGACCCAATTAAAGAGACTGAAAAGTGCTGTTTTATCAACTGTGTAATGAATATTCATGCATTTGCTATGATGAATTGAATTTTCGGTGTAACCTTTAGATGATAATTTAGTTTGAGTGAAGCTTCTTCACCCACATATGCTCATATCAGCCAATGTTTGGGTCTGTAATACTCTTTTCTATTACCAAGTTTTTGATGAGCAAGTTTTCCATTGTTTTGACGAAGACTACATTGCCTCCTATTATTACAGCACTACATAAAAAGCTAAAAGCCAACTTATTATAAGACAACAAAAAAAATATTATGTAATATGGTCTGCAAACCTCAGCTAGTGCAAGGTAGTGGTTATAATGTGGCAATCCTATATTTGAGAGCAAGGGACTTAATACAATCTCAGTATGGAGAGAAACTATGCCTATTTTTTAGGTTCATACTTATATTATGGATTCACATGCTTTAATGTCCAAAACACCCTTCATTTTCTCATACTGTCTGTCCGCATACACGTGCATTCACCCTCTGTCTGAAACGCTCTGTTTAAGCTCTGTTTAACATGGCAGATTTCGTGTTTGAATATACTGTCATGTTTGATCAGGACCAACCAAGCACTGCAGATAAACTGGAATGGAATCGCATGTATTTACAGTAACAGGGATGTCTTGCAGAGTATCAAGGTGATTACTACAGTATGACGAAGGGAAAAATTATAGTTAACTACATACTTCAAAGCTACTATAGTTTATGACAATAACCACAAACAGTGTAAAACAAGTCCCTTTTATTAAGTATAGAAGAAGACTTCAAGTGGAGCTTGTGTTGGAACTTAGCAAAAGCTTGTAAATTCAGTCTGGTATCATTTACCTAGTGAGACTCAGGGGTGAATTCGCAAAATGACTGCATGGCTTTTGCAGCCACTAAACCTGCACAAATAGGACAAAAAGAAACCTTGTAATTCTCAAAGCACCTGCAAAAAGTGAAATGCACCCCTTACTGCGCAGCCAAGCAAATTGCTCCTGTGCTGTTTGTATGTATTCAAATTAGGTAATATGCATACATTTGGTGCAAAATTGGCCCCTTTCTATGCAAATGAGCCACATTGCAAAAGCAGTCCAAAGCACACAGATCACATGCTAATAGCCACACGCCATTACAGTGAAATTATTAGCGTCTTCAGAGAGTTAGTAGTAAATGACGCGCAAATCATGCCATCTTGTTTTATAGTCTGAAGGTGTGCATTTGAATACACCAACAGCACTGACAACAACATGGAACCTGTTCCATTCTGGTTCCTGCTCCTAATTTTGAAACATTCACAGCATTTCAACCAAAAATAAATTGGTTCAGAACCCAAAATGTTTGTTCTCAGCTGGAACTGAAAAGCAGCTTTCCTTGACCTGAGGTGCAAATCATGATGACATCAGAAGATGTGTCATATTCTAAAGTTGGAAAAAGAAAAATTGTCCAGAGCATACAGTAGTCTCATTGGTCCATGCTGTTTGGGGGGTAAAAACTAATAACAGGACAAAAGTTCGCTGGTGATCTAGGTTATCTGTGATTTTGCTACTATTGTTTACTTTCATTGAGCACTGTGCATTGATGAAACATCCTTGATTACAACGGTTCTGTGCAAAACTAGTGGAAAAATGGGCTGGTTCACTAGATAGCACCAAGGTTCCAAGAATCCTGAGCTGAACTGGTTCAAGTTCCAGGGCTAATTTGGTGATAAGGGGGTATCTGTCACATTTAAACTCCTTGCCTTAAAGGGATAGTGCACCCAAAAATGAAAATTCAGCCATTATCTACTCACCCATATGCAGACGGAGGCCCTGGTGAAGTTTTAGAGTCCTCACATGAGCACAGAGAAGCAGTCAGAGCTACAGGCTACAGTGAGGCTAAAAACAGCGTTCTTATGACGTTTTTCTAAACAACTTTTTATGTAGGGGCTTCAGGACACTTGGATCACTACGGATGAGCAGTATGGAGATACTTTGTGGATTCAATTTTGTGTTCTTGGACGTTAGTCTGGGGCGCCGTCTGCCATTAGGTGTGCTAGCCGCTCCCCCGCCGATCTCCGCAAGGGATGTGAGGACTCTAAAACTTCACCAGGGCCTCCGTCGGCATAATGGTGAGTAGATAATGGCTGAATTTTCATTTTTGGGTACACTATCCCTTTAAGTAAGCTGCACTGTGTGCCACAATGGGTCTCAAACTAAGAGTCAAGGTGAGCTCAGGCCAAATATACTGAACAAAAAAGTTAAACACATTTGTTTTTGCTCCCATTTTTTACAGGTTTGACTTAAAGATCTAAGACATATTTTACGAACACAAAAGATGTATTTCTCCAAAATCTTGGTTGAAATTTGTGTTAGTGAGCATTTCAATAGAATGCACCTGTGTTTGTTGTCTAGCTTACGCCAGCCCGCACCATAACCCCACAGCCACCATGGGGCCCTTTGTTCACAACACTGGCATTAGCAAACCACTTGCCTGCAAGACACCATACATATCGTCTGCTGTCGGACCAGTTTAGAGTAAATTGGCATTCATCTGTGAAGTAAACACTTCACAGTGCCAGGTGCTTCTCAAGGTGAGCAGTTGCCCAATCAAATCAGTTACAACGACAAACTGCTGTCAGGCTAAAACCCTGGTGAGGTCAAAGAGCATGCAGATGAGCTTCCCTAAGATAGATTGTGCAGAAGTTATTCGTTTGTGCAAAACAACTGTTGCAACAGCTGTTCAGGAGGCTGGTCTAAAACAATGATGTGGGTGAAGACATTGGATGGGGAGGTCTGGAGCGGGTGTGGTTACATGTAGTCTACAGTTGTGATGCCAGGTGCATGTACTGCCAAAGTCATGGAAATAACACTGGAGGCTACTTATGGTAGTGAAATGAACCTTCAGTTCATGGGCAGCTGCACTGGTGGACATCCCTGCAGTCAGCATGCCAATGGCCTACTTTCTGAAGACTTGCAACATCTGTGGCATTTTGTTGTGTGATCAAACTGCACATTTTAGAGTAGCCTTTTATTGTGACCATCCCGAGGCACACCTGTGCAGTAATGATGCTGTTTAATCAGCATTTTGATATGCCACACCTGTCAGATGGATGGATTATCTTGGAAAAGCAGAAGTGATCACTTACACAGATTTGAACAAATTTGCAACCAAGATTTCAGAGAAATAAATCTATTGAGTACACAAAAAAGTCTCAGATCTTTAAGTTAAATCTATGAGAATGGGAGCAAAAACAAAGTTAAAGTTTTGATAAGTATATTTGAATTAAGCTCTGAATATGTGCTTTTGTTACAGGGAACAGTCTTTTAAACTAACTTGAATCAGAAACAAAGCAAAGACGAAAAAAAAAAAAAAAAAAAAAGAGGAATGAAATAAATAAGGTATTTCCAAAATCTAACCTGCACTGCAGATTTTCTTATTGACTTTGTGCCAGGAACAGGGTTTTAATGTCACAAACAAGAAATAAATCCATAAGGGAAGCAGGAAGATAAAACACAATCTGTCTCACGCACATAAAAAAGTCATCTGTGTATTTCACAGCTGAAATCCTATAAAATGGTATGAAACAGCCTTCTGATAGCAAGAGTGGATTCAGTGTGATGGAACTGTTGCTTTATTGTTACAGCATTCTGCCCTTATAATATTCACCCAGTTTCAAGGACACTAGTCACTTATCAGTTTATTTTGCTGCAGCCCAACAAATAGATTCAACACCTATTGGGCTTCTTTTCTTCTCTGGTACCATTTTCAGCTGGGACATAATGCATTTCTACCTAACAACAAAAAAAACACCCTGCCATTACAATCCACAAAACTGAAAATGCTTCATTACAAAACTAGCACGTCAAGATTACTTAGAGTTGTATTCCTTTAAATTTGACTTGATTTGCACATAAACTATTATCAGCAGTAGAGGATGATAAATGCATAGTTTTCTATTTTGTGGCCTTACTTCATTTTAAAGGTCTGAACTTGTGTTTTTGTAAAGTCCCATTAAAGGTCCAGTGTGTATGATTTAGGGGGATATATTGGCAGCAGTGGAATTTAATATAGTATGTTTTCTTTAGTGTATAATCACCTGAAAATAAGAATCCTTGTGTTTAATAAGCCATTTCTATTTAAATAGGGAATGAGTCCTCTTCTATGGAGATCACCATGTTGCACCACCATGTCTCTACAGTACCACAGAATTGACAAATTAGACACAGGCTCTACATAGGGCCATTGGCATTTTCGCATTAGCCACAATAGTTAGAACCACCCTCCACAACAAGAGCACTGGAAAAACAGATTTATTTTTTTTTAACTGAACCTGCTTTATTTAGTGTTTTAATGGCTGAAATCACCTGGTCTAATTGTTATGGACAGGAAAGACCTCTGCAGATAATTCAGCTCCCAGTAAAAATCTCCTGAATGTCTAGATCTAAAGTTGTCTGAGAAAAAAGGTGAGCACAAATTAGCTGGTGCTGGGTTAGCGAGCTGTCTCCAACATGCCAAACAGTAGTCACATTTCCATTACAGTTTTGCGCAAAATAAATGCGATATTTCTAAAATTTCGACAAAGTACAATTGCGACTCGTAGGTGTTCCCATTAAAAGTTGTTTTGCGTATGAGCAGTAATTCTTGTAAAATCTCATCCCGCGATATTCCATTTTTTTTTTGGAAGTAAGATGGACATTCCAAATCTCTTGCGAGCTGGAACAATCATCTCGGTTGCCACTGCTGCTGTTGCAGTAGTCTACAACCGAAGATGAAGAGAGCGAGTGGTATTCCAAAGGCAAAGTCCTTATGTGTGGCAGCGACCACGAATAAAGGACTTCTGGGAGAGGATCATGAACGACAAATTCACCAATGTCATGTCAGGTGACGTATATTTGCGAAAAGAGAGTTTTTTCAAAATGTAGGTGTTTCCATTACAAGTTTTTTATTGCGATATTCAGGTTTTGCGCATTTCTGCCAAACAGGAGAAGTTTCAGCTGGTTGCAATCTGCAACCCTACCGTTAGAGTACACTAAATCCCCTAAATCTTATACACTGTTACTTTAAATTACAACATTAAACATTTGACTGACATACATTCAATTTAAAATGTCCTGTGCTCAACCTGGCCTTTGTTGCAGCCTGGGTTAGACCTTTATAAACTAATAATGATCTACTACCACTGACCCATTGCATACAAAAAACTGCCACTATAAACTGGATGTGATTGACAAACAAAAGTCTGTGGCTTTAACAGCCACACCGTGCCATCATGAAGTGCATTTGTACAGTGTCTGACTGGAAATGATTCTTCTATCTTCACTGTTGCTGCTGGTGGCACGGTTGTTATCCTCATCATCACTAACCCAAAGTGGCTTGAAAAACCAATCAGTTTTTTTTTTCAGGAGTTAATCAGGGCCTCCCATTGTGTGGATAAGAAGACAGAGGAGGAATAATGACAACAGGAAGTGGATCAGAAAAAGGGGTCTTTTGATTATAAAAATAACATTTATACTAAAGAAGAGCACTGTTGATCCAACCTCGGCTACCCCTCACCCAGCATCAACCAGGGCCTGCTTCTGCAGCCTTCATTAAACAGCTATTTATTACTCACAAACTTCACCCTGTCTGACTGACAGAGAAGTAATTGCTGCCAAAAAAATGCTTGTTTTTTTTTCAAGCTGACATTATCATGGAAAGAGGGTGGCGATCAATAGACATTGCAGCAGTTTGAATCAATAATGTCTTCCCTGAGTCACACTCTCCAATCTGTGGTGCTTGATTCGGCCAGAGAGGGAGGGGTTACACTTCCTCTGGTCATAGACAAACCATAATTCTTGCCTCCCTGCTGCCTTTACAATTACACCGGTTGTATTAAAGCAATTTTTCATTCAAAAGTCCCAAGGCTAAGAGTAAACAAATAGGCTGAGCACAGAATTCGTGGTCCTGGGCCTGTTCACGACTCCCTTACACACTCTCCTCTCTCGCTTTGCATTTCCCATACTCGCATTACAGGTCGAGTCAGGTCCTCCACGAGGGAACCAACCCACCAGGAAATTACACCCAGAGAAAGTCAATAGTTATCTAGGCAGATGTATATATGTGTGAGTGTGTTGAAAACAAACATTGGAGAAGAACTGAAACTATGTATTTCAAATGTATTTTCATTATTGATTTATGTTTCAGTTATTCCACGAATTACTTAATCAATAAAATATCCCCAGTAGTGACTAATCTGCATCAAAAGTTAGCAGAGCATAAAGTGGTGTGTCAGATTTGCTTCAACAGTTACAAAACCCAAAAACAAGTATTCCACTTATTATGATATGAAACTGAGACAAGCAAGCATTTCTTCCATGTGTGAGGGGACAATAAAACTGAGTGAATATCAGCTAAAACCGCTTATTTTATCCCCAAAAATCCAGTTGTTTTTTTGTGTGTGTATTTTTTAAATGATGGGCCATTATCTAGCTCAGAGATTGTTCCTCTCAAGATTTTTCTTGGTAAGGTCTGGTAAAACTGAACAACAAATCTCAAGGTGTATCATCAACTGTGCCTGAATAAATCAAGGTTATGGAGCATTAAATTGAGTGTGCATGTCCTGGGGAAGGGATAAACTTGAAAAATGGGATCTCTCCTTCATCAAATATAACCAACCAATCAAATATTTTACTTTTTTCACCAAGGGTGTGTCTGATGGGCACTTTCCCTTGGCTTGCTGGCTTTTGCAAGAAATCACAGGAACCAGACAAACATTTAAATAGTGTGGTAGACAGGCGGGTCCTAATGCACCCCAACCGTATATTTCTCTAACTTGGATTGCTGTAAACATACAAAGTGTCTACTATACAAATTTTCATGTTCCAAGCTCAAAATATTGTCCTAAGGGTCCGTGAGGCATCTCTGTGGCCATCTTGGATTTCCCACGAAAACTGAAAATCGGCATAACTTTTTAACCAGACAACAAATTATTCCATTTTCTGTGAACCCGAAAATTGGGAAATTGACTAAGAGTTTCTTCATTTTATTAACAAGTTATATATATTTATGTCATGGTTATTACTAATGCAATCTGTATTTTCTTTCCTTTTTGAAAAAATTTGATGGAACTGGTGGGAGTTAATCATGACAATGGCTTATTGACAGACATCTTACTGAACCTTCTGATTTACCTTATTAAAGCATCCATTTAAGTATAAGTTAATCTTATTTTCTATTTTTTATTGTATTTTAATTGTTAAAATTCATGACAATAACCCTCTTAATTATTTCCCCTTGCAAAAGTTACACAGAAAATGGGTTGATTCGTCTCTGTGTGATGCCTAGTTGAAACATTATGCATTTCCGATTTTGGTCAAAAATCCAAGATGGACAAAACCATTGCTATGACACACACCCTTAACACACAATATTTCACCTTGGAAAAATCTGTTTATTAGATGCCAAAGCTGCAATGATTATTCGACTAATCAATTAGTCGCTTTGTAGATTTGAAGAAAATGAAACACCTGCTGTTTTATTGATTGGTTACTCGTTTCAGTCATTTTTCAAGCAAAAATGTCAAACGATTGCTGGTCCCAGCTTCTTAAATTTGAGAATCTGCTGCTTTTCTTTGTCATTTATGATAGTAGTTCTTTGAATTTTGGACAGTTGGTTGGACAAAAGAAGCAAACTCAATACGTCACTTTGGGTGCTGGAAAATGCACTGAGCTTTTTCCCCCACAATTTTTGGATATTTTATTGACTAACGATTAATCCTGGAAATAGCTGGCAGCTTAGTCGATGATGAAAATAATTATCAATTGCAGCCCTACTAGATACCTTGAGGGTTCCAAAAAAAGTTAGAAAAATACATCAGTGGGGTGCTTGAGGACCCCACTAGACCGAAAGTATAACAGTGTTTAATTGTAAATTTGATTTTAATTTCAAATATTCCGTGACTGCCAATATTTATTTTCTCTGATCACAGACCTAAAAAATGTTTCAGTACATCGCGATTACCTGACTTAAACCAAGATTAAGTGCTTTTGATAGGAAATGTCAAGCAGTCAGTGAGTCAGTGCATCTTCAATCTCCTGTGGGTGTTAAGACTGACAGTCGCCAACCTTTAGATTTCTTGACAAAAGGAAAGCTCTAGATTCATTATGTAGAGTATGCACTCCCTTTACTGTAGATACCTTACCCAATTAAACATTACCATCATTTACTGTTAATAATGTTTAGTCTATTAAAAAATACCATCAGAGGCAATAAACACAGTACAGTATGCTGTAACGTTGCCTTCATATTAACTCGGCTTTCCAATATTACTGAATATCCTTCATTATTAAAGTGAACTTTATATCAGATAAGGGTGTCTAAACACATGACCTGGATGCAGTAAACTCTTTAACATACAGTAATAAATGATCATTAACAGAGACAGATTAACACCAGATCACAGAAACACCACAAAAAGCACATGGGATTCGCTGGCAAGCAAATGGGTCACAAACACGCATGGGGTTATTTCAACAAAGTGTGGGTGTGACAAGAGAAGGGCAGCGGCCCACTAGAAAAGGAAAAACTGCTTCTTCAGGCAATGGATTGAAGACAACACCAAAACAAAGTCCATGCAGCACCAAGGGGACATCAATCTTCTGGGTACAAGGACCCAGGAATAAGGGAAGAGTTTTAAATAATACCAAAAAAAAAGAAAAAAAATACAGGGGACTGAGATTCCCCAGAGGTAAAATAAAAATGAAATTAAATAAAACTTGCCATGTAGTTTGCTGTGGTCACACCCGGGTATGCAAGATCAAAACGGGTAACCAGTGCAGGCTGCAGGTAAGAAACGAAAGACAAGATCACTAGCCAGTATACTAAAGAGAAAGAGAGGGAGAGAGGGAGAGAGACAGAGAGAGAGAGAGAGAGAGAGAGAGAGAGAGAGAGAGAGAGAGAGAGAAGGGAGCCTAATGCATCAGGATAAAAAAAGCATTAGTAATGGTTACACTGTCACATGTTGAGTGGGAGAGGGGAAACATGTTCAAAGGGGTTAAGACTGGATGAGGATGAGAGGGAGTGGATCACTCTGGCTTCCTGCATTATTTCTGTCAACGAGGAAGAGCCTCTTACCCAGTGGGAGATATTCCCATCACAGACCGACCGCAACTGTGCAAAGTCTAATTCACTGATGATAACTACGGCAATAAACAAGATACTCAAACTGATCTTAACCAAAAAAAATAAAAATACAAAAAAAACAATCAATTAACAGATACCAACATTGGCTGAATGACTGCCAACATTCAACCATACTGGAAAACACCCCTCCTGTGATGATTAAAGGGGAACTCCGGTATTTTTCAACCTGGACCCTATTTTACCATGTTTGTGCTTCTAAGTGACCAGTGGCAAGGACAAGTTTTTAAATTGGTCAAGGATTGAGGGAGAGTGGCTCAGATTGTTATTATGAGTGTTTTACAACAGAAATGATTCTACAGAGAAATGAACAGTTTTCCGTACCTTTTGCTTGTTCCGGCCTGTTTTGTGTCCGAGTCTCGCTTAAGGAGAATTCTTTCTGAATTATTTTTCTGAATTCCCCAGACTTTCACATCGTCAAAATCAGCAAAATATTTAGCCATGAAATTGAAAATCTTAAAGATAAAAGCTCACATTTTCACTATTTTCTTTATGCAACAAGTCACCTATCATGAGATTTCAGAACGAGACTTCTCCATTAGCGAGACTTCAATACAAAACAGAACTGACCGAACAAAAGGTTTGGAAAAACGCTTAATTTCTCTGGAGGATTCTTTCTGTAATGTCATTAGACACTCATAATAACAATCTGAGCCTGTCAGTGGCAAACAAGCACTTTAAATGGACGCACACTGATGGGACTCACCTGCCACAAATGGTTACATTACAGCCTGTTTGCAGCTGTCGGTTGCAGTGCTCTCTCTGAATACTGGACCAATTTCAACAATAATTGTTTCCGTGAGTCACTTAGACACAAAAACATTGGAGAGTAGGATCCTGGTTAAAAAGTTCCCCTTTAACACTGTTAAAGATGTAGAGACAGCACATCTGTACTGAAAAGCTTATTCAGGCTTTCTCACTGCTGGGACCTAAAATTGTAAACAGCTTTCTTAAATAACTACAGTGAAACACAATCAAGCCAATGGCTGGTTTAAGGTTGTGTGAGCCATATCACTGCTGTGTGTTTTATATAAACAATGAGCTCATTAACTTCCAAGACATTTTACAATGAATGACAGTAGGTCAGATGTCACTGACAGTCTGCTGGATTACATCATGGCACCACAGATATTGCTTTATGACACAACAAAGGAAGAGGGTGCAGACAGAGCAGAAGCACCCAGAGCTCCAGAGTAGATGACAGTGCATGATTTCCAACATGTCAAAATTAAACAATGAGGATTATAGGATCTGGTCTTATATGCAAAGACAAAAGCATTTACATCATTATCGAGCAACAATACTACAAGACAATTACTGTGCTCATTCATATTTGATCCTATTAAGCTTCTGCTGTTATGCACCAGGCCAGTCCAAAGATCTTATCTAAATCAAAGTCAAGGCCAAGCGTCCAATTTAATGCATTCTAACCAACATCATAATACACAATGGTTTCTTTTATGATCACATTTAAAGGGGAACACCACCTAAATTAAGAATTTCAATATGTTGTTTCCATAGTCTAGGAAAGTTCAAGCAATATTGTGATGTGAACTAATCGCTCTCAAATCCAGAAACCGGAGAGATTAAGTCTCAAACCTGTGATGTCATCGGGTTTAAAGTCTGGAGCTGCTCCATAAACAATAACTGGGGGCCTGATTTGTGGACCGACATAATGTTTGTTTTCTTTTTTTATACCCAAATGAGCTTTATTCTACTGTTGTGTCCTCAGCTCTGACACAGAAAATGTACTCATATACTCAGAGCATCCCTGGGTGCTCTTAGTGTCATCTAGAACTGCTTTCAATTTATTGTCTGTGGAGCAGCTCCAGACTTTCTACCCCATGACATCACAAATTCAAGTTTTACCACTCTAATTTATGGATCTGGGAGAGAGTTGTTCACTTGTACTACTATTTTTTGACTGTCTTAGACCATAGGATTAACATGATGTATGAATTTTTAAAATGGGTAAAGTTCCCCATTAATAATAATTTTGAAATGACCAGTGATATACATTAAAGTTCAACCTTAAGACCATGAAGAAAATAGTACTTGAAAAGTCAGCTACACCAGAGGATACTGAAATAATGTCTTGACATAGTGTAGTCATAGAGTATGTTCCTATTAGAGTCACTTCCTTCAATAACAATATATTCTTTGAATAATAACATTAGGGTGGATTATTTTGCTGCATGTGTGCCACATCAGATCACATCCATATCAGGTTATGTCCTATGGCTATTTTTCTTCCGACATAATATATTCATGTCCATGTCTCCATAGACAAGGCTGTTTACCGCATTCGTGAATATATTCTAGCCTGACATTTAAACCATAACTATATATTTTTCCAATGATGTAAAAGTGCACAGGCTGAAAATATTAGATTCATTTACTGTGCATTTTTCAGTGGTATAACACATTTCTACAATAAGTATAAATGACAATGTTGAGACTCATTCTGCAAGTGCTACTCCACATTCGGCCTGTGCTTCTGTGAACCAAAACACAGCAAGTACGCAGATAATTCATTCGCCATTCACTGGAACAACCAATAATTTGCCGGTGATCTCAAACATTGCCTGAAATAAACTGCAGACACACACACACAGTAAAATTTCTTATCATTACCAACAGTGCCCTCTGCTGGCTCAAACCTGAGCAAACACACAACCACTCCACAACAAACTCCATCTGCCACCTGAGCCGCCATCTGATCTTTAACACCACTCTGTTATTGACCTGGGTGAACAATACAGCAACGTATACTGTATATATACATTAATCTCTTAACACAGCAGAAATGTTTATTTCTTCAATTATCGACTCTTCATGGAGGCGTGCTCTTTGTGGGCAGAGAGAGGCACTAAAATGTTAAGAGGCTGGACTCTAGGTCAGGATACACACTGGCACTTTATGAATCAAGACAATGCAGAGGGAAGATGTGTGCAAGGAATGGTAGAGGCAGAGAGAAGGAGGGATTGGAAAACAGTATTTCATTATATCATCTTCTTATGATACACAAAAACTGCACGCTGACAACCAGATTATTGCCACCAATCTGTGCTTCTGTGGAACATGAAAGCACATAAACGACAGGGGGAAAACAGTAAAACAAGTAGGAGGAAACATCTTGGAATATTTCACGCAACGGCCATGCTGGCAGTTGTTCATGGTGCTGACTTGGGATGAGGGTCGGAGGGTCATGGTTTCTATGCCAAGTGCAAGAGCCCATGTTTGAAAGGATGGGAGAGAGGCTGGGGTTCTAACCTTGAGAGGAGAGATGTGGGCATGGGACACGTAGCCGTGAACATTCTCGATCTCGGACAGGTTCTTCTCGGACACGTGCACAAGCTCAGGGGCGCGCACCTCGTTGGTGAGCCGCGGGAATCCCTGGTCAAGAGGAGGTGAATCGTCTTCTTGGTACTGGTACTGCTGAGAGTGAAGAAGGGAGATAGAAAAGTAGAGAGAGAAAAGGGTGGATGTTGAGGGAGAAAGACATGGACAAAGAAAAGTGATGAGATAAGTATACGCTTTCAAGCTACAAACTCTACTAAGTCTTTCAGTTATCCATAAACAAGCTTTTGTTTAAAATCAGTTACTCAAATAACTTTGACGAAAACATGTTAAATTACCCATCCCTGTCGCAAGAAGGAAATGTTGACATTGTACGTTTCCTTTAACTAAGAATATGTTACATTTGTACGTTTCATACTATCATGACATTTCTAAAGTGACGTGATATACTGACTATATACTAATATACCAAATGACAAACTGACTTTGTCATTTGGACGTGGAGAACATGGCTGATGGGGTGTTACCTAGGCCAGACACCTACCAAGCTTCAGACCACTGTTTGAGAGCAACAAATAAAAAATAGTATAATTTAGGGAGTCATTGTTGTGTTCCTGGCAGCTTTTTATGTACAAAATGTGAGTGTTGTGTTGCACCTGTCACTCTTTTTAATCTATGCTTCATTTTCATGAATTCATTTTCATTTTCGTGATGAAAATCGACAGTCGGACATCGAAAGCCAAGAAGGGCCATGCTTGTAATTATCTTCAAATGCTGCATGAGCGATGGGCTGGTAAACTCCAGCAAATAGTCTGTGCCAGGATGTTTCACTAGCCAGCAAATACACTTACACTGGAGCAGCTTCAACTGATCCCCATGAGGAAGGGTTATGGTTCGATGCCGTTTGACAGGCAGGTAGGAGGCTGAGTTATCTGTGAGTGTAGCTGTGCTTAAAGTAAACAGTCTGAACTCAGCAGAGTTTTCTCTGAGAGAGATGAAAGTTTAGTTTTAATCACCAACTCTGTGAGATATAAGTTTAAACCTCCAGACTGCCATGTTGCAGATTAAGAAAGAATTCAGGCTTCAATTATTATTATTATTATTAAGTTATTTCTCTACATCTTAACAGTGAGATCAGTAATTCAGAGTTAACAATGAACCTGGGTACCTGAACCCTAGTTGTCTCAGATTAGTTATTTGTGGTGTCAAAGTTTGGAGACCATAAATAGAGACATGTTGAGCTTTTCAAATGGTGATCAGTAAGTGTGTGCTGGTCAATCACCCCTTAAACCTGTCACAAAACTGCTAGAGAGATGACAGTTTGTAAGTGGCCAGAAATTTTTAATTAATAATTTAATTTGATACATGAATTAGCCTCACTGGGTTGGTTTAAAGATAAAAAAAAACAACATAGAAAACATACTGACTAAGCTTAAACGTTGTGAATTTTTGTCGCATAAAACTAGATAAAAACTATGAAGGCAAAAAGGACTAAAATGTGACTAAAACTAATACGCATTTCCGTCTCAAGACTAAGACTAAATCTAAAATAGCTGTCAAAATTAACACTGCCCCACACCTAGGTAATTCAAGCCAAAACATGATCTTTTCCCAATCATGACCAAGTGTTTTTTATACCTAAACCTTACCATTGTTAACCACAGCGTTGTTGAAACGTAAATATTAATGATGTGCACATGTAACAAATCCATTGTTTGCAGAAATGTACAATGCCAACATTTTTTTGGAAACAGGGAAGATAATTTGACACCATGTCATCAAAACCTTATTATTACATTATAAGCTTTTGATTGCAGGGCTTGTATGATTATAATGGACATATGAACAGATGTTGATATCATTTTGAGACATTTTCTTTGTATGAATATTCATCTAAAAGTACAAAAGAGGAAATTTAACATCAGAAATTAGTAGGATCTTTTTTTTTCTTAAACTAGAGGTCTGTCTTCCTTAATATTTTGCAGACTTTGGGGGCTTCCATTCTTTCCTGGTGTGGGGCTTTTGTAAAATATGTTTACCCATCCCAACTAATTGTTCCAGTACAGAACTTGACAACTTCAATTTTGTAATTTTGTAAAAAAAAAAAAAAAAAAAAAAAAAAAAGGCATAGTACATTGAAATCCCTGCTAATGCTGAAGTTCTGCGAAAACAACAGATTCACATGTCACCAAACGGATCCCCTGTTACCATGTAAATTCAGTGAACCCACATGAAAAATGTCAAAATGAACAATATAAATATAATGATAACAGAGATGGTCGTGAGAGTCAACAATGGTTCTAAGTGTGTCTCACTTAATGATTATAGGATGTGATGAATTAGGAGTCAAATTTCAGGTTACAGTGCATCAACATGATGAAATATTACTTGAACTACACTGGTGGTAAAAACCGAGAAATTAATCATGACTTGTCACATATCAGGTCAGCAGATTAATTACTGTGGTTGATCACCTGAATGATACTGTGTGCAATTTGGAGTGGGAAAAAAAAACACTACCCCCCTCCTCCCCTCTCTCACCCAAGGAGCGTTCATCAAGGCAGGGTTCATGCAGGGTAGGGGCTGGCCGTTGTGGGGTGACCCCTGTACTGCTGGTGGCCTGTTCTGGAAAGAGCAACAGGACCATGTGTAACCACCAAGAGCAAACACAACAGGTACGACTGAACAATGAAGTCCATAAACAATCACTGTCATCCAAGATCCAAAGCATACAACCAGTACACATCTAGTGTTCATCAAGCCCTGTTAAGTCAAAACCACGGCCACTCCTGCATGATGAACGATGTCAAGGCTTGATGATTGGCTGCCAGCATACTGTTGCTAGTAGTGCAGCACACTGTGCACCCTGTGAAACAGCAAAGTTTTCATCAGTGACTTTGAACACCACCCAAAACCAAACTGACTGGTACTGAGGAAATCTAACCCCCCTTATCGTTCTTTCTTGTTACATTACCTACTTCATGTATGGTGTCTTATTTACATGTGTTTGGCACCTCTGTATTTATCTGTTTTTACTAAAGGTGCTCACAGACTCGGGCGTACTGTAAGCGGAGCGAACTCCGTGAGGAATGTCCGCAGTCAATCGGGCTTCCATAGTCGAGCGCACTTCTGCGTTGTAGTTTCCTGTAAAAATGTCCGTGAAAAATCCCTGCGATGTGTTTTTGTGTCTTTTGTGTAACCATGTGCGAGAAAGAAACGTCCACGCAGTCGTAAAATCTGAGCTTTGCGAGCACAGGGCTTGCGGACTTTTAGTTCGGGCGGACCTCCGCGGAGTCTGCTCCACGTACGTTCCGCCCGAGTATGTTTGGGCCGTAACACTCACTCTTGGAATTTGAGTTGATAAAGCCGTCAAAGGAATGCTTTGCTGACTTTCACCCAGCTCTGTCATCACAGTGTGGGCAATGTGTGCAGTTGAACAGTTTTGCCCTTCCCCCGCTGCTGCAAGCACCTGGAGCTCCCCGCTCATCTGCCTTTGGAGGTCCACCAATCAGTTGCCTGCACACACTGCAATGACATAGAGCTGGTTGAAAGTCGTGCTTTTTTTCCTTTAACCACCCATATCCTTATTTTCCAAGCTACTGCAGCTGACATATTTCACGGAGATGCATCTTCAGTTGCAGGACCACCCCCTGACTCCCCACCACATCAGCACTGCTGAAGCAGAGGGGCTGTGGGGTACATCCATGGTTGTGCTAGCCAGCATCAGTCCCTTTCAATGGCTCTGGCTAGGACTAGGCTGGCAGCCAGTCACAGGGACGTGACGTCTGGCAGCCTGCCTCCATCATGCAGAAATGGCCATGGTTTCATCTAAAGTGGGTTGGGAGAACGGTAGATGCAACCAGCACACTCATTCAGCAGCAAACACCGCCAGGAGGCTTAGAAGCTCATTTGCAGGTACTGGAAAATACAACACTTTAGGAATCTGTATTGTTCAGTATTAACACAACAGATGGCGAAGGCATGAGCCGCCCTGCTCTGCTCTGACTGGTTTACGCTGACATTCTTACCCTTACCCCAACATATCTCACTCCTCTTATCTAAACCTTACCAATCCAACCAACACAGGCAACAACTACTTGCCAATATGAGGGAGAGTAGGGTGGGTCATGCCTTTGCCATCCTAGGAAAAAGAATTGGCATGCAGGACAGATGCGGCAAGGGTATTTCTGATTCAGAGTACAAACTAAAACAAACACAAACAAAATCTGACAGATGGGTAGACACAGAGCAACAATCTTATCATCCCATGGTACAGTTATACACTCAGTAAAATGTAATTGTTGGCTGACAGATCTGTGATAAAGAGCATTCTGCTATCTAATATTCTACTATTTTGAGACTGAAGAGAAACAGCCAACTGAGATGGACCCTGGTGTGAAGGCAACATTTGACCAAACCATCAAACAAAGACAAAGAGCATGCCTCTCAAATTCAATTTATACACACAGAAAAGGACAGAACAGAAATCAGAAGATACAACACACTAAGAGAATAAGGGGTTGTGTAAAGAGAAGTGATCTTCATGCAAAGAGTGTGGCTAGCTGCATCGCTGAGATGCAAACCAACTGTAACACCCGAGTGACCACAGTTATTTCTGACAATGCCTAAAGGCAGCAATGCAAAGAGATGCATTCTAATGTTAGGAGGACACCGCTCTGGGCCGGTGATATATCAGCTACCAGGGATACTAAAAATAGAAGTGCATTCTGTGACTGTGCCTGAGGTGTGCTCTCATGCATGCATTATCTACTGTATAATCCTCTCAGATGTAAGATAAATAAAAAGGTAGTGTGACAAAGGAACTTTATTGTTAAATAGAAAATGACAATATTTACTTATGTTAAATACACAATATAAAAGATGGACAGAAGGATATATGTGATACATTTACCATTGCAGGTAATTTTAACAGTGCAGGTAGTAGTAGTTTGGGTGGGTATATGTACATGTAGGGGTTAACTGACAGATGTGGATAACAGATAATCATGATGGATGAGCTAAACAATAAGTATCATTATTCCTGTTTCCATACGATTTTTCTCTTAACATCCTAAAAGCTCAAATACACCACCATGCTGAGGCAACTCCTCCAGGCAGCTGTGTGGTGCATTTATGTGCTGGTGGGTAGCTGGGCCATTCAAGATTTCACAATCAGCAGTTTGGCCGTGATGGATTCATGAGTTACGGTCTAAAAGAGACTCAAATATACGTGTGTAATGTAATTTGTAGTGAGGCTCAGCAAAATGAATATACCTGAAGCTGTGTCAACATTAAGTAGCGTTTTTGTGTGAAAATGACTCGCATCCAAGCAGCCTATTCATTCTGTTCAGTCCTCCGTTTACAGTGGAACATCTACGACATAAAAAAGGCTAAATCTCTTCTTCTGCATCCTTTTTTCAGGTGGTAAAAAACAAAACTGTGCATCACAGCCAGTGGGACAGACAGCTGGTTGAGCTAATTATCATTTTATATTCATTACCTTGTCTGACAAAATCAACATAAAACAGATGATTGACAACAGCTGTGCTGTGAGATCGCCTATATCAACATTTAATATGCATGATTACAGAAAAAGTTAAATGACAGAATATTATCTTTTTAACTTTGAGGCCACACAGAGCCTGCCTGTGACTGAGCAGCTACACACACAGCCAGTTAACATTACTCTGCTGAAGCATGGCCTGTTCCACCTGCGTTCAGTCCCCTCCTGCTCTCTGTGGTCACATATACTGTTTTAGTGCAGCTGAATTCAACACAGAATTGTTGTTATTTACATACTACTCTGTAAGTAATTTGTTATAAAATAATACAAAGTGGAGACCCTCTAGCACTGGGGTCATTCTAGCCATGATACAGCAACCTGCAACTTGGGGGGGGCACTATAACCTTTCCTACTTCCAAGTCCCCAACTTTCAGTCTTAGAACCCAGGCTTCATTTTGATCTCAATTACACACCTTTATTGTTTAATGACTGCATCTTGCATGGTTTCGAAGTTATTGTGTTGGCAAAGTCTAACCACAGACCAGTCAGACAAAATACTGGCAAAATACTCAAAACAGTTTCTGTGGCAGTTTCCGCTACAAATGGTGTCACCAGGACCCAACTTTTGCCAAGGTAACACACACACACACACACACACACACGCGCACACGCACACGCACACACACACACACACACAGTCTCATTAGGTGAAAACAATACCAGCTGTTGCAAACCAAAATACACTATTGCACAATTTCAGATTGTTACTTAATGATGTTGCCCTATCAAAATTTAAGAGATCAACAGAGTGACTGCAATTCATCATGGGAGAACATGAACCAAGTTTCATTACAATGCATCTAATAGTTATCAATACCTGCATTAAATGAGGCACATCAGTTATTGCTTTCTGGACCTTAAAGGTGTCTTTGTGGAAAACCCCGTTTTCTAATAAGTGTTGCATTTAGTAGATTTCTGTCATTTGTAACTGCTGTTGCATTAGGCCAATGTCATGGCTCTGTATCATAATCAGAACAGTCGACTGGGAATGTCACTGCCAAAACTGCTCCAGCCATTTTAATGCAATAGTCTGCCACTAAAGAAAACAAAACATTCTGCAATCAAGCATCCAGAACAATGGAAAACTGATGAGGTCAGTATCAGTCTCCTTCTCCCTGCATTTCAGTGTTTTAATATAGTTTTTTATTTTGCCAGCTGTTGTTTCTAAATGCTGTTGCAAACAGCAGTCAGCGTTTGTGAATGCTGCTCTAAACAGCTTCTTATACTGCAACTACAAAGCCAGTGTGCATCTGTTTACACAGATGGAACTTAAGTAAATATTTTTTTTTTATAAACTTGTTTTTCCACTTTATCTGATACTTAAGTTCAAACAGACATCTGTAGAACATGATATTAATTCATTACAGTACATCCTGCCAAAATGACTGCCACATTTCCTACTGATAACAGCAAATAATATAAGAAATAGATAGTGAAAAATCAAAATAAATGATAAAAAAAAGCACAGGCTGTCTGTTAAAAGTGGTTTGTCAAAATGGGAGAGGGGAATTACTTAAAATACAATTATATATTAAACTGATTTTTAAATGCTCCAAAAATAAGGGGGATCTACATTTGTGATTTCACATTATAGACATGTGACTATCCATGTGACACTTTTGCCACAGATTAGCATACTGACCACACACAGTCCAGCCATGTACTATGTTTCAACCTAGTTTTGTTTCCCCACAGCAGGAACGTGTCAGGCAGTGCCCTGATTTTATGCAGCTGTACAAACAGGTGAATACTGTTTCTTTTGCATCCAAGCACATCTAATTTCTCTAAAAGTTTGCCCACATTAACATTATATGATGAGGATGGTACGACCTCTGCCTCATTTTGAGTCAGAAAAAAACGTTGCATCTCCTTTTAATATTTGGTGACAGAGGGACTCACGACGCCTCTGCATCATTCACTACAATCAGTAGCAGACATCTCATAGGGTGTAAGGTTGTCAGGTATTATTCCTTACTTAATCACAATGCATAATTTTCAAATAAACTGAAGTTTCAGTTTCACTTTTCTCCTTCTGACTCTGTAGTCAGTCTCCCCTGCTCTTACTCGCCCACACATGGTACTTTGTGTTTCTCTCTCTCAGTCTTTCTGTCTCTGTATCTCTTCTCCTCAGTGCTGTTGTTAACACATTTATCAGAAAAGATGTATCACCAAAAAACAAAACAAAAAAACTTGATTGAATACACTTCATTGAAAATGCAATGCAGCATTTCACATTCCAATAGCCTGAGTCTGCATTAAAAATCATCCTCTTCCCTTGTTTTGTCTAGTAAAGGCAGTTTCTAGCAGTAGTTGCTGAATACATACATAGGTTTATTTAAAAAGTCAGCAACTTGTGTGCAGTTTTATTATGACAGTGCCCCCACCCCGTCCCGTCTCCTATGAGTCTGAGAGACTAACCCTGCGTTGCACCACTGTCCATCCTCACTATTACATAGCTTTAGTCTAAACCTAATCCCTGATTCCAACCTTCACCTGTTACACAAATCATGATAAATTCACTTCCTGGCATTTTGAGGACCATCAGGTCGGCAGTTAAATGAATGTCCCAAGCCTGAACATCTACAAGCCAAACAGATTATTCTAGACATAGCTACAAGAACACACACACATGCACACACACACACACACACACACACACACACACACACACACACACACACACACACACACACACACACACACACACAGTACATTGTGCGCTCACTTGTTCTCAGCCATCCTCTGAACAGAAGACGACACGAGGAGGCCAGAAGCAGTCTGTCAGCCGTAGGGCTGTATAGGCAGTTCCCAAACACAGATGCTGTTTCCATGGGGTGTTGCTACAGGGAGAACAAGGCAGCTACCACTGCTGTTTGGCTTACCATAGCGAAATTAATGGGCGAGAGGAGATGGTCTAAATATAGAAACTACAAGCACACCATAGCTGAATTCATGGTCTTCTTGCATCAGCTCAAGGAGTATGACTCATTTGTTTCAATCACTTAGGTCAGATGAAACCTTAGTAAATTTGGAATCTCTAAACACTATATATACTGAGATGAGTGAACTCAGGCCCATGCACTGTGATCGGCTGTGACATTCTAACGAGTACCAATATCCCCTGGTACAACACTGCAGCTGGATTAATGAGAGGAGCCCTCTGTCTGTTTACTTTTTATACCTGTAACCTAGCAACGACCGCCAACTAAGATACACATCAACACACAGTTACCACTTGATGAAGCTTTGCCAGTCTGAAGAGATGGAGCAATATTTATCTGCCACTTTATGTGAGTTTCAATTAACATTTCCTTCGAAAATAAACTTTCTCAATTACATGTAAGTATTAAAGGGACATTGTGTAACATTTTCAGTTGTTTATTGGCAAAAATTGATGTCTGCATTCATAAATATGTCATCACTAGTGTACTATTACCTCCACCAATAATCTGATTTATTCTCGTAAAAGGAGAATTTCGGATTTGTTTGTACATTGTGCGGGTAAGTCGTCTGTGGGGTTCCATTACGGTTCGCCATCTTGAGAATACACCCGCCAGCAAGGGACATACAGCACCGCCTTCAGCATTTTCGTTGAGAGCCAGGCCAGCACTGCGTGACTGAGGAGCTGAAGGAGAGGAGCAAGAGGCACTTCACTACTACCCTGGCAAATTTGAAACTAAGTCCCACTCTTTGAGCATAATGCAGGATCATGCATATGCAGCATCATGGCAGACGGAATCCTTGTCGCCAAGAAAGCGCAAAAGGGAATCAAAAAGGCAGCGTGACCGGCGAATTAAAAAAACGAAGGCCCACATCGGGGTAGCCTTTCCCAGGTAGAGGGAGCTGCTGAGGGAGAATGGTAATACAATCACAGGCCAGCACCGCTGTTGGCTGTTAGCCGCTGTTAGCGGCCAGTCGCTAACAGCCTAATCCCTCTCCTCGCATCACTGCGCCGCTGTTAGCCGTTAGCCGCTGGCCTGTGATTGTAATACCTTTCTCCTTCAGCAGCTCTCTCCACCTGGGAAAGGCAACCCCAATGCTGACCCTTGTTTTTCAAATGCACCGGTCACGCTGCCTTTTTGATTCCCTTTTGCACTTTCTTGGCGACGAGGATTCCGTCTCCCGTGATGCTGCATAATACATGATCCTGCATTATGCTGAAAGAGTGGGACTTTGTTATGCGGCAGTAGTGCCGCTGGCCACTAACAGCTGTTTCAATTTACATCCGCCCCAACAGTCCTACGTTGTAAACACAGGCAGCATGGTGAGGAGGGGGTTTGTCAACTCGCGTCGCGTGTGTCTGTGTAGGAGCCTGAATGAATACTCCATGTAGTATCGGATGACATGGTTTCATCAGTGTTATTATAGCTTTTTGGTACACAGCGGCTACAGTTGTTGCAATATGCATTTGAAACAGTGAGGCGCTAGAGTGCGCCATCTGTTTGAATGCAATATATGATTTCAACGTTAGATGGGAGAAATTCCTACACACTGTAGCTTTAAAGTTGTCTCCAAATGTTAAAGTAAACAAGAAGGTGTGATGTACTGGCAAAAACACCCTTACACTTACTACACTATACAGTGTGATGTTGACAATGGTGTAGTGATAGATAACACTCTGCCTTCAGCCTTTTCCCAGTCAGTCACTCTCTATATATACCAGTCCAGGGCCCGTATTCACAAAGACTCCTAAGACTAAAGTAGCTCTTAGTGACGTCATTCTCCCCTTGGTAAGATAAAAGTTATCCACAAAGCATCTTAGGCCTTAAGAGAGCTCCTAAGGTGAAAAACTGTTAAGAAGAGGGAGGAGGACTTTTAAGAAGCCTAAGAGTGTCTTAAACAGAGAAGATGGCGGAAAGACAGAGAGGAAGGAGAGATATTCTCTGTATATTGAACGACAGTGATTTAATAAGACGCTACCGGCTTGATCGAGCAGAGATAATGTTTGTGGTTGACCTCATCAGGGATGAGCTTACTTTTCTCACCCAGCATAGTAGCGCAATAACGCCCGCTTTGGATTGCAGCACGTACCAGCGTTTCTCACACTCATCCCTTGTGCGTAAAAGGAGAGGGAACGGCACATCTGAAGAGTGCCACTCGACAGAAATTAAAAAGCAGCACAACGTTTTCAATTTATGCTTTGGCGAAAAGTTTCAGTCATCTTCAAGGTAACGAAAGACCCCCTGCATATTTTTTACAGTCCCAGTCTATTTCTGTCACCTTTAATGAAACATAATCTGCACAGACCGTCGCTCAAAATCACACAAATATCCCACTGTATATGTTTTTAACTTATTAAGTGTATCAACATTGATTAATCAGCTCCAAGTCTGACTGTGAGCGACAGATTACCCTCACTCATTACAGTGGGCTAGAAAATAAAATAAATGAATCATTAAATACAAAGCAGCAAATGTCTGCTGTCAGTCAGCCTGGTGAAGGCAGTTTGGTAAATCGCTGGTCTCTCAGCTTCACAGGAGCTGCTGCTGACAAATGGCTGCTTTGGAGGACAGAGATGCTGAATGCAAGTTGGTGTCACTGTGGAGATGTGAGTTGCACTACCCAATCATATTGCACGACAAAATGTGACAATGTCTGTGACATAACACATTTCCCCAGGTGCACGACATGAAAGGAAAGTGTTGATCAACACATTAATCTGTTGAAATTAATTCATCTCTGTTGAGTAACACTCATTAAAAGTGTCAAGCACCCAACCATAAATCTGGTCACTCTCTAGCTGTGCTTATGTCTTACAGTATGACAAACACACACCAATAAAATTAATGAAGAATGATTTCTAAACTGCACTGGAATTCTTATTGTAATACTGAACAATCAAATAAAATTCATCAGTATCTTTCATCTTCTAAGATTGTCCAACAATACCACATAGTATTTCAGTCAAGCATGTACAATGTTAGGGACATGGTAATACAGTATTAAATGTCACTAGCTTGTATTAGGCCATAATACACTGATATGTCAAATCAATTTTAATTATGTAGCGCATTTTGTGTGAGAGGTTTAAACTCACTGTACTTACAATACAACTTACAATGAAAACAATAGACAAAGATTGTACATTACAAAAACATATATGATAAAAAACATTTAAGATACAAAGGTATTACAATGAAACAATAAGATAAGAAGATATAATTATAAAGGGAATAATGACGCTGATTCAAAAATAAAAGTTTTACGTGTAACCACACAATTTAAACCTAAAAGCCTGCATATAACAGAAAATTTTTAGTCTGCTTTTAAAAGAAGACACTGTTGCAAAACACCTCAGTTTTTGTGTTAGAAAATTCCAAAGAGTAGGACCATAATGACTGAAAGCACCATAAGCTGATTTAAAATGTATTCCAGGTATGATGAGGAGACCTTTACACAATGATCTAAGTTCAGTGTGTATGCAGTGAGCGTGTCAGTGACACAGGACGGAGCTAAACCATTCAGACTTAAAAACAAGAAAAAGCATTTTGAAATCAATTCTTTGTTCTACTGGGAGCCAGTGGAGGTAAGTTAAAATAGGAGTGATGTGTTCAAACCTATTGGTTCTAGTTAACACTCTGGCTGCAGCATTCTGATAAGCAGCCAACAGTGGAATTGCTATAATGAGGTGAAATTTTTTTTGCTAAGCAAGTAGATAAAGAAAGGCTTAGAGCATAAAATCATATCTACTGTACCATACAAGGCCTTTTGACCGCAAGCCTGAGAGAAGCCCAGTGACCTACAATATAACTGTGTGAGAGAAGCACTACAGCGCTCACCCATGCTCTGGTTACACAACCATATAAGATAAGCGCAGTGAGGAGCGCAAGTGGAGAATTGTTTGGTGTGTATGAAGCCTGAGGTGAGAAAACAATATTTTCTTTTCACTTGGGCTTAACTTTGTCAGTTTGCTGAGATTTAATGGAGTTGAGACAAAACATAACAACCGCCAGGGCTGGACAATAGAATTGGGAAAAACAAGGGAGAAGGAGTCTGCCTCAGATATGGAGATCATTTCTACAGGCTTTTAACTGCCCTGTTCCTAACCCAGAGCACCTTATGACGGGTAGTCGCTTTCATTATCTCTTTAGGGAGTTAGCATTGGTTGCTTATCCAGTTAGAGGCCAATAAAGGCTAACTACCAAGGCTACAACTCAAGACATAGAGGACGTATTAACTGGCACTTTCAATGTCTCACTGCTGCAGTCTGTAGTTCCCATGTGTTTCTATAAGATCACCATTGTCCCCAAGAAGACCAAAGCCCTCTGCCCAAATGACTACCACCTGGTAGCACTCACCCACACTATCATGAAGTGCTTTGAGCGATTTGTCAAATCCATCATCATCATCTCCTCTCTTCCTGACTCACTAGATCCACTACAATTTGCATATAGGGCAAACAGATCAATGGACAACACCATCACCCCAGCCCTCCACACTGCCCTCTCCCACCTTGACCAGAGGAACATAATGCAAGAATGTAGTCCATTGAGTAAAGTGCAAGAATCAATACCATTGTATCATCCAAGCTCGCTACTGAGGTCAAAGATCTGAGACTCAACACCACCCCCTGTGACTGGATCCTAAACTTCCTGACAGGCAGCTGCTGGAAAGCAAAACACAGCAACTTCAATTGGGTCCTGAGTATCTGCAGCGTTTATGAAGAGACAAACTATACTTACAATGTACATTTATTACCACTCACAACGTTAATTTTAATTTTTTCGATCAACACATCTCTTTGCTCTGAGTCAATCCACCATCACTCCTCTCACTTGACCATACACTTGCTATGCACACACTACATACTGAGCTATTCCCCAAAGGAGCTACGCTACTCTTACAACAATCAAGTATGTGGACATGTGGACTGCATTAAAACTCTGACTTGGCCTTGGCTAAGTGGTTGTATTGCTCGCATGAGAATCATCTACATCAACGCTCATTTGTATATATCATGTGGAGTGTGGGGTAGTGTAGGTGCTTCTGAGGGCCTAGTGACCATCTGGTTGGTTACATTGTGTAGCAACAGTTGACAACTTTTTTTTTTTTTCAGCTTTTGCGATTTGAAAATTGTGTTCTATTACGCGATCTCTGTTCAAATTTGATAAATCGTTATGCCTTAATCAACAGTCACAAAGACAACATCAAAAGTATCCTGACCACCTGCTTCAGTGCCTTGTATGGCAGATGTTCTGCTTTCAACAGTAAGGCTCTACAAAGGGCGAAACCTGCTCAGCACATCACCAGGACAGAGCTGCCATCCATGGAGAACCTCTACACCCAGTGGAAGAGAGCCATTAGGATTATCAGAGACCCCAACCACCCCGGCCACAAACTGTTCTGCCAGAGGGTCCCACACCACCAGGCTTAGGGACAGCTTCATCAGCTTCGTCATGCAATAGTATTAGAGCGAATGGGCATCTCTGTCATTTAGGGTCATATTTCTTGTTTTCTCTGTGCCTCTTTTTTGCCTCTTTCCTGGTCAAGAATTATGAAGGCTGCGTTGGCAATTATTAGTGAAAGTTCTGACAGCATTTTGGGTGCAGGAGGCTCATCTTACCATACAACATGGGGATTTATTTACAGTCAGAGCAAAATCATGAAATATGATGATGTGGATGACGTGACAATGTGGCAGAATCGGTTTTGCCTGTTTCACCTACATGCTCTGTAGTGTTCATTTCAATGACTATGCGGATCATATCTGGAGGATAATGTTAGTTGTTGCTAATAAAAAAACAACTTTGCTTATCCAGTGTGAAACACAGATGTGGGAGGGTAATTTCTAGATCACATGAGGTCCCCTAATAATACTAGTCCAAACGAATAGGGCTTTAGTGTATACACAAGTGACACCATCAATGCAGGAGTGCATCACACAGCATCATACTGCATCCCCCAAGCTACTTTTGCAGTTTGTTGTATATAACAGTAAGTCATGGGACTGAGATATGATGAGTCCCATGTGAATGTAGTGGAGCACGGCCTCTAGGACGGATTTATACTTTAACGATGAGTGACTAATGCTATAGGGAGAAAGAGAGAGAGAGACCAAGGGGGAGATGGAGGAGGAAGATATCTGACCACTGTATGAAGGCTTGTGAAACTAAGCAGAAGCAGGAAGAGTACAATAATGAGATTTATCAAAGTGATACAAAGGGCTGTTTTAAACTCTGAGAGATTCCATTCTAATGTCATAAAATGTCCAATTATGCCACAGACTTATCGTTTTAGTTCAGCCTAAAACTAATTACAAAGTGTAGTCTGGAATACAGGAAAAGGAAAGGAATGGTAAAAGGAGATTATGTATCAGCTAATCGGATCATAATTTCTTCCTTGCATATTCATTTCATGTAGCTGTAGCAAAAATATATTTTTGTTATACAGTGTAAATATATATATATTAGAGCCTGACCAGTTTATCCGGCAGCCGATCTATCGGTATAGATGCATGTTATCCAATATGCACCAACATGATTTTTTTTTTTTTTTTTTTTTTTTTTTACATAACATGCACTGCAGAAAACAAAGCTTTGAGGTATTTAACAATGGTGTAATTAGATAGTTCACTAGCGACTTGATATGTTGTCATCTGAGTGGAAGCTAATGTGTACGCTTATATCATGGATATATAAAGAGACCTGGATAAAGGGTTGGGGGGAGACTCTGTTTATTCTTATGAAAGTAGCTCAGTGGCACATGAAGCCAAAAGAGTTCTATTTCTGTGGTATGAAATCAGTGGGATGATTGGTGCTGCTTCCACACCATTTGCCCCACAGACCAAGCTCATTAGAGACTTCTGCCAGCCGAGTCAGCATTTCCAGTTAAGTGCTCCACTTACTTGAATGGGGATAAAATAACTGTTACTGAAAATGTTACTGAAATCAGTCAATCCCAGTGAAATGAGTTATTTTTGTGATGCTTTAAAAAAATGGATACACTGATTTCCCAATATAAGTCAATGGGAAAAAGTCATTTTAACCCAATGGCATCATGTGGCGGACTCTGGAGGTGTAATTCCACTGTTTGGCCACTAAAGAAATTGGCTTCAAAGCCAGGCACACTTCCTGGGGACCTTGCACACATTCACACCAAACTTGATGCGCCCTCCAACCAAACAATTTCCGTTGTTGCATTTTTAAAACTCTGTATTTCCACCATTGAAAGTTTCCCTTGGACATGTTATGCAGAAAAGGGTCACCATATTCTACACCCATTTAAAATACTGCTGCTGCTGTTTATCTGTTGACTCACAGGCAGCTAACCAAAGATTACTGTTTGTGACTGTTAATGTTATACATTAACAATGAAATATTGCTGTGCATAACTTGTTTTGATAAGCAAGAAATATCTGATAACTGATTGGAGTTTAATCCATTAAAATAATGCTTCAGAATAGGAACAAAGCTATAGCATTAATCTCATAACTAACCTAAAGGTTTAGCAGAGAGCAGCACTGGAAAGTAACCAAGTACATTTATTGAAGTACTGGTTTTTAGGACCATTTAGAGGTACTTTAACTTTATTTGAGTGTTTCCATTTTCTGATACTTCATACTTTTACTTTACAGTGTTTCAAAGGGAAAGGTACTTTTTACTGTACTACATTTATTTCACAGCTCTAGGTCACAGATACATTTCAGATGAATGTTATATATTAATAACAGTTAAAATGATGTGTTATCTCTACATTTGAAAAATGCCCAGCTTACTGTAGATAAAAATGCTGTCTATCACTTACAGATGGCTGAAAAGCAGCAGCTTATGGGCAGTAAGGTGAAGGACTACTTCTCTAAAGCTGGTGATGTAGTTGTTTGCAATGACTGCAAAGCAAAGATAAACCACTGATCCAGGAAACCCAGTCATTTGTTGATTTCTAGAATCAATTGACTGTGTATAATAATGTTAAATATTTTCTAATAAAGTTTTTTGTTTAAGACAGTAGCCTTCTGGGTACTTCTGCATGGTTATAGCATATCATGGTCATATGAGTACAACATCATAGTGCAACCACACATGCATAATATGCAATACATTAATGCAGAATGTATGCTTTTCTGGCAATGTGTTTAATGCTTTTTGTCATGTATTTTAATGCACTGCCAAAGGAAAACTCACATTAGTCACTCTTCACATTACTTACAAAATGTGATTTGCATTTAAAAAATTATTCACCATGTTTCATTTATGTCACATTGCTATTTTTGTACTTTGGTGACAACAATAACAACACCAACGCATAATGTATTTTCTTAACGCTGGTGAAGCCAGCACACCACAAACACGGCACACTCTCAACGTGTAGGTTTATAATATGCTGTAGCTGTGGGGCTGGCCAGGCTGAGCTGTGTGCAAAGCGTCACTGCTCATGTGTGTGTGTGGTGTTGTCATGTTCCATGGAGAAGATCCCCTCCTCTTTGATGTTCACTACAGACCAAACGAGTAGAATCAAGATGAGATGAAAATGAGGGTTGGCATGGCCGAGGGCAGATTCTGAGCCTCTGTGCAGATTTAGTGTGGAATCTCCTAGCGATTGTGTGCACTGACCTCTTTCTGTGGCTTTATATACCTACAGTTAGACTCTCTTCCCCCATTATCTGCTACAGCCCTAATTCCTACAGACAGTAGGAGGGAGAGCTGAGCTATGGGAAAAATAGAGAGCACCTGCCCTCTGTTTTTCTTGTTTTTACAGTCAAACATATACATTTCTGTTGTCATCAAGTGTTTTTTTTTTAGCTTCAGTGTGTCAGACTCTTTTTAGGTGAACAAGGGAGTCTGTACCACTGAATCAAAATCTAAGTTCATTAGGCACTGTGCGAGAGAGATTTTGTGTATACATGTAAATTCCATAAGTGCCTGTATATGATGAGAAAGGCCACAAAAGGAAATGTAATCACAGTGACTGCCTGATGCAGATAAACATCTTCAAAATCAGAGGTTGGAAGTAGAGGGGAAAAAGCACCTCTGCAAAGTAATTACCCAGTGACAGAAAAGATGAAGGGTGGGAGCAAAGTTGAGATCTGAATGAAATGAATGAACAGTCTGACAGTTTTAGTTGAATTGCAGTCAAAAAAATATGCACACACATTAGAGGTGATTATAAGGCACACGTGCAGCTGTAATCAGAAACCACAGTTAGACCATAAACTCCAAAAGGAGATGTGTCAGTACTATTTAATTTGTGTTAATTGTGTTAATTTTCACACATTTTGTGTAGATTTCAGCAAACACTCACATACAAAAAATAACTAAAAAAATCTAGGCAGCCAAGTTGCCTTTTCACTAATGATTCTGAACTGCCATTAGTTATTGGTTTAGCATGAGCTCACCAGCTAACAGTAACAGTGACCTAGCTAGGCTGGGTAATGCTAACATTAAGCCAAGGCCACTTGTGGTCCTCCTAAGTAGGAAATATTTAGTTAATAATCTAGTTTTTAGCTAGGTTGGCAGATATTTATAGGAACACTTTCCAAATTTTTTAGCCTAATCTCCATTTATTCGAATTAAGGATATAGTGTGACAAACAACAAGTTTTTTTCTTTTTACCCATAAACCAGTGATGTAACTGGTTCTCAGGAGAAATACAGGCTATTTCAGCTTAGATTTGTAGTCTCCCCCTCTAGGTATCCAGGGGTTGTGTTCTAGATGCTGCTCAAAAACAAATATTCCCTCTTGTCTCATTTGCATTGTAAACTAGCTGCGTGTCCAACAGCAAAACTGACATCATTTGATGTGAGTGCAGAAAATGTTATAGGCGAGTATAGTTTTTACAATGATGTCCCTGACTTGGATATTCAGGTTTTTATGTCAGACAGAGTCTACGAGTGAAGAAATGCAGCAGGGAGCAGACAAAGCAGTGGAGAGTGTCTGAGGCTTCAGATGTGTTAGCCGTGCAAGAGGATATGGCTGGTGAGGACCATCCAGAACCTGAGCTGCTGTGTGTGGACAGCAACTGGTGGTGCCTCTGCCCTCAGATTCCAACAGAAACCGATTATTCAGTGTATTTTGTTGATGCTGTCAATATGTATGTGAGTATGTACTATATACTGTAAAAACAAACAAACAAACAAACAAACAAAACAAAAAAAAATAATATATATATATATATGTACATATATGACTGAGAGCTGCTGCTCCACTATGAGCTGAGAAACAGCAGGGAAAAACAGCATGCAGAGTGAGCATTTCACATCTTACTCTGTGAATTAATGGTTTATTCTGACCACATCACAGTCGGTGATTGTTGGAATAGTGGACCAACAAACCAAAATGGTTTTAGTGAGTTCTATTTAGTTTCTGTTAAGTGTGAATTAAGTGAGTGAATGTATTAGCAATTGCCGGTTGTTGGGCTAACAATGGCTGGTTGGAAAATCACGGAGACCCTCTTTAGGATCTCGAAGATGAACTGGAAAAAACCCCAAGACACGCAGGGTTGAGAGAGCAGTAATTAAGTGAGTATTTTTGTCACCTGACACTACGTTTTAGCCAACAAAGAAATAGTTTTGGCTAGGGTGATGATACACAGCTTTCAGGCACTAAATAATACAGCATGTTTGTTGTTGCTGAAACTAGTATCATTCAGTTTAGTCACTTTTTTGGTGCTCAAGTCAAACAGTAAAGTAACTTATTTCAGGTGCCTTTACGTTTTATGGACAGAGCCATGTTTATAACGCCCACCTCCATGTACTGGGCAGGTCTGGGAAGTATTTGAGTGTTGAGCATCAGGAGCTTAGGCACAATGCATCATGGTGTATGTAGGCACTGCATTAAGTCTGTGCAAGAGGGAAAACTCAGCCTTCTCTCAATACAGCACACATTGAGGACTTAATTGCTTCAACACATTCTCACTCCGACATCATCACATATTAACGTTTGGTCCTGGACTTTCCATGTTGAGCTACAACGTGCAAGGTACCCTGGGTGTGTTGGTTGTTGACGCTTAGAGACATCATGTCAACTTCAGCCTGTTACATGCATTGTCTGATTTCAACACTTTTTTTTGTCTGTGTTTGACACCGGAAGTCAGTGCCCAAGCGCCAATATTCTACAACTTTGGAGTGAGACCATGCTCACATGAAACATAGCAAATTCCTTTAACATATTTCCCTTGGCAAAATTGGATTTGGCCTGTGTTAGACTCAGGTGGCGGTCACTATAGTCACTAGTTATTGTTAGTTGTCCACAGTCAACAATAGCAATTTACACATGCTTGAGAGAAGTAATGCACATGATAGCTACATTTCCCCTTGAGCATATGGAGGCAGCAGCATACTACTGGCATAATGCAACAAAGCAGAGCAAAAACCGTTTCCCATAGAATTTAGTTTCAGAACCTAAACAAGCTTTCCTGAAAGTTTTATAGGTGGAATTCAAAGAAAAAAAAAATCACCCAATATTCACTTTCTGATAAATCAAAATCATAATAAAAGTGACAACTCTGGAGACAGACCTACTGATCTAAAAGCACTGTCAAAGGCAAAATTCCAGCAAAACAGGAGACAGAGGAAACCTAGGAGGATTGTTGAACTTGCATTGAACTGTCACTACGATAAATGTAGAGTGACAGTACAGGGATGCAGAAATACTACAGTAGCTGTTAATATGCCCTCATTAAGCCCCAGTAAGCATCAATACAGCTTCAAGGGTTGCACACGGAAAAACAAAACGTTGCACTGCCTTTCAGAAACACTTACTAGTTTCCTCACTTGTATGTTTATAGAACATAGGATTCTATTCAATCAGGTAAACACACAATAATACAATTAGCACCCTATCATAAAACTCAGAAGCCACTGATGAAAAGATCTCTCCTACTGCTCAAAATAAGCAACTGTCAACAGAGCCATGTTCCTCTGAAGCAAAGAGAGTGGTCTGCAACCTACCTTGCATCCAAACATCAACGACAAAGTGTTGTTGGTGCAGGCAACTTTGCAGTGGCACAGCACTGGGGTGCACTCTGGGCTTTTGACTATAGGAGACATTCCTGTAAAAAGCACCAGCTGGATGGACTCTGCTGTCGCACAGAGCTTCAAGGCAGGAAGATGAAGAGCTACTCTACAGTCGGACCAAATAGGAAAGCCAGAGAGAAGGTTCACGCTTAAAGACAGCGAGGTTTTGCATACGGGCTTTAGCTTGCTCATACACACACATGCACACACACAAACACTCACACTCTGTCCCCACCATACACTCCCCTTTCCTCTCTCTCTCCCTCTCTCTCACTCTTTCTCTGCCAGTAATGCCCACTGTTTCTATCTCTACCTCTATCAGCCTAACCATCCTCCTCCTGTTATTCTCATTTCTAAAGAAGAATTAACTCATTAACATAACAATCTGCTATATTTCTCCTCCAAAATTGGTGCAAATTTGCATTTAGAAAAACAAAAACAAAAAATTCTAATTAATAATTAATTATATTGGTATACTGAATGTGTAGCTGCTATGTATATGTGGCAGCAGGTCAACTAAGAAGTCTCTCTCAGTTTTGATGTTGTAGGGAGCCCCCAGCTGGCCAATGTTTCGCCTGACAAGTTAAAACTACAAACATCTACTTTTAGTGTCAAGCTTTACATGAACACAAATATCTATATTAATAATTTGTTCATTTCAAAAATCTGTGTAGAAATGTAGCTGTGAAAAGTCAGAATTCATCACCTGCCAGAATGATGCATTCATGTGCGATTGTATAAATGTGAAAAATGGCTTACCAGGCAGAAGTGAAGCTGGTAAAAGGACATTGCTCTCAAGGAAACATTTCATTGGTTGGAACAGTTTATTACAATGACTTTTACTGGTTGTCCCTCAAGGTAACTTATTATGTAATATAAACTTCTTCATGGCTTGTCATCATAAATATGTGTCCCTGTTATGTCTAGAGACCCTTAAAGTATGAAAACAGATCATCATCTCTCCTTTTTCTTGCTTTATCTGAGCCAGTAGGATCCAAAGCTCCACATGACGTCCTTTGGGTTTTGTATTAATATAGCACCACCTCCAGCTATATGAACATCTCAGCCAATGGAATACCTAGTGAATCTACCTTGCAACGCAGACTCCGGTAACACAAGAATATCAAAGGTAAGACCAAAGCACACTGTTTGTTCTGCTGTTGGCTGAATGAACAGAAAAGCCTTCATGTATTCCCATCATCTGAGGATGTGAAGACTCAGTGGATTCACTTTACCTTTGACTGAAATATTCCCCAAAACAACTGGAAAACTCTCTCAACAAGGGTCAGTACACTACAGCAAAAACTGAAGCTCAGGATGGATTGATACCAGCTGTCCATGAACCAACTTCAAACTTGGGAGCTGGTGAGCCTGTTGAACTTAGTGTTAGCATTGTGTACGGCAAATGTGCACAAGCTACATGGCATGGCCACAAGCAGGAGCAATGCTGGAGTATGTTACACTGAGAAAAACTGTGTAAATGCTGAGCTTATTTTGAAACCAGTTAAATACAAACAGTATGGATGGATGTGGGTTTCATGTTGCCTCGTGTTGAACTTTACACTACAATGCAAGCTCAGCTGGCTTTGTTGTTACATGAAGGCCCATTCTGCTCCAGGATCTTCACTGGTATGTGTGTGTTGCTGCTGTACTGGATTTATGTAGATTTATTTAATAGGTGTGCTACCAAACTGTTAAGAGTTGTGGATGGCAACTGCAAGAAGTAATTTTTCCATTGATTCCCTCTGCGCTGGCCTGCTCCTGCTGGAAGCCCTTCTGCTACTTCCATTGCAAGTTGCTCGCTGGCCCAAAACTACAGGGCCTGACTGAACTTTGATTAAACAATCTGGATTTCCAGTGGGTCTACTGAAGAGCTGGAGGTAGTTATTGAGCGGAGCTCTCAAAAAGCAAATGGGAACATGTCTCAGAAGGATACAAACTTTAGCAACACTTGTGAATGAGACACGAAGATCCTAAAAGATACCAATGAGGATTCCAGACCCTCCCTAAACAAAAGACACGTCCTGACAGTGATGAAAGTGAACCAACAAGGAGGCAGGAATGACTGCAATCCAGTACTAAAAGGCTTAAAAGGTTTGAGAGTTTGTATGCTATGATGGAGGAATGGAGCAATCCCAGAGTGAACCCAGAATATAGTCAGATGCAACTTGATGATGTGATGTCTGAAAATATGGTCATAAATTCTCAATGCAAACTGTGGAGAATAAGGCAGCTGCTACTGAAAATGAGAACAAACAGCTAAGAGAAACCTTGCCGGACCCCCAGTGCCACTCCATGAGAAAAATATTGTGTTCTCTCAAATCTCAGAGGATACTAACACAGTCTGTGATTCTGCTGTGCAGCCATTTATGACTGAACAGTAAAAAATGACACTGGAAACAACTAAGCACATCACTTTACTTCACATTCACAGACTTGGAAAGGTTTATGAGTGTAGGCTAAGATCAACTGCGGCTCATTTTGATTACTTCAACAAAAAATAATTTGGTAAAAGCAAGGGCAGGGAACTTAGGAAGACATGCTTTAGAATGAACGATCAATTTTCTCCTGGGATAAATGCATGAAGGAAATTCTATTTTGAATTATGATGGAGCACCGGAGACTAAATGCATAAATGCATGTCTAGCCCTGGACTTATAATGGCTTTGTTACTTTCTGCACTATGTCAAAGCTAAGAAGGGACAGGCATGCCCTATTAACTTCTCTCGGTGCAGGAGAGCAGTGTGTGCAGGAGGGTCTGCAGCTGGAGCCTTGCCCATCCCAGGCGAAGTTCAAGGAGTTTGAGGACAAGCTGCAGGACAAGCAGTTCTTCCAGCTGGCTATATTTAAAATTTGCATTTTTTGGAGGTAAATTATTTATGAAATTTAAATTAAAAAAAAAAATAATTACTAGCTCATGGTTGGATGCCTTCCTGAACCAGTCGAGTTGCAGTTTACATCCATATCTCATTATGCAGCCATGGCAGTTAACAATGCTTCAAATATGGATGTTGCTGTTAAGATGCTATGAATTCTATAATATGAGTGCTTCACACACATGTCCCTCCCATTAGAACAGATCTATACAAACAGCATGGTTTGAGGGTGGACACCCATATAAGTGTCATCTATTCAGCGCTTGACCAAATGTCTCCCCTTCTGCTCCTGAGATATGGCATTAGTAATGGCCAGAAAAGTGTTTTTTGCAAAACATTATATAACGTCATCACTTTATCATTTTCTTCTCTTAGACATTTGTGTGAAATGTTTGGTATAATTAGTATATGAAGTCTTGAGCTTTGGCCAAAAGCAATGTCACAGTGACCTTGACCTTTGACCCTAAAATTAAGGTCAAATTCAATCAGTTCATCTTAGAGTCCAGGTGGATGTTGTTTCAAATTTAAAGCAGCTGTGCGGAACTTTTTACCATTAATAAAACTGTCCCTAGTTTGTATCACCCCCCCCTTGAAGATCCGCGTATTTATTTGAACCCAACAGCGACAAAAAAAGCCTTTCTCTATATGGCTATTTAGCGTAGCCTAGCTCGGGTCGGACACACAGCGGAAGTCAGCAAAGCAGAATACGGCACCCGAGGCAGAAGTGACTCTGCTCGCCCGCTGCAGCCCACAGCGGCCCACAGCGATTAAACCACAGAAGAAGAAGGAGCTGTGTTTACAGTGTTCTTCGAGTAAGCAGTACACAACGGGCATTGCTGAACACATAACACCTAACAGTTTTACCAGAGATGTATCTATGAGGACTTGATTGTACTTTTGATGTCATGGCGGAAAACGAAGGAGCATCGTCTAAAATAATCTGTGACTGTGACCATGAACACAAATATACAGCAGGCAGTTGTCCTCAGTTTTTAAGAAATTCAGAGCTACACCAGAACATTTATGGACAGGTCTTACTTTACTATTAACTTGTGTGTAACGTTAGCATGTTAGCATGTTTCCACTAATTACTTGGACTGACCTAACGTTAGTAGTGTTAGCTTAGCAAGCGAAGGCTCTAGGTAACAGCTTTGCTGTGTTAGGATTAGGGGTGACCCCGAATAGTCGATAATTCGATGATTCGATTCGGAGAAGTCTGATTCGACTGCCAGTCTCGCCATCGAATCGTCGCAAAATGTGGTTATGAAACAAGACAGTGCCATTCTGACTATATGGGGGTGCTCACTGCTGCTGAACATCTTGATTTGACATAGAATGTATTTGTTTTCTAGTAATTCATGATATATAGCCTATTTTGATACAAACATCAGCCTAATTTCTGTTAATAAAAAAATTGAAATGACGGTGCGTTTAATCAGTAGGCATAATCATTACTACGCATGAATAAATCACCCATTTGCTCGATCCAAAAATAGCTGAGGTGAGTGAGTGCGCTGCAGGACCATCAGAGCAGCATCGAGGCCTACAGTGATTTAAAGTTAAAGTTAAAGTCCACCTGATTGTCACACACCTGAGTGTGAAATTTGTTCTCCGCATTTGACCCATTCCCTGAGGGAGCGGTGCGCAGCAGCGGTGCCACGGTGATTTACGGTGGCGGAGCGCATAAACACACACTTTAGAGAAGGATTATTCGTTTACCTGAAGTGTCTTTAAACAAATTTCACCACTGATTGTTTTCTTGATAGACTCAGGTTATTTATTTGGCTTTTCTTTGTCCGACGTGGCAAAACAATTGAGAGCGGTGACGCACGGTCCGTGTGGATGAACTTGTATGAACCTGAGTTGATTAATGAAGTAACTAGTCGGGAAGAAGGAAAACTGTTTCTAAACCTTGTGATGATGTTTTTGGATGTTTATTGTGAATGAAATGGCAAGTTCTGACGAGTCAGAAACAACTCCTGTTAAAGACATGGATGAGGCTGCAGCGCTCTGTGCTCAGAGCATCACACCTTGATGAAGTGAAAGGAATAAAGATAAAGATAAAATGATAACCCTTTTACTTTTTTTACTATTATCTTATTATGCCAACTGAAGAATTAAATTTGTTTATTTGGGTGTTTTAGCTCTTTTCTCTGGAGCGGAAACTGACGCAAATTAGCTCATTAATTAATGAGGGAGAAACCAACATGAATCGACGATTAGTCGGCTAAAGGAAAAATCTGTCAAATCAGATTCGACTATGAAAATTCTTAGTCGGGGACACCCCTAGTTAGGATTATGTTATGTCTTCACTGTGTATCTTCACATTAAAGAATACTCCGACGATTTGGGAGTTTGCCCTTTCTCTATCATTTTCATATTGAGACAACATGATCGATATATTTTTGTGTCTGTACGTCCAGTGGCTGGGTCTCAGCGGTTAGCATTGCGCTTATAGGGGGTCAGTACGCCCTGCGCTGTGATCCGCCGAGGGACACACCGGCGAGCAGGCACAGACGTAACTTGTAAACAAAACTCAGCTGTTTGTTTAGCCTAGCGATATCTCCGGATTTTAGTAGCTGCAATGGACGACTTTGAACGCAATTTTGAAGAGTTTATTGTAGTGGACACAGATCCAGAGCCATACCTGTTTGAGCCGGAGCATACAGATGAGGAACTCCATGTGTTGGATGCTGAGCAGAGATGAGAATCCTCTGCTCCCATTTTGCTGCACAGAAGGGGATTCGGTGCTACCATCGTTGGGGAGATATATCAGCAGGAGGAAAAGCGCCACAGAGATTGCATCACAAGGAATGAAAACTTTGCAGCAATCACTAATGCTGGCGTGATTGAAACTTTTTTTCATGTTCCTAAGATGAACTGGAAAAAACGCGGACAGCTTTCAGTCGGGTGAATAATATCGTCCGTGTCGTCTCTGTCGGCTTTTACAGAGTGACCTAGTGTACGTGTCCCAGAGCCAGCTGCAGCTGTTGCTCACCGGTGTATCCCTCCGTGCAAGATGTACTGACCCTCTACAAGTGCCATGCTAACCGCTGTCTCAATATGAAAATGATAGAGAAAGGGCATAACTCCCAAATCATCGGAGTATTGTTTTCGCATAATAATGCGGACTCAGCAGATGACTTGTTAACTGTTTCTTCCTCCTTACACCGAACTTACACGGCTGCTTCTCATTGTTTCCAGTAGCACAACAATGGTTACTACATTACCCAGAATAACTTGAGGCTCACACTACTACGGTAGCCTTAGTGGCTGAAAATACACAACAGATTAGATTAGATCAGAACAGAAACACGACAGGATAATTTACTGAGTAATTTTGCTGTTTCCACTATTTACTTGGACTGACCTGACGTTAGTTAATCCTCTCGCTCTCCAAAACAAATGCATGCGGTAATTGCTGGCTTTACGACACCAGAATGTGGGTGTCATACCGCTTAGACCAAAGGGGCGCTATAATCAACGAAAACGACAAGTTCTGCACAGCTGCTTTAAAGAAATTCCCATAAGGCTTTCTTAAGATATCATGTTCACAAGAATGAGACTGACGGTCACAGTGACGTTGGCCTTTGATCACTGACTATCGCTGGTACAGATATTCTAAAGCCATATGTGTACTGTGCAGGCATTTATAGTTGAGGTAAGATAGTGTTAAGTTAGTGTTTGTGTTTTCAGCTGAGCTGGATCAGAGGATTTGTGGTTTCAACAGATTAGTGATGCTGTCTTACCCTCATTGTCCTTTGTGAAGTTTGCTAGAAGTCATGTTATATAGTCCCAGTGCATATTATGTGGAGTAAGCACTACCTCAGACTCCGTTCAAACGTTAACACACCAGTCATCATTTTGTTTTAATGAAAACTGGACTCCAGGTTCAATTTACTCCAGGTGTTCTGTTGTTCATGTGGATTTTAAAAAGGTAACAAATGAATATCTGGAAAAGTAACTGATAAATATTTGAAGAAACTGCAGTGATAAATTTGGTGTAGTAGAATGACCCAAAGCAGTCAACCTAGGGGGTTACACTGATGTGGTCGCTAAGGAAACATATTTTGATTTCATTTTGCTTGAAAAATAAGAGTATGACAGCTGACTGTTTTCTAGTCCTCCAGGAAAAACTGTCCATCTCCAATACTGACGGTTTTTCTTGTGCTTTCAATAGGATAACTCTTGTTCTTGTTTGACAGGTAAAGCCTGCCCTAAGGTGAAATCCTAAAACTGCCCCTGGCTCTGCTGACAGGGTGATTGTCTGCAATCTGCCATCCCTCCAAGACCTGCACGACAGGCAGGAAAGATTGTGGCCTATGCTCCTACGCTGGGCAAGAAACTTTTTGAATCAATCCCCTTTGGCAAGAGGCTGTGTGTTACTGTGCTACATTAACACGCATCTTCACTATCTCCCTACATGCACATATTCTTTGTACCTCACTCTTCATACTGTTAACATTTGCAGATCCTCTGGTCAATATTTTGTACATTCCTGCACAAAACTCAAGTCTCTTTTTCATATGTTCTACTGTAAATTTTACATTATGTTATTTGTATTTGAAATATGTAATTTGATTTCTTCTGAGTACTTTGTAATGGTAAAAAAAAATCAAATGTAATTTGAAGCATGATGCATTAGAGGGGAGTAATTTTGTATTTTCAAAATACTCATGTCATTTCAAATCCAGTCACTCCCTCCTGGATTGCAGCTACCTCTTCCCTGCCCCTAACACCACCTGAATTTCCACATACATTCATTCACCTGTTCCCATGTCCTCTGATTAGCACAATGGTGTTTATACTGGTTCAATTCCACTTATTCTCCACCAGACTGTCTAGTTCACATGCAACATAGCTTTTCAGCATTGCATGTTATGACTGCCTTAACCCAGGTACCAGCTAATGATTCTTCGCCTGCCCCCCTGCATGGTGAAGTTTGCCTTTGCTGATTGATTTCCTGGTTTCAGCTCTGCTTGCTACTGGATTAAAGTATATACAAACTTCTGGTCTTACCTGACTGTCTGTGTGTCGTGCTTTTGGGTTTTAGCCTGTTCTGTGCCATACGCATTACACATATCACAAGTTCCCACTTGTGACAGCATTTTTGATTTACAGTCACCATCCCAAATGCAACAGCGTTCCATTATTTTTTACAGAAATATAAAACTGAACACTTGAGAAATTATTGAACTACATCTTGGTAGTGGATTGCTGTAGAGTCGCTGATTGAGTAGACATTTGATTTCCCTGTTCCACATGCCATGCAATATGGATGAAATTCTCTTGTAATGTAAAAGCCTACTGTGTATCATGCTAGCACAATACATAAAAATGACATGTGATCCTGCTATAGCTGTGTCAGGCCTCTGTTTGTATTTCACAGTGTCTCTGACATGACTGTTCATTAGTCGTCAGGCTGCAGGAGAGCTGCAGAGGATGAGATCATTCAAAGGCTGGCAAGTCATTGAGCACTTGTGTGAGGACTAACACAGCTGCAGTAGCTGCAGTATCTGGTTCTTTCCAAACACCTTGGCAGTGACTGTGAGAACCCCTGATTCACCAGTATAATTCTACACTACCCAGTACAGTGTTATTTAAACTGAACCACTAGATGGAACTGTAACGCTGAGGATATTACACTGTTTAAGAGTGGAGCCGAGAGATCTACTAACTTATAATTTAATTACACGTTAACAAACAGTGACTGAGATCAATGTGGTATAATTAATCAGGGAGCCTATGGGAAACAAATCCACAGCACATCATAAAGAACAACAAAATCTGTGAGACAAATGTGCACACATGCTCATGTGAAATGCAAGCCACACACTCCAATGTGCGAAATCTGGCGTTCAAGTACCTCCTTATTGGAGGCATTGTCTTTTACTCACTGTCATTGACATGTGTAACTGGGCCAAACAGTATGACTGCAGGCAATGAGAGTTCCCCAATTTCTTGGGTGACGTTACAAGACGCTGAAACCCACAGGAGTCAGCAACTGGGTGCTTCTCTAGAGAACATCTCCCCTCACAGGGACAAAACCAGAGCAAATTTCATTCTCCATCCTCAAGGCTGTCAGTTCAAATTAAAGCTTCAGTGTCTGTACTTTCATGTCTGTCCGCCCTGGAAAAGGGATCCCTCCTCTGTTGCTCTTCCTGAGGTTTCCTTAATTTTTTCCCTGTTAAAACATTTTGGGGGACAAATCAAGAGTCTAAGGGCAGAGGGTGTTGTAAATTTGTGATTTGTGATATTGGGCTGTATCAATAAAATTGACTTGACTTTCCTCAGTACAGAATGACTGATGACTGTGACTCTGTGGGTTTTTGCTGAAGGTAAGCATTTTAATTAGCAGGTCTTCACATGTTTGCTGCTGAGGTAGTGTGCAGCTTATCAAAGTTATATCTCAAGCAATGTGAAAATACACCTCTGTGTCCTGAGAACTAAAGAACAAGGCTAAATGCTTCCAATGCATGACTGGACTCGTATTCATTCCTAATTCAATAATGTTCCAGCAAGAACATAACACAAAAGTTATAGAAAGTCAAAGTCAGAATTAAGTGTCTTCATCCCAAATCCATATGCATGTCTATTTTGATTTATTGCTATTTCAAACACCAAGTACTAGTGTAATTTTAATCATATTTTGCATTTTTACACTGAAATTAATTAATTAAATTTCCAGATGAAACCTCCACTAGCACAGAGCCTGTGACTCAGTGAAAGATAGCATGTGGAATCCAAACTGTACACTGAACCCACTCTGGAGCTGATGGATGATGTTTACACATAGCACTTCCCCCACACTAGGTTAATGATCCAATTACAAATATGTCTGTTCAAGAGCAATATAAACATGGTCTAACAAGTGGCTGTGATAACACATCAACCGAACGCTACCATGTTCTTTCACACTTGCTGATTTTAATGAAATGCATGCTGTCCTGTATGCCTACACGTTCCACAGAATCAAGGTACCACATCATGCCAAAATGTAGCACAAATCCCGGATGTTAATTTACATTATTGCAGTATTAAAAAGCAGTTAAGGGTTTATAACTTTGTTGTTCCAGTGATATGCATAAAAACAATAACAACAGGCATACAAGTAGTATTGCTTTAGCAAGGATCCACCTACAACCACTTAACATGGCACAAATCCCACTGGAAAAACAGTGATAGGTTGCTATAAAACACCTCCAATGGGTGCCTAAAAAAGTTGCTGGAACGCAACACATTTTGTTGTTTGTTGGTCTGAAACAGTGGTCTGCTGACATGCCAACCACCACCCCCTCTACCTCCAGATGACAAACTCAGCTCATACGGTCACTTTAAAAACATTGACATGATATGTATGAAGTATGTAAATGTAATGTATTTGTGGTTTGCAGAAATGTACAATGCCAACATTTTCTTATTGCAACGGGGCTGCTCCTGCAGGTGAGAACAACTTGGTAAAAGCCATTGTTATCCAAAATGCTATGCTATATTTGAAGTGACATTGACTGTAGACTAAGTTACTCTCTTTGGCTGTTCAGAGTTGGCTGAATTCTTGTAAAGTGCTGTAGAGTGTGTTAGTTGGTTGCAGAGTTCACATTAGTTAACATATAGCGGCTTTTGGCCAATATCACGTGTAGCTGTCTGACAGATGAAAATATCAACGGCGAAGATGCCAAATAGCTTAAATAAACAGATTAATCAACAGCTTATTAAAAAGCCAAATATTTTGCAACCTACAAGATATGTATATAGCCAGATATAATCATCTATAATTATCTGGATATAATCAGATTTTAGGATTTTTATTACTGACAGATCTATTTATCCACCAAAGCCCTATTGTCCGTCCCTGGCTCTTCAGAGCATACGACACATTTAGGCAGTCATGGTCTCCCAGGCCACACTGCCTGCGTGAGAAATGCTAGTGCTTCACGGAACCTGTTTTTTGGGGTTATTTGGTGCCGATGTTAACGGGTTAGAGCAGCCAGACTGCATGAGCAGCACCACTAAGGCATGGGTTGGCCTCTACTCAGCTGCAGAACATCTAAAAAATAGGAGTCTGGCCTATTTTTTTCTACGTGTCCCACGCTGTTTCAGTAAAAATAGACAGTGAAAATGGTCCTTTGATAATCATATTGACATTATACCACCTTTCACTACAGTTTCAATGTGTACAGCTGTCACAGACATACAAATATACATAAATAGACATAATAGTTGTTCTATATGGTGGGAATTCTGGAGTATTAATGGACATATTGGCTGTCAAAAAAAAGGAAGCATAAACCCTGGTTGTCAATGCTGGAGATTGGAGACTAGTGCTGTGCTCTGCTAACACTAGTCTTGGGTGAAGAGGAACATCGTGTTCACAAAATACTTCCCTTCCATCCTGCAATGCTTATTATTAAGCCATTAAATCCAAAATAAGCACAAACTCTCCCTCTTGAGTGTGATTCCTCATTATGCCACCTTGGTGAAAGACAAAAACAGCTAAAATGCTGGGGTATTGGTTCCTTTCTCCTTCCCTTCAGTTCAGTTCAGAGAACTGCCTTACCTTTCTCTGTTCCCCACATTTCTACCTCTTAAATTCCCCTACATCCAGTCCAGAGAACCAGGGGGGCTTTCCCCTCTGAACAATACCTGCATTCTGACAAGACAAAGGACGAGCCAGGGAGGGAGAGAGGGAGGGAAGACAGAGAGAGACAGTATGAATGGGCTGGAGGCCACTTTATTGGCTCTCACAAAGCGAGGCAGTGGAACAATAATAAGTGGAGTCAACATGCTTTTCCAGTCATTATCACAAACAGTTTTTCCGAGCATAAAGTAGACAGCTCCAGCTGGCTTGTAAAAAGACAGAACTATTCTGATTTGTTGAGATAAAAACACGTCTGCAGCCAATGTTTGTTAGATAACTAATTTGATTACTACGTGGTCTCTTAATAAAAAAGGGCAGATGCAGTAAAGGGTAGTTTAGCACTCCTAACGCCCAGTAGATGACCAAATGTGAGGTGCTAAAACAACAAAAACTGCAGCTGCTGTCCAACTACAAAATCACTAAAGCCATAAAACAAGGAGACTACATGCAAGATAAAACACACACCTTTCCCCCAACACAGTACATCCAAATCCTCATCTGAGTAACAGCTCATGAGACAATGGCTGCCACAAGCTTCAGTGGAGGATTTGTGATCACAAATGTGTTGTTTTGTGGTGGCTGGATATTTTATGCACTGAGTACAATCTGCTCAAAGAACAAAACAACAGAATGCTGCTTGCCAACATTGTACACTGACAAGGGAATGCCTCGCTGGGATATAATTGCTGTATATTAAGTGTTTCATGATGTTTTGCAACATGTATGATAACTTAATTCCTCATTCAGGAATACACAAGCAAGGACACACATGGAAGAATGACTTACAATATCAGACAACAACAAAATGTCCTATCCAGAAGGGCTCATCAGAAAATTAACCAGGTCCTATATTAATATAAAGTGTAATTCTTTGTATTGCAACTTAACTCATCTCCTCCATCTTTTTTATCTGACATCCATATGCACATGAGAGAAACTACAGTGACTGGAATACAGCCAAAATAAGATCTAAACTGTGATATACCAATATTTTCCTTTATACCTGAGATGCATACCTACCATGCAGGTCTTAATATTGTTTCAGTTAGGTTCAGTTTTGTTACATTTATTTCTAATGAAACATATAGAAAACATCAATCTCATGTAATAACAGATCTGTTTTATAAGAGATTTAGCTTTTGCTCCTTTCCCTTTGCAATGTCTGAGCAGGCAGACAAACACTACCAACTGTAAAGTGCTGTAGCTTCAGTGTTAGAAGTCTCTCTCTTCATCAAAGTAGTTTCATATGACAACTTCTGAAACTTGAACCATTACCTAGATCAGGGGTCAGCAGCCTTTACTGTCAAAAGAGTCATTTTTGCAACACATTCTCACTCCCAACACGTCAAATACCATCACGTCAAAATACAATGCATCAGTTTTGGATGTTCAGGGACGGTGTGTCAATTTATGCTTGTAATATGCATGGTCTCTTTGCAAAATAAACTTTTCGTTTTCACACGAAATGTACAGTTTCTGCTCATTCAGTGCATACAGTCTTTTTCAAAATCAAGTTAGTTTAATAGGTAAAAAAAAACTGTCTATAGGTTTACTTCCCGATGTTTAGACAGGGAAATAACATGGTATGGTTTAGGAAGAAGAAAAACATGGTAAGATTTAGAAAAAAAATCAAGATTTGGCTTAAAATAAGCACACTTGTTATTCACTTAACATAATGTCACGTGATGTACATTACTAGCAGCTAAACATACTAGCACACTACATCGTCATTAAAAAACAAAACAAAGAAAAAAACACTCAACTGACTTTTGGTTTCACACTGGACACAAATGGCAGGGTCGCAGGTGAAAAGATTTTCTGACCCATCCACCTCCCATCTGCCTTATCCTCTGACTGTGGTCTTTAATGTCAAAATTAATGAATTGAAATTTTACTGAAACATACAGCCTATAGGCTATACTCTTATTCATTTAACAAAAAGTAAAATCACCTTGAGATCTTTGCTGAGTAATAAGCTGTAAAGACGGGCCGAAGACGACTGTCCGACACCATTTTAAAAAGAGTCTGATGGCTGCAGAAGGACGCATTTGCTCACACCTCTAAATGAGCAAACAGGTGGGAGATAGGGATAACATACCTGTCCTACTATAACAATCGGGGTGCACAACTGCACATCTTTTTTGATGTAGTTCTCAAATATGGTTTATGAATTAACGTTACTTTCAGCTCCACCATCATTGACGTGTTTTGTGAAAGACTCGTCGGAAATCAGTGTGAAGCTGTCAGTTACAATACGCGCACACTTTGAATTGTGCTCTACATAGTAATTATGAACTACATGTACTGAGTTGAATTCTGTGGAGACAGACCATTAATTTAGCAAAATAAAATGACAAAAAACGCCAAAAATGAAACCAACTGTGATGGACTCAGCCGATGGGCGATTGCCGATGTATTCGTCCAATCGCCCAAGCATAATGTAAACATCACATTAGGCCTACAACAATAATAAATGGAAATTAAACTGTTAAAAAAACTATTACTGATTTCAAGATAATGTTTGGTCAAAGCCATAGGGAAACACTGGAGAGGGGCTAAAGAGCCAGATGCGGCTCTTAAAGCATACAGTGTATATAGAACATCTAGATCTGCATCTCAACATTGTTTTCATTACTGTTTATTTATTAATTATTTCTTCAAATAACTGATTTATCTTTTGCTTAAAAATATCCAAAATAGTAAGTTCTATCTTAAGTTACAAGAGCTTAATGCATGTAATGTAAAATATACAATCAATCCATAACTCTTAAGTATCTGATTCACTGTAGTAAAGTATTGAGGAAAGTAAACAAATAATCTGTTGTAATGAGCTGTAGACTTCACTGGGTAGTTTTACTCCATAAAGGGCTTCAGCAGTTAACAGATTATGCAAATTTATTTTCTGTCGGTCAACTAAGCATCATCCCTCAATATAACACTGACTGCTTTGTGTGTGTTCAGTGGATGAAAATCCCCTGCTTTACTGAACTGAACTGTGTCACAAATAAAGCAGACAGTAGCACACAAAAGGGTCTACAGTGGCTCACCCCTGAGATTTACATATATGAATGATTCAGAGGCTGGGGTCTATGAGCCTGTGGAGTTGAACCTCACTGTGTAAAGACGTCAGTAAGACTGAGAGCAGGAAACTACAGCAGAGAGAGGGGCTGGTGAGGTTTAGAAGAAAAACAGACTTTGCTGCAGTTTTCTGCAACAGAGTTCAAGCTCCTTTCCACCCCAGACCGCAGGGTGAGTTGGCACACACAGTGTACACATGCCTATGCACACACGCACACCCACAAACAACTCGAGTTTCTCCCCCTCACCCACGTATCATTTGTAATTACTAAACTGTTAACAGCCTTAAAGTCTTTCCTTACCTCCACGCTCTTTTCCTTCTCCTCCTGCATGCCTGTGCATGAAGAGGTCTGTTTGATTGTGTGTGTGTCTGTGTGTGTGTGTGGAGATTCAACCTGCTATCTCCCTAGCTGGGAAGTGCTCTCTTCAAACTACTGCCTGCTCTCTGGCAGCACTCAGACTGGTTACTCATTGTGCCGGTCTGTGTGTGTGTGTGAATGTGTGTGAGCGTTGTCAGTGTTGTGGGACAGCAATGAATTGCTTCCCCATCGCTGCATCGGTAACTGCGGCAAACAAGTTCCCTCCCACACCCCGCCCCGCTGTAGGGAGATCAGCCAAGAGGGAACCACAGGGTGGACAGACTCTGCTGCAGCACGGAGACTACACAATGTGACACACACACACCACAGAACACAAAAAAAGTTTGACTACAAACAGAAAGACAAGTATGTGAACATTCAAATCGGTGACTGTGAGCACAAGTTTGGATGGTTTTGTTATTCTGTGGGAGAAAAGCTTGCAAAGATTCTGTTTTTAATGAAAGCACAGGAGTGACAGCTTGTAAATTGGCCAAGGTACATCTTGTACAAAGTGTAAGCGGCTGCATTGTCTGCTTAATGGTATCAGTCTGATGTAAAAAAGTACAAACTAATGCTGCATTCACACCGTGTCAGCAGCCAGATGACAGCAAACTGGATCTTCATTATGATAGTAGAATGGAAAACTCTACCAAAACTTGTAAATACCATCTGCTCTGCTTTTAGGTGAAACTTGCCAGCAAAAGTTGTATCGTATTCACTATTCCCTGTTTGCGCAGTGAAGACAAAAATAGAAAAGTGAACTGTATGAACATTAAAATAATTTTGGAAAAGCAGAAAGGTAAAGAAAAACAGTCAGCACACACAGCACTGGTGTTACAAAGCAACATCATTGTCCAGCAGCAAAAAAATGCTAATGCTAGAGGCTTGCAACCACAACACCAAAATGGAACAGAGCATTTTCGGGAATTCTTTCAGCCTGAGAAGAGTAACTAAATATCAACTACATTCAAACAGCAAGTGACCACTCCAGCCCAACTGAGGCCAGAAAGATTATTTGTTCTTTTCAGCTTCATAGCACATTGTCTAAGCAGAGAAACCATACACTGCAGCGAACACTGATTTGGTTTGTTGCTGAAGATATTTCACACTGGATGAAAGCTGCCAAAGCTTCACAACTTAAGAAAAGCATTTTGTGTGAAACTCGTTTACATTGGGTGTGCATATACACACACATGCACCTCTCAAATTGATGTTTCATGAGGTGAACACAGTACAATGAATGTGAAGTATACAGAAAATAATACAATATAGACTACGGTGACTCTTAGGTAATGTAGAAGGTGCCATCAGTAATATTTCCTAAAATGTATCTATTTTCACAAATTAATCACAATTATAGCAATGTCCTAATCTTTAGCAATATCTGCAAGTAACCTCCAACAACAGGAAAAGAATAAGAACATGAACGAAACACTGTGACGATACAGACATTTCACACGTCAAATGTATATGATGTGGACCTGCCATTGCTCATTTAACCCACGTTAGACCTGGTCATGTGAGTCACCTGTCACTCTGCAGTGTAGTTCCCTTACTGATAAACCAGTAGGGCTGTTTCGAATACCAAGTTTGGGGCATCCAACCTTTGTTGAAAAATATTTGCGACTAATCAAAGCTTACAGGGGTGGGGGTTGGGCCAGTAAGAGACAAAGGACAGTTGTTGAAACATCAGTTTTCAGTTGTCGCATACAAAATAACGTGACAATTAGCCTCTTTCTTAGCTTGCAGGTTGCAACAACATTAGCCATAACAGCCAGAAAAAAGAAGTTTGTAAAACAGCTCAGCTGTTACTTGTAGTTTCAGGGTGATTTTCTAAGCTCAACATATGTGGGTTATCTCTGAATGTTTTGAAACTATTCCAGAAGGGATTTGAATTGTTGGAGTCACAAAACTAGGCCAATCACTAAGTTTAAATGTCCGTGTGTGAGAATAATTCATAATTAAAGCTGATGCATGCTGAATTATGCTGGATTACCATTTGTTAATTTTTGGGTTATTTGGCATTTTTGGAGTAGTGGTATAGAAAACAAAGCCTTCAAATACTGATTTTGACACTGATTACCATGGTAACAATCGAAGCTTCAGAGCATTCAGGTCAGCCCTATAAACCAAAAAGTTGTAGACTGACTTTGGTCAAAGTGTCTCTCTTTCTCTTCTCAAACTACAATAGACGCATTTGATTCTTTTATTCTTGTGGGACAATTTTGTGGCCTGTCCTACAAAACTTTTACCCTCTGTAGCACTAGTGCTATGTGGAAAAAAAGTGAACATACAGCCCTGTACAATCATTTACATAATGTGTTAAGAAATTACTTTTTACTATGAGAACTGACAAAAAAGCATCATACCTACAATGTTTTATTGTGGCACCATAATGTGTGATGAAAGAATTTGGGTGCATCTGAATTATGTGCTGGAACACGTAAAAGAAAAAGTTAAACATACCAGTGTGGCGCCCCCTACTGAGTAATTTTAAAATTATTTTACAGAACTTTTTTTTTTTTTTTTTTTTTTTCTCAATGTTCAACATTGTTATGAGCCAAGAGAGGAGCTGTGGTATTGTATGAGGAAGTCTGGAGTGGCAGAGAAGTATGTTAGAGTTGCGCAGGACATGTATGAGAGCTGTCAGACAGTGAGGTGTGCTGTAGGTGTGACAGAGGAGTTAAAGGTGGAAGTGGGACTGCAACAAGGATCAGAGGATCAGCTCTGAGCCCCTTCTTGTTTGTTATGGTGATGGACAAGTTGACAGATGAGGTTAGACGGGAATCTCCATGGACTATGACGTTTGCAGATGACATTGTGATCTGTAGTAAGAGCAGGGAGCAGGTGGAGGAAAATCTAGAGAGGTGGAGGTATGCCCTGGAAAGGAGAGGAATGAAGGTTAGTTGTAGCAAGACAGAATACATGTGTGTACATGAGAAGGACCCAAGTGGAACGGCGATGTTACAGGGAGTAGAAATAAAGAAGGTGGAGAATTTTAACTACTTAGGGTCAACAGCCCAGAGCAATGGAGAGTGTGGAAAAGAGGTGAAGAAACGTGTGCAAGCAGGTTGGAACGGGTGGAGAAAAATGTCAGGTGTGATGTGTGATAGAAAAGATCAAGCAAGATTAAAAGGAAAGGTGTACAAGATGGGGGTGCGACCAGAGATGTGGTTTAGAGACAGTGGCACTGAAGGAGGCAGAGCTAGAGGTAGTAGAGATAAATATGTTGAGGTTCTCTTTGGGAGTGACGAGGATGGATAGGATCAGGAATAAGTCCATCAGAGAGACCGCTCATGTTAGATGTTTTGGAGATAAAGTCAGAGGGGCCAGACTGAGATGGTTTGGACATGTTAAGAGGAGGGGTAGTGAATATATCGGTAGAAGGATGCTGAGGTTGGAACTGCCAGGCAAGAGGCCTAGAGGAAGACCAAGGAGGAGATTTATGGATGTAGTGAAAGAGGACATGTAATCAGTTGGTGTGAGAGAAGAGGATGCAGAGAACAGGGTTAGATGGAGGCAGAAGATTCGCTGTGGTGACCCCTAAAGGGAGCAGCCAAAAGAAGAAGAAGCAGTTCAACATTGTTATGAAGATCCTGTGAGTTTTGTAATTATGGGACGAACAGTTTCTGATAGTTTCATTTTCGTACTAATGTGTACTTGTTCTACAAGTTTCGTGATAATTGGCCCAACAGATGTAGCATTAAGTTTATTCATGTTCTAAGCCGAGCCCTTTTAAAGTTTACGGGTCAACATTTGCAAAACACAATGAGATATCAACAAGCTTTTGATAACCTTGGATAAGCTTGGTCCCTTTATGATCTTTTTATTTATTTTATTTTTTTTCCCCAATTCAAAATGGCAGAATGTCTACTTTGGTGGACTTCAATGGTTCTTGAGGCATATTTGTAGAGTGTAAATAGGCAGATGTCTGTAACAATTTACAAGTAAATCAGACTCACACCTAAGAGTTTTGACTTTTTAGTGTTCAAAATTTTGACCTTTAATTATTGCGCACCCATCAGGCTGATTGGGGTCATATTTCTTGGGCAGCATTGGCAAACAAGGTGTGCAAACAAGATGTACCATCTTACAAGAATTTGCACAAACATATATTAATAACATAATAATACAGCACAAAGACAGTAGGTGGGCTCCTAAAAACAGGAAGAAAAAAAAAACAAAAAACAAATACAAAGACAGCAGAGTGCAATGAATGATAAGAGCTGCCAAACTTGTAAGGATGTGCCTGGTTTTCAGTCACAACAATAAAATCTTAAAATGGATAAAAATTCCCATAAAAACGCAGGCACACCTACAACAATAAAAAGACATAAATATGGCATCAGGAATATTGTCATTAGTAACTTAGTGTATGGCAACTCAGATTCAGATTCAGCTCATCATCTATAATGACAGCTGTGATAAAGGGGTCTCTGGACTTCAAGCTAGTGTAAAAACTTAAAAAAAAACCTTCCTGCTAGCTATGATACCACATGAGCAATCTTACAATGCACAGAGGCCTCTTTGTGTACTCACAATTCATCTTGCATCAATCATGATGATATGTGGTCTGTATGATGGTATGAGCATCTCTTTTAAATTTGTTTTCATATGATAAACAATGATCCTCTCAGCCAGACTGTGTTTAAAAAACAGAGCGAGTTTATATATTTACCCCAAACTAGACTTCAAAGAGTGTCTGCCCTGAGCTACAGTACGGATTTTTACTTTACTTCAAACAATGCTTTCACCTCTGGGAATGTCTGCAACACACTTTTAAAGTAGTTCAACACAGTTCAACAGAAAAGAAGCTTTAACAATCTGAGTTTATGTGCTGTGACTGAAACAAACTCATTATTTACCTCAATGCATACCCTGCGTACCATGTTATCACTTGATATTAATTGCATTTATACTACTCATTTGTAAAAATGATTACATTTATGACCAGTGTTTGCATCCTCTGTCATTCTTCAGTTTATGTCTGACTTTTTCTATAGTTATTTAAAAGCGCAACCTTTCCTTAACTGAGTGGTTTTGTTTCCTTAACTTAGCTCCACCTTACCATGATTACAATAAGTCCATGAACTTAGCAAAATGCTTTAAACTGCCTGTACAAAACCATTAACTATGAAACTACTGCACTGAAATGCTGCAGTCTTTATTTCCTTAACATGAATCCTGAATCCTTAAGATGAAATGAAAAAGACTCATGATGCTATACTTGTGTCATACAGTATTTATGAGACAGATTAAAGCACACCTGCCTGCCATTTACGTGCATATATATTATGGTAAGGACTACTTCTTCCAAAAGATTGCTGTGATGTAAGGTATGGTGCTGATTATTGCTACGTACACATTACTTGACAAGTTTACTTGCAACACTGTGTTGATTGTGAGCCCTGCAGCCTGGCCACAGAAAAGCTGGAATCCAAACACCACTGATCCCTCCAACTGTGCAGCAATCCCTCAGCACTTAACATTTCTCAAAAGTAAATATGAGGCCCTTTGGTCTCTCTGTCAAGTGCTATGATACTGTTTGAAGTGTACCAAAAAACATTTCTACTATCATCACTATAACAGGCAGGTTTCACAAACTGACAAACATTTAGCAGCTTATCTGTGGAAAGAACTAGGAATGCCTCTGAAATCTCATGCTCAGTTCCACTTCTATGAGCAGTAGCCTGAATCTATATTAGTATAAACTAACAAATGCATTGTAAAACTTGTTTCATAGATTACATTTACCTTGAAGCATAGTATGGTCAGACTGCTGAGGTCAAGTCGCATGTAGTTAAATTGAGAGAGTGCAAGTAACTAATGTCAAATTGCAGTCGACAGTAGGGATAAACTGCTGTTTTTTTTTCTGCATAGACTGTGATACTCATTATTACTTAGTCATCGAGGAGATAGATAACTGACATTTGGAACCGAAAAAATGACAATCTTACTGTCAAAATTTTGAAGAACACAAACTGTGTTTAAAAGAGAAGTTTTCCACATTATCTTTAAAACGAGAGCCAATGCTCTTCCATCTTCTTAGCATGTCTTGCAGCCTGCCTTCTGTGGTGTTGGTATGTTTTATCCGCTCTGCAATTACACCTCCAAATTGCTAGTTGGTGGTGGGTTTTCTATGCTGCTGAGTTGAGTTTCTGTGAACTGCAGTAAAGTTTAATTGATTCAACTAACACACATAAAAGACACATAAAACGTGGCTTAATGGCGACAACATAAAACAAAAGTACAAAATATTCCGCTAAATTAAAGTCCTATGGTTCACAGACAAAACAAATCTCTTTTGTGAGACCTTTTTTTCCCAAAAATACAACATGCTAATGTTATTAGCATAAGCCTATGATATTTTACATTGCATAAATAAGCAGACTTTTCCTGCAAATGACAAACGAAATGCTGACGCATGAATGGGTCCATCGGGGGCTGAATATACATCGGCGAGTCTACGTTACATACGTCTGGTGTATAAAATGTCTGTGCTGTCAGTTAGCAACTTTGTTTGTAGGTTATAGACTATGATAAACTCGTCACATCTTGTGCCTGTCAACAACAGAACTTTACTACCTGTTTTTGCAACTTTATTATATCCCATTATTGCAATGTTTAACAACTTAAGTAATATCTGCTTTCTTACATTCGATACACAGCTCCGCTTGCTGTTTACACCAGCTCCAGTCTGTCTCTGTCTGTGACACAGCGGCCTACAGAGCTCATAGGTTATTACTTGTGCAACAAACTGGACACTGCAGATAAAGAGAGGCAGCAGAGCACTTTCAATTCATTTATTTTGTCAGCTGTTGGATAAAAAAATGCTGATCATCAAATAACTACGGATTATCACGTCTGATAATCGTCCAGGCTCATGATCAGTTGATCCTTACGCTAGAGCACCATTTCCCTAAAATATACATTATAAAATATAGATGTTTTAATGTAGAACAAATGCTACAGTGTTTGCTTTACAAGTGTATCAGATGTCAGTGTGTCTGAATGAAGCTCTTTAATTCCCTATCAACTTGTAATGCATTATGCAGCATGCCTTACAGGGCCTTTTACCCGCAGGTCAGATATCACAGTAGGGCTCAACAAAAATAAGGACAGTCCAATTTCCAGGGGCAGGTAAAATAGTCTGGCTTGTTAATCTAGCAAGCCACTTGCTTGTATCAGCAAGTTTATAAAATAATAGTAATTAATGTTGAACCCTACACGGTGCACAAAAGGAGGGAAAACACAAAACAAAAATTATTAACATCTGTATCCTGAACAGCATTACTGATTTATGCGGGTATGAGCAGAAATCACTCCAAAACAGAGCCAATGGATCAATCAATTATTGATCACAGAGAATACTCATGGAGGGACAGTTTAGAAAGTGAAGAGGGAGGCAGGGAGTAGGAATGGGAACATTGCTGAGTCTAGCCCCTCTGCTGTGGAGGGAGGAAGACAACAAAGGCAAAGGAATGGAGAACTTGGTAACTGTGCTGAGTCATCAGCCATCATTGCAGCATTAAACCAAATTAGGTGTAAGGTCTACACTCATACACATACTTGTATTTGTCAGGTCTTGTTGGGCTGCCAGGGACGTAATGATTGTGCAGATGTGTGTCTGCACAACAAAACCAAATTGCCAACCAAACCAGATGAAGCTAATCCATCTAACACATCAGCTGTGGTTCCCTTTAAACCACATGCTAATGTCACCACTGCCTCTCTACAGGTTCATTTATCTAAGATGTCAATACCTTCCACCTCATTTCAATCATAAAGAAAGGCACGATCTTCTTTATTAACTATGTGTCATACTCTGTTTAAAAGCGATACAGTTTAGGTCCTAATTTTAGTACAAGAAGTAAAGGCATTTGATTAATTTTATAATTATTCCCATCTTTGCCAATATATAGGAGAGTCCCAGAGGTGTCCTAAACTGCCAGGAGCTGCTAGCAGCTGGCATCCAGACAAAAACAATCTGTATGAGAACAGATGATTTGGGAGGTGTGTGAACAATGAGCCTATTAAACAAAATTGTTTTGACAAAAACTGAACAATTGCCATGCTCTCTGCTACAGTTTTTACAGTGATAAACCAAGCTTGGCTCTTAAAGCGCTTCGGCTACTGTGTCCTCAGGGAGGGCAGACCAAAACTGTTATTAAACACAGTCACATTCCCCAAGATGTCACAGGCTTAATTGTGGTAAAGGATCTCTGCAAAGCCATGGCTGACGATCGCTTTTCCAAGGCCAAATGATGGATTTACCAACACTGTATGACATAACAAAAATTACTTCTCCCATCTGTAAGTTAGCAGTAGGCAAAGCTGAAAGGAAAGCAGTGGAAGACAAGATTTATGGTTGTCTATAAAAACATATTTACAGTGTAACATCAGTGCATTGTGTGTAAGATGAGGTTATATTGTAAGTATTATAAAACAATGTGTTGGATGAACTGACTTGGATAACGAATGCAAATGACACACATTTTTATTTATCAATACACTTATAGCTCTTGCTGTTTACTTACAACCTACGTTGAAAATGGCAAATTGGAAATTAGTATGACATTTAAGCTATGAAATAATTCTGGCATATATTTTGCTCCAATACCTCGGCCATTTCCTTGTACATATACATTAAGAGCTACAGTGCTATTTTTGGAAAACGGACTCAGCTGTGGGGAAAAATTACAATATGCCATTTTAATTTCTACTTTGAAACTCTGGGTGTCAAAACTCCTCAATATCACACTTCTCCTTCAGGAGTTGTTTCTCCTGTTGAAAGTCAGTGTAGGAAGTTTCAAGTCCTATTCTGATGTAGGAGTATTTTAGTCCTAGGTTACCTTCCAGCTTCAACTTCAGGAGAGATTTCAGGAGTGATGCTAAGACGCTTGAGAAATACTCCCACAATACACACATTGGTGTACATATATGATTCTGTAACAATATTTACACAGCCAGGAAAGGTGGCATGTTTTCAAATTATCATCACCGTAACAATGTATATTCATGTTGTCATGTCAGTTTGAGCATGGCGTCAAATTACATTCTATTTTCAGGAGCTTTGTTTAGCTGACATTAGCTGTTTAAGAGATTATTGTAAACGCATCATGCTGATGCAACATTTCCTTATAAGGTTATTTATACTTAACATAATAGCCCACAGGTGTGAATGTGAGCGTTAATGGTTGTCTCTATGTGTCAGCCTCGTGAAAGTCTGGCAACCTGTCCAGGCTGTACCCCGCCTCTCGCTCACTGGGACAAGCTCCAGCCCCTCCATTACCCTGTACCAGGATAAGCGTTTACAGAAAATGAATGAATAAATAAATATATTACAACATATATTACAGGGGTGGCACAGGCACAGCTGCACAGTGGCCAGCATTGTCACCTCATAGCAAGAGGGTCCCAGGTTTGAACTCACTGTACGACTGGGGCCCCTCTGTGTAGAGTTTGCATGCTCTCAGCGTGGGTTTTCTCCTGGTTTTCCAGCTTCATCCCAGTCTAAAGACATTCAAGTCAGGTTAATCAGTGACTCTAAATTGCCTGTAGGAGCGAATGTGAGCGTCAACTGTTGTCACTATGTATCAGCCCTGTGATAGTCTGGAGACCTGTCTGAGGTGTACCCTGCCTTTCAGCCAATGTCAGCTGGGATAATCAATCAATCATTTATTTGTCACATGGAAATAGACAAGGTACAACTCCAGTGAAATGTGATCCAATCAGCTCCTTTGCCTTGTGCACTGTAATTTTGTAATTTTTTGCATCTTCTTAACATTGTTGGCTGCTGCTTTAAAACTGTCCATGTTTCCAGATGGTTCTGGTAATCCATGGTTTCTGGTTGTGGAATGATTTAACTGTTCACAAGCCCGACCTCAATAAGACAGCCATATGGCCGCTTATCCCGAACGTGGGCAACGTTGCGCTGCAGCTGCCTCTGAATGGTGTATGGCAGTGGTCCACAGCAGGAACAGGATAGCACCTCACATTCTGTCACACCAGCCCTTATTCACTGTAAAGCACATGCCTCCTCTCCTCTTGCCAGAGTCCTCTGCTCTGTAGGTTCAGCGGATATCTTGCTTCAGTAGTACTGTCCAGGATTTTAGATTTTAGAAGTTTTTGTGACCCAAAGGATATTAGACTTCCTAAAAACATCCACTTTATTTCCAATGCCTGTGTAATGGCTCGTAGGATGCTACTTCAGCTGGTGCTCATTCTTCTTCATCTTTTCCTTGATGTTTACTGATGTTTGCATTTGAAAACTTCAATCTGGCTGGGTAGCAGCTAGCAGCTAACCGAGAGGAAAGTTTACAAACTGCTGACTTAATTTTCACATCCCGATGAGTGACCTGCAGCCACACACCACCACCACCACCCAAAGCCAACCACAAAAGGCACCACCAGGACTTGCAAAATAGATAAGAGATCATAAATTTAGCACAAATTTAGCGGAGCTAACAGAGAAGAGGCTGGAAACGTCTGCACCTACATCACTGGTTGAATGAATGAATATATTACATGTTAGTCTGTGCTTGTTCATTCCCTCCAAGTGTCATTAAGCTTTGAGAATCAAAGCCAGAACTGGTGTGGTCTAGATTTTGACACATTTCCTCATCGTAACATCCACATATGTTTTGAGTCAGAATCTAAAATCAGTTTAGTCTATTTATTCTGTTTTTATAAACCAGTTCCCGCTTGATCAGTACACAGTGGCAGAGGATAAAAATCAGATTAATTGCAATGGTGTCTTGAGGGCTGGATAAGCAGCAATATGAGTCATGCTAGTGCTGATATGAAACACACCACAAATGCAAATAAAGATCACGTGCTGCACACCAGTATATACCCTGATACTGTGCACCCCTACCATGGAATAGTATAATGCACTAGCTGTTGTTAGGCTGGCAGCTAATTCTGTTGAGCTTTTGCAGTAGTGAGTGATCAAAGCTTACGCTAAGCCCACTTCGCAGGTTGCATTGACTCCTGTATCAGCCAAGGTCGAAGGTGGAGCTGACTACAGGGCACATATTTGTGCAGATGGGTTTAAAGTAGCTTGAATCAAAATCACATCAGCATTGTTAAAAAGCAAGGCAGTTTGGAGAGGACAAAAAAAGATGGTTTTCATACAAGCTCTGCTGTTAGGCGACTGTACTCACACAGTCTACAGACTTATATAACAAAAGAGCTGGTAAACACACATGCAGGAAAATAAATAAGTAGGTAAAGTACCACCTGTGCTACAGACCCATAAGTTTTCCTCCACTCAGGCTTCACGTGTAATCACATGCACATCCTCCCCACACCACTTCCCCCTTCATACACAGGAAGTCCCTTACCTGCATGTCTGATCTCAGACCACAGTAGCATGCAAAAAACATGGCAGTGTTGTAGTAACATGAATGGAGTCGGGGGATAGCTGCTAAAATGTTCCTCAAGGATTAGAAAAAAAGCAAATAAAGAAGCAGATGAGATGAAGCTGGTAGCATCCCTGAGTGTGAGAAATACTCCTCTGATTGTACCACACTGAGGTGGCAAGATCACTTCTTCTGTGGGGAAATTTAAAGCACCAATAAAAAACAGCTTTCACTTGATGCAAAGCTCCATCGCAGCTCACAGGCAAGCAGGCGGGACCGAACTGTCAAGAGGGGGGAGTGAAAATGTGTGCCTCGCACAAAGAAGAAGAAAGCAAACGGAGAAAAGTCTGCTGGCGGAGTGTGATCAACATGTGCAAGAAACGCTGGGAATTAAAGGAAGATCAGAGGAAAAATAGGACAGATGGTAGTGTGTGTCCACTAAGATGTGAGAATGTGATGTGAATAATGTTTGGCATACTGTATGAGTGGTGTGTGTGTGTGTGTAGATGAAATATCTTTTTTCTCACCTTATACACTTACTGTCTCTCTCTCTCTCTCTCTCTCTCTCTCACACACTCACACACACACACACACACACACACACACACACACACACACACACACACACACACACACACACACACACACACAGCATTACATAACAAGCAATACTCCACTGTTACTACCACAGTGCTCTGAAGAAAAACACTAGCAAAAGAGCAAAACCTCACTATTTCACCAATGCAGGTTTCAACAGAAAGAGAGTGAAACCTAAAACTTAAAACTCTGAAAGATATTAAACAACGTTAAAAAAAGAGAAGAAAGAAATTATCATTGAGAAGTTCTGTCTACTGTACATATTGTTGCCCTTTTGGAAAAATACACACAAGCATTATGGGCTACAACTTTATGTACCACTGAGCAAACACACTCTAATAGGAACTACTGTTAATGACTCATCTCTGTCCTGTGATTAACCTCTTCTACTCCATCCCAGACACATTTTGTCTGTTTTTCAGGAGAGTTTGAGGATATTTAGGCTGAGATAGCAGGTCAACAGTATATGCCACATACAAGTGGTCAGGGGTGGATTGGCCATTGGGAGTACTGGGATTTTTCCCGGTGGGCCGATCAATAATGGGCCGATGGCTGCCTGCTTTGTTTTGGGTTGACATTTGGGAGAGACATGTACCGGCCCACAGAGCTCATCTGCAGCCTGCAGACACAGCATAGGCCCAGTGGCTTGTCTGTCAAAAGAATACCTGACCCAATGTGGCCCTATGATAGGCTACAGAGGCCCAGGACTCCCACCCATGCAAGTTCTAGACCCCCCCCCCCTCTCGTCCAATCACCTTTAATGATGAGCAGTTATGATGAGAGAGAGAGAGAAACAGCACAGCAGAACACGAAAAACAAAGCGAGTTACAAAATGGAGAAAAAAACGGAAAGGCGGTGCAGAAAAACTGAGGGAAAAGAAACAAAAAAGCTCTCGCGACTGATGTTGTTTGCTGCGGGGGGCGGCCTAGCTGGAGCTAGCTGGAGCTAGCAGCAGCGATTCTGCTGCTGCTTGAGCTGTGTCTGCGGGTCCCTCTCAGCAGCAGGTGGTGTCGGAGTCGGACAGTGAAAGTGGAAGTGAGGCTCCCGCTGCCATGGAGGTGGTACAGGAGCAGAAAGAGATTGGTGGTGGTGGTGATAGCAGGTGTGTGCCAGCATGGTGTGGATAAACTCTCATTCATATATATTTTTAGCCTTGGACCAAGACGTCCATTGCATGAACATCTTGAAAACGGCCCCCCCCTTTTCCGGTTGCACCTACGGGTCTAAAGAGATTTACGTCTCCATAAACGCTCAACTCAAACATGTAATGTACTCACCTCCAAGGCTAATAAATGTTCAGAACAGTTGCTTAACTGTCTATGAACTTTACTTGACATAATAAATGGCAAACTCTGCATAGTGTGGTGTGTTACAACTAAATCTAGTTATCTAAAGTATTGGAAAACAATAACCATATTCATATCCTGATTAATTGGCTAGTTGATTTTATTAATAACCACTTAACCACTATTTTATGCTTTCATCAATGGATGCCACACATAATCGCAGATCTACAAGCTTACAACTCACATGTTGCAATGTGATGTGGTTTGAGCATGTAGATCTGCTATTTTGACAATTTTTGATTATTTCTACCTATAATGACATCCCCCAAATCAGGTCACCAGAGTTAAAATGTTTAAAGTGTCAACATGCACCTTTCTTTGTGCCCACAGTCCAATTTGTTCATGAAGGACACTGTTCTAACAACATAACAAATATATATGCCTTACATATTTTTTTCAGTCAGTGTTTATGGTTTATTGTCCTTTCAACAGTTTCACATTATACAGTTAAAACTAATAAAACACTGATTACATTAGTAGTGTTATTAAGGGCTTGTGTGTTTATATGTACTTCAACAGGGGGCGAGTTGGCACAGTATCTGCATGCGGATTGTAGTGGTGGGCCAGTCTGGACCAAAAAGTCCAGGGCCGAATTTTTGTCCCAGTCCAGTCCTGGAAGTGGTATATATCATCTCAAAGCAGAGAAGCTTTAATTTGACATGCAGCTCAGCACTATGTCAAGTTTTTCTAGTTATGAATACATAACCAACACTTTTGGTTTGGCACCTATTTCAACTTTGAAGGTTTAGAGTGTATGGGGGCTTAGACCATAATGGTGGAAGTATATGAGGGGCATTCCCATGCTCATTTATCTTTTTTAAGTTGCTGCAGCATTTTTTGGGTTGACAACAGTCAAGTTCTGGTCAAGTCCTGCTGTATCACTCCGTGATCTCAGAGCAGATTTTAACAATGCTAATGACTGTTTCTGTCTTAAAATGTGAGGCTGTGAATCCAGCAGAGAAATGCAAAACAAAAGAGGCTCTCAATAAAAGACTGACAAAAACAGCAGGAATGACAGGACTGACGGAAAAGGAATTGAGTTTACAGAGAAGGTGAATTCTCTGTTGCCTTTGCTTCACAGTATCTACAGTGTTTACATTACATTTCTGTTATTGTTATTTTTAGCTGTATAAGTATTATCAGCAGGGTTTCCCACAGATTGATAAATTGGAGGCACCCTATCTCCCCTAACATAAAAAAAAGCTCCACTAATGTCTGAAGAAATTATTATATTTCTATAAAATGTAATAATGAGTAGGTTTGGGCAAACTAACAGTATATTACATGTGACAGCAGAATGTGATCATCAGTAGAGGTTTGGAAATACTGTTTCTACATTACATTATCTTGCACTGTACCTTAGTAAAGATAATGTAAGAGTACAATATGAGTAAAATGTGTCAATATATGTGCTCCTGATAAAGGAAAATTCTCATTTGGGTAGCTGTGTTAAATCTCTTACGTGTGATCAAAAATAATCTGAAGCAATCTTTAGAGATTCTTCTGTAAATCGTTTTCTAATGAATAATAAAATATAGCAACTTCTGTTCAACACATTTCAATTTCAGACTTAAAATAGCTTCTGATTAGGTCCCACCCACTTCTGGCTTAAACTCTGCCTATTTTGAGTACTGAGGATTTAGTTGGTTAAACAGACACAGACACAGATACAGATAATGGTGTACTTGCTCTACCCTTGAAAATAGTTTACCAAAGTTGCCAGCAGGCAAAACACTACCTCAGTCCCCAACAAGAGCGTTGAGTCAGTTGGACACTTGCACTACTGTCTTTTCAAAATAAATGAAAAGAAATTATCCATAGACATGTTTTTTTTTTAACCAATCTTGCACTGACCCAAGACTCCTATACCAGGATATGAATACAGTTGTGTACCGTTATACGGTGCAGCTCAATTGAAACTCATGACCACTGTTATATCTGCGATTAAGCCACAGTGAACAGTCTGACAGAGCAATGAAGGTACTGTATATCTAGATGTCAAATGATTTCAGTGTTATATAGCAGCTGCAGCACCTGGCTCAGCTTGTCTTAATGCCACATTAACTTTACAGTTAGTTCACACCTGAGGTCACCTGAGGTAGCTTTAGGCAACAAAGTGGATTTATTACATATATACTTGATGTATATCAAACAACACTGTGCAATATATGAATAAAGAAACAAGAATAAACTGATAAAAGTCAATAGGAAGAGCTTTTTTGGCAGCAGGTGATGGGACAGACCTTAACTTTAAGCTCTGCATATGATCTTACGCTTTCACATATTGCTTAACATGAACAAGCTCCTTACAAAGAAGAGGAACCATTCTCAGGCATAATGACACGAGTGGAATCCTACAACATGATGCTGCTAACATTATTTACACTTTTATATGGACTTTTGTGTTTTCCCTAATTTCTTATTTGGAGTTAAAATGTTAACACCAGACAACAACAACATGCATGTTGTTTTGGGAGGTAAGCTCACACTATGTGGGAAGATGCACCAGTCAGCAAAGTGAATGTAGGGGGAGGTATTAAAGATGTTGTATAGAATATATTTTTGGTGCCAGCCTTCCTGTTACCGTGGTAACTGTCCATCGATTCAGCAGCATTAGTGAACGGCGAACCAAACGAATTCCCCGCCCCCCTGTATTCGTTATTTATTTATTTATTCCTCAGAGAGACTGAAGTTGAGCTGCGGGAGGAAGAGGAGGAGAGAGGGGGTTCAGAGGAGGAGTGGAGAAAGAAGGTGGAGGAGAAAATCTGGGGGTGGGTGAATTGGAATGAAGATGAAACTGTTCAGAAATGACTGAATCTGGCATCCTTAACACAGCCATTGACTTGGCAATGTTGAATCTACAGGATACATAGCAACATGGTGCATCTGATGAGCCCCCTGTATGGAGAGGAGACAAATCAGCAGGCAAATACTATCCAAGCTCCACAGCCCCAGGCTGGGCTATTGATCTGGGCTGAAGCCACTGAATCCCACAAAAAGGCAAGAGTGCTATCATAATGATTTACACAATACTGTAGAATTTATAATCTAACAAAAGGATAATTATCTAGTCATCATTTCAAATCAGTCATTATCCAATTAAAGGCTTTTAACATGTATTCTGCGATTCATAAATTAACCAATTATTATCTCAGCCAGGCATAAGCCTGGAAGGGATCATGCTTTTGGTCGTATGCGTGTGTGCGTGTCCCCGTGAGTGTGAGTGTGTGTATCCGTCTGTCCGCAGCTTATCTTGAGTACTACTGGACCAATTAGCCCAATATTTTGTGTGCAAATTTATGACTGTAACCTCAGGGACTTCCTGTGATTGCAGTGATTTACAGTTATTGAGAAACCTGTTTTATTGCCTGTTTTATACCGTCATTGACTGCTAACCACTCACTACTCTTAATCAGCTGGTAGGGGCCGCAAGTTGTCTGGAAATGGGCTTGGCTAAAGGCAATAAGCATTACCAAGTCTGTTGCAGGCCAATTGGATAAATTCCACTACCTGCTCAATATGTTGGGATCCAGTAAAATTAAGCGCAATCAATCAACACAGTGTCATACTACACCGGGATCATTTCAGGAGCGGACTGTTTTGCTTGTCTGGTTTTGTAGACTTACAGATTTTGTTGGTTTGAAATTTGTGCTTCTTTTTTTGGAATATTTGAATTGTGTCTAGTGTTGTTGTTTCCTACTTTGCTGTGCTGTAGTTACAGTGAAAATTAATAGATCTACATTTAAAAGTCAAGTTGTGCCACAGCTCTATCAAAAACAGACAAGGTGTGTATTTTTTCTTAGGTTCTGGGAGGTTCTGAAATGTGTCTACTGGAATTAAAAGAACTGTGTAGAGTTATTAGTTATTACAAACTATGAACTATCCACTATGTTTCTATTTGTGTCTAATAAGGTAAGGTGTCACACAAACACTCACTTTTAACAATGCAGGTTTATGCTTCAGGTTTGTACAGCTGTCTGTGCCTTTTTAAGCAAGCCGGCTAGTCTCCAATAAAAACAAAAATCATGCAAAAAGCGTGTTCACATTTCATCCTGCAAGACAGGGCTGTATATAAGGAAATATCCGTTCAATAGCTTGATGTTGTTGGTTCGGCAAAAACATCAGAGACGGAAGAAAAACAAGTGTGGGATATTTTTGGTAAACAGAAAGGTAACACTGTGCAAAAGATAACAGGAGGGTGCATGTTCCTGCTCTGTTGTCTTGTGTTGTGTTGCAGAGTGGAGAACTTCTATAAAGTATCTTTATATAGTGCTGTCAAGAGATTAAAAAAATGAAGAGATGAATTAATTATGATCTGTAAATAATTGATCTAATTAACCTCTTTTTTAACCTCATCTCAAAATAGCTGAGCAAAGCCCTCAACTTGAAGTATTTCCATTTAAATTCATTACATTATTGTGGCAGAAGATCAACAGACTGATATATATTACAAAAAGTGGTTTTATAAAGTCATAATTATTGTTTTCAACAGTAACACACTTGAACACAGATGCAGTACACCTAGCCATTACATTCTATTGTTTTTTGAGATTAGTCCCAATAAAGAATACTGCAACCTTCAACACTCTCTCTCCGCGCCGGTTAAACATCGACTCTACTCTTCTGTTCCCGTGAGTACTCTTTTTTTCACTTCAACAGGTCATTTTAAACATGGGTAAGTCCTTATTTTCATCGTTTTTTATAACGTAATAAGACACTTTGTCATTGCATGTCCATGTATTGAGCATACTGGGTAAACACTGAATGAATAGGGCATATTTTTTGGAGGCACGGAAAGCAGCTGTCCCTCCCACTTATCAACCCCCAACCTGTAGCCATTTCTCTCTCTCATATCTGACTGAATTCTCTCTCTCTCTCTCTCTCTCTCTCTCTCTCTCTCTCTCTCATATCTGACCGGGCCCGACCCGGCTTGGGCCCGCGGGTCGAGTCGGGCCGGGCTTTGGCTCAGGCAGAGAATCTAAGCTCTACTCTGCTCTGTAGCGCTGCAGCTCTCCCACAACTCAAGCAACAAAGAAGCCCAATCGTACGCCTACAGACGGATTTTATAAAAGGCAACTCTGTGGTATACAGAAACAGTAAAATTAGAGATTAAAAATGAGATTGACACAATCAAAAAAAGCGTTAATATGGCTGTAATTAATTATTTGCAATTAATGCGATAATTTGACACCCCTAACTTTATAATCAATCTTTTAGTTTCTTTCCCTGTGTGTCTGATAAAATAATGCAGCAGATTTTATATCCAGTTTTCTCAGGTGTTAAATATCAGACACAGTTTCCTCTGCTGCATTTTTTCCTCCCATATTCTGCACCTCTGAGCAGCAGTGGTGAAATGCGATGGACTGCATTTTATTAAGGTACTGTACTGAAGTACGAAGTACCTGTCCAGCACTGGAGTCTCAGCTACATTTCAAAGGGATACATTTTCACTCCAGTACGATTATTTGACAGTTCTAATTACTTTACAATTAAATGTTTTTATTTATCAATCAAAATATCCAACAGTACAAGTACAGCTGAAATGATTACTCCATTAATCTTTAGCCAAATGACAGAAAATTAATTGGAAACTATTTTAATAATTTCCTCCTTTCATATTTGTAATTTTTCATGCAATAACATTTTCACGGTTCCAGCTTCAGAAATGTGAGGATTTGCAGCTTTCTCTGTTGAAGTATTTATTTTAAATTTTTCATTTATTTATGATGAATACTGGATGGCAAAACAAATAGTATGAAGATGTCACTTTGGGTTCTGGGTAATTGTGATGCCCTGTCTCACTATTTCCATCTTTTTGTTATAACAATCAATCAATTAATCAAGAAAATTATCATCAAATTATTGAAAATAATCATTGGTTGTAGTCCTAGACAAAATGGTTAAACACAGGCTCAACCTCATTCACTTACAACTGAGTAAAACTGAAGCATAACTTATGATAATGCAATGATATAATATATAATATCAGTCCCAGGGGACACATCTACATTGAGTACATTCACTTTAAATACAATACTTTAAGTACATGTTCTTACAAAGTGTTGTTCACAGTGTAGCATTACAACTTTTACATTATCAAAGGCTCTGAATTCTTACTCCACCACTGCTTAACAGAAACACATTGAAATATATATTAGATAAGCCCAGAAAACACAATTTTCAGTTGCGCCACTTTTGTTCTATTTTACAGAAGCCACACCTTGATATGAAATTGTACTGAAGGTGCTACTGTAGCTCACTGGAAACCAAAACACTGACATACTTTCATTTCACATGCAAGTGCCAATGAGTACTTAAGTACGAATGAGTACCGTGGTAAAGTGTCACTTCCTACTAAAGGACAATCAGGTGTACAATCTTGCTTTACTTACAATATTCCTTAAACTTAAGAGAAATCACTTAGAAGCAAGTGCTGTAACAGCTCACAGAAGGAGCAGCTGGTGTAGAGAAAAGGACATGCAGAGGGCAGCAAGAGGCACATGAGGAGACACTTCTTGGGTCAGATATTGAGTTGACTATCATCGACTATCATCTTGGACCAATCTGGGTCATGTGGATCACTGGAGAGCTTCTTGGCAGAGGCCCTTAGTATGAACTCAGGTCCACCACTTTACACCAAGCTGATTTGGCCCAGAGGAGCGATTATGGATTTTGACTTATATTTTAAATTTTCGCACAAAAGCACCATTTATTTAGACATTCAAGCCCTAAGGGCTAAAACCACTTGCCTTACTCTTGCTAAACTAATGTTTACATTCAGAATAAGTCATCAAATTGCATTGTGTGTATCCATGAGGTCTAACACAAGAGTATAGTACATTTTTTTCCTTATAAAATACTTGCAAAACAATTCCTATAAGTTTGAACCTTGTTTACATCCAAGTTTTTGCTTGTGCAACGCTGTGTAGGTTGGAGCATTACCACTGCCCGTCATTCAGCAGAAAAGTGTGAAACCATTGGCAAGACTGTTTATAGCATCATTCAGGTGCACATACATCCTTGTTTGCAAGTACAAAACAAACAAAACAGGGATAAGGATTCAGTGACTGGACGAATATATCAGCCATTGCCGATTGAGTACATCAGCGGTTGATTTTCTGGGGGCAATTTTGGGGTAAATTTTGTCATTTTATTTTGCTTACTGAATGGTCTGTCTCAGATGACAAAGTTAGAAGAGCTGCCCAGTGGGTGGAGCAATGGCAGAGGGAGTCAGCAAGAAAAACAGCATGTAGAGCCAGCATATTTTCAAATTTAGCTCAGAGAATTAAGGGTTTATTAAGACCAAACCAGAGTTGGTGATTGTTGGAACAGTGGGAAGACTAACCAAGACAGTTTTGGTGAATTATATTTCATTTGTGTCAAGTCTGTTGTTATGTTTGTTGTTATGTTTTACAATGAGTTGTCTTAGCTTGGTGAAAGAGAGACATTTTAACTCAGAAGGTGTACAGTTCTATTTTTATGATGAATGAGGAAAATAGGTGGAGACAGAAAAAATGTGACAGAGCTTGTGGAGCGCAGAAAACTTAACACTCAAGAGGGGGTGAGGGCTGCACACACCGGGGTAAATATACTGGCAATTGCTGGTTGATGGACTGACATTGGCCGGTTGGAAACTTATTCATACCTCTAAAACAGTAACCCACTTATAAAAATAAATGCTAGACTGTGCTACTAGAGGTCAAAAACTACAAAGAATACTTTTATGTAACTATATACAACTGTAAAGTTAATGTATTGACATCTTTAGACCGTTTTAGACCTATGGTTTGATTCATTTTCATGCATTAATCTGCTAATAAAAAGAGATCTTTGTTGAAGCATGGGTGTAGCAGGGCTGCCATGTAGCTTGCAATACTAGTGTGCTATGAGACCACGTTAGCAAGAGTGAAACATTTCTTTGACTGTTTGCTAATGTTGCAAAGGCACATCGAGCATTAATGCAAGAGAGTTTCTATGAATGCTTTGTTTCAACAGATTACTGAAAGATGGGGAGGTGAGGTACTTTTTTCACTACCACAACATAATGCAGCATCCCTCTTATGCTGTGTCCACACTATGAGCATCACAGCAACAGTGTGACCAGCCAAACTATTCCAGAGTCCTCGTTGACGTGCTGCTCAAGCGCTGGTGGTTTTGTCATCACAGGCTTGTGTGTATCTGCCACTTTCCACCAAAGCACCTGAGTGAACGTCAAGTTTGTATTTATTTTTATTTATTTATTTAATAACACAGTACCACAGCTAGAAACAATAACATATGATTGGTGGACACTTCACTGTGTCATTGAAGTGCTGAAAAAAATTGAGGCCATCTCAACTTTTGTTTGTAGCACCTCCCGCCTGTCAACTGCGACAAGTGTCGGGCATCAGCTTGTAGCTTCATGTCACCATCTTCCATTGAAAATGACTTGTAGCTTCTTGCCTTGTCACTCCTAATGTGAACGCAGTATTAGTTTGCAGAAAATTGCCTCACTCTAAAAACCTTTGTTTTCCCTTTACAAGTCAGAGCACTGACATTTGATTAAACAGACTGCAGTCTTGTGGTGTGCAGTGTTATGTTTTTATTTCTGATTGTCAGAAATAGTTTAAGTTGTAAAACAGAACAAGACCCCATACCAATCTATACCCTCTGGTAAAGTTGTACTTGCTTTATAATTCTCTATTTTTACATCTCTTAATTGCAACTCTTGGATTTAATCTTGCTAAGAATCCATTCTGACCTTTACTCTCTAAATTAAATTAGCATTTTAATGTTATCCTCCGTTCTTTTTCTTCTTCCAATTCAGCTAGTAGTAATATACCCAGCCTAATACCCTGACATGTCCACGCTCTGAGCACTCTAAGCTCCCATCCACAAGCAGAAGTGGCTGACCCTGCTTTTTCTCCAGCGATGCAGGAGAGTGAGCAGGATAAAGATTCTGGAGATAGACTGACCTTTGGTACTGATGGATAGAGGCGACCCCCTAACCATACACACTCCCACCACAATCTTCCTTAATTGATGGGTGGAGGCCAACAACCACTACTGACAGAGCATACATAATGACAGAAGAATGGTGCTCCACAGTGTCTTCTTCATTTCTAATCTGTGTGTGTTGCTAATGAGCCTGAACAATTAGCCAACTAAGAACATAACCACTTCATTTTAGCTCACGTGTGACAAAATATCCGATTTAAACACTCACGATCATTAGGCATCTGACTATTTGCCCTTTCCAGAAAGTCCTCCTCACCCCTATAGAGAAGCAGTGCTGTTTCCAGGCAACACAACCGAACACAAATCTACCCAGCAGGTTGCCCTGTAGTGGGAGGAAAGTTTTTTTTTCTTCTTATTGTTGCAGGGGGACATGGTTTTTGCTATGGCCAGGCTCTAACAAGAATAATTAGCTGAACAGATTATCACATCTCCATATTTATTGAGCAAATAAATCTTCTACATGTTCATAACTACATTATAAATTGCAAATAATTTCACAATATGCCTATATTAGATTAGTAATTTCTTCAAATCAGCCCTATCAGCCTTCAACATGTCCTTCAGAGTATAAATACAATGACCGTACAACACAGACCCTTCCATTTGAGTGAGGCAAAAGTAGACACACCAAAGGTGCCGGAGATCAGTTGTATTTCGACATGTACTGGGAGGACATGTTCCTCTCTCTGTTGGCGAAAAGAAGCATTTAGTCATGCAATCTGTCAGGGCTTTACGTGCTGTTTTTTTTTCTTGTTTACAGAGACTGTAAAAGTTCATTTGTAGGTTAAAATGCAGGAGAAAGGCACCAGGAGGCAATTAGCAGATTTATGGGACATAATGGTGTGACATGAAAGGTGTGGGGAAACCCATAATTTCTGTGCCTCCGTGTGTTTAGGTGCATTTGAATTCTAAAACCGCAAAAAAAATAAAATAATAACAGCTGTGATGCCTTTCAGACGTTGCAATCCATTGAAAAACTTTGTAAATTGGATTCGGCGTCTGTTTGTTTGTTTGGGTCGAATAAAATGTACCCTTTAAAAAAGAAAAAAAGGCTCTTGGGACATGCACACAACACAGAGGCTGCCTGTCAAGTGAGGCAAAAATAGAGACACTCAGAGAGCACCACCCAGGACCATCTCCATTCCATACATAAAGATTACTCCATGCACAGGCAGTTTATGATCAACAGGACCCCGAGTTATATAACCATTAAAATTACTGAATTCTAAAAGGTTACAGTGCTGGACTATGACACTACACATCCTATCTTATTATACCACATGTCTGTAACTATATCATTCTACTCATCATATCCTTCTAATGCAACTGCAAAATATTGTATAGTATTTTGTGCTACTAACATTTGCACATACATGAGGATCAACCATGCGACCATCCTGCTGAGGTCAAGACACATAAACAAACTATGATGCATCCTCCCAGTAACACGAAAGATGGAGCTAATCATAGTACTAACCATGGACCAGGACAGCACCATCAGCGTCACTGGTGACATCATCCCTGTGTCTGTGGTGGAATTAATTTGTAAAACAACAGAAGCAACCGTACCCAAAATTACACTTAAATCACAACCAGAAAGCATAGATTACCACAACTATCAGGACACATGGACAATTATAATGCAGAGGCCTATGATGTAAGAAAAGGCCAAAAAGGACTAAATGAGGGAACTGATGGGATCACATTTCAGTGGAGTTGTATGATTCCATGTGACAAATAAATACTTGATTGACTGATAAATTAATGTGTGTTTATGTAGCCTGGTCTATGGTGTTGTATAAGCTTTCTTATTTATCTCAAAGTAAAATAAATAAATACATAATAACAAAATGTCAGCCTTGAAGAAATATCTCTAAGCATACATTCACAATCCCCAATACACACCATATAATGTTTGCATGTGTCCTGATTTTACTGCAGAAATTCTAACCATGTCCTTGAAATGATTAAATGAGTGACTAAATTATCTGCATTAAAAATAAGGTGAATTTTTAAGCCACTCGCCTGAAGGTACAATCTCTATTTTGAGATAATGGCGAGGCAACAGCAGGACACTTTAGTCTCTCGACAGGGTGCTAGAGGTCACAATCTTCAGTACAGCTCACGCTGCTGACCACATAGCTCTGTGAAGGGGTTCAGATCAGCATGTGACTTCAAAACAACTTGAAGTCTTTTGGATTAAACCCAAACTGTGATATTTTTAAATTGACACAGTGGGGAGAGTGTTTCAAGCTTGTGGGGTAAAAATCAAATGTGTTGTTTAGGCCTAGAGGGGCTTATGACAGTCAACTTTTTGCGATTCCAAAGAGTGCAACAAAAAATAAAAAAGGTGATTAAACTAGCAAATACCCTGACAACTGATCCTCGTGTACTCCTCATGTAACCTTGTGGCTTCTGACTAAAACATGCCATACATGCCTGTTATTTATGCATGCATGAGTGCATAAAGGACAACAAAGACATCTTGTTCCACCCTGAGTTCACTCATTCTGTCTGTTTCCTGAGTTGTAATTGGTGAATCAATATTATTGACTGACCACAAAGTCCACTCATCAGGTTTCAAAGGACTGGAAGCTACTCGCTGATTACAGAGGGGAAAGTCAAAAGTGAGTGCACAGAGTGGCTCATAAGGACCAAGGTAAAGTCAAGGCCATTTCACACAGTAAAACTAAAGTGCATTTGTGCTGATCTGAGTAAATGAACAGTTTATCTTTGGTATTTGTATTATCATTTTCAAATGATATGCCTAGCTCTAAAAATAGTTGGCTGGGCTAACTTAAACTTAAATAAGCAAACAAATGTAACAAAAGAAGAAGAAGAGCTGAGGGATACAAAAAAGGCAGAGGAGAATATGTATTTATTCTGCACTTGCTTTCATTATTACTGTGGTCAGTGGCATCACTCGGGATGTCCCAATCCAATCTCAAAGATCGGTATTGGGGTCAATCATGGCATTTTCTAGCTGATTGGGATCAGCTATATTGAGCTTTTATATGTAGGGTTGAAGCTCCACCCATGGCAAAACACCACTCGCCATAAACAACAGCAAAACACAATATGAGACTATTTATTTATGTTATTTACCAAAGTTACAAACGTGCTTCATTTCAGCTCAGTGTGAGAGTCTCCTGCATGTTGCTGAGGAGAGACACAGTGCAGAGTGCAGAGCCAACAACAACCACACACCATGGCACTGCAAGTCTGAAAAAAGCCCCAAAAAAACATTAAGCACAATATATCACTACAAAAATAAACTTTTGATAAAATACAGTTCATTCATGTAGGCTGACAAAGGCTGCACCGGAGCAACAAATAACAGAGAATACTGTCTTGAAGGGATAGAAAAATCCCCTTATGACTGCGACAAGGCCACGAAGAATAAATGTTAAGTTTAAACTTTTTTATTTTGTAAAAATTGATACTATATAAAAAAAACACAAAACATTAAGAAACAGCATGGATGCAGATTTTGTTTTCTTAATGCGTGCAGAGCTATTCCATTGTCAAACATATACATTAGATTGATTTTAATAACTTGATTGGGATGTCCCTAGCTGTCATCGTCCAGAGGACGAGCTGGATGCGGAAGCATAATCATGAATAGTGGGAGAGGATAGTGATGGGGACCATTAATGAAGAAGATGTGTGGGTGTTAAACCTAAATATATCCATCAGCTTTCTTGTTCTTGTTGAGCTCAGCTCACTAACTGGTTAATGGCTGCTGCCTTGTTGGTTTGAAACAGTGCAATTGCATATATCTGAACATGTAGTTGTTGTGTTTGAAAACTTAATTGCATTTACACTTGTGTTCATTGTGGTCACAATGTGTCCCTGCCCACCCTTAGAGGTGGTCTGGTCAATCGGATCACAATCTTTATTCAGTGCATTTTGGGTGCATTTATACATGTGGTTGTTCGCTCTCAGACTGCAATCTGATAACCCAAAAATAAATATCAATGCAAAGTGTAAAGGAGGTCACATATGAACATTCAGCTGTCTTTTACTCAGGGTTTAGTGATTTAAGAAAAAGATCTGTATTGTGATTTAAACTGAAACTATTTCTTAATGAGGGAAACTACAGGCCCATATCTACTGTTCCACATAGTATTAAAATAGGATATGACTGCATCCCTCTTTATCACAATCTTATCTTCTTACATTACTAGAATCTGATAGAATAAAAGTGTTGATTGATGTTAAAGACCTCCCACAGTTTTTCTCTCAGTAAGTCAGTGATTAGGTTTGCCTAGTTTCCTGCAGGGAAACTGGCCAATTTAGCTCACATTTACAAAGATATTACATTAGTGACATATTTATCATTGCTCAATAATATTAAAATTTAATTATGACATTCAAAAGTGGCATTTTTATTGACAACAGCTGCATAGTTACAGCCGCCATTTATGGTGATAATGACAAACTGCTTTCACATCTGACAATGTATTTATATCTGATTGATGAATACTAATTAAGTTAAATCAGTATTAATTAATGCCACTGTGGAGCGCTCTGCACTGTAGCTGCTTGAGCTAATATTAGCTTCACAGATCCAAAATACAGCACATTTAGAGCTTTTAGACCTCTGAGGGTTAAATGATTACATGACATACTTCAACTTTTTCTGGGAGATTCTGTACACACATGTGTATACAGACTATGTTGTCTTGGCTGTGTGCACGGGGTCACTGTCCTGTTAGTGGGTGAACCTTTGGACCAGTCTACGGTCTTGAGTGCTCTGGACCAGGTTTTCATGAAGAACTTCTCTTTACTTTGCTCCACTCAGCTTTCCCTCAACCCTGACCAGACCACCAACATTTGGAAAATCCTGTATGCTTTGTAGGCGGCAACATAACAAAATGTGAAAAAGTGAAGTTGCCTGAATACTGTATGAATGCAGTGTACACATATACATATATAAATTTTTAATGCCAAGCACACTGAATCTCTCTTGGAATCAAACATGTTATATAAATAGCAAAAGAAAAATTAGCTTTGCAAATGTTCACCAGTCTGTCATCCTGCCAGTATTTCTTTCATATGTCTGTCATTTACAGCTATCTCTGAAACTGATCGGACACAGCCCACTCTTCAACAAACTGGCATTTCATCTTCCACAAAACCATCTTTGGCGAACATTAATAGTCCAGAAACCAGAATACAGAAGACGAAGTAACAGCTTTTTTATTTGTTGTTTGGCCAGCTCACAGAATGTGATGGAAATAACGACGGCTAAATTGATTTGCCAGCAACTGTTGTCGTTATAGTCAGTAAAACCAACAGTTGCTGGCTTAAATCTCTGATGTAAGTTGTATTTAAAATCACACCTCTTGTAGTTTGGAAATTGCACTCTTTCAAGTTGCAATCTCAGTAAGACAGCGACTCACCGCTCAGCCCTAGCTGAACCTGTCGACAATATGTTTGTTTTCAGCAGCGAGACAGAAAAGCATCTGCTGCATCACCTCACCAAAAGGGTGTCAAAATCAAGATGAGAGAGATCATCTACAATCATCAACAATTGCAGGTTATCAACACAAACATTTAGGACTGGCTTCTTCTTGTGTTTTTCTTTTTCCTGTCCTCTCTCCTCTCATGCTGAACTATGGCACAGTACTCATCATGCCCCTGAAGCATTACATAACGTGGCTATGGAATGAAAACTGCATATCATTATGCTGTGCACATTTATTATGGAGAGCTGAATACTTAAGATAGTAGAGCTAAATATAATATTCACAGTGTCATTCGAGATCTCACATCATGAGCACTAAGAGGGGGCGCCTCTTGAGAGCTCAGTATGACTGCTGTATAATTCGCTAAGGTACTTACAGAGACCTGAATAACTGGACATGATCTTTACAGATGAGCTGATTATTTTATCAACTAGAAGTTATAATGCCTTAGTTAATATTGACACTGTGAGGTTAATATGGCTAATTCTCAAGATGGTGCTTTACAAAGCAGTCCTGTCCTATGACACCTTCACTGTCATATGCTCCTCCAGGTCCACTCCACAGTTCAGTATGCAGTATGCTGCAATCACTGTCTGGAGAGAATCTAACTTGTTTTCTGAGAGGTAAACACATGCTTTTCTTTATTCAAGCTAACAACATGGCAGAATATGAAGTAGTGCTAATTAGAGAAAACAAATTGACATTTTTCTGATTGCTTTCAATTAAAGCTACCAAGTTACTGCAGTTACACAGTTTATCAACAAAGCCTTCAGTCAGAATTAGTCAGCACAGAGCTACTCATGAAGCATGTCACTCAGTGTGAATGTTTTTGGAGATGTAATAGCAACTGTGGCACACAAAGAAATGCGGTGCCTTCTAATCTGTTGGTGTGTACACATTTAAGCCACCTCATGTTGGCAGCTGTCTGAGTAGGCAAAGTTTTCATTACAGGGAGAGGCAGCATGTTTTTCCTTTCACTTTTTAGAATCCAGGTCCAGATAATTAACACCATCTCTCATATCTAATTACAACACATTATATAGTTTCAAATCTCATATTTGAGAAGCTCTAAATAAATGACTTAAACAATTAACTGGCTATCCAAAATGTATCTGTTTGATTCATTGGCTAAATCACTAAAATAACACTTCTCTAAAGCTGCTTCACACTACTGCGCAGTAGCCGTCCTGAGAACCACCTACCTGCAAGAGCGTTCCCCCAAAAAGCAAAAGCGGTGTTCAAGGGGCAGCTGCCACTACAGTGCATGGCTGCAATGAGACAGGTGCTTTGATGAACACGGAAGTGCAAGCTAGCTTGTAGCTGCATACTGTAGCAAGACACTAGAAATCACTGAAACTGCCAAAGACTTCTACATATTTGGACAATTTACCAGTCATCTGAAGTTTGGTGGCAATGTTTTCCCAGGCCCTGTTTTTCTTTAGGTTCTTATATCTCCGGGTATTCAGGCACCAACATTATCAGCTCTTCTGTCTTGTCTTATTTCTGCTTCTGTGATATCAGCTTTTTGATCGGCCAAAGCCAGGTGGCAACCGCGGAACAGAGTGGACTCAGTGCAGGGGAGCATAATCTGTGAACATGAACATGGGTGGCAACCACTTCATACCTCTACTGCCATGTTTTAAACCGCTTCCCCTCTGCTGCCTTCCCCTCACTGAAATGACTGAAGGCAGCGAGTTACCACGCAGCAATGTGAAAGCAGCTTCAGCTCTACAAAGGTATTAATGATTGGCTGATGTATTGGATTGTATAACAAGTACTGTAGCTCTGCTACAGACTCAAACCCACACATTAGGGATGCACAATTAACCAAATCTTAATCACGATCACGACTTTGGGTTTCTACAATTAAATGAACATGATCTGCCGTTTAAAATGCATGCTTCACTAATAGAAAACTTCACTACATGTCAAAGCAAGCACTTCCTAAACTAACAGCCAGCCTCCACTGTTGAAGAGTTGTCCACTTCGTGCAGACCCTGCAGTGGCAGCCTGAAAAAACGTTCCTGAACTGTGGCAAAAACTGTAAGAAAAATCAGCCATCATCATCATCATCAGTTGTTTGGACATAGGAGAGGACAAATCATATGCAAAAAGTACATGAGATTTGTATCCACGCCACAAAGCAACAAAACTAACCTGTTAAACTACCTGAAAAAAACACCACAATCTGCAGTATGATGAATACATGACAGCCAGGAAGAATAATGCTGCTAACTTTACTGTTAATCCCCGTCCTTGTCCAGCATTAACTCAGACATTCACAACAAAGATGATGTGGCGCATCATGGTACTATGATCACTGTAAAAAAATTATACATGCAGCAGCAGATACGTATCCATAGAAGACGGAATTAATTCAGGGGAAGAAGAACCTTTTTTCAAGTCTTATTTTGATGCAAATTGTTAGTTAGCAGGAATGTAGCACAAGCAGTGCTCTGTCTATTTAATTTAAGGTAAAAAGTTTTGGTACAGTTTATTTTTAGATTTTGCCTCTAGGATATGCACTGCAAATAATACCAGTCTTATTTGGATGCAAAGAGTTGTACATTAGTGGGAATGTAGCACAATTTGAAGTAAAAGCAGTGCTCTGTTTATTTAGGCCTAAAAGTCAAAGTACAATAAAAAATGTGTTGTCACTATAAACAATGAACAATCCTAATGAGTTATGTGATGTCAAGATTGATCAAAATAATTGTAATTACCATTTTGGCCATAATTGTGCATCCCTGCCACACATAAGCACACATGCAGACGTAAGCTCTGCCATGTGATGACACAACAGTGAGCCAGCTCGTTTCAATGCACACATCCCATTACACTGCACTGAGTGTACAGTACAAATGTTTATTTGTGCCTCACAGCTCCTATTTTTGAAAGAGAAAATCATGACCTCCATCAACACTGCGTCTAATGTTACTACACCAATCTGACAGAAGGAAACCACTCTGTGTGAGGTTCTCTGAGCGAAGGGCAGCACACTGAGGCTGACTTGGTAATGGCTTTCATGCAGAAGCCGGCGTGAATATTTCACCATGGCTTTCAAGATATCAACATCCTAAATGACCGAAGGGGCCTCTGCTCCTGCTACATGTGTGTTCTACAACATGTGTGTGAGAGAGAGATGTATGTGTACATCTTTAGCATTTCAAGCCAGGATGGCGGGCTAACTCTCTTACTGGATGCAGCCTATGCCTATACTTAGGCTGCAAACCACTCAATGGAGATTTTCTGCTTAAATGACGGTGAGAGCTTTGTCGGTTTCACTTAGAATGGTTCATGCAAGAGGTCAGTGCACCCTGTGTGATGTAAATAGTACGCAAGCTGCTACAAAGGAGTTGCCTCTTCACGGTCGATACCTGCGTGCAGAAAGTGTGGCTTGGTTAAAAATATTTGAGGAACTTAAAATTGTGACCACTGCGTTAGGAACAACACTAAGGGTCTACAATCATGTTAGTAGCTCTGTGAAGCTTTGAGTTAAATGTTAGTGTCAGCAGGCTAACATGCTCATAAGGAACATCAACATGCTGATGTTAAGCAGGGTTAATGTTAACAAGTTCATAATCTTAGTTTGGTGAATTAGCATGCTAACATTGTGCTAATTAACACCACACAGAAGTGCAGCTGAGGCTGATGGGAAAGTCGTTAAACAAATGAATTGATTTGATTGACTTGATGATGGCACTGTATAGAAAACTTAGAACACACTACTGTGCTTCCTACACCATACTTCAACACAACAATGAATGCCTCTGGACAATATCTGGACAACATACATGTCACATAAAAAACCTACATGAGGTACTCAACAACTAGCACAAAGCGTATAGCATACATAGAGGCTAAACTAACTACCATACACAAGGCAGTACGACATTGGTATTATCTGTATAAAAGGAACCATTATTGTGTAAAACATCATTTAAACATCATATTCTCATCAACAAAAATCAAATGTTCATTTTTCATATTAGTTATGAGGAGAAAGACAGTGCACATACTTGTTGCCATGAGTAACACATTGCTGTAAAAGGAGGATTCCCCTCTCCAGTGATGTAATGGTCATTTGCACAGGGAAGAGCGCACAGTATAATCTAAGCAATAAGAGTTCAAAACTTGCATTTTTTTTTCTCAAATAAAATACCGCAGTTCTGCAGCCTGCATAAGGATTTGTGTATTGTAATAATGATAATGTAATGATATTTGCTCGTAACGTCTGCCAAGTTCACTATCAGAAGTGCTTGTGTGCTGTGTGAGCAGAGTACTGCAGCAGAACCGTGAGCTGGCTGACAGGAGTTCAACCTAACTTCTGCTGCTTTATCTCAACAGACAGGCAGCCGGCCTCTGTAGTTTGCTGACCGATGCTAATAACATCAGAACTTGCTCTTTCAAGACATAATAAACCACTGTAAATATGCTCTGAAAGCATCCTATGGCAACAGTACAACAATCATTTATTCAGCTCTTCACTTTAAAGCTCAAAGCGACAAGGTGATGAAGACAATCAGGAGCGTGAGAGGAGACAGAAACATGCATGCACGTGCAAACATTCAGAAACAACCAACGTGTTGACAGAGCTTCTTTCCTCCTGCTTCAAGGCATTCCTCATTCTCCCACAATGCTCACTCTCTCTCTGTCTCAGTCCATGTCTCCCTTTCACCCCCTCTCTGGTCCAGTGAATCATTCATTCATGCTGTGTCTCTTACCTTAGTGGTGACAATGCAAAGACAATCCATGCTGGCCAGACAAAAAAGGAGCTCTCAACCTATGCCCAAATTCATCACCACTAATATCACCACTTGAGGTTTAAAAAAAGCAGGAAGATGGAGAAAAAGATACCAGCATGAGGAAGTGAGGAGGAAAGATTAAAAAAAAAAAATACACGTAGGTGTTGCTGGAGAAGAAGAAGAAGAAGAAGAGGGAGAGGGGGAGGAGATGAGGAAGAGAACACACACACACACTCACGCACGCACACACACACACACACTCACACACGCTGGCGAGGGAGAGAAGCCACGGCGGACAGACGTTACTGCATGTGGGCCCCTTGTGAGGATTGGGATGCCTCCTCCACAGTGCTGAAGGCGATCAGGATTCCTAACGCCATCTCAGAGCCGAGCGTGCGTCATCAGCCAAAACATTCGCACACACAAACACACACACACACACACACACACTAAAAACGCTTAGCAGCTGGACGGGCCTCCTCCAACAACCCAAAATCATTCCTTAGCTTCTCTCCCTCTCATTCCACCGTCTCTTTGTTTTCAGTTCATCCTCTCCTCCTCTCCTCCTCTCGCTCTCCTGTCTCCAGGCTGAGCTGCTAAGCAGCGTTATGGGATGAGGGAGAGAGCGAGGGAAGAGAGTGAAGGACGAGAGCGTCAGCTCAGCGGAATGAATTAGATTCCCATGCTCTCTGTCTCGCTGGCTATTAGCTGCTGTGGCAGAATGTTGGAACTTAATAATAACACACAGGTTTTAATTTCATCCGCAGAGCAGCGGCAGCACTGCCTTCCACTCACTTTGTGACAGGCTTTTCACTGTGTGTGTCTGTGCGGTTTGATAAGTATGGCATTTTGAAGTTGTTGCCAACAACAGCCAATAAACAAGAAACAAAATAGTAACACTACACAATTCTACCAACAATATGACTTCCATCACATCAACGTTAGACAACAGATGTTGTTGAGCAGATGTTTGATTTTAATAAAAGGACAATATTAACATTACTGCATCATTATAGCCTTGTTATCTTAATGTTGATGCACCAAATGTGACTCAAACACACCCAAAGACTGTAATCTATTGCTGATGATAGCAGTAATGATAGAATGTAACAAAAACATGTAACTACTTACTTAACAGCTACTTTTGTTTGTTGTTTTTGCCAATGAACTGAGAGCAAATCATACACATGTATGAATCCATTTATATAATCTTTTAATGGTCATGCAAGCTTGCTGCAATTAGAAAACTACAATAGAAAACCGTTTTCTGCCAAAAGCACAACACCTGAAATAACAATTCAATCAAAACAATGTCTCTGTGGGGAAACCCCGGCAGCAAGCTTTGCCACCATCACCAGCTACACCTCTCTCCCACCAGGGCTGTAAAACTACAGTTTCAACTGGTTGTTCCCACATGTGTGTTGTTATCAAAGTGACAGAACCACCTCTGAGTCAACAACACTTACAAACTGCACACTTTCATTTACAATTATTTCATGAGACATAACAGCAACATTTCCAAAACAACCAATGCAGCTCAATCTTGACCAACACTCACAGGCACATGGTAAGAGTAAGATACAGCAGCCCAGGGAAGGTTATGTAGAAGAATTTAAAATCCCTTGTCTTTTAGAAGCCTTTAATTTAACATCAAAACTTTTATATTTAGCTGAACAGGTTAATTTGCAAATTTGTCTTCTATTCTGAGTGAAAAAAATACACATTGATAAACAAACCTAAGGATTTTAATGAAATGAAAGCACTTCATAAAAGAGAGGATTAAATAAAGTTTCACTAATTTCACGTATAGTAGTAATATACTTGTAAAATATAACCTTCATGGCAAATTTGTATTTTCCTGTCATTAATTAAAAGTCTCAATGCACAGATGCATTGATCACAGTTTGTATGAATTAACCTCTGTCCTTCAGCAAATCAGTCGGTCATTGTTTTAAAAAATACAATAAATGCTGCTTTCTTTTAAGATATTGACAGATTTTTATATTCTTTACGTGAAGGATGCATGTATCCATCCTGCAAGTAGAGAATACTACAATGTGAGACTATAATACAGTGCTGAAGTACATACAGGAGAAATAACAGCAATGCATGGGTTTTGAAAAGCTCGAGCTCAGTCTCTAGGTACTGTACATTAAAAATCAATTAATTTCCATATTAACCAATAAGATCTTGTCTCCCAGGTAAATGTAACCACTCCAATGGTCAAACTTTCCCGTTCTAGAGACTACAAGCCTCTGAACGGCCACAAATTTCCCCCATTAAACTGCTCCGGTACCTGTTTGCTGAAGCCATCCTGGTGAAGAGGTGTGAATTTGACCTTGATTACTGCTTTCATTTGGAGACAAAGCAGCACTCCAACACTCCCGGTATCCCGTCGCTCCTACTGAACACATTCACCAGCTCAGACTCCCTCTGCCAGAGCAACAGGGCTAATCTTTTCAGGTGATGCGGCTCAGAGAGCTTCGACTTATTGCATTAGAGAGAAGGAATGCTTTAACCTCCTTTGTTAGGCCTGCCGCCTGTATATACAGACTAGGTGTGACAAATTTGGATTTGTTTGTGTATGTGCAAACCAGTGCTAATATTGCTAAGAACCTACTAGACCGATTTACTCAAATGCCTGCCATGACCTTGAAGCTAGCCTGTAACTGACCCCAACACAATCTCCTGAATCACTTTGTGGCATAGTGACTAAAAACCATCAGATCTGTTCTCAAATTTCACTGGAGTGGAATTAAATGACAATAAAATAAGGGCTTTGTGCTGATTAATCACTGTTGAAACTGTAATTATTTCAGGTAGCATGCAAAGTCTGCACAGCTTTTTTGTTAAATACTACATTATCTATCTATTTTATGATAACAAATGTAACAAATTGTCATCTTTTCCACAGATATAATTCTCACTTTCTGCCTTTAAGAACAGCACGCAGAGTGACAGGAGACATAAGAAAATCCAAAACATACAGCAGCAAGTATGTCAGTGTACCAACTGAAAAGATTTCACACAATCAGTTACCTAACACAAATTCCTGCATGTTATGAACAAAACAGACAGTGTGAAATATACTGAAATCACTGCTATGGATTAGGGCTGTCTGTGTTAATGCATGAAGCGAGATGGAATTAAGGTCCGAACATAAATGTTATTCAAATGTCACTATGTTGTCCCTTCCATGCACCCTTACTTGCAGTCAAGCTGCCAAAGCAAATTCCTGCTGCTGCAGTGATCGAAAATAAGGCACCACTGCGCTTTTGAATGGCTCCTGTCACTTTAAAAAAAACTCCCAGTGGGTTCAGTTGACAAGTAAACAGTAGTATGCACCTGGTCTCAAACAGAGTTAAACATCACCAAAGCACTTCGAGTTTGAGCTATCACCGACGCACACAGGTGCAACAAATCAGACTGACGTCAGAGGGTAACCGTATCACCAAAGGCAGCAAACACTACTTTGGAGTGAGCGATTCGCCACAGACCTGTGGATGAAACTAAATCGAAGAAGTGCACTACAACGCTGCTACATGGGTGGCAACTGACTGCAGACCTGCATTTTAAGTTCTGTGTGTGACCTATCCTGTGAGTAGAGAAAAAGTGCAATAGCCACTAGGCTAATTCATGCATTGTAAAATGTCATAGGCTTATGCTAAAAATGTTAGCATGTTGTTTTTGTGGGAACAACGTGTCTTGTATAAGACACTTAATATGTCGGTTAACTTTGTGAGTTGTAATTGAGTCTAATTTTACCTACGTTACCTTTGTTAAATGTTGCTGTTGTAACTAGCTTCATATGAGTAGAGGAGAACTCTGTGAAATGCCATAGGCTTGTGCTAATAACGTTAGAATGTTATATTTTTAGAGAAAATGTGTATATCAGAAGACAAGTGTTTGTCTGTGAACCTTGTGAGAACCTTGAAGCCAACTTGTGTACTTGACTTTGAAATTGTCACTATTAAAGGGATAGTACACTCAAAAATTTTAATTCAGCCATTATCTACTCACCCATATGCCAAGGGAGGTTCAGGTGAAGTTTTAGAGTCCTCACAACACTTGCAGAGATCCCAGGGGAGAGGGGGTAGCAACACAACTCCACCTAATGGAGGCTTACAGCGCCCCATATTCAAACGTCCAAAAACACATAATTGAAACCACAAAATATCTCCATACTGCTCGTCCGTAGTGATCCAAGTGTCCTGAAGCCCCAACATAAAAAGTTGTTTGGTCATTTGAACTCTGTTTTTAGCCTCATTGTAGCCTGCAGCTCTAACTGCCTCTCTGGGCACTGCGCTCACGTGTGTGCGATTGTGAGCGTGACCATGAGGCATGGGCACCGCATTTATGTGTGTGTTTATGTGCTTTCGCTGGTCTCGTGCACAAGTGCGCACACGTGTTTTTGGACGTTTGTATCTGGGGCGCGAGTTGTGTTGCTACCCCCTCAGTGATGTGAGGACTCTAAAACTTCACCTTAGCCTCCATCGGCATACGGGTGAGTAGTGAATTTTCATTTTTGGGTGCCTTACCCCTTTAAGCCATGTTTAATATGTGTTTTATGTGTGTTTTGAATCAGTCAAACTTTACAGCACTTCACGGAAACCCCAATGCCAACTAGTGTTGTGGAGGTGTAACTGCAGAGTGACACATCACCACACGAGTATATCCTACTATTAAATGGAGAAACCTCTGTCCCTCCGTCTGTCCGTCTGTCTGTCTGTCTGTCTGTCTGTCTGTCTGTCATCATCCGTTTTCCTCCTCACTGCTTTGACCTACTTCTCTGAACTTGCACATAGGCTTTCATCTTGGTAATGTGCAGACAGCCACGATGCCGTTTTTGCATTTTTCCCACATTTCTACTATTTATATTTGTGTTTTTGTCCACTAGCCATTCATACTGTGAGCATCATTAGCACCGCGAGCTGCGCATGCACGGAGACCAATTCGAAAACGCCTGCGCTGGTACCACAGTTTCGCTGGGAAACCTTTACCTCCAACAATTCCGGATCGAAACCTGTATGTGTGTACCTGTGTGCCCGTGCACGCGCGTGCGTGCCTCCATGCCGTCAGCCAAAACTATGCTCCATGTATTTTGCCATAAAGCATGTTTCTAAATACAGTGTGCATTTTTTGTCTTACATTAATATTTCGTACACAGTGCGTTTACAGTGCTCTGATTTTGCATGTCCTCTCATACTGTATACTGTTTTTGATTTCTTATTCCTCTATACATAACACATCCCCGGGTATGGACTAGTCATGTATTAAGGGGAAGTCCTCAAGTTAACATTGTGTGGCCAATCATACACCTTACCATCACAGGGAACAATAGTTTCACGCATGCAGGATCTGTATGAATCAGAGAAACCCCACTGTATTTCTCAGAATCAGCTCTTTATCATAAAGTTGTCTCCGACTTCTAACTCCTACTTCAAGACCATACTGTTGTAGCTCTGTAGCACTGATTTAAAAAAATAAATCTAATTGTCAGGACCATTTAGTAAATTTCTTTACATTCACTTGATTCTCAATCAAGAGACTAGTAAGAAATGCGTTACCGTCTTAATATGGACTTCAAAACCGTTTTGAAATGCACAATAATGGAATTCTAAACATGACTGAAAATTGTGATTAATCGCGACATACTATTGAAATTCAGCAATTCATTGCATTTTAAAAAATAATCATGGCCCCACTATGGATATAAGGTGAAGGTTTTATATTTATGCACTTTCTGAAATAAACTAGAATTGCCACCTTGCAACTGTATGCCGTGAACCAGTCAAGTTGCAGAAACAGTTTACATCCATGTCCGTACAGACTCATATGTAGGCATGACAGTAGACGATTCTTCAAATATGGATGCTGTTGCAAAGAAGCTTCATATTCTAAAACATGGATCTTTGACACACATCTTCAACCCAGCAGCAAAGAAGATCTATACAATCTGCACAGTTTCAAGGTGGACAGCCATGATCAGAGTCACCAATTCAGTATCCGACCGAGTTATGGCATTAAATAATGACCAGAAAAGTGTTTTTGCAAAACATTATGATGTCACAGTAAAGGTCATCATTTCATTCTGTTATACATTTGTTTGAAAGTCATGAGTGATGGACAAAAACATGTTTTGTGAGGTCACAGTGACCTTGACCTCTAACAACCAAATTGTAATCAGTTCATCCAGGAGTTAGTGTTGCACGGTACACCAGTACTAAAATAGAACCGTGGTACTAGAGTATTCCAAACGGTACTATACGGCATTTGGAAAATAACGGTACTTTGAAATTGATTCAATTCATTAATTTAATTAATTTATTTTACTCATTTATGCACACAAACACCTTTCTTGTTCCAAGTGGTGTGTATGACAACACCTGTATCAACATTCGCAGCTGGCGCATGTGAAACAAGACAAGAGAAAGTCTGCCTCACAAAGGGAGACAACACGAGATAACACCAACTTGGTGAAACTTTTGAGCAACCAAACCGTGACGTCTGTACCGAGGTACTTTCGAACCATGATTTTTGGTACCGTTACACCCCTACTATTTATTGTTCTAAAGGTTTGTAGCCAAAAGGACGTTTCCTTTGGAAAAGTACCGAAAAGTATCGAAATTCATATTGGTATGGGTACCGAAACAAAGATTTTGGTATCGTGACAACACTACCAGGAGTTCATGTTGACATTTGTGCCAAAATTGATGACAAGATGACACTCTAATTAGTTGAATTCATGTTGCGCCCAAAACACACATTATGATTATTTAGTCCTTTAATTAGTTATTAGTGATTAATTAACTAAGGGGCTAAATACAACCCCTTTGCTCCTCCTGCCCAGTTTATGAGCTGTTTTACTAGCACAAATAGTTGCATAAGCCCTTAATCCATTTAAGCCATGCACTTTAGACTATGCACTATAGATCATTTAAATAGGTCCCATAGTGTGTTTTGTTGTGTAACACTTCAGTATAGAAGGCACCTCTTCCTCATTGTTTTACAACCAGAGAGACAAAGACAGAAATTGCACATCTAGAAGAAGCACAAGGAGACACTGCACTCTGAAAACAGATTCTGGCTGATATCACTTTGCACTCAATTCACATAAGATTCCCAGTGTCAGCAAACCTAATCTGCAAAAAAAATAATAATAATTTACATATCAAATAAAGAAGCTCTGCAGTTCCTAATAACTTCATAGCCTCTACCTACTCCCAAGCAAATACAAGCAAAGATTAAACTGTCATCTTTACCGAGACTGGTCATTCCCTGCTCTCAACCATTTGAACAGACAGAAGAAGTTTAGCTTATGTCATATCAGTGATGTCCACAGAGCCGTGATATTATTGGCACAGCTATCTTTACTCCGAGCCCAAGCCCTCAAACCACATCTCCCTTCCTTGCTTGAACATAATCTCATTTACATTTCTCGTTGTTGGGAATATGATTGACAGCTTGCTTATTGAGGAACCAAGTGTTGTATTACTGTATGTTAAAGATGCGTTGGGCCGCGTTACCCTGCAGTGTTCTACCATGCCATGGATCATGATAAGGTGAATTTAAACATTGTACATCACAAAATAAAATGGACCAAAATGGATGATGATCACCAAAAAATAAATGGATGACTTGATGTAATGCACAATCCCACACTATGACAATAATCCACCAAGCTAATGAAAGATACACAAATCCTGCACACACGGAAAGAAAGTAGTGCTTCCAGAGATAACTCACCTCAGAGGTCTTGGCACTGCTCTCTCCCCTCTCCGTCCCGCTGGGTTCTGAGCTGCTCTGCTCCCTCTGCTGGGAACAACAAACAGGTGCATAAGTATCAATACACCACCACACTTAAACTCACACTAACCAAGAAAAACCAAGAGATCAGACAGACCAGCAGAACAGTCTTTCTGGTAATGAGAGTTTCACAGCCTGAATGCACTGTGAAAAGGCGTATTTCAGGATAGTTTGTAAAGGCTGGAGCACTGAATGAGAGGTTTGACACTTAAGTGAGTTGGAACAGTAAGCAATGAAATTTAAAAAAAATGCCAACAATACACAAATGCAAAATATAAAATGTATGATATTAAAATATCTTCTAATATATTAAAGGCATTGCATGTACATATGCTAAATAGATCTAACACTCATTTAAATGGATTTGGAAATGTTGACAGTTAATAAAAATGTATGTCACATTTAATTTAAATGCAAAACACCAACAGGATGCAGTTGTAAGAGTTACGCAAGAATTGGCACTGACAGATAGTTGGAGTCATCATTGGCTAGTCGGTCTGTCTGCTGCTTCAGTAAGTCTTTAATTAGAAGCTTGGATAGCGTAAGCCTATATGTGCCCGTGGCAACCAAAAATAAATCCCTCGCACACTAAGACATACTACGAACCCTTAGTTCATGCAGGCTTACTTTATCTCTTCTTCCGATTATGGTAGCAAGCCTTTCTGACTTACTGATTCAAGTTAACACAAATAAAGAATGTATATGAAGATAGAAAACTGCGCCCCGAGGCATGTTGGGAGTGAAATAGGGACATTGACTTCACTCTCGAAACACTGGCAAGATCTGCTGATAAGATAAATCAGCCAGACTGAACAGGTAGAATATAAAATGAACATTATACAAAACATTATAGATGTAAAATATTCACATGTATTCACTCAATAATTGATCTTTTTTTTAATCATGTTTTGGGCATTTGATGCTGGAGACCTTGTATAGTGGTGACAGGAAACAAGGGAAAGAGATGCATTAAGGTCCTTAGCAGGATTTGAACAGGGGACGTTACGATTATGGTTGGCGCCACAATGCTGAGCCACGGGGTGCCCCCACTTAAAAATTCATGGCTACCCCACTTTATCTGCCCCCAAGTGGCCATTAGGAGGCATAATATTGTCCACAAACATTCACCCCAGATGACACAGTGCCTCTCTGCAACACTGCTGAAGTGCAGGGAACATCTTGTGCATTAGACACTAGTAGGACAAAATTAGCCAAACGAATAAGTGAATATTAGATTTTAAGACAAAATTAAAGACTAAATTTTGCATGTGCATAAAATGCTGTACTGTTTTAAAGTCAACATACTGCTGATCCAATAGTACAACCATGCTTCAACTCAGCAGCACACTGATAGAGGAATATCTTTTTTCCATAAAGTAATAATGCTGTTTAACATTCAAATGAAGTTACAACAATTCAGACAACTCTTCTGTTTACGATCAATTCCTGTTACAACTGTAACACAACTCAAGCTACTGAGGACCAAAGACTGTGATACAAGTTCGTCACTTTGGCATAGTGTTTAAATTAACTTTAACCACCAAAAAAATGATTAATTACCACACTGTTATTTAGTTTTGATATGTTTTGTTCCAACAAGGGTACCAGTTGCTGTCTTCACAAGTGACAAAGCAACAGGCTGCAAGTAATTTTCAATGGAAGCCTGTGGCATGAGGCTACAAACTGGAGCCCACCACTTGTTACTGCAGACGGGTGTGACAAAAACTAAAGCAGGCTTCAACTTTTTTTGATGCTCCAATAATACGGTGAAGCTTCAAGCAATCGTATTTTTGTTTTGAGCTGTGGTAAGTTGCTAGTTGTAGCTTAGTTAGCTGATGCTATGCTACTGTAGCTCCCTGTGTACTGCAGAGCACACAGGGATGGAATAAGGTGGCGAAATGTAATGCTAAAATGGGGCTCAGAGGTTAATCAAATGCATAGGTACTTTTTTAAACAAATTCACAAATTAGTTAACGTTCAGTCAAGGTTCTTTGTTGCAAGTACATACACACACACACACACACACACACACACACACACACACACACACACACACACACACACACACACACACACACACACACACACACACAAGCCCGTGATGACATAACATTAGCTTCATTAACCAGCGCCTGAGCAACACTTCAGTGGCGACTCAGCGATGATGTAGATGGTCACACTGTTGAGTTGTCACATGTAGTGTGAACACAGCATTATGATGTACAGTATTTGTTATGATGTATAACTGTATATCATTCCTACATCAGCTTCTTATATGAAGCTTATACAGCCCTTGTTGCTCACAAGGGAAAGGGTTAAAACTAATAACTGAGTAATTGCATGTTTTAAAAAAGCTATTAAGCTTATTTGTGCTTTAAACTCCTAAAAATATCAATTTAATTTTGCTTCAGTGAATTAAACTCTTAGCTGAGAACTGCGTACCAAAAATATTTATTAGTTGTTTATATATCTAAATAACCCCTGTGGACCCTGATAATTAATTTGGATGGGGCCATCTGCCATCTCATGATTTGACAGGACATTTGCCTAAGCTTCAGAGGGCTGACATCAGTGTACCGATGACCTTATGGTGGGGTCATCAGTCTCTGAGGACTCTTCTAATCCCCTTCACTTATCCCTATCCTGGTACTACTGGATGACCTCATCAAAGTGGTTCAGCAGCTCCTGCTGTTACAGAGGGGCTATTTTAAAGCTGTAAAGACCTTGTACACACAGTCTGTTTGGAAATGTATATTCACATTCTTCAAAACCAGTTCTTTACTGTTATTGCATAAAACAATAGAAAAATAATATAAAAAAGTACTCAAGGTTTGACTGTAGAGACAAATAGGATTACTAGTGGATTACCAACTGGTTGGTCCCATTCCAAGCCAAACATGCTATTAGTAACACGCCTGGTGTGCACAGACCCACTGGTATACACTCACATGGCCGAGGATTTACTTCAACCAACAAGCAAAAACAAAAGCTGCATCATACCAGGAATTATTATAGCCTATTTCACGTTTATGAGCAAACCTTGAAAGGTACTGACCCACATTTCAACTGGCATGCTTTCATGTAATGATATTTCTCCACACACTGTTTCCACTGTATTTATTTGTTGGCGTATTCAAACACAGCTTTCACCCTCGCCAGGGTCTGTAACAACAGTTGCATGCAGTTCAGTGATATCACAAAAAACACACATCAACTTCTCCAGACATTCATCTTAATGCTTGATGGAGATTTTGAAGAGGCTATGTCTTGAGGGGATTACACTTTACATAATACAAAATGCAATACTGCAATAAAACAGGGAGTAGTTCGCCAACTGTCATACAACCACATCTACTTGTTCATGCATGTTATTTTTGCTATTTTAATGTCTTTTCATTACAAAGGACTGGCACTAAACCCTGACTAGCCAATAATGATAAGGTTGGAGTAAAGTGGTTGCCTCAGTCCAGACCTTGTAGTGCAAATAAACTAGAATTGCCGCTTTGCTGTTGTATGTCTCTGCATACATACATATTGTGTGCACAAGAATGAGACAGCCACAAGGTCATAGTGACCCTTGATCTTTGACCTCAAAATTTTAATGAGTTCATTCTTGAGTCAAAGTGGACGTTTGTGCCAAAGTTGAAGAAATTCCCTCAAGGAATTCTTGAAATATTGCATTCACGAAAATGGAATGGACAGACAACCTGAAAACATAATGCCCCTGGCCACTGCTATCCCCAGCGTGGAGGCATAAAAACAATCAATGAGCATTGTGGGGGGACTTCATTAGCCAATAGGGCCACGCACAGGACTACCGCTGTTGTCAAGCTGTTGCCAAGCCGTGCACTGGAACCAATGAAGAGTATTAACAACAATGGAAAGTGATACTGACATGATAGGCGCTGCTGAAGGTTGTTCTAAATCTATGTCTTCTCAAAATAGCCAGACCCAATAATTTGTTTTACTATGCTCTACTCCACTCTTAAATACTCCGCAAAACAGGTATGCTGACATGGCTATGCATCAGTGTGGACTTAAAATGGCATTAGATTCAGGCCAATTCATTGGTTTCTGGTGACTGGTTAGGGAAAATCAAATCACCCTTCCCCACAGAAATCAGTTGGACTGAACACAACGTCAGACTGGAGATGGAGTGTAAGAAGTTGACAACTCTTACTAAAATCAGGTAGGTAAAATAATGTTCCATTGTTGTAGGGCTGATTTTACCTTTGAAACTATAATGGACTGTCACCCTTTAGACCAAAAGATAAAACATGTACTGTAGTATGGCACTAACTTCCTGTCTCGATAGAATGTAGCTTGCTCATAATTTGTGTACATTTTGTATTGTCAGAAAGGTAAATGAAATACCTCTTGTTTCAGCCTACATCTCTTAGGTCACTGCTATAATCAGGTGTTGTGTTTTTTTTAATTCAGTCATTATTTTGTAGGTGTGGCAGCATTCAGAAGCATTATGAAAAAAGATCAATTCAATTTGTCCTTCTTCTATGAATATGCCGCATATGATCGAGTACTATTAGGATAAAAACATAAGCAGCAGGCATAAAGAACCACATTCTAGAGGCCACTATTTTCCTCTTGGTAATTCTTAGAGCCAAAGCTACATTTTGATTCATCTTTCATGCTTTTTCAGTTCTTCATGGCCCTCAACCACTCAGCGCCCTCTATTCATCCCCCTTAATTAGAATGTCACAGTGTGAGCGTATGAGCATACATCAACTCTCTCCATCTCTCTCTCTCTCTCTTTCTCTCTCTCTCTCTGACACACACACACACACACACAGACACACACACACACACACACACACACACACACACACACACACACACACACACACACACACACAAAACCAAGTTGTTCTGGCGGCTTCCGATGTCTCTCTTAATTTAGACACTGCCAACAAAGAGCACCTTTGTTCTTTCAAAGTGTAAATACATTCAGCTGATGTACATGACAGAACCTGTAAGTTAGTCATAGGTCTCCGTCTCGGATGATGAATCTGTGCTGTGCCTGTGCAGTTTGATGTAGATGTCTTCTCCTCTAAGTTGTGCCATGAGCTCTCACCCTAAACTACACCAGCAAACAGTAACAGCCAAGTTGTAGTTGCTGCTGCTGTAAATATGGGAAACCTGACAAAAAAATCATGTCAGAAATGAAAGCTTTCAAAAACTATTCACATTGTGCCAACAATTTTAAGTCATTTTTGTATACTATTTCAATAGTATGCATATGACTTTATTGTGATTTGCAGGTAAAGGTATCACATCTGCATTAAATCACAATACCTGATACATTTCCAGTCCTTTGTCTAATGTAAACCACTGTTCTGTGGGTATGCCAATTGTCAAAATTGCCTCATTATGCTCCATTAATGACTGAGAACTTATTAGCAAACAGTTGTTTATTTACACATCCAGCACTTATGGGGGGCTGTTATCATTTATTTGGAGTCATGTCTGTGCCCGCCTGATGAATGTAATTCTAATATTCACTCTCTTTTAGTTCTCATTTTAATCTCTACCAACTCCTGAGGGAAATATCTGTCTCTAAAGCCTCTACATGCTCCGCCAGCTAGTCTCCAACTGTGTCTATCTGCTGTTTGGTGCTGGGCAGGTAGCTTACAGTGGCTTTTTTAGAGTATTTTCTTAGATAATAAACTGCCTGCTGCATCCAAAATTTAAGTCATGAGAGTGGTGAGAGTGAACCAAAACAGTTGTGGGTCGGACAGACTCAACTGGGTATGCTCCATAGGTTCATCTCTACCAAAGACACATTTCACATTATGTGCATTTCAACCTACCTGTTTTTATGCACATTTTAATTTGCACATGAAAATAATCTTGAGTGGAAACACAAAATATTCATGAAAAGTCTTTTGCAAAAAAAGTTTTCACACTTGGGGAGATGGAAGGTTGGAGTATCAATAAAAGGAGCAACAGAAACAGATTAGGTGAATGAATAATGATGTACAGTCATAATGTACTGCCACTGTATAGGCAACTGCAAACTCTCTTTGTTGTCTCCGACGGCTTTTAACAGCTAATGTATGCACACTGGACTGTTACCAGAACTTTTCCAAGAGCACAGGGCTGTCACACTAGTTGTTCAAAATTCTCTATTCCCACTGTCCAGCGTGCTTTCCATTATTAAACATTCATTATTTTCCTTTGTTTGAGGTCTGACCAGTGCTCTTACAATTATGTCCTCTCACTGTGCATTTTATTTGGTCAATTTTCTCAAACTTCAGTTAAACCCTGCACTACAATTGGATGGAAACCCAACTATTGTGACATTGTTTCCACATCGTCATTGATATATTGGAAAAATATTGATCATAGCCACTTTAAATAACACCTGTTTTACTTTCTTTTTTTTCAAGCGATTACTTTCAAGTGAGTCTCACCTCTACACTGCTGCTCCTGGTTGCAGACTTAATCTAACTTCTTAACAAAGAGTAAAAGAGGTTGACCAAATCCTGTCCAAACCCTCCAGCCACAAGAGATCCACACTGACACTGCTCACTATGGATGTTATCCTTGAGTCACCAGTTAATTCTAATTAGCATAAAATGTATACATTAAAGTTTATTTTTAATCTAGCTAGAAACAACATAAAGCAGGTGGACAACAATTTGCTCCTAATAGAAATTCAGTGGCAAATTTTTCACAGTACAGTGTGAAGATGCATGCCACATGAACGTACTTTCTAGAAGACACCATATAATCATGTTCAATCTTTGCTCATGATTTCATTGTGACTTTCTTAGAAGGGGTGAGATAATAATTGCTTCTCAGTCAACCATTTGAAACAAATGCTTTCAAGCACAACTATTAGACTCTGAACCTCTTTTCTGTACCAAGCTGGCATAGAATCAATAAATGGCATTCATGCACAAACATGTTAACATACTGGCTTTTAAATGCTGTGATTAACTGAGTTGTTTGAGATTTCCTAACGAAATTCTGAAATCACTGTAGTAATGTCTGATGCGTAAATATTTTACTAATATACTATGAACACACGACATCAAATGTAAGGCAATTTAAGACCATTAGGAATGTCAGTTAGTTAGCACACAGGACAATTTCACAACAGGAATGGTCAAAATGAAAGCAGCAGAGGCCAAAATATCCTAACTGTTAGTCTCTAGTATGGGTGAAGTGCCAAATAAGCAGGACACTACATTTCCTTTATATCCCACAATGAAAGTGAATAGATGCTTTCATTAGACCATCTCTGTCTGATAAATGCCCACTTCTTTCAAACTCAACACTTGTGGCCTTCTAAGAAAATTCTGTCAAACTTTTTCAAACTTTGGAAACCTCCCTCTGGAGCCTTTAAGACACATCATACAACTGCTGACACTGGCTCTATAGGCTGGGTGATATGTGCCAAATTTGATGATATGCTCACTTTTTTATACATGTATGAATCTTGGTACACTTGTGCAGTTTGGGACCCCTAACATTTTCAGAAATGGAGCCATTGCAAAAATGCCTTGTGTTGGCCATGGCGGCCATTTTACTTTCCACCATTACGGAATGATGAATTTTTTCTTTACTTTCTCTGCTGTTCTCACTTTTTTAGATGTTTGGGCACTGCTCTCACATAAAGCCCTGCTAATGGCGACATTGTAACATTGCTGCTTGCTGTTAAAGAGTAGTCATGTCATTTTAGAATGTAAACATCAATCTTTCAACTGATATCTAACCCAGGTCTAGTAGAGGTGCAATGTGAATCATTAGCCTTGGGCATGGGTTAACTTTGGATTAACAATGTGTGTGTGTTCATTAGCCATAGGGTAATAATAGCCCTGGGCTAAGAATATGCAGTGTGAAAAGCCCTCTAGTCATGCAGAAGCAATTCCTCAGTCTGAGGTTTTGCTGGGATGATACATTGTGAGAGACTGACCTCCTCCACTGGACAGGCAGAGTGTGCAACTTCAGAGTTTTGTATAGAAACACTCTTCTCCCACTTGTCCGCCATGTGGTTGACCTCCTCCAGCTTTTGCTCACAGCTCTTCTGTGTGTTTAGTAGTGTCACTTCATAGAACTCCTGGATATCTGTGGAAATAAAGACAGTACATGACTCAGGTGCTGGTTAACTTCTCCTCAGACAACACAGTCAACTCTGTCTCATCAATAAAAGAAACACATTTGATGTGGATAGCAGTTTGACCTGAATCAGGGCCGCAGCAATTATACAACACATACAATGGATGGAAAGGATGAAACAGATTCCATTGAATAATAATGGTCAGGTTCTGTAGGTAGACTCACATATCATAACAAAATGTGCAAATTCAAGTTTGCTTGTGACAACTGTACGCTTGAAGACAGAAGTTTCTTACGCAAATGTTACATATTAATGCAAAAATGTAAAAATAAATAAACTGCTATTCCAACGAAAAGTATAAAGAAGAAAAAAATGTTATTTTTGGAAGTAACCAGTTTTACAACTGGTGATGCTCCAGCGACCTCCTGTTCACATAGTTGATTGAGTTTTATTTATTTGAGGTTTTTATTTTTTAATGGGACAAAATTTATTAATAAACAATTACTTGTAAATACATGAGATTATAGCCAGGCAGCTATTTTCCGTCTCCAGTCCCATGGCAGGTTGATGTTAAACACATAAAAGGCAACAATGCCAACAATAAGAAAATAAGATAAATAAAACAGAGTAAGACAAGCAAAACAACATATACAGAATCACCACAATATTCCTGTAACATTAATGGTCATTAGCCACTAATCACTAGTGTTAAATAAGTTGGTAGTTATTCAGAATTTAGGAAGGACTTATTACACAAACTTAGAAATTGATTTATGGATGGCTGGTGCAAAACATTTCTGACTTTTACGCAGAATTCTGCCAGCTATAAGCATTTATCACACACTACATATATAGCCTACTGCTGACTCCAATATATCTCCTGCGTCAACTTCAATTTCAAAACATTTTGTCTGCATTGCCTCAATTCTCAGTTGATATAACCCACCGTCGTCTCACATGGTGTGCACATCATGACTTTACTTTACTGTTTTTAGGGTGTGAGGGAACAGTTCTTTTTCCAAGACTTGCGTTGAATACTCAACTCTAGAGCTAAGGTGGGCAATTTTAGGCTAGACATCTACCTCAAAAGCCAAGCTCTGAATATGTCCCTTCAGCTGTAATCGCGCTTGTATAAATATACAATCACAATATTTTTCCATCACTTTCCAGCTGACCATTCCTTATCATTTCCTTGTTGCTCTACTAGTAAAAAATAAAGCACTAAATTCTGAGTGGCAAAATGTTACACAAGCTAACATACATACAATGGAATGTTCTCTGTGTGTATTTCCAGTCCAGCAAAGGTTTTGTGAACTTTACTGAAATCAATTTGAATTAAGTCCAACATTTACTATAGCCATTTATCTATTTACATGCATAAACAGTCACAGCATTGAGAAAGCCTTACACCAATACAGGTTGTTGTGCTGCATTGAATTACAGGTAATTAGTTACATTCACAGTCAGTGAGTACTACTTAATCATGACTGTTAGTGGTGGAAAGTGTTCTTGTCAGACCAAAGCCTGGTGCTTCACTGTTAAAAGACAAGTTACAGTGTGCAATACCTTGTTTGCAATCACGTGACTATTATCACAGGCAAAATCTAGGTTGAGGGTGTGATAAATCCATATTCTGTGTGAATGGGATATAGAGGAAAGTGACAATATAAAAGGACTGTATGAACCTGCACGCAGCAGGTATTGTTGGAAAATTAAAAACTCACATTGGGCGTGATCCACCCAAAAAGAAGAGAAGTGATTTTTTTCCACAACTTGACCCATTTGCTCAGTGTGGACGCGAATACTTCTACAAATTACCTTGACCTCCAGACCTCCTAACATTGATAACATTACACAGCGAGCCAATAAAAGCCCACTACAGTCTAAAACTGAAACTATTTTGTGTGTTATGGCGAACAGCTGTTTTGTCAGCCGATGCGCGAGCCCGTGACAGGCAGAACCCTGTTTAGATTATTGCAGTTTTCTTTAAGAGAGCACTTGGTAGAGCACATCCACTCCCGTATTCAACCAGGTCACCAGCAGGAGCCCAGTTCATCCACTTCAACTCACCCAAGCAGTCACGTCTGCTGCCAACCGAGACTTTATAGACTGGTGGAGGTGGGACAGCATTGGGGCTGCGTGTGAGCCCAGGTGTGGCGGCTGCAGATGTGGAAATTGCCAACCTGGAGGAAAGGAGATGACAATCTCTGAGGAGAGAGAGCTGGAGCAAATAAAGAGTGGACTGACATACATCAGTGGAGATCGCCACAGCAAGAAACCACACTGGCATGCGAAGTACCCTTGGGTGGAGGATCCAGCAACATTGCCAAACAACAGGAGAGCAGTCGAAGCAACATTCCTGAGGACTGAAAAGCAGTTGGCAAAGGAGCCAAAATGGAAGGCGGCCTACAAAGCTCAAGTCCACGAGATGGTCGAGAGGAACGCTGCTGTCAAGCTGTCCAAAGAAGAGTTGGCAAGCTGGTCTGGACCCGTATGGTACATCAGCCACTTGATTGCACCAAACCCCCGCTCTGTGACTACGCCAGTTCGCCTCGTCTGGAACAGTAGTCAGAAATTCAGAGGCCAGAGCCTGAACGACCTGCTCATGAAGGGTCCAGACGTCCTCAATGACATCCGTGCTGTCCTCACCTGGTTTCGCCAAGGTGTCTTCGCTGCACTTGGGGACATCAGAAAAATGTATAATTCTGTATGGCTTGAGGACCGGGAAGTACACCTGCATCGCTTCCTGTGGAGAGACTCTGAGGAAGAGGACATCCAGGAATACGCCATCACTAGAGTTAACATAGGCGATAAACCAGCCGGCTGTATCGCTCAAGTTGCCATGCGGGAGACAGCCAACCTGCCAATGTTTCACCATCTTGCAGGAGAGCGTCGAGTGTTGGAGCAAGACGCTTATGTGGACGACATCTTGACCTCGCATGATGACCTGTGCCAGCTCAAGCAAATAACGACAAATGTTGAGCGCATCCTGAAAGCCGGAGGATTCTACATGAAGCCATGGGTTTACTCCGGCCAAAGTGGGAGGTCAGAGTCAAGCCACTTAAAGAAGGAAGCACCCCCAGTGATGGTCCTCCCAAACCAACTCTCTGAGGAGAACAATAAAGCCCTGGGCCTTGGGTATGATCCTGAAAGCGACAAGCTTCACTTGATGGTAACTGTGAACTTCTCCAAAAAGAAAAAGAAAATGAGACTCGGAGAAAACCTGTCAAGAGAGGAAGTCAGGGCTCGTGTGCCGGATCCACTCACCCGAAGAGAGCTCCTCAGCCAAATCTCTGGGCTATACGATCCCCTCGGCCTTGCAACTCCTGTCAAACAAAAGGGAGCCATCTTGGTGAGGAGAGCTTTCCAGGAAGCAAAGGTCAACTACAGTCCATCAGTAGACACGTGGGATGCTCCTTTGACTGAGGGCCTCCGTGAAGATGCCATCTGCCTCTTGGAAGACTACGCTGAGCTCAGCCAGTTGAGGTTCATCAGAGCCTTGACGCCACCTGACCCATGTGCCAAGCCCTGTGGTATCACCTTCTCTGATGGTAGCGAACGCTCTTATGTAGCCGTATTGTACCTCCGGTGGCAGGTACCAGAAGACGTGACCATACGACTAGTCGAAGCGAAAGCCAGACTGACGCCATTAGATCACAAGGGGGACGCTGTCAAGGCTGAGGTCTGCGGAGCAGTCTATGCAGCTCGTCTGAACAAGCACTTCCAGAAACACTGCAGCATCCGTGTGGAGAAGTGGCACCACCTGGTCGACAGCCAGACAGTCCTTGGAGCCATCCAACGCGAAAACTACGGCTACCAAACATTTTTTGCCAACAGAATTGGGGAGATCCAAGGTAGTACAAATGTCCAAGACTGGTGGTGGATCCCTGGGCCCCTCAATATCGCAGACATTATTTCAAGAGGGGCGAGCCCCAAGGAGCTGGACGAAGGCACAGAGTAGCAGCAGGGTCCTAAGTTCCTAAGTCTCCCAGAGAGTGAGTGGCCAGTGAAGTCCGCCAAAGATGTTGCTGTCGAGGCCAAAGAGAACCTCATGCGCATCCAGAAAAAGACATTTGTTGCTGCCCTGACCCGAGCTGGAGAAAAGGCGGAGCCCAGGCCTGAACTAATCTCAAGCCCCGCTGATCTGCACCGGCCTCCTGCCGGGGCTGCAGTCACAAGCCTGATGGATATCCAGCGATTCAGCAGCCTAACCAGACTGGAAAAGTCACTCGCACTGGTCTGGAGGGCAGCAAAGAAGTTTCTTCGTGGCACAGGAAGACCAAAGTGGGAGGCAGTCCCGTTCGATGGCACAGTCACCGTGGCAGAAAGAGAGGACGCCTTCCGAGACCTCTGTCTGGCGGCACAAGTAGGAGCTACCTTTCCCAGCACCACAACAGACCGGCTGGTCGTGTACAGGGACAAGGCAAGTGGGCTATTGGTATGCGGAGGCAGAATCCAGCACTTCAAAGAAGACGGCTTGGCTGTTCCCCTGATCCCCTTTGACACCTGGCTGGGGACTTTACTTGCACGCCAGAGTCACCAAGAAGGGCATGAAGGAGTTGCCGGGACTCTACTCAAGATGCGAAAGAGGGCTTGGGTTGTGCAAACCAGAAGGCTGGCCCAGAAAGTCGTCAACAAGTGCGTCCACTGCAGGAAGGTCAGAGCTCAAGTCTGTCAACAGGTGATGGGTGACCTGCCAGTGGAAAGATCAAGACCTGCTGCGCCATTCCAGTTCATGTCAGTTGACCTGTTTGGACCTTACCTGGTGAAGGACGATGTCAAAAGAAGAGTATCCATGAAGGTCTGGGGGGTCATCTTCTGCTGCATGGCGAGCCGGGCCCTGCATATAGACCTGGTCAACAGTATGTCCACAGAGAGCTTCCTAATGGCCTACCAGAGATTCACTGCCATCAGAGGCCACCCCCTCAAGGTTTGGTCAGATCCTGGGACCAACTTCATTGGTGCAAAGTCCTTGTTGGGGGATTTGTATGCATTCCTGAAGAGCCAAGACAGAGCAAGCCTGGAGGAGTATGCAGCGACAAATGGGACAAACTGGACCTGGAAAGTGCTCCCTGCCGACTCACCACATCGGAATGGAGCTGCTGAAGCTGCCGTGAAGGTTGCCAAGAGAGCACTTCAAAGTTTGAGCAAGTCAACTAATCTTACCTTCAGTGAGTTCCTCACAGCCCTCCAAATGGCAGCTAACCTGGCAAACGAGCGTCCTATTGATGCGAGAGTCCAGAGTCGGGAGGACCGCGTGGAGTACGTGACGCCAAACTCACTCCTCCTGGGCCGAGCATCTCACAGTGGTGACTCCAAGTCTTTTGATTTTCAGGACTACCCCTATAAGCGTCTCAGAGAAATCCAAGTCCAAGTCAACGAGTTCTGGAAAGCATGGTGCCAGCTTGCTGGCCCAAACCTTTTTGTTAGATCAAAATGGCATGCTACAGAAAGAAATGTCTCCGTTGGTGATGTTGTTTGGCTTTGTGATCAAAATGCTTTACGTGGGCAGTTTAGACTTGGTAGAGTCGTCACTGTAGCTCCCGATTCAAAGGGCGTTGTTAGGGATGTTGAGGTTCTTGTCACTCCAGGCAACTGTGCCTCAGTCCACCACCAGCAGCCAGTGACCCGCTCCACAGCTTTTAGTGACCGGACAGAGAGGTCTAATGGTGTAGTATTGCGCAGAGATGTCAGGCGGCTTGTGGTTCTTTTACCTGTAGAGGAACAGTGCCCCTAGTGGGGAAGTTGTTGTTCGCCTTTTCAGTTTTGCAACCTTTCTGACTAAGTTCAGAAAGCTTGAGTGGGAGGTGTTATGGCGAACAGCTGTTTTGTCAGCCGATGCGCGAGCCCGTGACTGCGGCGGCCCTGTGACGCGCTCGGTAACAGGCAGAACCCTGTTTAGATTATTGCAGTTTTCTTTAAGAGAGCACTTGGTAGAGCACATCCACTCCCGTATTCAACCAGGTTACCAGAGAGGTTTTTTTTATATAATTCGGCATTAGTTCGGCCAGTCAATTCACATGATCAAAGCCAATTTACTTTCATGCAAAATTACAGCGGTGAGTGCTCCCGTCTCATCAGCTGGTGCGCGAGCGCGCTAATTACCCAGCTGTGTCAAATCAGGCAGAGTAAAGAGACGCCACTGCAGAGCAGAGCAAAGTTTTAGTTCCTCCACAGAGCTGTGAAAATACTACCAACATAGAGCTGAACGGACAGCCAGTAAGATCACTTTTTATTTTCTTTGTGGATGTGAGGCACTTGTTGCGCTGCTGCGGCATTGGAATGTGGGGCAAGGTATTTGTGTATGTAGCGTCCGGTACTTTGTGTAATGTTGGCTGGGTAAATGGTTGCTTATGGGGGAGACGGGTCACTTGGTTCACTGCTAGATAATAATTTTATATTGGATATGGATTGTAAATATGTGCCTCTAAAACTGGGGTAAAATTTGTGGTTAATTCATTAGGTATTTATTAATTTGTGTGTTGGATTTAACCAGTTCCATTAATTCATTGTTTCCCGTGGTTAAAAATGTATTTTGATGCATTCACACTGAAATAATTCAGTTAAAATCTGTTTTAACTTAAAGGGAGAGAATTAATCTATTTTCATGTACGTGTGTAATGGTTCAAGGTTAATATTTAAGGGTTTGATAATAATTAATTGTGGTGCATTAATTGTTAAATATTATGGGTTTTGATAATTATTTGATTTGTGAGTACTTGGGTTTATAAAATGTTAATCATGTGGTGTTTGTCATTTAAGGTTTTTCACCTGCTGGAAATAAAGAAAAGAAAAAAAAGAGGAAAAACAGTCCAGTCTTGTTGAGTGAAGTCCTGCTTAATTGTTCAGCGTTGGTACACCCCTTCAAGTGTGGGGAGCACAGCAAAAGACCAAAACACTTGACAGTCTAAAACTGAAACTATTTTGATGTGGTTGGGTCCAGGTTAAGAACATCAGTCACAGCTAAAAATGTAGAGAAGTTGTCACAGCACATTGTAACTGCATCTAACTCGAGGCATATTTAACACTTTAATGTTCACGTTTGAAATTTGTTTATGACGTCATATGCAAAGAAGCTATTGTGAAAAAAAATCCATTACATATTGTTGGATTATTTGGCACATAACAGTTTCAGATTGTCATGTTCCAACTGTCAGTCAGAGTCAGTCAGACCCCAAATGTCAAAAACAAGTGTCCACATTAATTAGTGAGAAATAAAAAAAACACTTTTTTTATTTCTCACTGTTTAATGTGAAAATAAGCATTGAATCTTCTATCATACTGATGGACAGCTTTACACTGGGTAAATCAAATCTGTGAACGTATCCTGACCTCCAGAAAAAACAACAGTTATGCCAATCTATAAGTGCCCCTGAAACTGCAGCCAATAAATCTGCTGAATGACAACTGTATTGGATGAGGAGGATGACTGTGAGTTACCTCTGCCTTGCATGACTTGTATTGCATTGCAGTTTTACAGACTATTTAAAGTGATATTTGTTGACATTATATAGTGTAATTATTAGGTTATTTCAGGTAGATATTAATGTATTACAGTATGTTTACACAGAACAAACTGAAGATTAGCAATGTCAATAAGAAAACAATTTAAAGTCTGTAAATGTCTGCAGAAAAATGCCTCAAAAGCCATATCATGTGTTCTGTGCAGTTTCAGAATGACATTCTTTCTATGTGATGATCATGATTTGCTCTTACTGTGGTCATACATAAGTGTACATACACACACAAACCAACACGAACACCATGACAACAAGCTTTCCTGACTGAAGCTTCACAGTAGATCAACACGTCCAGGTATGACAGTATGTCATTTAAAAAAAAAGCAAAAGCAGCATGTGCAAGAATGCAGCAATCTGCATGCATCTTTTCCCAATTTTTGCAACATCATTGCAGAAGCTGAACAGACTGAAAATTAACATTTTTCATTCAGCCAGGACTAGTGATTGTACTTGTGCAAACATTTCCTCACGGTCTGCTTTGACTGAATGTCAGCATGAGTCGATGCTGTATCGGCGTCACTGCAGTAGAATCTGGAGAAACGGACTCAGCATCTGGTGCATCATTACTACCACAAAGAACCTGCATTGTATGACTCAACTAAGCTCTTTGGTCGGTATTCAGTTCAAGTGCTATTGTTTTCCAAATGTATACACATTTTTTGAATGGATAGCCATGTTTTACCACCAAACCAGACCCATAACAAGTGATCATTTACATTTAAATAGATCTTCATAAAAACCAACTATCAGCGTGCACCACCAGATACAGGGACATGTTTATGTCCCAATCATACACAAGTTAATTCATGCATTCTGTTTTTAGAAACAACAAATAAATTAAACTACATCAATAATAAATATTGATGTAGTTTCTGTAAAACAAACAAACAAACAAAAAAGAAGTCACAATTCTATCGTTTTGTAATTCAAATGCAAACAGGCTATTATGGATGTAAATGAATACAGCAAAATTTATGCAAATCCCCAAAAGCTCTTGAACGGTTGGTGTATAGTGGGGGAAGAATATGTGTAAGACTCATCATGGTGCAAATCAGTTTTTCTTAGTTGTCACTCATTTGATTATTGTGACAGAACAAAGTTATGCAGTGGAATTATACATACACTTTGCTGTACAACACTTGACACAAATGCTTTCCAATTTAGGTCAAGTAAATAGGTTCTGACTTTTGTTTCATTAAAAGGAATTAAAATAAAACGATCAAACCAAATGTCCACCAGCAGCGCTCACCTCTACGTCCATTTGACAAGCACTGACAGTTGGTGTACAATACGGCCCTCGCTACACAGCATTACACCCCAAAACCATCAAAACCGTCAACTGTGATGAACATTCTTAAAAGGGAGGGGGGAGAAATGAGAGCAGTTTTAGTCTCAGATTTACAGATGCAGAAAGTTGTCAAGAGTAACTCACAGTGCAGTAAAACCTCCCTGCTTTCTCCGGTCATGTTGCAGCGTGCTATCCTGTGAAACAGTGTGCTGTGGGAGGACCAGATGCCTGGTGGCAAGCAAACAGCGAGCCTAATCCTCAGACATAGAGGCTGCCTGTTCCCTTCAATGCAGACAATGACCTTACACCCCGCGTAGCTGATTTCTAATTCAGCTCTCCTCTGGGTAATGTGCTTAACACAGCCAGCAGTCCTTTCCAACTCTTCCTTAATGAACAAAACTCCACTTCTCCACCGTAAAGTGGTCCAACAACTTCACAACCTGGCATCCAATTCTCCAAACTCTTCCCTCTGATATCTGCATAGCCTGCTTTTCACACCACAGTAGTGTTTCTTCACGGCATTAAAGACACAAAGATAGTGACTACCAGCTCTGGAACACTCCATTCACTCTTTGTGCCACTGAGCTGCTTTAAAGAAGGCAGCTGGCACAGTATTTAAGGCCCATAGCTTGCGTGTAAAAGGCATCATGAGCCCTGCAGAGGAAATCTTGCAGTATGTCTAATACAATGTGTCCTTGCTGGGAATCTCCACTGACGAGGGGGATTCCATTCCCAAGCCTCTGTGAAGTAGTAAACCACCCCACACTGCCAAACAGTTTATTGTAAGGACAGTGTGTAAGTGCAACTAAACATCAAACATTTAGACCCAACCCCTTGGTGCAAGTACAAAAATTCCTTAAGTACAGCTCCCTAACATACACAATTAGTGTATGTTACGCACATTCACATTGTAGTCAACGTGACATAACTCTACTACAAATTATTTACAGCAATCAAATATTTTAGCAATTCATCTGTGGATTTTTTTTTTAAGTAAGTGACTTCTCATTTTGTTTTTAAAATGTCAAAAAAGTAAAAAGCACCTACCATAAGTTCCCAGAGCCTGAGCTGATTTAATCAAATAACTTGTTTTGTCCATTAAGACCAGCAGTCTTAATCCAAAATACATTATTTTTTAATATGATGTAAAGCAGAGAAAAACTCACAACGCTCAAAACTGTGAGGCTTGAACCTGCAAATAACTGGAATGTTTCCTCCATGAAAGACTTAAACATTGATTCAATTATTAAAATTGTTGAAGATACATTTTTTCAGCTATTGACTGATCAAATAATCAAATATTTTGCCACTAGCCATGAACAATTGCAGCAATATCAGCCTAATTCTTAACATGACTAGTTATAGTTCTATAACAAGTAGTAACCAGATTTCTACTGTAAATAAAAAGGAAATCAAGGTAGGAACTGAAAATTGAGTCTCATCATGTTGTGGGTGACTAAAACTTAAACAATTTAATAATAAGAAAATTTAATGAATAGCAATTCATTTCATTTAATACAACATTGCACTATTTTTAATCAATAGTATGCCCATAAATGACACCAAAACGTAGGAGCACAGTTTTTGTTTTGTCTGTTTGTCTTGTTTTGTTTTTTCAGTTCAATTGGCTAAGGGGCCATGAAAAAATGCTTACGGTGGTACTAAGGATACCCTGATTTTTATAAATTGCATCCGCATTTTGGATTATTCCTCCATGATATTCCACGTTTTACACTTATTTTCCATATTCCATACGTTTTTTCCATATGTTATCAATATTCGACATTCCGCCCGTATTTTCTGTCTGCAACATTGCTGTTCTCCCTCTACTAATATAGTCTTTCATTACAACATCAGAGCATATGTTGCCCACTCTGACCTCTCTCCACTTATCTCCACTTATGGCAGTAGCTCAGTCCATAGGGACTTGGGTTGGGAACCGGAGGGTTGCCTGTTCAAGTTCCGACCTGTGTGTAACTGACAAACAGAGTGGAAAAATGAATTTCCCCTTGGGGATTAATAAAGTATATAAAACTAAAAAAAAACAAAACAAGCACTGAGCATTAGGTTTAGCCAACAGGCATCTAGTGAAGTCAACTATTTCACTGTTCACATGATTATTTTTCAACTTACACATGTGCATGTCAAGCTTTGTCAGTTACAGACTGGCATGCAAAGCCAAACTTTTGGTTTATGGCTCAAGAAACAAAAAAAACAAAGTTATATAAAAGGATAACATGTGCTTGGTAAAATTTTCAATCATGTAATTATACTTCCACACTGGAAGTATCTGTTCAGGCTTGGCATTAACTGTTAATCCATAGGCTTTATCGAAAAATACAATAACAAAATCCCATCTGGTGAGTATTTTTGGCAGCAGGACCACATGTATTGTGACAACATGAGTTCTGCTCTTCAGCACAGACATGCAATACTGCTGGGATGCAGAGTGTGTTGCACTATAAACTGTTTGTTAATCAAATGGTAGCCCTACAATATGATTAAGTATATTGTTGAAAATCTGAGTGAAATTGAGTTTATAAAAGAAATATTTACGATTTTCTTTTTAGATCACAGCCTATTTAGAACACAATCAGGTTAACAAGACGGCCAAGGAGCACAAAAACAGTGGCTGCATTGGGATAAAGTATGGTTTTCATGCTAAGATTGATATCAAGTTGCAGTCTAGGATGAAAAATTACAAAGCTATCACAAAAAAAGAAAAACAGGCCAAAAAAAGCCCACCAGGCCCTATGCCATAATGTTATATAAAAGGAGGCTGTGCATGCAATAGGAGGAGGTCCAGATGAAAATACATTTTGCTTGAGAGGTCTATTAAAAAATTAGAAAGCTATTGACAAAAAATTGAAAAGCTCCCTTGGTCCATTAGCATGCACTTACTTGAGCTCTTCTGTTTCCTGTCTGCTGTGAAACTGTGCGCAGTGCAGGGCTTCAATATTGGATCATTAAGTAAAAATAACATCTGTGCACCATCAGACAAACTGTATCCTGCACTGCACAACTAATCTGCTGGAAACGGGTGAAAAGTTATTTAGGACAAGTGTGCTAAATGTCTGGGTTCTAATTAAGTTCACCTCTCAGTGTTTTTTTTTTTTTTGTGTGTTTTTTTTAAAGCTTTTCTGTTTCCATTTTGGCAAATTTGCATCATAAAAAAGTCCCACTGCTTTGGCAACTAGCAGTTCCTGTTCATGCTGTAAAGGCAACAACACCTAGATCACTATCGCTGAAGTTGACAGTGATCTTCTCATGAAGTTTAAGGAGTACCCTTTTTAATGATTTCTAAATGAATATACGGGCGTCTGTCCCTGGTGGACATTGGAGATCCTGACAGTATGTATAATGTCTGTGTGTTAACATATGACAGTTATGACTGAGAAGAAATGGTGTTATGTTTGTTGTATACTGTCAATTATTGATGTAAAAAATGGGGTGATTTGTATCTGTTCTGAGCACATCATCTGTGCTTACCCAGATAAGGCATTCATATTAAGTTACATCCCTAACATGAACAGCTGAAAACCTTTAGTAGGTATGTACAATTAGGTTATAAATACATACAAATGTCACACAAAATAAGGAATGGGAGCTGCAAATACAAAACATGTAAGAATACTTTACAGAAAAATATACAATGTACATGTAACTTAAGACATCCGTAATATCCCTATAATAAAACCAGCATGTACGTCTGTGACTCTTCCTGCTGTCTATTTACTTATTAAATTACTGCCACTGTTTGGCTACTCAGTACCAACAGTCTTAAAGCAACAGAAAGCCTTTTTAAAAATGCGCATACAAGAGTTTGTATGATAACTAATAAATTAGCACCCATGAATGACGTGGTCATTTTACGTACTTGTCATTAAGTTACATACAGTACTTAACACAGTGTTTCATAGATAAGGTTTAAGAAACTGAAGTTACATTAGTTTAGGAGAAGAAACATGGTTTGCTGTTGTCACAATATGTACTTAACATTGTTACATACTTAACGTTAAGTCCCATAGGTTAGGTTTAGGTAAGTAAAGTTATGTAGATTAGGTTTAAGAAAATAAAGTTACGTAAGTTTATTAAAACTTGGTTTGGTGTTGTCATGTTACGGACTTAAGGTTAAGTTCATACTTAATGTTAAGTTAGGTTTAGGGTTAGGGTTAGTTAAGTTACGTAGGTTAGGGTTAGCAAAAGAAATATGGTGATAACATACCTTAAAATAACTCCAAGTTCGTTTGGTTTTACACAGGACACAAACACCGGTCCCCTGGGGGAAAGTTCTGTGTTTGCATAAACTTTCCACCACTCCAACCTGCCCCTTTATTGCTCTTTATACCACTCCTTTTTTTGACTACCGTCACCATATTGGTCAAGCAGTCCTTTGCGATTATGTGGGTTACATAAGAATAACTAGCTCAGGACAAAGGTGGTTATGTAAGAATTCTAGTTTGTTATTTTTTCGTAGGTATTCATAAGGGTGCATGAGAACAGCCTACTATAGAAATAGATTCTGTGTTAGTTGCAAACAATTTGGCAGAGTGGGTAAAAACTACTTGTTTTGCTTTTTGTATGTGGGAAAATGAAACATGATTTTCTCAGACTACCTCAGGATCACTGTTTCTATTGTTAAATTGGTGGAAGTACTCAAATCTTATATCTGAGATAGTAAAACCGCACACTGTGAAAGTAATTAAAACTTATTAGTCCAGGGGCCAAGGGGCTAATTTTCACAAATTGGTATCACTTAAAGGGACCAAACAATTTTGGTGTCTCTAGTTTACATTCTGGTATGATAGACCTGCCTATCTAGTAGCTTAATAAAAAATTTTGGATGATCTTTGGGACCTCCCCAAAATTGAAAACAGTCAAAATTGAGGCTTCTCCAAAAGGGACATTGTCTGCCCTACCACATGAATCTCAGGAAATAATTAGCAGAATGTCACCAAATTTGGACTGAATGTTCACAGACAATTGTTGCACACAATGCAGCAAAGATTTCATCAGTACCTTGCTCCTTTTAAAAAACGCATACACCTAAACACACATGAATTATAGGCGGACATGGAATGAGGAATAAAAAATGCATGTAAAAGGCATGTATATGTTTGCCATTATTAATGTAAATAAGCCAATCACCCAAAAACTGCATTTATATGTGCCAAAGAATGTCATCTTATCATAAAAGCAGGTTATTAGATTATTCACCTCACCATCTGATGTCACCAGCCCCTGACAGGTAACTAGTGCAGCCAGAACTTCAAACAGACAAATAGAATGGGGCCCTTTTAGTACAGGGGCTAAAGGGATCATTTTCACAACTTGGTAGGCCCTTATCACCCATGGGGACCAAACAATTTTGGCATTTTTGTCTCTCTACAGGTCTCTAGTTTATATTTTGGTATGATAGCCCTGCCTATCTAGTAAACAAACTTAGACCCATGTCGGCAAAACACTACAAATAGGGTGAAAAATTGACTTATAGATATCCCCATGTAACTTGCCCAGTTGATCACTCATATTAAGACAAGTATTTTTTGTATTACAAATTTTCTGAAATATTTTATTTAAATATGCACCAATTTTGTTAATGAAGACAATCACAAGGGGGGGAAATTGATTACACAGTTATTGCGCTAACACTCAGTGTTACTGTAGCCTACAGTAGGCCTACTAGCACTCAGAGCTGCCCAGCTGCTATTTGACCCATAACTAGGAGGCAAAGGGAGTGCTACTGCTTGCCTAAGGCGGACTCCCAGGCTAGCAGAAGGAAGGATGTGCCTTATTTCTCCATTGTAGGCCGTCATAAAATAGGGGGGCCCACCTGCTGCCCTCATCCTAACTAACACTACTATAGAGCTACTATACTGAAATTGAATGTCAGCGGAGAGCATGGAGAGACAGCAATGGTAGACTTTGAATCAGGTGGAGAAGAAACTGGAGTTGTGGCTGGTGAGTCCTTGAAACAGAGGGAGAGATGGCATAAAGCAGAGCACAGAGATAATGTCAACACTAGGAACACAAATTAGAATTTAGGCCATCTAGAGCCGTTATATAGTATAGCATTTACTCTGTCACATCATTCATCGTCCACATCACTGTCATTCAGCTCCGGAAAACATTCCAGCTCATTTGCCTGGTTGCTGCAGGTTTGTAGCTCACACATATCTGCGCAATGCAGACCACTTTGCAGACATGGCCACTTTTCAACACATGTTTATGTCGCCATGTATATCGGCCTTGTGACAAGCTAACTTTACAGCCTGACATATGCTTTAAGGTTGCAGTACCTGAACACAATGGGCATGATGGGTCCCCATCTACCCACAGTTTCAGGTTCAGGGGGGTTGGTAACACATCGTATGTAGCCCCTACCAGGAATCTAATACGATTCTCCTCCATACTCCACAGGTCCCTCCAACTAAGCTTCCTCTTCTCTACACTTTCCCAATTCAACCACTGTCCCTGTTTAGCCTGGGCCACTACATTTGCACCTCTTATTATCTCCTCCTGTCTGCATATCTGTTCCACAACCAGCTTTCTTTTATCTTTGAGACCTGCTTTATTCTTTGCCTGAGCCAAGTCCCAGGCCTCCCCGGCCAAACTGAACATTACCTACAATCTCTGCATGCCTAAGAGCTGCCTCTGCCTCCTGAACTGCCAGTCTTGGGTTCCACTTCCTCCCCTTGGTTGGATTTGGAACCACACTCCTGACTACCACGTCCTTACTCCCAGATAACAAGAGCTCTGTCCTGACCTTGGTACCTTATATTCCTCTGTTAAACTAGATACTGGCAGCTGAAGTATCCCTTTTCCATACAATGCAACACTACTTAGGCACCTAGGAGCGCCCAACCACGTCCTAATATAGGAGCTAACCGACCTTTCAATTCTCTCCACAACAGATACTGGAATTTCATAAATTGACAATGGCCACATTAACCTAGGATATAGCCCAAATTGCAGACACCACAACTTCAGCTTTCCTGAAAGTTCTGATTTATCTATTCTATCCAGTCCTTCAGCCACATGTTTTCTAAATTTCACCACCTGTTCCTTATCATTCAACTCCACATTGTACCACCTACCTAAGCTCTTTACTTACTTTTCCCTAATTGTTGGGCTTTCCTCATCATCATCTATGACAAACTTCCTGTCACTTAACTTCCCTCTATGTATTGAGATGCTTCTAGACTTAGACTCTAGACTTCATGCTGGCCCACTTGAGGTTCTTATTTACCTTTTCTAGTAGCCTCTTTGTACATGGCATTGTTGTGGTCACCAGTGTCATGTCATCCATGTAAGCCCTAACTGGTGGAAGATGCAACTCATTCTGCCATCTCTCTCCACCTACCACCCACTTAGAAGCCCTGATGATTACTTCCATTGCCATAGTGAATGCTAATGGAGAAATTGTGCACCATGATGGCTATTTCTAGCCTCTGCCCACCTGTTGTGCAACCTGCCATACCTAGACACAACCTAATATCCTGAAAATGTGCTTTCACAAGTTAACAACTACCTGTGGCACTTTGAAGTAGTCAAACACACTCCAAATGAGGATATGCAGGACTGAACCTAACACATTTGCAAGATCTAAAAATATTATATGCAGGTCCTTTTTTTAATCTTCGCTGCCTGAATCTGGTGCCAGATCATGCTAGTATGCTCTAAACACCCTGGTATTCCTGCAGCATAGTATCTATTGAGCTATTCCTTTCTATGTAGCTAGCTAATCTCTGCACCACTACACTAAAGCAAATCTTCCCCTCCACATTCAAGAGAGAAATCATCCGGAATTGGCTAAGGTCCACAGACTCATTAGGAATGAGGACACCCCCTGCCCTACGCCATGCTCTTGGGATAATTTGTTTTCCCAAACTAGAAAACTTCTTAGCTGTTTCCACGAAAATGTAAGGATATCAGGTGCACTTTTATAAACCCGGTAGGGGACTCCATTAGGTCCTGGGGCCGAAGAACCTTTGGACGCCTGACCACCTCCTGAACTTCCTTCCACCTAGGTGGCCTGACATCCATCGCATGCTCTATCCCTCCTAATGGAGGGATTTCTGGTGGAAAACCTACTATCTTATTTTTTTTTAAATCTGAATATGTATTTCTCAAATATTCTTCAACTGCTAGCCTTTTTTGCTTTAAGCTGGCTAAACAATCTTTTAACAAACTTAAAAGGGTCCCTGAAAAAAACTGTCCTTACATGTTCCTTCTTCCTTCTCTTTTTCCTGAGATGCTCTGCCCTTCTAAGAAATACTAGCCTGCTTCTCAACTCCTCTTGCAACACATTAATTCCCTCCCTTTCTTCTTCTGTAGCCTTTTCCACTGCTTTCTTAACTGTCTCCTTTCCTTGACTAACTTCTCTATTTCTCTTTGCCACCTAGGTTTACCTGACTGTACCTTCTCACCCCTCTTTCTCTCATGCCAAACCTCTCTGCACCATATGAGTAAATTATATCTGCCATCTTTTCTAACTTTTCTTTTGCATTTCCTCTAAGCCTGCTTAAGATTACTGACAAATCTCTATTAACAAAATCTAAACTAGAGACATCGAGAAGTCAAAAATACCAAAAAAATTTATTTTTTTTAAATCAAAAAAAATAATAGTTATGAGGTTTGATTCTTTTAATTGTTGGACCCTTACAGACTGAGGGCACATGAATAACTTAGAGGATAATCAGGAAATGGACAGATAATGTGTGGTAGCCAACAGCCCAAATAAATTCTATAAAAACATTAACAGCCTGGCAACCAGACCCAGCCTCTCACTGAGACAGGCTTTTAATTGAAGTTATATGGTATATCACTTACTTCATATTTTCTTTTTGTTTCTACTTGTGTGACGGTCTTATTATTATTATTATCATTATAATAATTATTATTTTTTCATATTCAAACTCCATCGTTGGAGGGAGCCTGTGACCCAACTGTTTCAATGGCAATAACTGCTTATGTAATTGCTGCTCATTTGACAACAAAGAACCTTGAACCTTAATTAAATGTACTGCGTTCACAATTTCAACTACTGTAAGTCGAAGTAGATATCAGGAATAAAATTACTCATATAGAAAGGCCCATGCCAGTGTGATAAATTAATGATACAATTCACCTGTAAAGAGCATTTTAATGCTGTAGCTGATCAAGGCGTTGCTTCTATACTGAAAACCACTTTTCTAGAACTACTACATACTGTTATGGATGTAAGTGTACCTCAGAATTGTACTCAAATACAGTACTTGAGTAATTGGTTACTTTCCACTACTGACAGTCACGACATGAAACACTAAAACATCAAGTCATTTTAAGAATACAATGTTTCTATATTATTATTGTAGACTGTAAAGCTCTTTAAAGTTCCATGAGTTCAGGGATAAAGCTGACTGAAATGCAGCATAATGTATTTTCTGAAGAATGATCTGGTAGTTAACGCACATTGTGCAGTGCATAGCAAATGTCCATACTTACTTCCTACTTTTAGTGTCTCTGGTCACATCAATTTTTGTGACTTTCAAGTGCTTGACAGGGACTGTTTGCATGCTGCTCTCATCCTTTCGGGTTTCCTTGGCAACCCTACGGTGGATCTGAGGAGATTTACATCCTCTTTGACACATATGTTTTTTATGCAAGTTTACTGGTAGCTTCCTTTAACGAGCACAAAATCGCACAAAGCATTTTTACAGTGAACACACACATACACACTGTCACAGTGCTGGCCTGCTTTCCTCATGCTTACATAACGGGTGGGTGGAGTGGGCTGTGGCTCACAGTGATGGCTCCTGTGTAGCTGTGCTTCTTTGGGGAGCGATTATTCCAGCTGCATCCCCTCCCTACAGCTAGCCCTCCTCCACAGTGACTAAGGTGCCAGCTAATCCTTCTTTTTCCCAACACGCAGGCTACCAATTATTGGTAATACATCACTGCTCACTCCTCTGGCACTTACTTCCCTCAAGGAAATTATATGCTATAGTCCGATGGTGTTAAAATGAGAGGAATTCATGCAGGAAAGCAGTTTTATCATTTGAAAATCCAGGACTTAGACAAGTACCTAACTCTCACTATTTTTATGAGCTTTGTAGCTGGTATTATTAATTGACTTATTAAAAAAGATTAATTGTAGATAATGACAAAATATATGATTACTGCAGCTTTAGACTCAGACTTTATCTAGGAACTTTAAATCTTCACAGTTTTTCCTGGCTCGGGGAAGAGCTTGCAGTTAGTGGTGACAGACAAGACAGCAGTAGATAATGGCAAAATGGTCATTGAGAAATTAAATGCGACGATCTCAGACAGTTTGTTCTGCAAGTGAACATTCTCCTCTGTTTTACTATATAACATAACTTTACAACTGTGTGTAGGGGCTGCAGATCAGAATTTTAAGATGGTTTAGGCAACTCAAAGCAAGACTTAAAGCAATTCAAAGTTTAGTTCTAAAAAGCTGCCTAACACTGGATGGTTCTAGCGACATAAGAGAAGTGCTGGTTGGTTCCACCTCTCATATTTCACACACCACTGAGTTTAAAGTTCACCTCTTTTTTGCTTGACTTGCAGAGCAGCAACAGCATCATCACTGGAAACAAAAATGTCAATGCTGAAAGCAAGGGAGTATCTGGATTTAGCAGACAGTGTATTGTGGGTGGAAAACTCAGGTCATCACCAATTTCAGGGAACAGTAAGAGGACCATTAAAATAAATGACTGCAAGGTGAAGTTGACACTTAAATCTCTGATTCACCCTATTCTCTGGATTTTATTTCAAAATATATATTCAGCCTTGGTTTCTGTGAAAGAGGGGTTGGGTGGAGTCACAAACACATGCAAATGTGTTGTGACATGTCTGAACTTTCTCTGAGTCATATCCAGGCACTTTGCTCGTGGCATCTCCATGGAAACAAATACCAAGTGCACTTTTCCAAACGACGTCAGTACTTGTGAGAAACTGCAGCAGTGTCTTTTTTTTTTTTTTTCTTAACCGGCAAACTCTGAAATAATACTGTGAGACTCCGGACACAGACATACTGCAGCAGGGAAACATCAGAAATCCAGAAGCCTCAGTCCTTAGTCTTAAATCCTATCTTATATCAGTCTAGGATGACATTTAGGATTTTTTGTATTATAGGAACATGTTTCCTGACTGCATTCAGAAAAAAAAATCTCATGTATGTATTCGTAAAAATACTTTCCTTATCTAAGGATAGGAATTTAGCTATTTCAGAACCGTCCTAAATCAGGTTATTCCCAAATTTGGCACCAAATCCTTCCCAAATTAAAAATAATTGCCAAAAATGGCAGCAGCACTGTAGTAAGGTCTGTATGGCAATGACAATAAGGATGAGGAACAACATGAACACCATAATATAATGATTGAAAGGCTACTCAAACCGTATGGTGACATTTTGAATTGAAATAAATAATGTAAATAAATGACTTAATTATTTAACTTGAATTCATAATTAATTCAAATAACTGAGAAGAAAATCTCCTGAAAAAGTGAGGTCTCTCTCCTCCACCGACAAGATTAATTCTGCCAACTCCTCTTGGCTAAAATAGAACATGCGTCTTTCTGTCCACAATACCAAGCTAGCTAACAGTGACAAGTTGAGAACCATTCATATCATGGCTTGTCGATCTCGAGGCGCCTACTGGTACATTCTAATCAAAGATACAGGCATGGCAGGATGAGTGCTGATTTAGGTGTGGCGTTATTTAGGTGTTAGGATTTCTGAAAGGGATACTCTGGTGATTTTCAACCAGCTTTATAGTATGTGTTAATGTACTATGGTAAACTTCTCTCCATTTTAACAGCACCCAGATCTCCCTGCTCATCTCCCAGCTCAAATCCACCAGCTCTACGGCTGTTGCTCAAACTATAGATTGTACTTCAATAGTTACATATGCCCGCAACCATGTATGGACACAAAGAGCACAGACCATAGACTGAATATTAAGATGGACAATGCATTTCCACTTACCCCAACTTTACAAAAGTGAAGCTAAAATATCCTGGATACAGCCGTTGCCATCCTGCTCTGGTGACGTTACTGACAGCCAAAGTCTGCACAGTAGCGAACTCTATGGTATCAAGTTTCCCGCCCATACACCCCTCCGACCAAATGCGAGCAGCACCACAGAATGTGAGCCCACTGGTTCTCTCCCGTTTTATAGCATTAAATAGCTAATTAAAACCAAACTTATTAGAAAAGCAAATAATTGAACAAACAGCAGTGTGATTAAAAAATTACCTTAAATGAGTGAAACCATCTTTGGGAAAAATTTATTTGATGTGTACTTTGAGTTTTTAGTGTGGCCCATGTCCCATTCACTAACGTGGAGACAGCGGGCTTTATGACCCTTACTGCAGCCAGCCACAAGGGGGCGAAATGAGAGAGACCCATCCCTCTCACTTTTTCTCTCTCTCTATCAAACTCAGACCAAACTCACACCTAACAGTAAAACTAGGCAGCAGTGATCAAATTCAAACCAATTTTCTATTGCTGTATTAACCTGTATTTCTAATCTTAAATGTCTTCAGAAACATATTTTCTTTTGTGCACTGTTTGGCTGTAATATGAGAATTTGTGAGCAGGGAGTGGGTGCCATACTGTTTCTTGTATTGTAAAAACAGAGGCTGAAGAAACTCAGATCAAACAGTAAAACTAAGCAGCCCTGATCAAATATGAACAAAGGTTCTGTTGCTGCGCTGCGTTTTTCTCACCTAAGTAAAGTATTCCTTGTGAAGTATTCTTTTAAGATAGGACAAGCAGTTCGGACATTTTTCTGTAATGAGGCCCCAGCTCTCTCCTGAGGATGCATGAACACACAGCCCTGAAAATTTTGGCTTAAAATGGAGCTGCAGCAAGCAGGGTTTGGGGGCTCTATATAAGCTCTACACATGTCCTCTGATTTAGGAAATCTAGATAACTTTAAGTTAAGTTAACTTTATGAAACCTCAGAGAGGAAACTAGTTTGTTTGCCAATGCACAGTGACAAATAAAAGATATACAAATCAGACAGCTCATAGCAGACAAGATGTAAAAGACATACAGCCGCAAAAATAACAACTAATTCACAAACTGAGAACTGAATAATAACAAAAGGCATTTCTAGAGGATGTTAGCGTGGCTCAGGAGACCATCTAACCCAAATTAAAAGAACAATATATATTCATAAAATCAATCAATTTATAAATATAAAGCACCTGCTATAACGGTGATGCATCTACATCCAAGTGGGTCTGAAAAACAGGCAATACATATGAATAAAACATTTTGAAATGAACAAAAACAAATAGAATACATAAAAAAGGCCTTACAATTTACATAAAAAACACAACCAATATCTAAGGAAACAGACAGGTATCACGTCATTCAAACGTTTCACAGCTGAGGGCAAAAAAGACCTTTTGAATTCATCTGCGGAGCATTGTGGCATCCTCAACCTGTCCCTCTATACACTTTTTGGATACTAACATCTAGGGGTGTAACAGTCCATCGATCTGGATTGATGCATGTATTCAATGATCAACAATCTAATACCATCGATGCAAGGTGAAACCATCGAAGCATTATCATATCATGCAGTATCATCATGCAAAACATCTACTGCTCCACCCATCTGCCACTGAAACCAACTGATCTAACTACAGACCAAGAGAAAAAAGAAAATCTGAATCTGCTGAGTGACATTAATAAAAACAGCAAAGAATGGATTAAAGAAAAACACTGAGCGGCTGACAAAACAGCTAAACACCAGCACAACAGCTGGTAACGTCTTATTTTATGAAAAAGACAGTGGTGAATTACAACTGTTGTCAACTGTGTTATAAATTACTGGGATCATTGTGCCTTGAATTCCCTGTTACTGTGCAAGTACACAATTATAAGAACAGTGTATATGGAGGATGACTCTGACTTTTGTGTTTTCATTAACATAATAGTTAATTTCTCAGCCTGTATTTCCTCCTTGGAATACATTATTGTCAAGAACACAGCTCAAAATATCTTTCAGGTTTTGAGCAAGGTCTACCAAACCGTAATGTGCTATGGTCAGAGCTAAATATAACTCAGCATTAAAGACCTTCATTTATAATAAATTACTACATGAATGTGATAAGCAGTCGTGTTTTAAAACTTGTGGGACATGATCTGCAGATATTTTACTGTGTTTGAAATATATTTTACCACGTTTGAACTAGCTGCAGAGGACAATGGTGCAATGATAAGCACTGTCGCTTGACAGCAAGAGGTTCGAACCTGCTGGCCGCCCGCCCGGGGCCCATCTGTGTGGAGTTTGCATGTTCTCCCGTGTCAGTGCGGATTTTATCTGGATTCTTCAGTTTCTTCCCACAGTCAGACATACAGGTTGCACATGCAATTGTTGACTCTAAAATTGCCTGTGGGTGTGACTGTGAGTATGAATGGTTGTCTGTCTCCGTATCCCCTTTCCCACTGCACAAAAAACCCACTAACACCCACTAACATCTGGCTTTTTAATGCAATGGGACAGGTTTTCATCGGCATATACACCTGGGTCTGCAGCAGTCACAGGTTTTTATCGCCTCCAGCTCCATTCAGCATTGATGGGAACACAACACACAAGTGAATCCACTAATCATAGCTCCATTACTGGTGAGAGGCAATGACGCCACCATGAAATACCATCCGTCTCCTCCCAAGCAGCGCTCAAACATCGATCTAAATCAGTCTGTACTGAGTTTGAGAGCGACTGAATAAGTTACAGATGTATAAAAAGAAGTAGCCACCGTAACATTTTCACTGGCCTCTATGCTCCTCATTGCCGTTTACTGACCTGGACTGTCCGTGACTCACTGCTGTAGAGCCATGAGCACAGCACTCATCTCCTGGCAATGGAAAAGGATTTTATGACCTACTTTAGCAGTTTTATCCCAGTTTATATGATTTTTTTCAGAGTGGTCAATTACAGAATCATGAAAATCTGATACCATGTCCACATTGTAGCCAACCAGATAGTTGATACCAATATCAATATTTGAGAATTAAAAAAAAAAAAAAAATCTAGTGATGAGCTCTTGTGGCCAAGATATGCTCTTAGCTGAACATTTTATTCTTGAAAAATAAACTTATCAGTAATCCCTGAGGGACAAACAGCAATAGCGTTTCAAAATGAATCTCTTTAGCATTTGTGCACAGCCGCGCAGTCTAAGATATAGTCGATCATATTTACGTGCATGTGCTGCACAATGGTTCACATCACAAACAGCAGCACAGACAGTTAAGGACTACTGTGACAGCAGCTGCAACCTGTTCTCAAAAGTTGTAATATTCCCATAGATGCTGCACATTTTTTTAAAGCTACTGTGGTAAGCTAACTAGCAGACTGGGGTAAGCCAGCTGAGCCAATGTTGTTGTTGAAGTGCCATAAACTGCAGTTCTTCTAATGGCCACTTGAGGCTGGCTCTACAAGTGAACCCTGTTGAACCCCATTTTAAAATGTTGAACTCACGTAGCCTCAGAAATAAACATGTCTACAGCCTGGGGGAAAAAAACGTTGTTGTCTCTACAGCTGATTTCAACATTCATGACAACTGAAGGGGAGGTGAATTTTTATAGAACTCACCTGTTTACATTTTATTACGGTTTAAAGTTACACATTTGAAGGGCAGGGCCGCTTGAGTGACAGGCTGTCTGTGAGGCATCACTACAGTCTATGTCCACCCCTCGCTTATCCACAGCTTCACCCTCTCCTCCAAATATAGCCCTCTGGCTCCAAAAATCCATGGTGGCGACAGCCAAAATACCAAAATGGGAATCCGCTGGTCGGACATTTAAAAAAAATCAGAATCAGCTAAGAAAAATGCAATTGGTGCATCTCTATTACTTATTGGACAACATGTAGGCTTACGCCAATACCAATGTATTAACTCTGCAATAAGCTTATATCAGCCAAATTATCTGTCCCACCTATTTATTGGTCCAGCTCAAGTCCATGCTTTGTTCTATGCAACCTCAGCCTTTTCATCACTCACTGCGTTTGATGTACCATCTTACATCTGCGAATGAATAATGTACTGCAGATAAACACAAATATCACTGACTGAAAAATAACCCTGAACATCATAGCAGATATTAGGACCAAATGAGATTTAGCAGTGGAACTGCATTAGAACAGTAATTGATGAATCATAAGCCAGCTTCATGTTAATTCCATGCCCACTCAATGCCCCAAGCATGGTGGGAGTCTCAAAACAGTAACATATGGCTCTTATGCGTGTGTGGCTGTAATATCCTGTGAGGTCAGCCACAAGGCTGAGGTAAAGCGCAACCCAATGCAGCAGGGTCAGCTAAGTGTGTGGGTATCTTAATGACCTCACAAATGTGGGAGGAATAACTTAGCTGACTAGCTCTGAGATCTGCATCAGCTCTTGCTATGACGACCATGCAGCACACCAGATGCACAATATCTAGAGTTACATGACAAAGAGTATTCACATTATACACCTTAAAGCTATACACAGGTAAACTCAATTTCTGCCTCACACTAGTGTTCAGTGTGGTTTCAGCAATGTAGACAACCCTACTTAAGATTTTTTTACGAAAACAGTTTTTAGACCCCAGATCTGGACAAATCCAGATGATTTAGCTCAGAAAAGGGAAGTGTGAGCCTTTTTGTGACCATTTTTGACAAAGCAAGATACAGAGCAGTGGAGCTGGAGTTAAACAATGGTAAGCTCAGTCTTCTGGCTCCCTCTACTGGAGCTCCAACTTCACCTAGAAGTACTGGACATCTACATATATATTTCACACATTCTCATTACTCCATTTTAACTTAATTTCAAACTCTAGGGGAGATGTTACACAGCAGACGAGCGGAATAAATACACCTGCAGCTTGATACCTACTGTTACTGAGAGACATTGTTTTGTGTGGGCACAGGTATAAATGCTTGACATTTCGATGGCCTACTTCATCATAAGCATGTTTCTGCAGCAACACATTTCCTCATACAGTAGTCACCATGGATATGGCACCTGTTATACTTAATGAACACTAGAACAGATCCAACATCTCATTATGTGTAGGGTGACATTTCTATTATTATTATTATTTTTATATTTTTTGTTCCTACATATTTTGTCTGAATAATAAATAACTGTCACAGCCAACCACACAGTCCCTCCAGGATGTTGCAATCACAACAAATTCAACTAATCCACTTGAACTCTCCATGATCTTTGACCAATCAGTGTTGTTTTTTGTTGAGTTTCATCAGTCATAGCAGTCTCCCACATAACGACATCAAACTCTATTCCTTTTTTCCGGTTGTGAAGATGCAGACACATTTGAACGTCTCACATTTATCGTAAAAAACTGCTGCTAGAGACCGCAATACGATTCCCTAATGTTCTGCGCGAAAGCGGGGGGTAAACTGTTTTGCACCAGCAACATTGTGGTAGAACACAAACACTTCTCAGAACACACTCAGAGAATGGCTGAAATGTGTTGAAAACACACATGACAAATCACGATGGCAAAGCCTGTTGCATCCACATTTGTTGCAAGGTGAGTTCGATTAAATCAACATGTTGCGCATAGCACCAAATTCTAGGCCTTATGCATAAGCAGTTAATGTGGGCCCTCTGCCTTTCCTCTCTTGATCTATGGATACATCCCAAGTCTCTTATTTGTCATTTCCTCGTCCCTCGATCCTTGGTTCTGGTGTGCCATCTTTAAAGCCATCCAAAAGCTCTTATTTGTGCTCTGAAGAGTGAGAATCAAGGAGCAAGAAGAGATCTCTGAGGAGCAATAAGCGAGGATACTCAAGAGCAGCATTTGCAGAAGTCTTAAATCAACCTACATGTCCCTGCACTGGACTGACTGGATGCTGCAGCTGATCAGACTGATCTGATACATCACAACATACAGGAGTTTTATATTGGAATGAAGACAGATAAGAGTTAAACTCGAGTGTATCACACAGTTTCTTTTCTTCTGATTTACCATCTAATAAAAAAATCATCTCTGCAAATTGTAGATCTGAACAACAAAAGTCAGACAACTTTCTTCATATATTAGACAGATTTCTCTTTTCACAATCCGTTATTTCTGCCATTAACTATGGAGACAATTAAAGTCAGATGGAGTGTGTCTGTCAGGAAGAAACACTTTTTACATCATTTATTGTTATTTCCATTCAGTCACATGTGAGGCTGATCATTGCAAAATTTCAATTTCCCCTGACACATTTAGCCTAATAAATAATTTTCAGTGCTCCAAAGACACCATAATCTTATTCCGGGTTATTAATTAATGAATTCACCATCAGAATATTAATAAATACATGTGTAAATAATATATACATAATATAAAGGCATTCAGTGCCTCTAAATTAGACACAATAAATACATATTCTAATTACAGAACACAGGTTATTCATGTGCAGGTGTTTGTTAATGAGAGAGAAAATAGCCTACTGTTGCTCTGGCAGTCAGGACTTTGTGCCTCTACTAGCATGAGTGCACATGTGCAGACACAAACTGCATCAAGTCTCTACAGCTGTTATATCTAACTGACAGTTGATCCAGCTGTTATCAGCTGCCTGTCATTAGAAACAGATGTTGCTTCACAAGACGCTTAAGAGGAAACGATGTCTCATTTCTCCAAAAACATATTTTCTCATTTCCTCTCGCCTCCCATGGGTTCTTTACATCTTTTTATGCATCCTTGATGGGAGCAACTAAGATACAAGGAAAAGATGCAAGAGAGGGAAAGGCAGGTGCAATTTCAGAGACTTGGGATGCACCCTATATCTCTCTCACACACTTTGTGTTTTTGTGTTGTTGGGTTGGTTGTTTTTTTTTGCAAAGTCACTTTGCTTTTTTTCCCTTTCCTCTCTTCCCCTCTTTTCCTGTTCAAAACTCCAATTTCCCTTTCTTAGAAAAAGACATGTACCTTCATTCTCCAGCAGCATAAGCAGTCACTCACTTGGCTCTAGCTGCATTTAGTGCAAGAGCAGACTTAACAATTTTCCACCTTAAAGGGATGAGTGTGGTCTCAGGGAGCTCCCACTATTTTCTTATACAAAGTTCAGTTCTTAAACTGATTTCTTCAGCCAGTTTCAATTATTCTGGCACTAATTACTTAGAAATAACAAATTGCAAACAAACCAAACTTTTCATTTTAGCCTTTCTGAGGTCCCCCCTCCCATTGGGGCCCTGGGTAATCAGTCCCAATTTCCCCCCACTATGACGCGCCTGAAGTTATGCATTTTAAGGGCAGTCCACTTTGAGTAACAGACTGTCTGCCAATAGAGTCCTTAGCTTCTTGGTCATATCCACCCCTCACTCCTCTACAGTGCCAGCCTCACACCCAAATATGGTCACCTCTTGCTCAACTGGTAGAGTGTGTGCCCCATGTGGGCCATTGTCAGTGTATATGAACAAGTTGACATATAAAGTGTTTGATATGTTAAGTGTTGATGGGACAGGATTTGTCTGATCATTCATTTCAAGTCTCGTTCTCACCACAAGATGGCAGCCTTCTCCTCATCAAGTCCTACTGAGCTGAGATTATCTACATACCAGTAACAACCACTGTTTAATTTAAGGACACTGGGTAACTAAAAACACAGGAAAGAGCAGCTTTGTAATTTCCAATATATTACATTAATGCTCACTTAAAAATCTAATTAAACCATATTATCATTGCTCTGTGTTTACAGACTGTAGTCCAGGTGGCATAAAAATGATGTTGAGGTGTGTTAAAATGAATCTAGGACTCACATATGTGTTGTTGTTGTTAAGCCTCAACTGACAGAATGAAGGAACAAATACAAACAGTAGTAGATGATTTTAATGTGCCCTGACCCTAACAACTGCTCCAACAGATGATCTATCTGATGTAAAGCTCTAAAGAAGTCCTGTAATCCATTAAGTACACATGAAACCCTTAAAACCTACCACTGACACTTGTGACCTTTGACAGGGCTTGGAACACTAAGTCATACTAAATCACATATAAGATGTGCCAATTAAACAGCCATATTTAAGAGATACACAGCAGTGATTTATAACTTCTTTTTTTATCTATAATGGGCTCTGAGTTCACCTTCTTACTTATATATTTTATTAAATACTTAAAGTAACTCAAGTAACTAATTTATTGGACAAGTCTAGTGATCCCGGTCATCCTGCATCATCAGCTCTACACCCATGCAGAAAAATCAAATTGTGGGTGAACTTTACTGAACATGATGTGTTTCTTTATCTTATCTGGTATCACACGAGCTGTCTGACCATGAGTATTGTTAGTTCAGACTGCAATAAGGTATCATATATATTGATGGACAGGTAATACAGATTGAAAACAACGCGTCCAATGGTATACTATTACGAGGAGTAGCTGCTGTGTGGAAGGTACACTTCACTTCATTTATCAATTGTGTATCTGAAAAATTACAGCCTAAAAGAAAAGCACAGTCCAGCTCTATTTAGACTACTTTTAACTTTCTGATTGATCAGGAAAAACCTGATGACGCTAGGGCTGGGTGATGGACTACAAATAAAATTGCAATATTTTTTGCCTATGACGTGACACACAATAAATACTTCGATATTTTGAAATCTCCTCTAAACAACTATACACTACTAAGCTTTTAAATAAACTGCAGTTACATTCATTTTGAAAATAAAGGAGCTAATGTCACATAACATAGTTAAAGTGCTGTTAATAAAGTTAAATAAAATACTTGTAAAATAGATTAAAAGTATCATTATAAAAAGTTGAATAAAATAGTTTATTAATAAATTAAATAATATAATGTCATTGCCGGTTCGATCCCAGGTGTGGGAGCCCTTCTGTGTGGAGTTTGCATGTTCTCCCCGTGTCAGCGTGGGTTCTCTCCGGGTACTCCGGCTTCCTCCCACAGTCCAAAGACATGCAATTTGGGGACTAGGTTAATTGATTACTCTAAATTGTCCATAGGTGTGAATGTTGAGCGTGAATGGTTGTCTGTCTCTATGTGTCAGCCCTGCGATGGTCTGGCGAACTGTCCAGGGTGTACCCTACCTCTCGCCCGATGTCAGCTGGGATAGGCTCCAGCCCCCCCGCGACCCTCACGAGGATGAAGTGGTTAGAAGATGAATATAATGTCATGATAAAGCTTTATAAAGTACTGTCATAATGAAATAAAACAAAGCGGAACCACTGGTGCTTTTATTTTAAGCACCCAGCTCATTTCAGGCTGTACATGTTAATGTTTTGCTGTGACCATGAAGCTTCTGGTCAACAGTTGTTGTTGTTGTTGTTGTTGTTGTTGTTGTAAGCAGTTAGCAGAAAGTCAAACTGTTACTGCAGCGTCATTTGATGTGAAGAATTTACTTGAAGCTGTAAACAAACCAACAGCTCTCCAGTTGATATATTGATAATATTTGCAAGTCATGCTGGTGCTCCATTGTCGCAAAAAGTCACTAAATAGTAGCAGTCTAAAGCCCTGCAGATACAAATACTGATGCCTCGCCAACTCAAACACTATCACCCAGGAGAGAGTGGTCTAGTTGGACAGGAGGGTGCATGTGATGTATCAAGTTTGCATATCTTTTTGTGTGTGTCTGTAAGAGGGAGAGCCATAAGAGTGCAAGAGAACAGAAACACTACAGTGAGTCTCATGTCAGTGGCTTAAAAAATAAGGTGAAAATTTATAGTCGATGTTCGTGATATAGTCATTGTGAACATAATAAGTGTAAAAAGCAGCGACACATTAAGTGTAATTGATATATCACCCACCACTAGCTGATGCACATACATGTTACCATGGTTACCAAATGATCTTGCCTTAACAAATTGCTTATAAAGATTGCTTACTCAACAATTCCCAATCAACAGTAGATAGTAATGGATAACAGAAATTTATCTTTTCAATCCATGCTAAATTCAAATAACTTATATCACACAGTCCTGTCTTTAGATTGCTTTGCTTTCACACCACAAATGACGCGCACTATGACTGGAACCGGACCAAAGCACCTGAAAACACCAAAAAAGTTAGGTGTCAGAAGAGCCTAAATGGACAAATAAAAGGTAAAAAAAAAAAAAAAGAAAAAATGGCAAGCATCTCAAAATGTCAGATGGTTTAAATAAACAAATTCATCACTGCAGCGAAGTACTGCCTACATTCATTTTTTCCAACCCATAACTGTAGCCCAATGTTAACTCCCACTGGTATTATCAGTCTGCCTTGGAAAGATTCAATTAACACTGAGAGTAGATTAGAGAAAATGAAGCCTCCCAGGAAAGGATCTCTCTCAGACAGCTGAGCAGTGAGACACGTCCTATTAAAAGGACTGACCAGCCTTGTTCATCAGACAATGACAGAAAGAGCTCATTAAAAATATTTGTGGGACATATTGGCAGGACCCTATTAATTCCACCTGAGCCTCCAGTTCAATCAGGTGAGCATATTGGAATGTGTAACAGGCAGACTGTGATGAAGACAACATATTTAGTTGTACTGCAAGGAGTGAGTGAAGCCGTGCAGTTTGGACAAAGTATCATCATCATGCATAAACAGTACTGGCTACAAACATGTTCAAAAGTACTGTCGTCGAATTGAGACGGGTACTTTTAAACAGCAAGGCGCAACCATTTTTCATGCAAATGACACCACTACAAAAAACCCTTCTATACACACATACACACCACAAAAGGGACATAATCACGGCAGCCGTTATATAATATCCAATATGTTAAAATACATTGCAAAATTCTACTTAAGTAAGCCAGGCTGCACACAGAGCAGTCATTACAAACATCTCCTAAACACAGCACACAGCACAGCTTTACGAACATGCGTTTTGCTATGAGGTCAACATACTGCTAAGTATTTAGTGCCGAAATATACACTGCCAATTTGATGCTCATGTAAAGGAACAGGAATTTTTGCACAGCACTTGATATCAGGGCTGAATGATAAATCATATTCAAATTAATATCACAATGTAATAGAACATGATTTTCAAACTGCAAAAGCAGATTTCTTTTAATGCCACACAATCTAACCAACTAGAAGGTCAGAAACCATTGCCCTCATGTGCTCCATGTGCACCCATGTTGCCCTACATTCCATGTGATATATGCGAATGAGAGTATAAAAAACAACATGTAAAATGATGATGTTCGCAGTATAACCACATGAAAATGGTCAAGGTGAGGCCTAAGTGCAATCAACATGTTTACATACCACATTGTTGTAAGAGTAGCACTGCTCCTTTGTGGAAAAGCTCAGTGCATAGTGTAGGTGGAACAGAGAGCGTGAATGTGGATGTGATCAGAGCAGACATGTGTTGGCAATCAGAGAAGATGGGATATTAGCAAAAAGTTGTTAAGTCGTAGTAGATGTACACGGTATGTTTCAGCTTGTCCATGAATAAACACCGCAGCTCATCAAGAACAAGTAAAGTTTCTGTGTCTTCTCAACCAAGGTGGAAAAGCAAAGAAGGTTAGCCCCGAGGTGAGCATCGTAGAGTTAATACTGTTTTGTATTAACTCGTTAACTTGTATTAGTTTTTATTTTTCATTTTATTTTCATTTTTGTTTTCAATTTAGTTCAGTTTCTGTTAGTTTTCAGAGTGGCTTTGCTCATTTCAGTTCAGTTTTTATTAGTTTCAGTATTAGTTTTAGCCTGTGCTACAAAGCGTTCAACCTCTGTATCAACAACGCTATGTGCAAAAAAAGTGAATGTACAGCCCTGCATTCATTACTCCCTTCTCACTATCTAGGGAGTCCTATGTAGATGACTACATAATGAGCTCATCTGCAACATGCAAAAAATTTTCAGACACTACTTGGGTTTCTGTGCTGTTAATTACGTCATTGTCGTCAAAGAAATAAAATGTATCATGTCAATAGCGGCTGGTGCACCATCCATAACAAATACCTACATGCATATTTGTGATGAGTAGCCCACATGATATTTTACAGAGATTTTTTCCCCAAATTAATAAATAATCATCACAAAGTACTTTGTGGCAGTCTGTGCTATGGTGCGCTGCGCTGCTCACATCAAGCACATTTACAACATTATACTGGCAGACGGACAAGAGCGGAGATAGCAATACGACTGCAACCTGTCCTACTAATGCAAGTAATTTTACATTTAGCATTTGATATGTTGAATTTTATTTTACAAGTTAGTCTTGTAACTTTTAAATATAATGTGTAACATTATGCATTGCGCCATTACAAAAAAAATCATGGCTAGTAGTGACCCTGGATGCTAACGTTACCTAGCGTTAGCCCTCTTTTGTACAGTAACATTAAGCTCTAGAGAAATATCAATTTTCATTTTATTTTTTCGGGGGACCAACGACTACACATTTAATCAACAATTTATTACATGGCTGAGAAACTGATAAAACAAACTTCAACATATCGCCATAACGTAAACATGTACGAAGGGGTGGCAGTTGAGTTGATCTTGCTCCTGTCGTTTAGCTCTTGTGTCCATCCCATACCGTCCAGTACAGTCCGTCTATTCCTTCAGTGCAGTGCATCATAGGATATAGTGCTTGGTTAGTATACTACTTTTTACAATGCATTGTGGGATATTTTGAGTCCACTATAGGGTATAAAAATTCCAGTAGCAGCAGGCATAAGCAGACAGAAGACTGATATTATGCCACCTCACTGTCTTCACTGAACATTGAATGCTGACTGATTATATAGTAATTACAAGAGTCAGCTGATACCAATCAAAATCAACATAATCAATGTGATGGTTTTATAACACTGTTGCTTAAAGTAAATCAAGTTTGGCTTCAGCAAAATTTGATCTATTTATAGCCTTAAAGATTTGGATTACACATATAACAGATAACACATATGATGAATTTGTTTGTAATTTAATCTCACCATTGGGCTATTCACAAGCACAGTTTCGTATTCAACATACCATGTGCAAGTGCATGTAGGGGACATAAAATTTAAGCTGTGCACATTAACCTCAGCTCTACACGCACTGGTGCAGGTAACTTGACACAGCTCTTACACATTGACCTCAGACTCAGCAATTGACACTTTTCAAACACTCTAACCCAGCACATCCATTTTCTCATGTAGTAAAAAAACACATTTATGACTAAAACATTGTGGCTTACAAAGAGGAGACTGAAAGCATGTGTACAGACAGGACAGAGCAACACAGCACAACAGCTGTACTGCAAAAACCCTGCGGTCAGGCCAGCCGCAACCACTGCACCACGTTAAAATAAGTTTTTAATTGGATACCAACATTCACTCTGGATCCAACTGCATCTTCTTCAATCTGGACGCAGAGGCAAAAGCGTCACCAAGCAAGCCTATTTTCAGTGGAGCGGTGCCCATGTTAACCAGTTGGGCTGTTCACAGAAAATCAGATATTGTGCATTGACATCTCCCAAATCATTGAAGCCCATATATCCTTATCTCAATTATTATGCTTCAAATAGGTCCCTTTGTTTGTGAGACTGCATTGGGTGAAAGGTCTTCCTTTTTCTGAATGAAACAAGGTACAGCACCCCAAGGTTAAATATATGTATTCCACAGTGCAAACTACATGGAAAAATCACCATTTGGTATTGCGCTGTGTAGTCTATAATTTAGCCTGATCTATGAAAATGGCATTTTTGTCCAGTTTAATATCTGATGCCTGTACATTAGCTCGCAGGATTCGCAGCAGAGAAGATTCGTGTGATCGGCATCACAGCTGGTGTTAATTTCTCCATGCTTGCCTCTGTGCCTTCTCCAATGTAGATATGTAGACATGGATGCAAAAATTAACACCAAGTTGGTCTTGCTTGAGAATGTGGTGGGGGTCATAGCTGGTGCCTATCATCTCCACTTTTTTTCTCAATGTTTACTCTTGTGTTACTCTCGACTGGACAGATCCCAGAGTCGGAGGAGAGCAGTGAGTTGAATTATACATCCTGATTAATGACTCAGTCATATGTTACCATTATCCTAAGTTAATCACATAGACAGAACAAAAATGATTTGCATTTATATTAAGCATAAACTTATCGGAATTGACACAGAAGCATCTGTATTGGTCTACGCCTTCAAAGAATGAATCTGTCATTAATTTTGCAGTTATCTGGCAAGAAACCAGAAGCCAATCAGTCCCCACAGACCCCCATGTAAAAATGCCCAACTTTACAGCATAAATAAACAGCCTATTAAGTAAACAATTTACAGCCTGGTATAAAAAAAAAGGTTTAATCTCAAGATTCATGACAAGGTCATTTTTTTCTATCTCACATATTTACATTTGGTTGAGAGTTAAAAGTTACACATAATTAAGGGCAGGCCGCTTTAAGTGACAGGCTGTCTTTCAATACTGTCCTTGACTTCTCAGTCAGATACACCCCCTTGCTCCTACACAGCTCCAGCCTCTCACCCAAACATGGTCACTTCTCCCAAAAAGCCAAGATGGCGACAGTCGTAATGCCAAAGTCAAGGCTGGTCCACAAATCAGCGGATGATGTCACATAAACTACGTCCATTATTTTTACAATCTGAGGTATTTGGTCATAAAGCAAAGTATTGGACAAATTGAAATTTTGACCCGATCATTGTGCTAGATGAAAAGCCAGAGGATCAGCAAAATCAGTAGGATTCAGCTCAGACTGTATCTTTCTTATGCAGTTCAATGCATCTATACAAGGCTGTGGATGCCATTTTATACATGAGAGAATCTGTGTATCAGAACATGTGTTCTTAAAAAAAAATCTACCTGAATGGGCCCAGACTTAAATGAATACATTGCAATTTACAGCGTGTTAGAAAAAAAACCAATAATGACATCACCATTTTCAGGATTGAGAATTAAGAATCTGTTGGAAAAACATTAGCACCTTGAGAGCACAGTGAATCAAAAGAAGTATGTAGCTTGAGCTGGAAGCACATCCGCAAGTCCTTCAACTGTGCAGATGAGTGATTGAGTAGTAGTGGGGATGATGAATGGGTTAATCCACACACGGATCCACTCTGCAGTGATGGGGTTTAGCTGGGGCGCACACGCCACTGGCCAGATTAGACAGCACCTAATGCTTTGTAAGATGATTACATCTATTTCAGGAGGCATTTATTCCATCGCAGAGTTGTAACTGTGTTTGATTGCATTGCATAGACCTATTGTTCCTCACCAGTGCTAAAGGAACTGGTAAGACATTCAGAGTTCATCTTTATTGAGTGAGTACTAAAGAGTGTGCGTCATGCATGCACAACAAAAAATGCTTGAAATGATCAAGAAAAAAAGGAATGAAAACTGAGTTGTGTCCAGTTATTGACAGTAACAAAACTAGAGCTCAAACATTCAGTAAATTGTGTCACTGCTTTCTAAAACTACAACTTAATCAACCCTGATGTGAACTAATGGTTTCTGATGAATAACATTAGTTAACTAAGTGTTACTCTATTGTTCAGTGATGAACGATAATCATTATTACTTTGTAATGGCTTGTGGACAATGGAAGTTGTAAAATGTTTCATGCACCGCATCACGAATACAAGATATGAGTGTGTTCCTGGAGAACATCTGTTGCAGGATATTATGTAAGCATTCAAATGTAGGGAAAGATTATAAAATGTAATCCAAACATTAAATGAAAAACAAGCTCTAATGGAGTTTGTCCACACAGTTAATATTTGTTATTTAGAAAATATTTATTTTCGATTGTCACCCTCATTTGAAACAAATGAACAGGCATGGCAACCAAAGAAATGTGTGTACAGGAATGCAATTAACAGGACAAACTGTTTGTTACTATATTCAGGCCTGTCTTTATTAGAGGATTTGTAATTCCTAACAGAATCTGTGCAGCAATAGCTTTCCTGGTATAGATGCATTTAAGTGAGGCATGTGCAGTATGTACTGTATACTGTCAGTAAGCCACTGGCTCTGTTCAAAATAGCATACTAACATACTACTTATTGGAGCTGTAACAGTTTGTATATTTGTGCCAAACCGTCATGGTAAGGGGGTCATAGTTCAATACATGCAGCCACACATAGAATACACAGTATGTAGATTATCGTAGGTCCTGCTAAGAAACCTTAATCTGTACTCTCTTGGCAACATATGCTAAGGTTAGCACAACAAGTATACTGGTGTACATTACAAGTGAGTCACTCTACTGTGAATGCAAATTAAACGCTCATAGTGGTAAGGTGGAAGACCTACCTGCGAGTTCTGGATCAGCTACAACAGCAACAGAAAGAGAGCTGTGTGTAAGACGATGACAGTGTGTGTGCACTGTGCCCAAAACACAGTGAACATGCTAATGTACATTTGACAGCATCATTCACATGTACCGATCACTGGGATGAGAAAAACAAACCAGAGCTCAACTCCTTATACCTGCTGCTTTCAAACAGCCTTTACATGCAAAAGCAGAATGGGTTTAACCAAACACAGGTAATTGGTCATTCAAAGTCAACCAAGCAACAGCAGACACACACAGTATTGGAAACAAGTGCACAAAGCTCTTCTAGCACATAGCCAGTCGGTGTATGATGCCTTATTGCATTTTATCTGTAGTCAATTCATGGCTTGCATATCTCCCATTTACCATAATATGAATACTTTAAGTCACATGGAATTATTAGCCTACTTATTATTCATACAGTTTTACAATCTGTTATTCTGCATCACAAATGCTACACAGAACTGTGTGAGAAAATGAGCTGTGTTTAAGTACAGGAGAAGGCAACTCTCATGGACTTCATGCATGTTGTTCTACACTTCAACACAGCCCCTTAAAGGATAAGTCTGGCAATATTTTAGAATTTTCTTATTGTCAAATGTTCCCATTAAAAGACTCAAACCAACAATGAATGGATCCTGGTATTATCTTTGTATCTATATAGCCTAATATTATTCATTTCTCGGTGCCAATGTGATGTCCAAAAATTATTAATAACACATCAATGAGCCACACTGTTGCACTGGGTAACATCTTCCTTCATACCATGAACACACACTGTAGATTATTTCGACTCAATCCCACAATTACTGTTCTGAAGCCGGAAATATTCACTTAAGTACCACATGTGGGTTAATCCCCAACTGAAATACAAATGCACCAATTCCTCCTGTTTGAGTCATGTTTGCTAAAAACTACAGTACAAAGCTTTCAATTAAAGTATGTATACTTATTAGTGACCCAATTTTATAAAGATTTACATCTCCAGTAGGAACCAGCAGGCTTGGGGCTGAAAGCCACAGATTGAACAGGGCAGTCAAAGTATCGAGACACTGACACTGACTGGTTTTGGTCTTTTCATGGAATTTGTGAGGTGAGCCCAAGCAGCACTAACGTGGAGTTAGTCAGTATCTCCAGTCAGGGATGATCTTACTTTACATTAGTATGTTGTTTGTCACTATCTGGCGCATTGACTTTAGCATTCCTTCCTCACTGTCTCACACTATGCATCTTAGGTTACACAGACAGACCATTGCTGAACTGTCCTGCTGTATCTGTTTCACTTCTGCCAAGTATCGTAGCCACTACTTCAGTCCCAACTGTAATGTGTGCTGCAGTGTGTCAAGCTTAAGAGGCTGTCAGGTGAGTGGTCAGTCAGCCTCCAACTCATCACTCAGAGACAGGAGACAACAAAGTAAACCTCTGTGATACAGATTCATGCAACTATTAGACTGATAACACTGCTGACTGTGTGCGAGAGAGGCTATGCCATGTCAGTGAAAAATACTGGAAGCAGGAATATGCAGTATCCCGGGTTTTAAGTTTCGCTTGTTGCAGAAAACTGTTGATGTTTGACCTTTCAAAGTAGTCTCATTTTTGTTCTGGCTATTAAACATACTGTTGGGGAGACAAGAACCAATACAGATTTACATGTGACTGTATTTCTCAGATCTCAAGGCACAGCCGGGGGGAGGAAGGGGTCCAGTTTGGGGACCTCAGAATTGCATCTCTGCTTTTTCTGCAGATGATGTGGTTCTGTTGGCTCCATCACACCGTGACCTCCAGCATGCACTGGGGCGTTCTGCAGCCAGGTGTGAAGCAGTTGGGATGAGAGTCAGCACCTCCAAGTCTGAGGCCATGGTTCTCTGTCAGAAACCAGTGGATTGCCCTCTCCAGGTTGGGAGAGAGTTACTGCCTCAAGCGAAGGAGTTCAAGTATCTTGGGGTCTTGTTCACGAGTGAGGGTGGAATGGAGTGTCAGATGGATCGGCGGGTGAGTGTGGCTTCTGCAGTGATGCGGGCGCTGCACCTGTCCGTCGTGGTAAAGAGGGAGCTGGGCCGGAAGGGAAGAGCTGGAGGGATTACATATCTCTTCTGGCCTGGGAACGCCTTGGGGTCCCCCAGGAGGAGCTGGAAAGCGTTGCCAGAGAGAGGGATGTCTCAGCCTCCTGCGCCCGTGACCCGGCCCCGGATAAGCGGATGAAAATGGATGGATGAATGGATGGATGGATTATTTCTCATTTATGAAAATGATGGGGCATTGGTGGCTTAGTGGATAGAGCAGGCGCCCCATGTACAAGACTATTGCCGCAGTGGCCCGGGTTCAACTCCAGCCTGTGGCCCTTTGCTGCATGTCATCCCCCTGTCTCACCCCCTTTCACACTCAGCTTTCCTATCGATTAAAGGCAAAAATGACCAAAAAAATATCTTCCAAAAAAAAAAAGAAAATGATGACCAAGTGATGTAATTTTTGCTATGAATGAATTAACAGTGATGTTAATGCAAATACAAGCATGGACTACCAATAGATGAAATAGAATTTGGTCAGTTATTACTGTTTTAGTAGTCTAAAATTGGAGTTCAAACATCTTAACTTCTTTGCATATTTGGTTGAATGTTGTGCTTAGAATGTGTATGAAAAAATAAATAAATTAAAACAGATAATACATTTTGAAACTGGCATAAAAACAAGGAACGGGACAATATAATCTAAGCCTCACAAAATATTAGAAGTATTCCAGCTTGAAGCAGCTTTGCTCCAATAGCTTTACATAGATCTGTGGCCAGTGAATGTGCGGTTTGTCCACACACTGTGAAACCATGTTGGCCTGGTTTTTTATCGTCCCTTATGTCTCATCACTAGTGCACATGATAATGGAAACGCTTTCTGTGGCCCAGTGGTTTAGGTTTAGGAATTGACGATTCCAAACCATCACAGAGGAAGGTGGTCAGAGCCTTTAAGTGGTGTGGAGATCATGAGGTCGACCCACAGCGCCTGAACAGAACCCCTATAGCTTGACCACTGTCTGCATGTGCACTCCAATATCAGGCCTATAACGTAGAACATTATGAGCATGGTACATGGTACTCCAGCAAGGGGAAACTGTACAGCCCCTCTGATCTAATGCATGCCCAAATGCACTAGCAAACTATTGTTCAACGCCAAAAAAAAATTGAGGAAACTACTGAGTTATGCTGAATGAATAATCATGACAGCAAACCAAAAAAGTAACATGTGTAAGTATTTTGGATTCAACACTGTAGATGGAAAAATCGTGGATGATAGTGAGTCTGTTTGCCAACCATAAACTGCAACTGCCTGCAATAACATTCTTCCGATGATAAAATGTGAGGGGTTCCCTGAATAAGGCAGTGAGGGTCCAACAAATGAAAGGATCGTCATCAACTCTACAGGATATTTTAGATTATGAGCCTGTGTCCACATTGGATTTTCTTCTAAGTAGCAGCATCTCTTTTAAATTGTTCCAAATGAGGAGCTCCAAGAGATTCTATTTGGACAAGAAAGTGCTGGTGTCGTCACCACCACTCCTTCAGCAACTGTCTATCCCAAGCTGTATGATATGTCATGGATGGGTGTTGTGTTTTTATCACCGTGTAAACCTGTGGTTAACTGTGTAGTCAACCCTAGCTGACGTTAACGTCAAGATATTGTTGCCAGAAACAATACCTACCTACAACAATACCTTCAACACATGATAAAAAAAAAGTGCTAGGATGAAGCACTTCTCAGCACCCTGTCACCACTTTTCTACCAAATAAATACAATATGTGGACACACTCCCTATTGCTACACAAGTTATGCTAATTGAAACTAATTCCACCTCAGTTCTAATTCATGTTAACCTGCTAAAGTGGCAGTCCTATCTGCTAGTCAACAGTCTGTGTACTTGTACAGACTGACATAAATGGCAAATGTCTTTCAAAATGCACAGTATCCAGAGTTTCCCCCAGGCTAATATGCTGCAATTAGTTCTGAGCATTATTTTTGGCAGCAAAACAGCACTGAATTTACAGATTAACAAGACCACATGAATGAAATATACTGGCAGATCAATATAAAAATTTAAGTAACAAAAAATATCAGTATGAGCTAAATAAATTAGATTTATGGTAAACACTGAATGTCACAAAGGCTTAAGCCAGACAGCTGCTACATATTATGTAAAACCTAATATCTAGGCCTACGGTACTGCCAAACAAGTTCAGTTGACCTCTGTGAGGGATAACTGAATCTATGAAAGCCAGAGTCTGTGTTCTATTAAAATATATAGGAAAAATCACTACTTTGCAACTCTGTTTTAACTAAGGAGGTTATGTGAATTGTTTTCCCACTTTTTACTGGTCACAGGAAGAGAAGATAGCGCCAGCGACTGTTCTAGTTTATTTGTTTTTTCTGTTACATCTTTATTACTTTATGGCAACATTTAAGCGAACCCTATCCAATGACTGACAACACTTCTTTTTACCACCATAAAACAAACAACACAAAATATTCACGGCTGATATTACCTGTTAATGTACATGGAAAACAGCTGAGACAAAGGAACCAAGAGTTCTGGTCAGGCTGGGAAAATGTGAAAACCTGCCCCCTCTACCAAGTACTCTTCTAGCAAATGTCCAGTTACTGGATAGGATAGCTTTTCAAGGGAACACTAAGAACTGCAACACTATGGTTTTGTTTACATTGCACCACACCCCGCACCAACCAAGCCCTAGACAAGCAGTATAGAGTTATCGACAGGACCTCGACCTCACAACAGGAGACTATTTTTATTGTGGCTCAAGATTTTAACAATGCTAACCTGAGGAAGTCCTGCTGAGATATCACCAACACGTCAGCTATGTTTTTTTGTATGATGATATAATCTATTGTAAAAGTATTTATTTTAATCATAAATGTAATAAAACACATGTTAATACTGGTGAAGTGTTTCAGAGATGGAGACAAAATGTTGCTAATTCCGCTAACTGGAGCCAAAGGTTCACAGCTGCAGAGGGTGAAGCAAGGGGAGGCTCAGTGAATGCACTGAGGGGAATTCTACAATGAAATAATAATCAATGCAAAGGAAACACTGGGTTACTGAATGAAACGCGGGCATATGCCAGTTGTCATCTGGTGGGAGGGGCTTGGGAAATAGAGGGGAGAGCTGCAGGAGGAGGGTGTATTTTTTTGAAATTCTGCCCTTTTTACATGTTTCAGATTTCTGGCTACCCCATCTTTAACAACAAGAACATTTACATGTGTACACATTTTTGTTTACTTTTGCACCTAATCTTACTAATATCAATCCTGTAAACCCCAGAAGGAGAATTTTCTCTCTGACAGCTATGATGGATCAAAGCCTGTTTTTTGGGGGGGTTTTTTGGTTGTTGTTTTTTCATCTAGTTACAGCAGGAGAGCTACCAGTGTTCTGGCCGGGACTAGCTTCCCTCCCATCAGCAACAGAGCTGCTAGCATCCCTGCCACTGTCTGTGGGTTTAAAAACACAGGTGGATGATTTGGCCCCTATGTTTGGCATCAAAAATTATTAAAAATAACTTGGACTTGAGGAGTCACCTGTATGAGTTCTCCATAGCTCATGCCAGGGACATAGCTGCATTTGCACAGAATATGAGTGCAAATATGGATCAATGTTTCAGCTGCTTCCTCTATGTCACAGCCAACAAGTTGTCTGTGTTGCTGTGGTTGCATGTAGCCAAAACCCTTATTTAAAATGATAATGAGAGAACTCAGAATCTTCTACAAAATAAAGGAGGGGGGACTACACTACTCAAAGTTTGCTATCAAGACTGCAGGAGGAGGGGACTGATGATGAGGAAGAGAAAACTGGGGATACAGAGGCTTCAGAGACAACTCACTTGGCAAAGCAGCCAAGATTTAGGTTTCTTACTGACAGTCATCCATCGAGGCCCAGGACCTGGACCTGTCGTGTTAACATGGGCTGTCCCATGTTTACACTAAGGAATCAAGGGTGGACTTCTCAGAGTTGCACTTTGCATTTAATTTCAATAGATCATATTTCATTAAGACATAGTGATTTGGTTAGGGCTTTAACGGCTTGCATATCTCTGCAAAAACGTCACAGTGCTGGGGTCACAGTTCAGAGCAAGCAGCGCATACATGGTATGTAGATTGATGCACATGATGTGGAACCTAATTTCAGAGGCATGAGTTCCATTTGGAAAATTTTAGCTGTATGCCGTTACCAACATGTGCTGAGTTCAGCACAAAGAGACCGGCATGTGAGTCGGTCACACTATGGCTAACGTAAATGAAATGCTGGGAAGAGAAGACCCGCCTGCAGGTTCCTAATCAGCTACAACAGCTACAGAGAGAGTTGAAGATGAAGCGGATATGATGGAAACACGTCAAACATGCTAACGCATATTCAACGGAATCACCAAAATGTACCAATCAAAAGGACGATAAAACAAAATGAAGCTTGTTTGCTTATCCCCCCTTTAGATGCAAAAGCAGGATGGGATTTAACAGTAACTGAAGCAAATGGTATTTACACTGACATAAAGCCATAGTGGAACTGACTGTAACTCTCATTGTAATGCACAAGTTTTACTTTTTCATTCACCTGTATATTTTGTATTTACAATTTCAAGCCAAGAGATGTTTTTAAGTTTGAAAAGGTGTTTTTTCAGTGTTCATACAGTGTAATACAGCAATGTTTGAAATCTTCCTTATTTTTATAATGAAAATAGTTCACCAAAGTTGTCAGTGGACAAAGTGCTACCTCGGTCTCCAGCAGGGGGATTGTGTCCGTCTTTGACACTTGCACTTCTGTCAAAATAACTGAAAACATGCATTTGTTTATACTGCTGTACTGAATTCACACCAAACTGTGACAAATAACAAATAACAACAATGAATGACAATAATAAACAATTATTTAACTATAAGCAATTATGATTTAATTTTTCAGATGTTCCGAAATGATAAAAACAAGAATAAACATGATTGAAACTTTTCTAAATTATTCTCCATTAGATATTACTCTCAGGTTTCTGGCTGCAGTCTGACATTTGTTCACAGAGAGCCAAGATGTTTTTGTAAAACTAGGAAAGACTTTGGAGTACCAAAAAAATGGGATTTCAGATTTATTTTCGTTTAGCTGGAAAATGTTTTGGGACAGCCAGCACTTTAATTCTAACAGACAAGATAATGACAAGATGTTGAAAGGTGTCTCCTTCACAGTTTTTTAATGGTTTATAGATTTGCATGTTATCTGCATGACAATGGTACTGAATTTGTGTTATGTATGATATGTTCCAGTGACAGCGTCTATACACACAACGACAGGGGACCAAGGATGGAGCCTGGTGGAACACCATAGGTCAGCAGGACCACAGAGGAGGGGGCATCAGCGACCAACACCAAAATTTTTTTGTCTGACAATTAAGATTTAAATCAGTTTAGAGCAGATTTCCTGATGCCAACCCCCTTTTCAAGGCAATCCAATAGAACAGAATGATCAACTGTGTCACGTGTTGAGCTGAGATCGAGAATAATTAAAATTAAAAATAAAAAAAAACTGTCTGTTATTCTAAAAAGGGCAGTTTCAGTGTTATGGTGTGAACAGAAAATCACAATCATAAATTCCAAAAATCCAGAGGATCAAGGTTAGGTTTCTTTAGAAGTGCACTACTGAGCAGTGATGTTGCTACTGTAGGTATGTGCCCTGTGTCTCTAAAGCATTAAAATCAGAAAGGATGCAGTAAAGTATCAAAGCATTCAGGGGATGCACCCTATTTTTTTACCTGATGATACTACAGTGGAAACAAATCCATGTTGAACTCATGGAACAGTGGCATGGCATAACTTTTTTACTAGGTGGGGCAATGGTCCTGTGGGTAGCTCTGTGTATTTTTGTATCTTTAAACATTAGTATTTTGAAAGTGTTCCTCGTGTCACAGAAACCACTGAGAGTGAATCTTCTGTTTTGGATGTTATCATAGTAATGTTGTTGATGTGTCTGTGATTTTGTGCCAATACTCTGCACATATCTGACACATGCCCGTCTGGCCGCCTGCTCTCACCCCAGGCCCTCTGAAGCTATGTGTGCTGCTGTCGTCTGAAAAATACACCAGCGTTAGCGGCACGGTAGACAATAACTTCATATTTTTAGGTTTGTAAAATGTACCTGATTTCAAAAATAAGTAGGATATTACTTAAGACATTCCAGTGATCTTTTACTGCAACGCCTACTGGGACAGCAGATGCTGTATTCACTCCTGTCGATAATAATCCAATGATGCTACACCAACAAGGAAATGGTAGTGGCCTGCAGTGTTCTGTATGTTGCTGAGACTGTTTTGAAACAGGTCTGTATGTAATGTGCAAGTTTGCTTTCTGTTTTACTGTTGTATAATAGGGCTGCATTATTTTTAATAAATTTATATGCATAAATTACAGAAGATATTCAATACACAAGCTATTGTTGTTGTTTGCATTCTGTATGGCAACACTGGAAACAGTGCATTATTAAATGGAATGGGGTTTTTTTCAGGACCCCCACAACTCTGATCGCACATGCACTGAGAGACCTGTGTGGTGTAAAGAATGGACTAATCAAACTGTGGACGTATTTAGAACTGCAGTCATGGTGTGATCTGCCATTAAAGTTGTGTGATTTGATTGTTTAGTCTCTGTAATTATAAACACATAGCTGCTTATTGTTTATAATAAGTTAAGATATATAATAAACAAGCTATTAAATGTAATGTAAGGTTTGGTGAGCTCGTAAGGAGCCAGCCACACAGTCGTGTATACCTTTAGTACTTCAAAAATATGACACTGCTTTGAAATGCTTTAGTTTTACTGAAAACCACTTCAATGTGAAGTTGACAGAAAATACCAGTTGCGTGATGGATTGGTTGTGCTTCACTGACTTACCAAGAAGAGCTTCAAACAGGTTGCTTTTGAAAATTCCCATTACTCTCTGAATGGCAGTTTTGAGCTGCTGCTCCTCCGGCTTCCTCAGTTTAGTGCAGTACTCCTCCAAAAGCCCCAAGGCTCGAGCTGTGTCTGCAGAGGAGGGGCAGATAAGACAGGCTTTGGTGTTTTCTTGGTTTGCTTTCTACATATAATAAACATATATATTCTTCATATTTTATACAGTATTCATTTGACAATATTAAGTGGGAAGGGACAATATTGTCAATGATGGTAAATTAGGACACTAAGAAGTAGCATCAGCCCAGATACTTGTCTGTAAATATATAAATGAGCAAACTGGGTTTAGGAGGTGTACCATCAGCTCCATGCAAAACTGCAGAGACAACAGCCCCTGTTCACATTTCATTAGAATAAGATAGAAGACAAAACAATACATGGTCAAATGCATGTGGACACCCTAGCATTCCAGACGTATGTGATAGTTGAACGTGTCATTCCATTGTGGAAGCTGTAGCTACCATTCAGCTACAAGAACATCACTGAAGTCCAACACAAATGTTGGGCTATAAGGCCTGGATCACAATCACTGTTCCAGTTCATCCCAAAGATATTGGGTGGGGTTAAGGTCAGGACTCTGTGCAAGCTAGTATACTTCTTTTACAGCAATTACACAAAACAACATTTCTGTATGGAGCTGGCTTTATGCAGGGGGTGTTTTCATGTTGAAACAGGAAAAGGACAAACTGTTGTTGAAGTTGGGCAACACTAGTGCCTGTGTGGAGTAATGTCCACATACCGTTAGCCATGTAGTCTTTTCTGAGGCTAATGGAAAGCAAAAGGTAGTACAGCCAAACTTCAGCTTAGACTGATTCTCTGAACTATGGAGAAATGCAACACAGGTGATGTGACAGCTTCCATATCAGTCATATTTTATGGAGTCGGATGGAAGCTGGAGGAGCAAAAACTCTCATTACCTGTGGCACATACAGTAACTCACCTTTTTTTCTGATAGGCATGGCTGACTCCGTGTAAACTTGACTCTTGCTAAGGCTTCCAGTTCAGTCTTCAATGCATGGTAAAAAAAAAAAAAGGTCTTTCTTGGTGGGATGACAGAAAACAGGAAGGGTTTCAATAAATGTAGCTCTTCTCCAAGAGCTCTGAGAACTTCAACCAGGGGCTCCAAACGTGGAGTCCAGGGACACCAGGGGGGCCCTGGGCAGGTATCCAGGGGGGTCTGCGTCCAAAGAGGAAAATATTAATTCCACGGACTAAATAATGTGATCACAGGTGTCTCTGTCCCAGATGACAGCACCAACAGTAATCCACAAGAGGCTCAGATCAGGTCCCCTATAGCAACGTCTCATCAGCTTTTATCTACTCTGTAATTTTGGAGTCCTTGGTGGGAGAATGCCCTGGAAACCCTGATTTTAACACACTCTGCACCATGAGGTTGTGTATCACTTCTGTCTGGGTCCACTTCAGAAATGCATCCACAGGCTGCAGACCACAGACATGCCTTGTCATGACTGAATCACTGCTGGTCCAAACATCTCCTCCCAGACAGACGGGATACAATACAGAGCTGGAGACAGACGGGTGGACACCAAGCCCAGAAGTCCTCACAGGTGGATGAAGATGGTGTAGAAAAGCTGGTTTAGTGTCCCATGGCGAGGTGGAGCTGTCAGGTCTGAGGACTCGTCTGGGTTAACACTCTCAGCTCCTTCCACGGTGACACACAGCTGGTGTAGTGTGGCAGTCCTGGGTCGGTCCTCTGTCTGACGAGCTGCTCCACATCATTTATCCTGCCTGACAGTGCACACCTGAAGTTTCTTTACCTGCCTTCAAGACGAAACACACGCCTACAACACTACACACGGTTTCTTCTTACGATGTAGGAGATGCCAGCTAACATGTAACAGACACTTCAGAGTTTGTGTCCGGAGGTTCTGACTTATGGAGGGACATGTGTGAACCCCCCATGAGGCGGACAACGACAATTCATACAAAATACAAATTAAAATAAAAAAAACTGCTGCTGCCTGTTAACGTTGCTTCTACGGCTCAATATAAACATGCGTGTTGTTCATAAGTTAGCTAGCATTCATGCTAAATCACCAGCCAGCGGCGGTGCCAAGTGAAATGCTTTCCCAGTGCGACGCCTGGCTGTAGGAAAATACCTGCCTGCCAACTGTGGGAGAAAACGCATGGCTCTCAAATGACTCCATGTATTTTCATTTTCCGTAAAATGGTGACTGTGCATTCGCCGGACATTTCTCCTGATAAAACACAGCACTGTCCTCGAGCTGCCACATCTCTTTATTCTTTAACCAGGTACTGTACAGCAGCGCTAGCCATATGAACTGACAGCATCACCAACAGTTTTAAGTGCCAGAGAAAAGCTTGTCACAATGAGATACAGGACTTCCGCTTAGTGCTTTCAAAATAAAACGGTTGTCAGCGATACATTTTTTAGGGACTGTTCTTTACTTATCAGAGGAGGGGGGTGGCTGGGGTGGGACTTCACTTTTTCAATTTTTTTTCTACAGATATTTTTCCTTAAGTGTCCCTTAGTGACTAGAGGAAAATGCATGACCCTCCCTTCACAATAAATAACCATATTGTTTTATATTATTGGATCCAATGCAACGAGCTAACAGTACAGCAGAGTTATCACCAAAACAAACAGCTAATTTCTTAAGCAAAGTGCAAACTCTCCTTACAGATTGCATCATCATAATCACTCGAGCTGTGTGTGCAGTTCAGCAGAATATGGGTGCATGACAGCCACCCGTCATTGGTCCTACCACAACACCAACAAAATTTGATAAGCGTACACATCACACACACACACACACTCATGCAGCCATCACAGCATGCTCCCATGCGGCATTAGCAACATGCACAATTACCATTTCCCAAACAAATAAAAAACAGTGGCAGCAACAGCCAGTCAGAATAATACCAGTATTGGCACAGTGGACATTATAAGATTTTAAAAACCTTTGATGTTTGAAAGCTAAAAGTTGAAAAAAATCCTGGAATTGACAATAGTCTTGGAGTGGAGGATTTATTATTTTTTTTCTGGATCTCGTAATGCAGACAGTTTATTTCTTGGCCAAATTAAAAATGAACATTTAAAATAAAGTGCCTATTTTAGGCCGTTCTTCGAGCATGACGTGGCTACGATAAATAGTGTGATTTGGGTAACTTTTAAAGAAAACATGCATTTCAAGCTTGTTTTTGAGTTCAGATGGTATTTAAAATCAATGCAAAACACAACCATTTAATGTTGTGTCCCTCCTTTATGCCAAAAATAATAAACAGTCCTTCCTCAGTGCTTAAAAAATTGTCATGCACCACCCCCTCATAAATAACAAGCAGTCCCTTATAGCTTTGAACCAGAATTGCAGCTTGAGCAAAACGGCTGACTTTATCTTTTATAGGCAAGGCAAGGCAATTTTATTAAAATAGCACCACTCATACACAAGACAATTCAATGTGCTTTACAAGAGAAATACATTAAAATAAAACATTAAAAGAACAATAAAATTGTGATATATTCAAAATGGTTTATAATGCTTTAATCCACGATTTCATTTTTATGCCGTCAGAAAAATGGGATGTTGCGTTGTCTGTGCTTTTTCATTTTCCAATGATAGTTCTAGCCTAGCCTACGTAGGCTATATCCCATGTTTTTGGTTTATCTAAAAACCCCAGTAGCCCGCCTTAAGTAGTTTTGATTTCCCAAAGTGGCACGCTGAATGATTTTATTTTGAAGGCACAGTTGCCTGACTTTAGGGTGAAATGCGGGGAGCTTGACGCAGCTGTTTAACTTACCTTAGCAACGCAGAGGCTGGTTGCTGGTTCCCGCCGCGATTGACAGGACGAGCCAACCAATCGTATGGCGGGATTTCTTGTCGCATCAGGGCGGATCAACCAATGAGAGCGCTTTAGACCTGTGCGAAGGTGAAAGTTGAAATATTGCTGCATTAAATGTACTGTAGGAATTATGAAAATTCTTTTAATTCTAATAATTATTACTCTCACGTCCATGGCTGGGCATGCTGTATGATAATTATTATTAGGTTTAGTCAATCAAACTACAAAAATAACTGCATAAATGATATAGGCTGTATTATGTGCATGCAATACAAATACATCACATGCATATAAATGCATTGTGCATATGTTTTGTCTTGTCTTTAAATTATATTTTCATATCTTACTGAGATTTCTCAAGCATGTCGAATAGAATGATAAAACAGCGTTTTCTTTTAAAACAGGGCAAGACTGTGCCTTGTCTCAGCCTTGTGTGAGTGTAAGTGGTAGTAAATGGCAATGAGTTGCAGGAAGGCTTTGGAACATGTCTCTCAAGAGTTGTTATTTGTGGCCCAGCAGCAGCCTCTAGTGGTCAATGAAGAAAATAGAAAATAAAGTATTGCTGCAGTTGCTGCTAGAGAGGTCTGTAACTTGGAAATACAACAATAATACAACAGCATACAACAGCACCCAGATAAAAAGTAAAGAATAAAAAATGAAATCAAAACATTAATATATAATATCATGCAGAGCCAACCTTAGATTCTAGAATGACTGTGTTTTCTGGCCCTTGCAGTCCATTTGTTTCAGCTACAAAAAAGACTTTCCTGCTGGCCACTGATTGTTGTCTGTCCAGAGGCCTCAAATGAATAATGCTCATAATTTGTTATTGCTGAGGAGAATCACAAATGAATATAACGGCTGCTTTACACACGGCTGAATGTCATGGAAAACAACTGAAAATCTTATAATTCATTGTGAAAGAATATTATAACAAGATGTATCAGTATCATAGCAATTTTTTAAATTCACAAGAAGAGTATTTTTATGTTATTAAGGTTTACAAACTTATTACATTATAACAAGAAATGTTTCCTGTTATAAAGAAAATATTGTTTATATTGTTAAAATATAAAACATTTCACATTATAATACAATTACTCAGCCTATATTGTTATAATGTGAAACTCATGTTTGAATGAGGAAACAGTGTGTAGAATGGATAAATTGAGGAATATTGCTCATTTACACAATCTGATTTGGTTCTACTTTAGCTTCAGTTGAGACATGGTACGATTCCAAGAATGGATTCAATTAAATACCAGCAAATTCTGGAAGCGAACATCACACCGCCTTTAAAAAAAAATGAAGATGAAGTTGGCTTCTACAACAGGACAATGATGCTAAACCCCTCAAAATCCACAATGCATTACCTCAAGAGGCACAAGCTGAAGGTTTTGCCATGGCCCTCACAGTCCCCTGACCTAAACATTATTACATTTTTGTGGATAGACCTCAAAAGAGCAGTGCATGCAAAATAGAAGAATCTCACAGAGCTTGACGACTTTTGCAATAAGAATGGGTGAAAATCCTTCAAATAAGAACTGAAAGACTCTTCACTGGATACAAAAAGTGTCTTTGAGACTTGCCAATGAGGGTGCTACTAAGTACTGACCATGCAGGCTGCCCAAACTTTTGCTTCAGGCCCTTTTCCTTTTTTGTTATTTTGAAACTGTAAAATATCACAATTAAAATGTAATCTTGCTTAAAATATTCAAGTTCAGGTTCAAGTTCAACTTTATTTATATAGCACATTACACATAACAAGGTTGATTCAATGTGCTTTGCATCACATACAAAGGAGAAACAACTAAACTAAAAAAACAAACAAGCAAACACTATATGCAGTTAAAAGCTTAAGAAAAGAAATATGTTTTAAGGTTACTCTTGAAAGTGTCTATAGTGGGGGAGAAACGGACAGGGGGAGGAAGGGAATTCCACAGCTTTGGGGCAGCTATTGAGAAGGCCCTGCCCCCATAGTACTTTGACCTTGTTAGTATTCTTGCTGCTGCATTTTGAACTAATTGAAGACGGGATAAGGATGACTGAGGTATACCAAGATATAGTGAGTTGCAGTAATCAAGACGGGATGATATGAAGGCATGGATGACTTTCTCCAGGTCGGCGGAACTGAGAAATGATTTGAATTTGGAGATGGTACGGAGCTGTATGAAGCTTAATTTTACTACTTGGTTGATTTGTTTACCAAATTTCAATGCTGGGTCGAATATGATTCCAAGATTTTTTGCATGTGATGTGACAGATGGGGCTAATGGACCAAGATAGGGTGAAATACTGTTTGATGCTGTGGACTCAGTTATATTTTCATTGAGCTGGAGAAAGCTTGTAGACATCCAGGACTTGATATCTGCAGGACAGTTATTGAGGTCTGTGAGTTGTTATGGTTGTTAGGCTCTAGGGGGAGGTAGATCTGAGTATCGTCTGCGTAGCAATGGAAATAAATATTGTGTTTTTGGATAATTTGGCCGAACGGAAGCAAGTAAATGGAGAAGAGGATTGGACCAAGAATGGAACCTTGGGGAACACCACAGAAAATGGGAGCTGAGGAAGAAGATGAGTCACTGATGGAAAAGCTGAAGGATCTGTTTGATAAGTATGATGAAAAACAGTTTAAGGCAAAACCAGAGACCCCTACCCATTTGTGTAATCTGTTCATGAGAATGGAGTGATCTACTGTGTCAAAAGCTGCGGTTAGGTCCAGGAGCAGGAGCATGGAGCAGTTACCTGAATCAGCAGCTAGAAGAAGGTCATTTGTTATTTTGAGAAGAGCGGTTTCTGTACTGTGAAGAGGTCTGAAGCCGGATTGGAATTTTTCAAAAATGCAGTTTTGAGCCAGGTGGGATAACAGTTGATTAAAGACTACTTTTTCAAGGATTTTTGATAGGAAAGGAAGTTTGGAAAGGATCAAGATTCTGTTTTTTTAAAAGAGGCTGAATTACTGCATGTTTGAAAGATTGGGGAACAAGGCTGGTTTCCAGGGAGCTATTGATAATTGAAAGAATACTGGGACCAATGGTGCTGATGACTTCTTTGAGAAATTTAGTTGGAATGATGTCAAGAGAACAGGTGGAGGTCTTCATAGAGGAAATGATATGATGAAGTTCTGGTAGAGACATGGGGTACAAAGAATTTAGGACTGCAGTGTTTAAGGAGGCAATGGATACACTGTTTGCGGGTAATACTGGCTCTGAGTAATACTGGCTCTGAGTAATACTGGCTCTGATGTCGGTTACTTTTTTTGTAAAGAAATGTAGAAAATTTTCACATTTAGATACTGAAGCTTCTAAACAGGAGGTGGAAATGGAGGAGGTGACAGAGTTCAGTACATTAAAAAGTACCCTGGGATTGTGAAAATTTTTGTTAATGAGGTCAGAAAAATATTGAGCCCTTGTATTTTTGACTGCCTGCTGGTATTTTTTTAACAGATCCTTCAGAATTTGAAATGAGATGTGTAATTTGTCCCGCTTCCATCTCCGCTCAGCCTTTCTGCATGCTCTCCTTATTTCTCAAATATTTCTATTTTTAAGCCATGGTGAGCTTACACTTTTTGGTTTTTACTGGTGCAAGAGAGTCGAGGGTGGATGAGACAGTACTATTGAATGGTGACAGCAGTTCTTCTGTGCTTACAAGAGATGGTGCAGACTCGATGTTAGCGATGTTGGGGGCTTCTCTATAGGCTTCTGCAAACCTAGTGGCAGTGGAGGAATTTATTATGCGGGAGCGAAGAAAGGCAGGGCGGACAGGGGGAGCATGGGACAGAACAGAATCAAAAATTATAGACTTATGATCGGATAAAAGAAAATCTTCCATTACAAGGTTTGAGATGGTGAGACCAGAGGAGAGGACTAAATCCAGTGTGTGACCTTTAACATGAGTTGGTCCATTTACAGATTGACTGAGATTAAATGATTCAAGCAAATTCATGAAATCACGGGTCATGGCTTCAGAGGGGCAACAGGTGTGGATATTGATGTCTCCAAGAACGAGAATGTTGTCATATTTTGGAGTAATGTAGGAAAGGACATCAGAGAATTCTGTAATAAAATTAACATTGGGTTTTTTGGGTCTGTATACTAGTAGGCAAAAACATTAGGGGAACCATCAATTATAAAAGATATGAATTCAAAAGATGAGAAATGGTCTACTGGCAAAGTGGAGCACTTAAGGGCATTACGGTGGATTACGGCAACTCCACCACCTCGTGCATGTAACCTAGGTTGATGAAAATGGGAGTAGCCTGGAGGAGTTCAATGAGAGGGGAGGGGTCATCGGGGGTAAGCCATGACTCAGTGATGAAAAAACAGTCCACGTTTTGTGACAGAATAAAATCTTGACAGACAAATGATTTGTTTGACAGTGACCTTACATTGAGCAGACCAAATTTGGAGGGATGGGAAGGTGTGGATGGATTTATGGAGTGTGCAATAGTAATTAGATTGTCAAAATTTACTGAAATGACTGGTTTAGAGACTGTTATGAGTCTGTTAGTAGTATGGACTGGAATAGGGAGAGGTTGAACAACAGCATGGTCAAACCACAGGGGGGAGCTGGCGTGGGTCAGAGGAGTGGCGGACTTTGATGTGAGAGTGGGCAATCAGGTAGACAGGTGTGTGAAGCAAATTGTCAGACCTGTGCGTATCTCACAGCATGCTGGAATTTGGAGGCAAGCATGCTCAGATAAAGACCGTCACGACCAAAGAAAGAGGGGCGCTCCCAGAACAGATTGAAGTTGTGAATAAAACCAATATTGTGTGCTGTGCAAGCGGATTGGAGCCAGGTGTGGAGGTAAAGAATCCAGCTGATTTTGAAGGAATGTTTGATCTTTCACTTTTTGCCTTTCAGAAATCAGGTAATCTTTTACTTACTTAGCTGTTCTCAGTAAACAGAATATTGACCCAAACTTATAAATGCAACTGTACTAACGTATATCAACTCTAAGCCTCATTTTGTGTTGTGCTGATACAATAAAAAAACATTTGGTAAGGATTTAAAAGGAGCAAATGGTGTTTTTCAAAACATATGGCTTCAGGCCTATTCAACAAAGCAATCCCAAGCAGCAAGTGATTTCTCTGTCTTTTCTCAACACCACAGGAGTATAGAAACTTCAGGAAATGCCTCACTGTACTTGGGGTCACGACACACCCAGCCTGGATGTAGCTGAGATGGTGTAACTTGTTTCGGTGGAGCGTTCAGTGCCGCTCCATCTCACCATGTCTAAGCACCATGACAGTAGAACTCTCAAAAGTGGGGTCATGGTGATGCCATTTCAGTGCAAAATTTAAGCCAAGAGCCAGGCTACATATTAAGGAGAGTCCACATCTGCCTAGGATCAACTTATCTCTTTATAACTTGAAATGTTTCATGTTATTACAGTATGATATCAGGTTCTAACATGAAAAGTTTCACATTATAAAAAGATAAATAGTACATTGTTATAACAAGAAATGTGATAAGTTTCTTGACCTTAATCATGTGAAAATGTCTTGTTAAACCATGAAGAACATCTTACTTAAAATGATTGTTTTTTTTATTCTGGTATGGCAGCAATACACTTCCATAGAGATAAATATTTATGATTATGTTCACAGCTATCATCTATTGTCTGCCAGTAACTCAACCATACTGTCTGTTTTCAAAGGACTTGATGAATTGACTTTTTTAACATGAATGAAGTATCTCAACACAAAATCACAAGTCACATTAATATGCTGTTTATTAAAGACAGAATTGCTTGATGCAGTAATCACATTAAGAACAAAAGGACCATATACAAATTATAAGTGCTCAGATTTGTATGTTTTGTAACTAAGATTGTATCCTCTGCCCTATTTTGTATATATATTTTAATAAATAATTAACTTTTTAAGATGACATTTTTAACATGTGGTTTGAGCTATACAAACTAAAATACCTTGTGTATTCATTTATTATACAATGATCAGTTATACAGATACGTGCACATTGATCATCAAGGCTGCTGCTCCCACTCATAGTGTAGAGTTTGTAGGTCCATCCATATGTACATGCAGTGCGCTCCCAGGACATTTTCACATACTTGTCAACACATTTTATATACTCTCACTTTGACATGCTTTTAGCCATTACAAACATTCTCAGAGGTAAAACATCCTCCACCCAGTCAGCATCAGACTGTAACATCCTCTGCCACAAATTTGCTTCATCTGTCGTTGAATCCATCCAATCCACTTCCACCCCATAACTCTTCCCTGCACAGAAAGGCACAGACATAATTGTGTTAATATGAAGGTAATCACTGAATAATAAAAACTGAATACTAAAAATTGCAGCCTATTCTCTGCCAAAAGAAGGAAGCAGCTTAACTGCCCAAAGTGGCAAGCAGTAAAGAGAAAGAGCAGGGTTTGGGCCTCACAAAGCTGAGCAATGTCACTTTAGCTGGGTCAGTTTTGTCTGTAGAAGTTTTGAGTCCTGCCTTTTTCCCCCTCTTAATCGATATGAATAAAACTTGGTTTTTGCACTATGATGGCCCTAATTGTCCTGAGGCTTTTTTGTAGAGGACATTGAGATGTAGATGTGTGTCAGACTTCAAGTCCACAAGGCTTACTGAATGAGGGTTGTGGCCTGTCAGAGTAATTATAGCCCCACCATCAGGCCAATCGCAGTCAAATCTGACGTGAAGCATACAACTTCATTTCCAGTTATGGTGCCAAATTGCATGTCTGTTGATTGATGGTAGCCATGTTTTTGACCAATATTACTTATTTACAGTAGAAATGTGTATCTCAGTACCATAAGGATCCAGCTAACTGAGCTGGATATGTGTGCCAAATTTCAAGTCAACTGGACATACAGTGTGAGGGGTTTCGGGCCTTAATTACAGGGCCATCATGTGGCCAACTATGAGTCATATATTTTGAAGGCATTACACATCATTTCCACGTATGAGGCCAAGTTACAAGTTTCTTGGTCATTTCAGCTCACAGCAACTTCTTTGGAAGACAACAAACCAGCAGAAACTCTACAGGGTTCTGTTTCTTTGGGGCTTAAACACTGACGCATAATTGAATACCATTGAGTAGAATCTCACCTGTCCCTAAGCCAAGCCTCAGACCGCCGATGAAGTGGTTGTTCAGGCGGTCGTGATCCCACACTGTGATCTCCACACAGGCCTCTCTGAGGTCCTCTGATCGGAAGCCGTCATACACCATGGTGTGGTTGAACATTGGGTTGGCCGTCCTCTTCACCACCCGCGTCTTCTGTCGGCTTTTCCGGCTCGTGTCAGGAAGTACGGTGCTGCAGCAGAAGGAAAGGAGTGAGATAAAAAGCATTTGTCCAGCTGGAAAGACCTTCTAAAACATCCAAGTATGGAAACACCAGATGTTCAGAACTAATTAAATAAATAACATTGTCAAATAAATCATGTAAATATAAACAAATATAAACAATAATTCTGAAGACTTTGGGCGTCCATATTCAGTGACCTGACTGTTTGCAGGACATCCTACCATTTCACAAACGGGTCGATAATAACTCCCCTGACTGGAGGAAGACTCTTGCAGTCTTTCACCCATATTTGCACTTCACCAGTCTCCATCCTAGATGTTCTGTTACCTGTGGATGCAGTCAGATCACAATAAGAAGTAAAACTCAAAGGAAAAAACTGATAAAATGTGAGGAGTCATCAGCTCACTGTGAGACGTCTGCGGCAGGAACCTCAGGGCAACTCTCATCTGTCCTCTGCTGTCCATCAGACGTGACGGAGATGCTGTTGGACTTTGTGCTGAAACCTGAATGATTGAAGTGAATAAAAATATCTAATAAAATCACTTTTACAACACACACAGATTGTGTATAGAAATGAAGCCTTTACCCTGGATTTTAGAGCGTATTCATTTATGCTTGTGTTGCTGAAGTCCCACTCCGACAAATCCAGGTCCACCTCGCCCAGGAAACTGTTCCGCCCAAAAGTGTTGTTGTGCCACACCGAGATATTCAAATTCTGAGTTTTCAACACTTCAATCATGATTTTAAACTATCAAAGGAAAGAAAGCAACACAGATGTTTGTTAAGTAAGTAATACAGGTGATGAGAAATCTGTAAAAGACTAAATCTGGAATTCTTACCCTGAGGATTTCATTGTAGTTGGGATTTAAAGTCTTCTTTTTTACAGTGGTTTTTCTCTTTCCCACCTTTGTTTTGTCAGGAACAACATAACATTTCACATACCTGTAAACAAAACAGACACTGCAGTCACATTCCTTTTCTCAACATATAGAGTGGAATTATAGAAATTCTTCAAACGACAGCAAGAGGCAACTGTTTGGCGAATGTGACGTTCCATTTCAAATGTTTCAGCATCTTTTCTGACATGTGAATCTCTTTTCTCCAGCCTTTACATCACAAATATCACTGGATGATATGAAATTTGTTTTTGCTTTTGATCATACAGTATATAGCAAGCACTTACGGGTCAGAGTAGCTCTTCTTAGTGTCGGCCACGGCCAGGTCCCTGCAGTGCACCACGAATATGTGAAACTCTCCAAGCTTCTGGATGTAGTTGACAGCAAACTGGATACTTCCCTGGACTTCAATGTCCCCAAAGTCTGCAGGGTAAATGCTGCTCATGCTGCCACTGATCTACTCAGTCATAACACAGAAGACAGAAAACATCGTCCTCTGAGTTTAACTCATTGTATATTATCAGTTATGTCAAACTAAAACATGATCTTTTCCTAAATCTAACCAAGTTGTTTTGTTGCCTAAACCGAACTGCAACTCTTTCACAACATTAACCACGTGTCACAGTATGTTTCAGTTGTGTGTCACATAGATATTTTTTATCAGGAACATATTTGAAGTTGCATGTGGACATACAGATGACATGGAGGCCATTCCCGAGGAGAGACTTAAGTTTGACATGGAGCTGCCCGTGTTTCTTCTCCAGCCCAAGTTGGTCTCAAAAGTGCCGTCACTGTCTGTCTGATATCAGAGAAAAACAGGACAACATGAGTGACACTTAAAAACACAAATGTAAAAAGTCATAGAGGTAGAACATTGCACAGAAGTCTGCCATAAAAGCAACCAATCATTCAACTCTTAAGCAAGAGTTAAATGTATCTGTTCACTGACTGCAGTACAGATGCTGACCACTAGATATCATCCTTATGTTGTGTGTTCAATGTACAAGAGTCAGCTGAGAGTGATTTACCTCGTCCTGGTGAAGAACATTCACTGACACGCTGGCTTTCATCTGCTTTGAGTTGGCTGATGGTGAAGAAACTGGAAGAAAGATATGACTTTGAATCTCTTACAATGATGAAATACAAAGTGTCTAAGAATGTTCTGATAAATGTGTAAATAATGAGAAGACCACATGTTTACCGTCCTCCACACTTTGATTCATTTCTTCTCTGGAGCTATTTTGGCTCCTCTCCTCTCCTGAGAGGAAAAAGGGGAAACAAGACAGTATTATTTACATACCTCTCCCATATCAGAAGCAGCTTTATTCAGACGAAGGTAGAAGAATGATATCACATAATGCTCTGGCAAAATAATAAAGCCATATTAGCATCAGTTGTATTAAACTACAGAATCCGAGAAAGAAAGAGTTCTGTTACTTGTCTTTGAGGTGAGGTTTTCCAGACTTTTGGATGAGGACATGTGCCTCAAGGATAGCCGTTTAAGGGCTGACATGACGGGACTTGAACTGTCATCATGACCTGCCACAGATGAAACAAAATCAGCTCTGGAAAATAGACTCAACACAGATGTTACATGATTTCCGATATACCAAGCAACCATTTGAAAATACATTGCTTCTGTTTAAAATATTTGGAAACAGGTGCTAGTTCATTGTTGGTCAAACATTTCAGGCAAGTGTAATGATTTGTGAATCAGTTTAGGATATAGACAGGTTGAATACTGGAGGAATACTGTTGTTAGTAACCCAGTCCTAATGGCCAGAATAAATGTTGGCATTGTACATTTCTGTGAGCCACAGATTTGTTACATCTGCACATTATTATGCAGTGGATACCCTGAAACTTTCTGTGTCAACAATGCTGTGGTTAACATGTTAGGTTATCTTTAGGCACACAGCCAAAGGTTATGGTTAGGAAAAGATGTTTTGGCTTAAAATACCCAGTTTTAAAGGCACAATCCCCACTAGACAAACAGAAATGTTGCTGTAAAAAAACATGAGCTTTTCATGCCACTTTCCCTGCTGGAAAAACAGCAAGGGGTCACTACAGCTACAGCCACAGTATATCTGAAAAACAATTGTTTTTGTTGTGTGTTGGTCTCAGATGGTGGGCTGCAATGGTCTGCAGTTTGGCAGGTGTCTTGCTGACGTGACACAGCTTCCACCCCCTAGCTCATACACTATATCACTTTAGAAATGTTGATATGATATGTAAGAAAATTGCAAACATAGTGTATTTGTGGTGTACAGAAACTTAAAATGCCAACAGTTTCTTCTGGTGACTGGGCTGTGATTTAAACTGGTTAAAGGGCAGCTAAAATCTAAACATTTGTTCCACAGTTTTGTACAGACATGCTTGAACAGGAATCACAAAAGAAAAATGAGGGTCAATAAACACAGCAAAGTGTACAAACATGTAGAAGAAGGAATTAGTCAGGGCATGTATACTAACTCTGAGCCAAATCAGACTCACTGTAATGTTAATATGTTACATTATTTATTGAAAAAAAAAAAAAAAAAAAAAGCATCACTGTGGTTTCAATTTCTCAATCATTATCTTCAAGAAATATTAATGGAGAAAGAATTCAAAAGCTCACTGCCTGAACTTGCCCGAGACAGAGACCAGGCCCTCGTCGTTGTCTTTTGGCTGGAGTTTCCATCTTTATTTTGTACAAACCAAGGACTGACCCCAGGAGGACTTCCCTCAGTAAGACTGTCATTGTGGTTCCCCACAAACCCTTTGAGGGTATTTTGCGGTGTGCACACTGCATCACTCTCTGCAGCAGCAACTCTCTCTTGGTAAAAGGGAGGGACGTGGGCCTTCTCTTGTGGCCCGAGGTAGTGCTGATAATCCTGTGGGATAAAAGATCTGGCGAGTTGTGTAAACGGCTCCACCTTTTTCTCTGAAGCTTTTTTGGACTGTGGTGAAGTAGAGGAGCTTGAACTACTTTGTTGTGCATTTGAATTGCCTAAAGAAGCCCCTCTGTCTTCTGGATGAGGGGGGAGAGGACGAGACATGATGTCTGTTTTGGTGTCTATCAGCACTTTCTGCTTTGCTTCATGTGAGGGACTCTTCTTTTGTCTTGGAACTGGTATTGGCTTCCATTGTTGCTCTTCGACAACCTTAGTTTGGGAGTCGATGTCTATTGGAAAGGTTTTCAAGGGGGAGCCTTCAAGCGTGGATCTCTTAGGACTGGAGGATTCTCGAGGTAGAACCCTCGGATGGATGGTCTTAGATGGACTCCTCCTGACTTCCTCGTCCTGGTCTTTTGATCGAGGATTTGGGGATTTACTAGGACTGAGAGGCCTCTCTTGATACTCTGTATCAACTTTGACTTGGTATTGGTGACATGTTGACTGTACGTCCCCAACACTACCAGAACTCCTCAGCTGTGACCTTTCTGGACTGACAAAACCCTTGTCTGTCACTTTCAGTGATTTCGAGACATTAGACGTGGTTTTGTATGGAGATGTTTGTGCCTCTCCCTCAGACTTCTCTCTGTTATCTGAGGTCTCTTTCACATCAGACTGTGGGGAAACTTTGTTACTGAGTGTTGAACTGTGTGAGGCTTCCTTGACTCTTGCAGCGATAACCCTGGGTCCTGCATATTCTTTCTCCCAGAAATGCTTAACCTCACTGATCTTGGCTGGCCTGTCCTCTTGAGGACTGGAACAGGACTGCCTGGGAGGGGGAACTGGAATATCCCTGTCTTGCTTCTGGGTGTTGACAGGTCCAGAGGAAGGTACAGGAGAGATAATGTTTTCTTGTGGCTCAGAAATCTGTGACTCTGTTACTGAATCTGTTAAAGAGTCATCTGTCTCATCATAGATGAGGACTGGGTTAGCCCTATATGTGCCATCTTCTTTAGATAAATCTGAGAAGCTACAGTCAGTCTGTGGTGATGAAATCTTGTCCCCAGACCTGCCAGCAGTATCCTCAGCTGTCATATCCATCTGAGTTAAGAGATTGTTGTTTATGCTCTCCATATCAGAGTTTGTCTGACGGCCATGTGAAGCTTCTGTTCCTGTTTTGGCGATTTCTTTGCGTCTTGCCTCTTCTCTGGTAAATATTATTTTGGGACCACTGTTTTCTCTCTCCCAGAAAGCTTTCAGGTTGGATAGTCTTTCTGGAAGCTGAACAACTCTGTCTTCTGTTGCTTCCTGCTGAGTATCTGCATTTACTGAGGCCACTGTTTCTTTAAACGGGGTGTTCTGCAGTGCTGTTAGTTGTAGTGTTCTGGCCTCTGTCATCTCAGAGGGTTTAGCTTCTGGTATGGCCCTTGCAGGCCTGTCCATGGTCATATCTGCAGCACCCTGAGAAAGAGTCGAGGTGTAGCCTGGGTCTTTTTGCTCAGGTATCTTCCGCTTTTCTTTTTGTGGATTCTGTACTTCAGCAGTTTTATCTTTCTCTCTTCTAAAAATTCCAAGCAGTCTTTGTCTAGGCTTTGGTGAAACAGCATGAGATGAACTCTTTGAGCTGGCATTAGCTGACTGCTTGCTACCTGACGTGGCCTTGACAGAAATCTCAGGTCTTTGTTCAGGCAGCTCTTGGTGATGAATATTGTGTCCAGCTGACCAGTCTGTGGCCTCAGCGTGAGAGTGACTCCTCTCTGCAGGCTCTGTCTCCAAGTGAACAGGCTTACCTGACTCTTGCTCAGCAGGAATGAGTCTAGGCACTGCAGGGCTTAGGAACTCTGAATGACACTTCTCAGAGACATCTGCAAAGACAGCAACCAGCTATTTGATCACCCATGTACCTCATATCTGCTTAACATTGCACTGTGTAATTTAAAATACTTGTGTAGGATTTTTCTTGCTGTATAACTGTCAAATGAAGTGGGGCATTTAGCAAGATGCTATTTCTGAGGACATTTTAAAGAACACTATGTATAGGGTTTGGTGTCCCTCTGTCGTAACATAAAAGGACAACATGGCAAACAACACTTCACACGCAGAACTGACCCAAGTACACTGGAAAGAAATGTCTGCAACACATCAAGTCCACCAATTATCTTACATGTATGGCATCATTACAAATCTAAATTTGCTACAACAAAACAAAATCTACACATTAAGAATTAATTCCACTTTTGCACTCAACACACAATTTATCAGTCTACAAGAGGCTGCATTATAACACTTACATAACCCATGAGTTCCAATTGTGGATTAAGTACGTTTAGTAGATTAAGGCTGCACTTTAGCCCTTATTCATACTGAACAGCAACATCACACTTCATTTAACAGCAATACGATGAATCAATGGAAAAAGTCCAACACATGGCATGAGACATTAATGGCGAAATTGTGTCCAAAAGTTGACATGAATGACACATTGTGACAGATTACCCATGATGCTGAAGAAAAGTGCATTAACCCAATAATACAGTAAAAACAGATGTTTTCCTGCCGTTCTTTTCCACCAGACTCTATAAGCAATCATACATGAATGCGCATCTTTTGCCACATGCAGGAACATGCACATGCAATATGAATGTAAAAATCATTTTTGTATATGCTCGTCTTCTGTCTTGTTGCACCCAATAATGTAAGAAAACTCAAAAAAGAAATAACTTGACCAATAATGTAATAAAAAGTCCTGACTAATATTGTAATAACATTTTTATTATCACTGTAATACCTATCTATTTTGTCTTTTCTTTTTAGCTGAAGATGTAATAATTTTGACAGATAATGTAGTGATTTAAATAAGTATGCAAGTATCCAAAGTTTATAATACTGTTAGTGCCATGTTTGCCTTCTGAATACACTGATATTAACATTTAATACTGATTGCATGTTTGGAAATACAAACATTTACAACAGATGGCATTGATATGCTGTTCTCAGGTAAAGATGTATTAAACTAAAATCCCTATCAATGCAAAGTGCACTCGCCCATATCCATACTGACTGTTTTGTTTTAGATTGGACACCATCAGAAGATGACAAAAGCTGCAGAAGATAGCTAATGTTACACAAGTGAGACAGAAGTGTATTTTTTTAGTGTATAATCACCTGAATATTTAAATCATTGTGTTTTCTTTACTTTACAATGAGCCATTTCTATCTACATAGTGAGGAGGTCCTTGTCTATGGAGATCGCCAGGTTGCACCACCATGTTTCTACAATAGCCCAGAACAAACAAACCAAACACTGGCTCTAGTCAGGGCCATTTGTCTGTCTGCTCCCAATACAAAGCTCCTGAACAATGAACACTGAAAGAATTCTAACCAGGAGGTGCCACTTAATCATAGTTAATCATACACAATGAACCTTTAAGAAAAAAGTTGACCTTAAAACTAAAGTACATGTAAAAGTAGAAACTTTTTGACTTTGAAGCAATAGCATCCCCGGGGATTACGAGGGGGAGGGATCCACTTATGGGTTTTTAAGTTTTAAAGGGGGCCTTACTGAAAAAGTTTGAGAACCACTGCTTTAACTTAAACATCATTTCTAGATACCTTTTACAACCCTGATGATTTATTTCCTGATAAGGCAAAGTTAGCATCACTTTGTTTTGAGAATAACACAATAAGGTATTACATTATCAGTGAAAATGTTATTACAATATCAGTCAGGACTGAGTTTTATTACATTTTCAGGTGTTCAGGTCAGTAAAATATTACAGTATAAGGTGCTACATATCTAAATTTCTATGAATGTGTACTGTAGAGTCATATCTGTTGGTTGTTAGTTTGACTTATTGATTGACTGTTTAGTTGACACATTGGTTTTGAATAAAAGTCTTACCACCAAGCACCTGGAGATGGCCACCTTCTTGTTCTTGGAGGTTTGCCTCATTTTTGGAGTTGAGTTCACCTTCCTGTGAATCCACATGACTCTGACAGAGTGAAGGCCTTTGTGTGCCAACAGTGGTAGTGCCAGCATTCTCATGGTAGCTATTATTTCCCGGAGCAAAGGGATTGAGGGAGTCAACATCCAGCAAACTGTGCTCTCCCAGCTCCCTCCCATCTTGCCACTCCGCTCCTGTCTGGCTGACCATGGGGCTGAACCTCACCTGCTTCCTGTCTATCCAGGTGTCAATGGGAGAATCAAGGCTAACTGGACTCTGCAGGTCCAGATGAGAGAACATGGAGTCTGTAGAGCTAGAAGTGGACAAGCGCTTGAGGATGCTCCGTGGAGCAGCAGAGTTAGTCAGCTGACCTTCTGGCCTGTCTTCCTCAACAAAACAGTCCTGAGAATTGGTGCTGACTGCTCTGTTTTGGGGCATTAGCATAGGAACTGATGCATTCTGGGCGCTCAGGCTATCATTAGGGTCTTGAATAAGGTCACTAACATAGGAAATGCAGCTGTCAGATGATGGTAAAGGCTCTGAAAGAAGCAAAACAAATAAAAACAATTTTAACTGACAACACATCAGCTGTGTGTTTTTGCCATTGAGTTTTGCTTTTTTTTAATATTGGCAACCTAATTACTGGTGTCTTTCTGCAACTCTCTAACACAGAATTATGCTCAAAACAACCAGAGCCTCTGTATAATCCTGCATTACCTCATGGCTGACTGCCTGGTCTCATTTCTAAGGTGTCAAAATTTGTCGCTTGGGCAGTGCCATCGGTGCCAATATAATGATGGTAAGAGCACCCTTTAGTGTCTGTGAGAGACACATCGCAAGACTTTCAACCAACTCCAATGTAAACCCATCCATGTCATTATTACACGTTCAGAGCAACAGACGTAATTTAAGGGCTAGGACACATGCTGTGTCTTTCACCACCTAGAAAATGTGAGGTTCGGTGCCACTTGCAAACTTTCAAGGGCAAAGTGACAGGTTCCACCTGACATTCAGCCATAACCAGCACCATATAATAGCCTACAAGCTTACCAGAGATCCCGAGTTGATTTTCTTTCAGCTAATGTTTCAAGTGTGTATTCGGCCTAAATATTCTCCTTGGCACATAAAGCTATGGGTAAACCCTGCCTTAAAATGATCAACTTCTCCTCCATATTTGCAGAGACTGATAGTTACAGGAGAAAGGGAAAATATCTGCCTGCCGTGATTGGTTATTCCTTGCCTAGTGGTATACATTGCTGCAGTCCAAAAATTGAACTTTGTTTATCTCACAGCACAACCGTCACACCCAAATGAGACACCACCATAGGAGACGACAAAGAAAGTTAAATAATGGTGGAATAGAAAAAATTGGTAATATATAATAATATCTAGTAAGACGTAGTGAAAGTAGTTAAAATAATTCTCCATTAACATGCCAGGAAGGTAATGGCCGCACTGGCCACCGCCAACTAAAGCACTGCCTCCGTTTAAAGGTACAATATTACGACCTCCTCCACTGTCGCCTCGTTTGTTGTTGTGACTTGACTCTGCCCTGTAGTCCCATCTTATTGGCTGTATTTATACCATCGCAAAAGACACATGGAAGTATGAAGGCAGTGACGTTTACAACGCTTGTAAAGCATGTATCTATTTTCATACATAAAGGAAGCATAAATGAGCCTTAAGAATGTGAAAGTCTGCTTAATGTGGGTTGATGGGGAAGTGGATGGGTACAACAAACACAGGAGTTTGACCCATGAGTCTGGCGTTTGTGTCCTGTCAGCTAACTGCTGACCCCTTCCTAGTCACGTGAGTCGACTCATGTGACTTACTGCTGAGCCCTTCTCTGTCGAGATCCACTGACCCCTCGCGTAAGGAGACAATTTAAAAGGCTGTGTCATTATGATGAGCGAAGAAGCGTGAAAATATGACAAGTAGGGATTTCTACATTATCACTTTTAACTTCAGTCTTTCATTCTTCAGTCTTTTATTAGTGTTGGCAGTTCTGGTCCTATTAGAGCTCCTTGTCATGTTTTAGATGTCTTGGTTGGCAGTTCCACCACACAAACATTTCCTCGATAATGTCATTCTTCTTTTCTCTCCATTTAGTCATAACACAAAAGTATTTTTGCATTGTAATGGCACTTCAAGTTAAGTAAGGAATTTGAATACTTATTCCACTGCTGTCATTTATACATTTTGTCTGGCTCTTTAGTGACTAAATCTTTAGCCAGCAAACAACTCTTGAGTTTTTTGTTCTCTGTTTGAGTTGACACAAAGACTTTTTGAGTGTCTTTGATAGTGCTTAACTTATAAAACCCATTACTGTATTTGAGAATTAAGTTGGAAGAATACTGTGCACATAAGTAAGGCTAACTGTCATATTTGCATCAGTGTTTGAGAAGCAAAATATGTCTCAGTTTTCAGAACATTAATTTTTGTCATATAATAAAGGTATAAGGTAAGTGATGGATCTATTGTGCTTTGTCTAAACTGTCATTATTTGTGTTGGTTATTTCCTTCTCATTGTATACTTCCTTCTACAAAAACATTGTTTTCATAGCTCCTGTGAAATACTTCCAGCACCACTAGTCATGCGGTAAAGATTAAGGCTTTGGAATGTATTTCTGTGTAATCCTCTGGCTAGTCTGGCAGCCTTGTGTATTAGGACTTCCTTTCACTTTGACGACCCCTGGGAAAATCTCCAGTCCCAGCTCAATGGCTCATTTCACAGTGACTGGAGGAAAACACACTTAAAATACTGGCAGACATACAAAGACTTCAGTCCTAGAACTTTGATTAAATCAGAGGAGTTATCTGTTACATACACTGAGCAAATGGCTGTGGTCCTTAAGCTATTAAATATTTTGAAACCAACACTGTTAACTACCAAAGAACTGGATTTTGTCACTATTCCTGTAAAACTGTCTTCTCTGAAGTTACAACAAAGACTAGATGGATGAAACCAAATGATAATATTGCTTGAAATCACAAGCCAGCACATGCTTCCCACTGCCATGCAACTATTGCTCATGCCAGCATGCTGTTCATAGGAAAGGCTGAAAGTACCCACACACCTGGATGTCAAACAGATTGCTAGAACCAGACTTACATTGGCTTGTAATGTAACTGCTTTCATGATTTGTCCATCAAGCAGTCCACTCAAAACACAACACATGATATGTCATTAGATCGAATCTTAAACTCATGATACATATTTAGAATAGCACAAACTGATATGAGTTATAAAAACTCACCCTCGTTCTGTGTTTGGGTTTGATCCACTGCTCCGTACAATAACTCAGTGTCACTGTCGAACGGGTTTTTTCTTTGCTGCAACAAAAGAGGATTGATAAATAAAACACCTGCAAAACACTGAAACACTGACTCACACAGACCTTTTAATATGTTTTTATTTCCCCAGTTAGAATCCTACCTTTGTGGGAGACTGTAACATTGGTTGAGGTGTATCCTGTGGTGTTTCATATGGATTCTGATTTTGATACCTATGAGAATAAACAAAGATGACAAGATGTTTTGACAGTTTGTGTTGCGCAACCTCAAACTTTCCACAGATTTTCAACAGATTAGGAAAATCTGCATGCTCAGACACGTTTTTTGGTCAATAAAATAATTATCTCCAAAATAAGGCCTGTCCTGGGTTTTGTCTCTGCAAGTGGCTGTGCAAGCTGCAGCAGTACTTCTCATCTAACCTGTTTCTGGACAAATAATTACAGGTACATGTATATACAGTTATCAAGAACAGGCAGGCAAATTCTGAAGGCAGAGTAGAATGTGTATGATGAAGCCTGATTTAAATCTGCTCGCTCCTCAGAAGCAATGGAAAACATGAACATGTGAGACCTGACCTTGTAAGACGATTACTATGGGGCCAATTACTAAGTATCCATTTACTGTGTGAACAACTCCACTCACTGGCAATCACACCCAAATAATCTGCTCTGCTTGTGCAGCATGTGATGGTTAAAAACAGACTGCACAAAGCCTATGTTTTGTTTATATGTGGACTTACTGTTTTCTGAATGTTTTTCTGAAAGTTTGAAATATGTACTTCAAAGATTATTTAAAGCTGCAAGAGGCAAGGCTTTTCTTTAAGTATACACTTGCTATATGTGAACCAAGATGGAGTTTTGAACTTGCTAACAATGTATATATGTATAACAATCTGTATCATAGAGTGTCATATTGTACACCCAGAACAGATCTCATAGAGGTACAGGAAATTGACACAAAGTTTTAAAGGTCCAATGTGTAACACGCTTGGCACACAGAAGTTTCAGTTCTGCCACCTCACTATATGCCACTAAATCCTTCACACTAGACCTCAATAACACACTACATGGTGGTGGGCACGAAATGTGTTAACATTGCGTGCTGGCAACACATAAGAAAAGTGAAGTCAATTGGGATCTTTTGTTGAGGTGGACACACAAATTAAGTATACAGACCAAGAAAGTCCGCTGTTTGTGTCTTGTGTGGAACCAAAAGCCAACGTAGTCACATGACTTAGGAACTTATGTAACTACGCAAAGCATGAGCGCTTATTTCACCCAAGTCCTGTGCATAAATATTTTAATTGAAACCATGATCCTTTCCCAATCTTAACCTCTTTTTTAAGTCTCTAAACCTAACCAAGTGTTTTCTTCCCCTAAACGTTACCAAATTGTGACCGCTTTTAATAGTCTTTGCATTGCCATTGTTTTTGGGTTGCTAGCGTGTAATAATAGCACATTTCCTGCCTACCACTAAGTAATACATCATATCATGTATGTCCATTTCATGTATTTCTGTGAGATTGTTTTGACCCATAAAAACTCACTATAGCACACAATGTGTATTAATCCACTGCTGAAAGTAGTCCCCCCAAATAAAATTACGTATTTATGTCTGGTTTTGATCTTTTAATGGAATTTGTTGATAGTAGAAAAATAGAGAATAAAACCAGCCAAATCTATCATATTTTTGAAACATTATTAGACACACCCAAACATCCTATGTAAACATATGTTATTAGCAACAACAAAAAAAGAGTAAACACAGTGATGCTGAACAGTTGCTTATGTGCACATCCATCAGATACAAAGCAATGGTAACGCTCATCTGGACTTGTGTTTTTGGCCCCTTATGAATATAAGAGTGTTATTCACTCCCCCTTTAAGCTATGTTTTTGGTCTCTACCAAACACAAGTATCTATCTCTGTGGCTGCTAAATGCTCCACTATGTTTAACAGCTAGTCACAAACTGTCTGTCTGCTGTTTGGTGCTGGACAGGTAGTGTACAGTCGTTTTTCAGAGCCTCTTCCCTGAAAACAGCTGCCTACTGCTGAAAATAATGCTGATGATAGTGATGAGACAGAACTGAAACAGTAAAACTGTAGTTTTAGGGAAAAATTCAAATCTTAAGGTTTAAAAACACGCAATGGGTGTCCTCTGCTCGCAGACTACTTCCTGCTTTGGTTCTCTTCGCTCACCATTGATTGCTGAGCTGCATGTGAGGCTCCTGAAGGACTCCACAGAGTACAGGTGGGACGAACACTTCTTTGTTTTCACTGCTGACAAAACTGGGATTCTCGGGCAACACTTGGGAGATCTCCACTGAAGCACACAACACACAGCTACTGTTAAAGAAAGTTATCCAGTCATCATAATTATTATTATTATTATATTTATTACAACATAATAATCCTTTCAGATTTATGTAAAAACAACCTAGTTGTAATTATAAGTCTCTATCCTGACCAGAAAAAAAAAAAAAAAAAGTGCAAGCTACATCCCCTACAGAGCCTGCATTCATTCATGTGTAATAATTCAGGAAGTCTTTGTAAACCCATTCTTTTCTTTGCACTGACCTTTTTTGTCTAGAATGCTCCATGTTGATTTTGTGGATTATCACACAGCCTCATTAAAACATAATCACTTGAAGCAAAAATAGGCTGCCACTTTATTAGTTGAAATGCTTTGTGAGTTGCATAAGCAACCTGTAGTAGGACAAGTGCCACCTGTGGTGAATTTAACTGGTAGTTTCCTGGGCTGACCCACAACATCAGCAAGAGTCCATTCATTTGAAACTATCCCAGTAGAAAAAAAAGCCAACCCAACTGTCAGAAAATGTCCGCACTGTTTCTACAAACCAAGGATATGTTACATTCTCATGTCTTATGTTAACACTGTGGTTAATGTGGGGTTGAATTTAGGCACCCAAACCCCTTGGTTATGGTTACGGAAGGATCATGTTTTGGCTTCAAATACCTGTCTTGAGGGCACAATTCTCGCAAAAGAAGCACCAAAGTCTTTGTAAAAAATAACCGCTTTTCATGCCTAAAAAGCGCTGAAATATAGCAATGGGTTGCTACAAAACAATCTTGTTTGGAGCCTAAAAAGCTTCTCGAAACACAGCGATGACTCACTAACACAACCAGTTTTGTTGTTTGTTGGTCTTGAACTTTGGTCTGCATTGCAAGGTGTCTAGCCTAATTATGACACGTCACCCACCAGCCCCCCCACCTTCTGATGACAACATTTTATTATGGTGACTGGGCAGGAAAGGCTGACTAATGTAAACACTGGTCTCAGGTGCATATGGAAAAAGTTTGTCAAGGCTTTCTGCCAGAAAGCCCCGAAACCATTATCTTTTTCCTGAACCTACCCAAGTAAAGGCATTCTAGAGGCAAATGTCTCCCAACAGCGTTTCAGATCCATCACAATTCCAACAGACACAGTCATATTCAATTATTAAAATTATGGACATTAATAATGTGATTGAATTTCCTTCAAAACATATTTGGTAATACATGGAAACAGTCACCTTGCATATATTTTATTCTATTACATTTGGTTTAGTGCAGGTAAGCAAAACAGTTTCAACAAGTTGAGACAAATGATGAGAAGCTGGTTAAAGCAAACAGCTGGTGTTGGAACTGTGCCTGGGATCAGTGGATGTGTCAGCTAAGTTTACGTCCCGTCAGCAGCAACTGGGTTAAAGTGAGTGTCAGGGTTTTAAAACGGCAAGCCAAAACTACAGCTAATATCCATCTTCTTCCTAGCCCCATGATATCTTGTGTGAATTATGGGTGCGGGAAAAGATTTTACTTAACCTCCCATAAAAAAAAGATGTATTTCAAGACATCATGCTCATTTTACAATGTTGATGCAAGAGAAAAGCAATGTAGGTGACAGAAGACTCACATATAGTCAGTGGTTTGTATGAGTGTCTCATGGAGGCCCTGATGATCTCGGAACCATGGATGCGATCCTGATGACGCAGCTGCTTGGTCTCGTAGAACCATTCTCCAGTCATGTACCTCAGCACGCTCTTGTCATTCACAGTCCTCTGTAGCTTTCTGAGTGCAGACACATGAGTGTGTAGTTACTACCTTAATATTCTCAACATTCATTTCAAAATTTTAGAACAAGAAAATGAAGAACTTTTTGTATGCAAGAAACATTTTCACCTAAACCTGGAATTTCTAGGTTGCAGATAAATGTACTCTCTACAGTTCTTCAGGACAGACATTAGGTTGTGCCTCTACTCAGTGCTTGAAACATGGAACAACTGACGCCAGAAACTCACTGAACACGCTGCTCCTCAGCCTTCTTCAGCTGAGCATCTCTCTTCAGCACAGCCAGGATGGTCTCCTGCTCCTCCTCCGTCAGGAAACTCAGGTCGATCATGGTGAATGCTGCCGCTGTGTCCTCAGCTGTCCACTGCTTTGAGTTTCTGTCTAGAGACTGAACATGATCACCACTTCTAACGGTTCTTCCTGAAGCTCCCAAAGGTCTTGTTCTGGTTCTTCAAGTCAAGTCAGTGTCAGTTGTTTCCACAAACTGTGGTCTGTGCTTTATCCATTGCACTAAATGATGTATTGAGACAGTGGCTAACGGTCTCCTTATTGCATTTACTCCTCTTTTCGATGTATTTTGCTTTAGCTGGGGTTGTTTCCTGTGGCCATGTTCGACCCTTTGCAGACCAGTTTGAACCTGAAAGAAAACAGCAAAAACCAAGAGGGGATTATAACATCTGAGATTTATAGGAGAAAGTCTGTTTGTCTTTTAGCATCCCTCAACAGACAGCATACAGTTTTGACAATTGTTTGGTCCATAGGCATTTAAAGGAACACTTTTCATTTTTCATGATTGTGTGTATTTTGTCAGATTATTTGAATTGGCAGACTGATGAGAAGCAAAAAGCTAAAGCTACTTTAACAGCTGATATCTACGATATAGTAGTAGTATTAAAGTGATCCATAACAACAACATTTTAGCTCATTTTCTAAAATGGATAGCCAGCTTCAGTGACTGTATAAGCCAAAAGCAGGAGAACAACAGGCATGTCCCAGCTGTGTGCATCACATGTTAGTGTCCCATGGAAAGAATCTCTGTTGAGTTTTGTGCCATGTGCAGTGCGGTTGTGTTTCATCTTTTTGCAGCCTTTGTTTCCCTATATGCTGCTCATATGTTGTTAAATTGGTGCAGATGCAGTGTGTAGGATTTAGGAGCATCTATTGGCAGATATGGTATATAGCTCAATATTCATAACTATATTTTCATTAGTTTTTAATCAACTGAAAATAAAAATTGCTGTGTTTTTGTTACCTTTGAGTTAGCCACTTATATCTACATACAGAGCGGGTACACAATGTTGTTCTACAATAGCCCAGGACACACAAAAAAACAAACTAGATACGGCCATACATGTTTTCGCGTCTGCTACTATAGTTCTCCCACAAGTTTGGCACCATGGATATATGACGAGAAATGGATACAGCATTGGAGGCGGGGCCTCGTTCATCCCTATGATAAGTGCTCAGTGGCGCATCAGCCAAAAAGTTTGACTTCCCAGGTGTAAAATAATCCAGATCTTCCACAACACTGGACCCATAGAGCAAGCACATTGAGCACTTCGCCAACCAAGCAGCTAACTTTTGCCAACAGGGCCAGCATCTTCCAGTTTTGCCCTCTGCCGACTTGAATGCTGACAAAATTTCATTGTGTTGCTCAGGATCAAATCCTGATGGTAATACGTTATTACATGGGGGTTGTGACACTCAAACAAATGTGTTTTTGGGTCCCAATGGCATCCTGTGACGGACCTGGATGTTGTAGTTACACAGTTTGGTCACTACGTCAAACTGCCTTCAAACTCTGACGCACTTCCTGGGGCTCTGCTCGGCACACAGGAGAAGTTTCAGATGGTTGCAATCTGCAACCTCACTGCTAGATGCATCTAAATCCTACACAACAGATGTTTTATGCAGTGTGTTGCACACACAGGGCCGCCATGATAATGAGTCCACAATAAAAACATGTATTGGCGTATCCCGTTAGCAGTAGTTTACGGCTTGATATTCAAACCACCACAACAGCTATTCACTCACTCCTCTCTTTTTCACTCCTGCCTCCTTCCTCCGACTGGTTTTCTTGTAACTGGCACACAAACAGTACCTACCTACTGTATCAGAAATCCTATCAGTTTGTGTGACAAAGATAGCATGGTAATGATACTTGCATGAAACTATCTGACAATGAGGGATCAATGACTGTAGTGATCTTTGAGGTTGTGAACTGTACTCCAGCCAACACTCAAACAACCATAATACATAATACAACTTTCACACTTTCAACTCACATTTTTTTCCTAATCTTAATCTCAGCAGAGCTCCTGCTTTCCCTTAAAGAGAAAAAAAAATCTCTCAGAGGAATGCCTGCATGTCCCAACAATGTCCATGTTCACCCACATAAGACGCGACTGTGGGATTTTTTTCCCCTTAACCTTACTTGATTGGTTTAAAGTTCATATCAGGTTAAAACGAGCGTACCTAAATTTGCTAAACAGTCTCTTTACTCAAGAAAAAAGTAATGTCACTGAGCTGCTATGGAGAAAATGGAAGTTATGTAATGTGACTTTGTTGTAGAAATAGTTGTGCTTGCACTATACTTGGCACCCATTGTTTATTCATTATCCAACTTAAGTTGTAATCGCCTCCTATTCTCGAGTACAAGCCTGCGTGGAGACTGAGCTGTAAGAAGCCCTGACTAACATGTTTTTTCCTGCATAAGCTGCAGGTTTATGTGGGAGTACTTAAATTTTTTTAAACAAAGAAGAATGTTGCATGTCCAGTTTTTCTAAAAACAGAAAAGTCTTGCTGAAGGAAAGATATGTTATTTCCTTGTTGGGGTAGAGATGAATCTTTTCCTTGTTAGTGTTGGACTTCCTTGAGAAAATTGAAGATTTAACAAGTGACACTGTTCTGTTGTCCAAATATATTGACTTTGAAGGTCAGAGGTGCCTCCTCTGCCTCAGCTTTCAAAATTTAAAGCTGGATTCGTGACAATACCTTTTCTAACTGTCATTTGTAGTGAACAAATACATAAAGGATTAAAAGCAATGAATAACGGTGATTTAAAAATGGTGACCATCAGGTTACTTGTTTAAAACACAATCCCAAACCTCAACCACTAAGCTCAGTTAGTCTACAGCACCTCCAATAGCTCTGTGGTCCTTTAAAGAAGATTGTGTAACTGTGTTTTCACTGTGCAGCCAGTGCAGCAAATGTAGATATGTCTTTAGCAATCAAGCATTCAAAACAGGTAGAGTTTCCTAATTAAAAAATCTACACCCTATTCCTATAAGGGAGTTTTGACAAGACTAATATAATGACCTTATAGTACATTGTTAGATTTGCAATCTGCATGTTGGAGCAACACAGCTGAGAAGTTTGACTGTTCTGATCAACATCACTGCTCAGCTGGATTTCCCTTTCCTCTGCCTTTCACTAAGTATTCCTCCCAAACTGACATTACAGTTCTCAGTCTTAACAGTGTAAGAACAAAAACATACAGAGGAAAGTGAAGTACCCCATTTACAAGAAAAGACAATACTTTCAGAGTGTGAAGTCAGAAAGCAGTCAGCTCACCTCTCGATGTTGCTCCTCGCTGGGTGAAAACCAACCTGTGACTGGATCCTGAGCTGCTGCAGGTGGGAGGAGCTGCAGAGCCACAGCAGCAGGAGGCAGCACAGAGCAGCTGGAAGAAAGGTCTCTGTGCAGGTTGCTTTACCAGCCTGCTCTGCTGAACACTGCAGGCTGTCTCACTGGAAATATATTATTCTTGACCTTTATACCTCAATACAGTGTTGTACACTGCTGTGATTTAACCACTGTCTGCTCTGTGCTCCTTAGCATTGTGAATAGCATTATACCATTATCCTTATCATTGAATTACATGAATAATCAATTATCACTGTAAAGTACGGTACAGACGTCTTTCTTGATTTAAAAAACAACAACAACACAATATCAGTGATTAGGTGAGACTGGGATTGGTTGGCACACGTTTTGCTTTCTGCTATATTTTTCTGCTCTGATTTATGTTAGTATGTTCGGACCAGCAGCAAATGAAAAGTTAAGGTCTCAGCTATAAATAAATTAATATGTTTTAATGTACACAAATATTTTCTAAAATTTAGTTAATTTGTGATTTAAGTGATGTTACGCACTTGTTCCAACCAACACCATCACTGGAGGCTCACGTCACATCACTTGGTTGGCACATATTATGGGGTTGTTCTGCACAGTGTTAGAACGCTATAAACATGAAGCAACCAATTCAAACAATTTAAACATTTACAGTTACAACTGTTACTGTTACAATTGGTTGGCACGTGTGCCAACTAACCCTGCCTACATTTGACCCAACTTTGTGATGACTCTGGCCAGCTACCATCGCTCATCACACTATTAACTAGAGGTAACAATTTCCAAGTCTAACACAGTTTTATGACACCTTTCGTCCACATACTGGTTTTTATTCTGGTACTATAATACAGAAAAAAGTAACTCAGATGTTTTTTTAGAAATATTTTTGGGTGCCTTTTTGCTTTTATTTGATAAGACAGATATAGCCTGAAAGGGGGAGGGAGACAGGGTAATGACATGCAGCAAAGGGCTGTGGGTTGGATTTGAACCCACGGCAGCTGCAGCTAAGAAACAGCCTTTGTATATTGGGTGCCTGCTCTACCAGGTGAGTTAGAGGGCACCTTGTAATTTAGAAGTTTTAGAACGGTAGATGAGTGCAGCTGAGGAAAGTAAAAATTGATGTTCGATTTTCTTTCTGGGGTGCCCAGTGGCTTACATGGTGGAGTTGGCATCCCTTGCACAGGGACAGCGTCTTTCCACAGTTCCAACCTGCAGCCCTTTGCTGCATGTCGTCTCTCCTCCTCTCCCCACCTTCACGCTGAGACTGCCCTGTCCAAAAAGGGCAAAGAGCCAAAAAAGAAAAATCTTTAAATATTTGTTACTGTGATCAAAAAAACAACCCCAACTTCCCCAAATTATTGTTTTTATTTTATATTTCATTTTGATCACAAAATGTATACAAACTTCCATACACACCTGACCCATATACAAAAAAACAAAACAAAGCAAAAACAAAAAACACAACAAAAAGCCAGACTGGATACAACAATGTTTAGTCTATTACATCAACAAATATTAAAAATAGTGAAGAATAACCACACTTGGTGTCATGCGGCAGGGACGTCAACTAATAGATGGGAAACAAAGGTGTCCAATTGTTGGGCCCCATAGTACCCTGCAACTGATCCTGCAAACATGCAAGGCATGTGAACATTTATGTAAAAGTTGCACTCACTGGTTCCTCTTGGTCATTTCAAAGCACTGTTGCAGAACTGCTGTATGCAATTATCTACTGTATATGCCAATGTCAGGGTGTATTTTAGGTGGTCTTTGTAGTCATTTGTAGTTGCATATATTAACTTTTCTTTTGTTTTTTCTTTGTAGTAATCTCATTGTGTGTTATATATTGCTTGTTTTAGAGCTGTATATTTTTCATTTTGTATTTTTGTTCTATGATGTCTGCCTGTGACCAATGTTGCATTTAGAACTTGTTTGCACTGCGTCCGAGTGGCCTAAATCTATCAGTAATAATCAGTTTACAAATAAATAAGGACGTACAATAAACCACACAGAGCGATAAGAAGACACACAAAATCCAACCAGTAGCACACAACATAAAACACAGCATATCATCAGAGCTGTTCCATCAGCTGCACCTGTTGACCACAGGGGGGCAGAAGAGCTCAATATTTGACTCCTCCACTGGCTGATCTAACATGCAAAGATTTCTCAAACTGATACATCCCGATTGGCTGATTGTTTTTCCATGTCTATCTATCTATCTATCTATCTATCTATCTACTGATATTCTGAAGATATTTTACTGGCATTAAAGGAGGTACATCAACAGATATTGTAAAGATACATTTGTTTGTGATTACTGCCATCTTCTTTTTTTGTTGTTGCAAGTTTGCCAACTAATTTGGTGTTGACCCATCCTTACAGACAGACATTCGTTTATCCAGCTTCTCACTGCTTCTTATTGAAAGACAGAGCAGTTGGTCCAGTGTGAGGCAGCATCAGAATGAGTGCTCGTTATAATCAGTGACAGCAAAGCAAACCCTGCAGCACCTCCATCATTAGGAATGGTTGTCCCTGTCTTTTCCACAGTGGTTTACAGTGACAAGGATGGATGAGGGGGATGTCAGAGAACATCTGGAGGAGGCTGGACCAGGCTGGCTTCATCTCCACACCTCAGGACCTTTGGGTGCTGCCTGGCAGAAGAAGGAAGAACCCCACAGCATACCAATTCACTCTTTATTCACCCAGTTCACAGGAAAGTCAGTTTCTTCACATTGAAAATGGAAATTTATTCCTGCTTTTATTCCCTATTAATCCTGTTTACGAGCATGTTATCAATAATGGCTTTCAGCACATTCAGACTGATAAATGCCTGTTGAGATATCTGAGATCAAAGCTCTTTTAAATACAAATTTTTGTATTGTAAATACGTTTTTATTTTCCCAGAGAAATCTGTCCAACTCATTTTGGAAGGGAAGAAATAGTCAGACAAGGTTAACTGTCTGAAGACGACTGTGAAAACGAAGGCTTCACTTCAACAGTAAGCCTTTTATTAACTTGCCAATTAATTCCATCATGAAAGTCGGTGTCTCACACAAACACACACACTTGCATCTTTCTACTGCTGCATCCAAACTAAGGGGAAGTGGCAACACGACAAAGAATCTTCTTATTGCTGGTTAAGAGGCTTTGCCAAGCAGGATGTAGCGTTTATATCAAAGTCCTTCTGTGTGTGTGTGTTGCTCATGGATGCACCTGTGGGTTCAGCAGCAGAGGCTTCCATAATGATGGAAGGTGGGACTCCAGCATCCCAAAGGGTCAAGGACACTGCTTGGATCACCCGGCCACTCAATTTCCCCTAAATCAACTTGGTTACTTCCTGAATGCTGCCATTAAAGGGAGACTCCACAAAAAAAAAGTATTTATCTTCATTTAATTTGTAGCTGATGTAGCCTAATGGAGTCTCATAGCCAGTCTTTTTATTGCTAACCTCAGTAAACATGGTTATACCATTCTAGCTGATCTCTCCTAAATAATACACTTATTACACAATCAGTGTCCAAAACATAATTTTCTTTGATAGATAAATAAAGAGGCAGAGAAATGTGGAAGCTTGCACTTTATTGGAAAAATCAAACAAACAAAAATATAATCTGCAGGGACAATGCAGCAAATATGCTCAGTTAATGGATTAAGGGCCGCTTTTATGTTCAGATCATCTTTCATACCTGCACTCGCCCAGTCCTGTGATTGGCAGGAAAAGTTTTATATACACAAAGCACCGATCAACAGTGCTCTATTCTCCTGCACAACTACGCCTCTCTGGCCCCATCCACACAGTCTGACCTCAACCTACACCCGATGCCTCCCTTTGCCTCCACATTGTCCTAAACACACCCTGTGCTGGCCTATGGAAACATGATCTGAGCATGAAAGGGACCCTGCACATTCAGGTTGGAAAAAGGGCAGCCAGGAGCTTTGTTAAATGTAAGAATAAATGGCATGCCAAAAGCGTCAAAAGCATAAATGCAGATTCCTTTCCAATGCAATGCTGCCTCAATCACAAAATGTAGTGCTTTTTGCTGATGTGAAAAATGTTCCCTCGCCAAATTGGTAGAAATCGACCCCACCGATTTCACGGTGTGAATGAATTATTACGTTCATACGCATCCTCCGTGTGACCCCTCGAGCCACAGATAACTGTACAAGGCATCATGCGAGTACAGAGAATATTTAGTGCCCCAACAGCAAAACGTGTCATCTCTTTAAACTTTATATTAACTTCTTTTTTTAAAAAATCATCTCAATCACTCAAAATCCAATTCTACAATCAATCATACCTATAAACCATAACTATAAACCTGAAGACCTTCCGCAAGGCGGAGGTCAGTGACTAGTTACATTTACTTTTTTTGTCATCTTCTATGTAGGTAATCATAAATAAATACAAACAATACACAAGGAATGTCTACTGCAAACAATACATACAAAAAATAAAACAAAGATGTGTGGTATATGAAGAGTTGCAATTGTTTTCCTAATTTGGGGATGCTTTAAGAAGGTAATCATGATTGATAATCAAAATAAGTGACTCTCCTAGCCTCACCTGGAGAAAGAGGAACAAAAGAAGACAACTCAAACAGTGTGTATGTGTGACAACGACTTCCCCCCCCCCAGGTGCATAAACAGCAATGTTAAAAAGCTCTTCCCTCGGGTGATGTTTCTCTTAGTCCAGGATAAAGTAGGGGCTGATCCATGTCCACATGGTTTTGAATGGCAGCACGCACTCTTCTTCTCCTTTCATGACTTCGACATGACTAGATGGGCACAATGTCCACTGTGATGCCTCTCTGAGATGGTCAGAGCTGCTCCCAGTCACCGTGATTTTATTCAAGTCTTGTTTGGGCCTTTCATTCTCAGAGAGAGGTGAGTTCATTAGAAGCAAACGGCAGGTTTGCTCGTATAGTTGAATTTGTCGTGAATCATCTTCAGACGGGAAAGATCCCCCCACCCTCCTTCAGGTTACATAAACTGCATCTGGTAAGAAAAAAAAGAAAAGACAGTGTCAACTCTTTTTTTGGACCATGGAAAACAGTTGTAGATCCAACAATGCAAGACCAGTAGCTATGGGCAAATATGATCCAAATCACAAAATGGCCAAGTGCAATATCCATATGGCAGTAGCTGCAATTTTTTTGATGAAAGTAAAATGTGTCACATAAAACTATTATAAATGAAGCTGTTTTGGTGCTACAGAGAGGCCCCGGCCTACAAATCATATTTCAGACATGAGGGAACATGCTTGTTTGGTACAGAGCCCAGCAAACAAACAAAAAAATGATCATCTATTTTTTTTCCAATAAAAATGAAATGCAAAAATGCCCATTCCCATTGAAATTGCGATTCATATCGCAACCGCGATATTTGTCAAAATAATCGCAATGTGATTTTTTTGCATATCATGCAGCCCTATCAGTAGCCAGACTTCTAATGTGTCTCAAACCTAATGCTATGAACATAAATAAATCAGCCAAGGTGTGCCAATGAGGCAAAATTAAGATGGTGTGTGAAGCTTGGACTGAAAAATAAGAGCTCCAATTCACAAGAGACTAGTCTGACGGGTCATTTTAGTTCATTTCTCTTCAAGGGTTAAAATTTGTCTGGTCTGTGCTATCACCTGATGGATCACATCAACAGACGTCTTTTTCTTTTTTTGGTTTCAGACAGTGAATCAGATATTGCTGTTGACAAGGCACGTTACAACAACTTAAGTGCATACTGTCTGTCCATGGACATGGAATTCATGCCTATATCTAACTACAAGTGTAATTCTCAAACTCTTGCATCTCATTATGACACTAGTCTTGAGCAAGTAGAGCTTCAGTCTCCTGCAGCGGACGAGACGTGTGTGCAGAGTGCAGAGTGCGCAAAGCAGCCAGCTGGGGAGTCACGTGTGACAGCATCTCACAGGGAAGTGTTGTGACTGGCACTGAAATCAGCCATTCAACGGGCAGTTCTGCTCAAACAGAATGGAAATAAACATGCACTTTGTTGACAAACTTGGGACCTGGAGTTGCAATTACACACAGACGACGAGCTGTACCTAAAGATGCTCTATAAGAAATTCTGCAGAAAGAGCTGCGCAAAGGGGTCCTTCCCTGCTGCTCTGAGGGGGCTCAGACTGGAAGGACTGGAAGTTGTGGGTGACTGAGTCACAGAGGAGAGGATGGAAACAGCACAGGAGAGAAATGGAGAGCCAGTGATAAGAGAGCAACTCCAGAGGATAAGCTACACTACAGGTGTCTGATCAGAAAATAAAAATGCATTACTATTTTTTAGCAATGCACACAATGGTAATAATGTGTGGATGTCATGCACTTGGTCACATTTTGTTTTTAATCAAACTGTTCCACCTTAGCTAAACTAGAACTCTGCAATATTTCAACCTTTTTCAAATTTCTGGTGTTTCCAAACAGGTGTTTTTTGCATGAAAACAGGTGGATGGAACTGCACTTATAGAAAGATTTAGAAGTTTGCAGGGAAACGCAGTGCAAACTGTAGATTGATTAGACTGTGACATTTGTACCCTGGGAGATTTGACAAAAATAAACTCTTAACCTACGGGAAAACCTTGACTTGGCGTGGAGGAAAACTAAAAGCTACCAGCCAGACCTATCATTGAATAAAACATGGTCATCCAGGGCAGAACAAGCGGACCCTTGTAGATGAAGTGACCATCAGGTATTATGGAAGAACCGAACACAAACATTTATTTGCTTCAGACAGTTTGGGTCACAAAGCTCAGATGTGGAAGGAGTGGGACATTGTGGATGTAGACAGCCATTACCTGTGCACCTGGATTGGCGCCAAAGGGGTTGGCTGGCCTCATCACAGGCTGGGTGTACATCACAGTGGGCTGTGTCATCATCATGGAGCCCATGTGGGGAGGCTGATGGGAGAGATATGGATTAATGCCCTCTAAGATAGCACATGAAAGTACTAACACTCATGTTTAATGATGAAATAAATACTGTACATGTTGGTCACTTTTCAGAATACGCAGAACCCTTGAAAACTAATAATATTCCATCTTCTGTAATATAATTTTCCATACATCAAGGAAAGCTTCACATTGATGGCATAAAACGTGAACTCTTTAAACTCAGACCATAAGCATGGGCGGAACTCTGGGGAGGTGTAACAGCGTGAACAAGTCCTGGAGTCACAAGTCTCTTGGACTGTGTTCTATGTGAGCGCGAGTCCGTGTTTAGTTCAGTGTGCACCTGATCCACTAACTGGCCCTTATTTTAGTGAGAAATTCTAATTTTTGAAATGGTTCGCCTCTCATTCCCACGCTTTCCCCTACTAAAACAGTGCAGCAAACCAACACAGACTGGTAGTGAGCTGGGGAGAGAAAATCCAAAATGTAAAGTCTGTATGCAAATACAGATTATCTGAATTGATTATATTGATGTTGAATTGAAAAGAATATGGTTGACATATGATGCCTTTTTTACGTTTTCAGAGTTATGTCCTCTTGCAGACACAAAAGGAGTTTTTAATATATCATATTTCTTAAAGGGAGTTTGGCACAATATTTTCCACCAGGAGCAGGATGGGAAATAATCTTCAAGGGAATCTAGTTCTAGTCTTGCAAATGGTGACACTGCAAGATCTCCAGTCCTTACACTTCTTCCATATTATGCCTACCATGACATACTTGGAAAATACTTTTTTAAAGAATTTTTAATCACACGCTAAAAGATTTTGCATGAGAAAATCTACTCCTCCTTGCATGCTAGCAGAGTCTGTGTGTGTGTGTGTGTGTGTGTGTGTGTGTGTGTGTGTGTGTGTGTGTGTGTGTGTGTGTGTGTGTGTGTGTGTGTGTGTGTGTGTGTGTCCCAGCTGACTTACCATTGCATATGCCATCATGCCTGTCGGTGTGGTTGCAGGGAAGGCCATGACAGATGGTGCCTGAGGTGACACAAAAGACAAGATGATTCCCTCTGCAGAATCAGGACACAGCCTCACCCAACTCACATTTAACTGTTTATTATTAGATCATAAAATCTGAGTTAGACTGCATGGTACATTCACTTACAGTAACTACAACAACTACAGTCTATTCAGGAATTTGTCACAGATGAAGGCCTTCGGAAGAATTTATTCAATACCATTTTTAATCCATTTCATATTCAACTCCCTCTTCTTCTCTGATCGCAGTCAAAGGATTGTTTTCTGAAGAGAGCAGTCACATGACAAATCTGACCTTGGTCGGACTTGTCAAGCTTGATGATGCTTTTCACTGCTCTATTTTAAACTCAGTGCCCTGTATGTGTGCATAGTTTTCATTGCAAACCAAGAAAGCAGTTTGAATGGCATGAAGGTAGACGATGGCAATATACTGCAGACTGCAAGACAATGACAGCAGGATGCAGCCAATGTGGGGGTTAACAGTGGATAGAGCTTGAGTACATCCCTTTCAACAGTTTTCATGATGCTGATCTATTGCCTATTGCCTCACTTGTCCTAAACTAAAAAATGCCCCCAGGATCATACAATAACTCAACATCCGACACCTGTGTGAAATCACTACAATTCACTTGATGACATAAATAAAAACAGCTGGTTACCATGGTCCCTCTGTTTGGAAGTGCACGCAAAGACAGCATTATGGGCTACAAAAACAAGTCCATGATTAAGTTGTGGAAAAGCACATATCAGGTGAGGGGCATAAAAAGATTTCCTAGCCTTTGAAGATACCTTGACTTTGTGCACTGTTAAGACCATCATTATAGAGCAGATAGTACATGGTACACTTACAGTCTACCAAGATCAGGGTGTACACCTAAACTAGATTACCAGGAGGGAAGACAGAGGATACACAGAATCCAATGGCAGCCTTTGAGGAATACTTTGCCAATTTTCATCCAGCTGTGTATCATAACAACTGTGGGTGTGGTAAACTTCCCTTCATCTTGACAGTGCCCAGACTTCTCTGCTCCTTTGTTTCGTGTCATCCAGTGGATTTTTGCTGGCTCTAGGGCTGAGGCTTCAACTACAAATTGCATCCCTCAACTTTATATGTCCGCCACAACACGAAGAGTATAGAAGTAGATTGAAAGAGAGCTGCCCCTCTCTGTCTCTCAACAGAGTGAACTCAGATCAAATGGTAAATTCTGTTACTGTGTTGCATTTTTCTCACACAGTTTAACCCTATGGGCCCGAACGATGCAAAGTGCATCCAAATTCACACCTGTTCTTCTCTATGGATTTTCTCCACAACCATTCGTCATAGCGAGAAGCCACTCATATCACGTGAAACAGTGGAACCGCAGCTTTCTGACAAGACCAAGTTGTCAGTAGTCCAATGTTTTCACAAGAAAATAAAATAACAAAGTTACACTAAAATTATGTGGAACAAAGCTTTCAAACAGCTTTGCACACACATTACTCTTGGATGGATTACTCGCAAATGCCTTTTGTTCCAATGACTGAAGCATTTATAAGATGACCAGCGCACTTTACCTTTGCGCACCCAGACAACTGTAGCCTAATAATGCATGTGTGACGTAACCTCAGGTCGCTTTCGGGGCAAGTCAGTTCACGTCAGGTCAAAGAGCAGCATGGAACACAGAGAAGTAAGTCAAGGTCATGTTGAAAATAAAACGCCCAGAACTTTTTTTTTACTGCAAATGAAGTGACAAATATTATCTTGGAGGACATCATTGCACTTGGTTGACTATTTTTCTACTATCTTAGATGTAAATTACATGTGTATCTATCCTTTATAATGACTGTGATATGAGCTTAAAAGGAGCAATAAGCGAAATTAATCATTTCTAGATTGAAGAATTTAAAAAAATGCTATGTGAAGAACTAGAGGTGTAATTTCATCTGGAGTATAGCATGACCTCACACATCCTCTCTCTGTGTTGATCTCCAGCCCATTGTTTACAAGCCGGTCCGGCTGCGCGTTCATGTACGTTCAAGTGGGAAGAAGCAGCGGGTTTATCGGGCAGCTGAGTGAAGTGGAGCCTACGGAGGAAACACCGGGATGGGTTAATGTCCGGAGCTTGAGTTATTAGCGCCTCGGTCCCAGCAATGGGTCAGGCGTTATGGTTGTGTTAGGTGAGTAAGTTAGCCCGGCAGCCCAGCTAACATTTTCAATTAGCATTGTACCAATGCTTGTACTGTATTGTACTACCTAGCGGGTATTTGGCTCGCGGGCTGCCCGCTAGGCTAAAACATCGCTTCGCGTTAAAGTGGGAAGAGGCAGCGGGTTTATCGGGCAGCTGAGTGAAGCTGGGTGAAGTAGAAGCTGCGGAGGAAACACCGGGATGGGTTAATGTCCGGAGCTTGAGCAGCCCGCGAGCCAGGCTGCCCGCTAGGCTAAAACATCGCTCTCACTCGCGGAGAAGAGTAGGAATGTTAGCGTTAGCTCCCGGTGTTAGCACTAGTTGGGATATTTGTAACTGTATTACAAATATGTTTGTTACTAGCCAGCCATCATATTGTTTTCTGATGGGCAACTTGCATTAAATAGCCCTCCCGTAGCAGTGTGTTTATTAGACTGGTGCGGCGCAGTGCATTTTGGTAGTTGTAAGTTTTCTACCCCTTGAGCAAAAACAAAGGCCACAGCCCTTTTCCTGTTTTCTCTGATCATGTAGCACCAGTTTCAAGGGTATTTGTGTCGTACCAGATAGACAGCTCTGTTTTATGAAAAAACAAAAACAAAACATCTTTCCAGCAGTGAAATACTTCTCTAAACGACCAACAGTGTTTTATAGCCAACAGAGGGCAACAAGTACATCAAACTACAATCAAAGATACTGCACACATTCGACCTGTATGAGGAGGTGGCAAGAAAAAGCTGTTTCTAAAAAAGACCCACCTAGAAGCCTGCTTGAAGTTTGGCTTTTTTGGCATAAATGCCAAATGCTATAATGAGTAAAAAAAAAAAAAACACTACCAACCATCACGAAAAACACCATCCCGACTGTGAAAGACGCTGGTGGGAGCATAATGTTGTGGGGATGTTTTTCTATACAAAGAGACTGGGGAACTTCACAAAACTGAAGGAAGGATGGATGGATCAGAAGACAGGAAGATTCTGGAGAAGAACCTGAGGAGGTCTGCAAAAAGTCTGAAAACTGGTCATGCATTCATATTCCAACAGGACAATGACCCAGAGCATGAGGCCAAAACTACAATGCAGCTTACAAAGAACAAGGTGGATGTTCTGCAGTGGTCAAGTCAAAGCTCTGACCTAAATACCAATTAAAAAAACTCTGGAAAGACTTGAAGGTTGGTGTACATCAGTAAAAACCACATCCCTCTTCCAGCTAAGACAGTTCTGCAGTGAGTGGGGCAAGATCTACAAATCCCTGTGTGCCAATCCTGTGCAGAGCTACCCATAAAGACTGGTTGCTGAAATTCAGGACTGGTTATCGTTCAAAAATTACAATACCAGTACCAGTGATACCATATCAACAGAGAACTCCATTCAATACCCATAATGCAAATGGATGGAGTGTACAATAGCAGTACTTTTGAATGTTTTGGTGGCATCTCGGCACATTGAACTGCCAACTCAATACACCATGCTCACAGATTGTATGGGTTGTTGCTGTTGCTGCTGCTGCTGCAGGAGTGTGAGCTCTGTGCTGGAGACAGTTGTGACAGTCCACCTGGCTGCACACACACAGTGATGGGGCTGACTGTTGGTAGTCAAGCCGTTTCCATGTCAGTCTGAGTTTGTGGGGACTGTTGGATGTTAGCCACCATTGCTGCGTTAGCTCCTGCACTCTTAGGAAATTGAGACATTTCAGTTTTGTTTATTAAATGCACACTTTTCTTTTTCCAAATTAAAATGATTTCACTGCATTCACATGGTATCTTGTTTACTTCGGGTCCCACTTCACAGTATGAAAGGATTGCTGATGCTGTGTCCAAAAAGCACCTATCTGATCAATAACACTATAAACATGTTTCACATTTAGTGTTAAATCCAAAACATGAAGGTGGAAAGAGACTTAAAAAACAGCATTCACGCCACAAGACACAAACTTTCTATTGAAAACATTATAAATACTACCACAAAACTGCATTTAAACCAGTCTTTAAGGGTTTCTAGTCTTATCAGAGTTGTTATTTTTAACAAGAGAATGACAGACCGAAGTAAAGGAAAGCCAATAGAAGAGTGTGTTGAGTCCTGGGGGCAGAAGTTGGTTGCTAGCAGGTGCTCGTCGTGGAAAGAGATTAGAGAGAAACAAGTACAGACCCTTTCCTTTTCCTTGCTTCCCCAGCAGCCCCTGCAGTGATAACAAACCCAGATTTGTCTAACGCCTAGCCCTCTCGGGAAGGATACATTTCATTAACTATTCAGTCATTGGCGAGGGAGGCACAAGTGAGTCAGACATGACGCTGGTGCCAAAATTGCTGCTTTCATCACAGACTGTGCTTGTTTCATTGCACCGAGAGCTCTCCTTCAGAATTCCTCCTCGCTGACAATGTTTGGTTTGTTTCAGGGACATCTCACTCAATGTTCCTCAGATAGTTAGTAATGACATGATAAGGCTCGGTTTTTGCATCACACTACTGGTTATCCTTTAACGACTGATGGATGTTGTGTGTTTCTGCCTCTTAGTGAATCAGCTTCTTTCAAGTCACCAACTCTTTCTTTCTGGATTCATCAGAGAACACTCATCAGCTTTTGATCATCCTCTGACATTTAGCCACATCATCTATAACTCATGTGTGCTTTGAGCATGATCACAAGCACTGAGGCTACAGTAAGAAGGTGTTCTGCAGATTACTGTCAGAAGCTCTTTTTGAACATTTGACCAAAGTGAGATTGTAGCTTGAATGTTTAATATGGAAACACTAATCTCCAAAAAGCACGGTGAAACACAAGTGATAGAAGGTAGAGAGAATGACAGGTGACACAGGCTGCTATTATGTTGTGAGTGTAGATCTCATGTCTGAGGCTTGTCATTTCCCACATTAGGAGGAAGTTATAGACTATACTCAGGATATGAAAATGTTACATGACAAACCATGGCCACACAAAAGATTATCAGGGTGACAGTTCCAATGAGACTGGAGTTTCCCTTACATACAGTCCATGCAACACAGTCCTTTGTCCATATTGGTCAATACAGGTGTCAGAGGGGTCAGGTACATTTACAATTTCTTTACTGATAATTTTGGACCTCATGTGGCTACATTTTTGTGGGTTGGTCATGATTGCAACAATCATTTAATTACTTTGACTGGCAACGTCTCCAATAACTAAAAATGTTGATTTTGAAAAACATCTAAGATGCAGGAGAAAACAGAAAATATAACAGCACAATAAAAGCACACAGTCTGAAATCAGTCTACAGGCATGTTTAACAGTAAGGGAAAGTGAAAAATAAGCCAAAGCTCCAGACCCACTTAAACTGTCATTTTAACAACCATTCAATAGGACATCACGGGCAGATACAAAAGGCTGTGCCTGTTATGACACCAGTTAACAATAGTAGAGGACACTTGGGAGCCAAGAAAGCACAGTAAATACACAATACAGGAAGAACTGAAGGCCATCCAGGAAAGCCATAGTTCCAAAGTCACTCAACACCTAAACCTGAACGTCACCAAGAAAAGAGCTGGCAGGGACAGTTTGCCTGGGCATTTCATGGCAGACAGAAAACAGAGACTTTAAATTACAGTAACCAAAGCTAAACACAGCTCCACTGAGCCCCTCTGCCCATAACCAAGTTGTCCAAACAGGAACGGTGAGCTGATGTTGGAGCCCAGGCTGCTGTCTGCTGTGGCTGCAGTGTTATTCCAATACTGACATGCTATGGCTACTACTGGTGGCATGGCCTCTGGCAGCGCTCGACAGTGCGAGCGTTTCACTCGCATTTGCGACTAAAAATAGGTGTGTGCTAACTGTAAAAAATATTTAGGGGCACATGCGCGCATAAAAAAAAAAATAAAAAAAAAAATAAATAAATAAAATAAAATCAGCGAAAGCAGCCTATATTTTTGTCAATAAAAAAATATGATAATCTAACCTCAAATGTTGGAGGAACTCCAGCCACCTTCCCTCTTCCCCGCGTGACACGGTTATGGGCGGTTTTCCAAGCCACTGTCGGCACAACGAATATAAGTCCCACTGTTGGCAGTGTGGCAATAAGTCAAAGTGTGGCGGAGGAGACAGACCGAGTTAAGCGGCGGACCTCCGGGGAAGCCCTCTCCCCGCAGTGAGGGACCATTCTCCAAGCTACCGCTGCTGGGCAGCGTGGAAATAAGTCAATGTGTGGAGGAGGCGACGACCGGGAAAAACGGCGGACCTCCGGGGAAGCCTGCTCCGTTCTCCCCACAGTTATGGACCGTTCGCCACGGTACCGCTGCTGGGCAGGGTGGAAATAAGTCCTGCAGAGTTTCAGAGGACCTGGAGAATGTTTTAGGATAGTAGTAACATTGTATAATTGTATATATATATCTCATATAAGATAATCATATTGCAAAGATAATATATACCGTATAAGATAATAACATTAAAGACAAAATTGAAAAAAACCATGTCATCAGTTGGCATTGGCAATGGCAATGGCATTTAAGGTGCATTACTACCCCGTATGGGTGGTTTATTAAAATTGAAGATTTATCATATCTCTATCTAGGAAAGTAGTATTGAGATAACTACTGTTATCATTTTATCACCCTGCCCTAGCTGAGTGCTGCACATTTGGGTCAGTTTTGGATATCGCCTACAGGATGCGAACCATGGCAGAAAAATGGCTACATCCCCGCAAGATCAAACACCGCAAAAGTTAGTAAAGGACGTGTTGAAAACAGTTGAAAACTGCTACACAACTGGAGGTGGTACGGCGGGACTTCAGCAGGTGGCTCGTTCCGCCCAATGAGAGGCTGATCTATGCAGTGAACTTCCGCCCACTCAGACTAGTGTTGGATAAAACACTTCAGCCACTCGTCACTGTCACTTTTTACGCAGCCATCTAATTACAGTGTAAGAGGGGTGGTACATATACCACAAAGACCAACTGTAACATTGCTGAACAACAACAACCGAGGAAGAATCAATAATGAACCCACACAGACAGGCAGTTCATTCCTCTCGCCCTCTAAGCGTAAGCCTTCCCTTCATCCAGAGCAAGTACTCTACCTTGTGCCGATATTTTTACTCCCGCGGATGAAACAAAGCAATCACAGCCTCTCAGCTGAAAACTAGGATTAGCGCCTTGCAGTTGTGTGTCTCTGTGCACCGTAAAGTTGCACTTATAGGTTACATCCATGTCTGTAAACATGTAAAGCCTCACACACATCTTCCCCCCAGCAGTACAGAAGATGCATACAATCAGCCTTGACCTGTGACCTCCAAAATCTAATCAGTTCATTGTTGAGTCCAGTGGCATTTGTGCCAAATTTGAAGAAATTCCCTCGAGGTGTGCTTAAGATAGTGTTTACAAGAAAGAGATAGATTCAAGGTCAAAGTGACCTTGACCTTTCACCACCAAAATCTTACCAGTTCATCATTGAGTCCAAGTGAAGGTTTGTGCCAAAAAACAATACATAACAACAATGTATCTAATCTAACCATAATGCTTATTTACAAAGCATTAAATCAGAATAAATTGAGTAAAGCAACAAAAAATGGCCCCCCGCAGGGAGAATTCCTGCAGTGACAGCCCTACTGACGCTGCCATATTTTTAGAACTTACAGGACTATAGAGGAGAGCTACTGCTATAAAAAGGTAGCTAAAAACTTGTTTATGCCCAACTGATGTGCTTTACAGGCGTTTCCTGGTTACCAAATATGCACAGATCAGTAAGAGCCCTACCATGGTTGCAGGGTTCCAGGTGGTAGAAGGAGCTGTCTTGGGTTGCCAGTTGGTTCCGCCTGTCAGCTTCTTCTCGCCAGGCTGACTCCAGTGGAGATCACTACAGAGATCAAGTAAAAATGTTAGTCGTGTTTAGTATGCACCATCAGGGATACGGAGTTAAATATTACTTGAGTGCACTTACTTCTTTGTTGTGCCGTTGCCAATTCCCAGATCTAGAGAGGACAGAAGCAATGGAAAGAATGCAGTCATGAAAACAACACACCTACTTCACACAAGGCATGATGTTTAAATTTTAATGTTTTTGTTTATTTCCATGCTATAATTTTGTAATTGTCTATGCTCCTCTACTACTGTTTGGTACAAACTTCACCTCATCCAATCTGTTTATAACACTGTTAGTTCTATTACTTAATTGTTTGAAGTCATGGTTGCAAAAAAAAAGAAAAGAGGGAGACTTACTTCCGACAAGATTGGCCAGCGACGAGTCCAGGTCATTGGATACCAGTTTGTGGGGCTGTTGGCCGTTCAGGGTCATGCCCTGACTGGGTGAGGATGCCACTGTGGGTTTGAGGATGCCACCTAAAACATCTTAATCAAAAGGGGACGAGACAAAGGGAAAGGGGTCCAAAAGAAGTGAAGACAATACAACAGACAACAACAAAACAACACACGAAGACAAACCCAAACAAAAAAATGCACACACAAGGACAGAGAGAGCATGTTGAGCGTGGACGAGGCAGGAAGCGGGGCTCACAGAAAAAAACTCATCAAGCCAAGACTGTGTGAGAGGAGTGTGTGTTGAGTCAACTCACCCAGTCATGCATTTGCCATGCAAAAAAGCCAAGGCCCCAGAGAGTGTGTTTAACCCCAGGGAGAAGAGAAAAAAATGGAGTGAGATCGTGAACAGCCCAGAACCCAGTGAAGGTGTACAAACAGTGTGTGTGTACGAGATTAAAAGTGCCAAATATGGCAATTTACTCTTGCCAAATTGATGATGATATGTTGGTTTAATTACCATACACTAAGAAGCAAAGGGTGAAATAGTCATTAACATCCATCACACTCTAGTTGTACTGTTAGTGACAGTGTGCATCAAAATTAAGACCAATTTCTCATTAATCACAATTTATGTGATTTTCTCAAAAACTCTGTCTCAGTGGCACACAATGTTAAATGCAGCGTAGAGCCCATTACAGGCTGCCAATGTTTCAAGTAATGGGCTCATTTGTTTGCAATTACACCAATGTCTATCTTAAGTGATATTTAGATTTTAAATACCACACACACAACAGATTAATAACTCTAAAACCTAAAATTCCAGTCATAGGTAAAACAAAAATTCTGAAGTGAATAGTTTTATAAAATGTAGTGCTTGTTTTCTCATTGTAAATTATAATAGACAACAAATAATCTAAAAATGAGTCCCTCACAGGTGAAATGATTTCTACAGCCACACAACACACAATAACACGACATATTTTGCTGCACATGTGCATGCTAAAAATAAATGTTCTGATGAGATGGCTGAAGCACAATTGAGCGGATATTCAAAGATAAGAAGTTCCGATGATTGCTATCTTTGATGTGCTTAGCAGGATACATCAGAAAGGGCCAACGCCCAACTATGTAATGTCTTATGAAAATATATTGTGCAGTGTAAATTCAATTTCATGGTCAGATTATGTCTTTTTAAAGGAACAGTATATAAGATTAGGAGGATTTAGTGGCATCTAGCAGTGAGGATGGCAGACTGCAACTAGCTCAAACTTCTGCCAGCTAGAATTCCCTCAGTGTTCTTTATTCAGGAGGTTTTTGAGCCAAATTATCTACAAAGGTCTCTACCTCTCCAAAACAAACAGACCCAGTGATTTAAATAGGTAAAAACACTAAATAAAGCAGTTTTATGTTACAAGTCAGTGTTTTCCTGGCACGCTTCGTGCAGATGGGCATCTAACTACAGTGGTCAACGCGAAAATGAAAAAACACGAATGACCCTGTCTGGAGCCATGTGTTTGGTTTGTCTGTTTTGGGTTACTGTAGAAACATGGTGGCGATCATGGCAATCTCCATAGAAGAGGAACCACTCATTACATAGATATAAACAACTCATTCTAGGTTAACAAAAACACAACGTTTTTCATTTTCAGGTGATTATACAATAAAGAAAATATGCCAATTATATTATATTTCATTGCTGCCAATATACCCCCCTAAAACCTACAGACTGGACCTTTAGGAAGTTCTTACAGAACCAGTGAGTCTTGAAGTAGTACACTGTGTGGGTTAAAATTGTTAGTGTGTATATACCATATGCAGATGCTGTGTGCTATTTGTTCTCTGCATGTTAACAAAGGAGAAATGGGCAATCATCTCAATAATCAGTCAAATCACCCAATCAGTAAAACATTTTGAATATGCTCCGAACATTCATAGTCCACAAAAACATCAAACTGACAAACAAATCAAAGTCCAGCTCTTTGATTTTCCTCAACATAAGCCACTGAACATGCAATCTGTCACCCAAACCTTCAGGTGGCAGCAGAGTACGAGGTCTGCTGGCTCTAAAAGGCCAATGGGAAGACAAAATGTCAGTGTATGTTGGACTGAAAGACTCACCTGTAGATTCTATGTTGTTGGCATTGGTGTTGTTGCCAAATACTGAGTCAAAGTCAACGTTAAGGCCTCGAGAGTTCTGTGGCTGCTGGGGAGTTGGGGAGGCTGTAAACCCTGTTGAGACAAAAAGAAAGTTAACTGTCTGTATCCAAATATTGACACCACAATACCTCTGTTCCTCCCAACACAACCACAAATTAGTAGAAAACTATCTGGAAGATTCCAAATACCAACCACCGTTTCCAGTCTAAATGTATTTCACAAGACTATTTGGGAAAAACACATAACTACTTGACTTACTGTAGTAATCACCATGTGCTACTCTACCAATGCTATTCCACCCTATCAACAATGTAGTTGAGTATTAAGTGTAAAAGAGATCAGATGATGTCATGCTATACCTTCAGTTTCTCCATCTCCTTTATATTAGGCCTAAGCACCAAGCAGCCACATCAGATGGTGAAAGATAAAGCTTACATGCAAGTGTCAAAAACTGCAGTTCCTCTAATGGCCACTTGAGGCTGGCTCTAGGAACGAGTCAATCCCTTATGACATCAATGTTAAAATGCCAAAATTGACAGAAGATATAAACATGTTTACAGCCTAGTATAGATGGTTTTGGTCTCTATAGCTGATTTCCCCATTCATAACAACTGTACGGGGTGTGTGTGTGTGTGTGTGTGAATTTTTATACAACTATAAGTTTCATGTGATTGAAAACTGAATATTTTGGGGTTTTGAGCTGCTGATAGACAAAATAAGACATCTAAAATTTTAAAGATGGGCCTATCCATGTGGACATTTTCCCAGGAGATTAAGAAAAAATACACAAAACAGCAAAAGTTAGGTACATCTGGTGCATTAGGTGAGATTCCCGAGTAGGACTCGTAACACCTTGATCCACCTGGGAATACCTACCTCTGAATAGACCAGCTACAGCAGGGGGCTCAGATTGGAAGAGTGAAGTAGTGTTGTAAAGGCTTGGCCCACAGAAGGAGTCTGACACACAACAGCAGCAGCAGACAGGCAAAGAACCAGGCGGAGAAAGAAGAGGGAGGAAGAAGGGAGAAGATTATGAAGATATGAGACCAGAAAAAAATCCAGCAGTGAGAGAGCAGCAAGGAAGCCAAGCAACTGTGGGAATGGCTTTTTAACAGAGGAAAAACAAAGATCAGGATTTGCGGGACAAAAGCGGAGGAAGCCGTTACTTATCACATGGCTAGACTAAATACAGGGGAAACTTCAGGGCAGTGCATAACTGATGGCTAACCACAAAACAATGCAGGCTCACAACCATTGGCTTGTAGGAAGCAGGGAGGGAGAGAGGCGGCATGTTCAGCAGGAATGCTCTGTGCAACACTCTGACGTCTCCGAGAGACACCGTGTCAGTCTAGTTCTACTCATGACAATTCACATATTTAACAAAACAGCTCATCTCCCATGTCAGCAATCTAGCAGCCAGACAGTCGTCTGTACCTGTGATAAATGTCTCTATCTGCGCAGCAGTGTCAAGATCAGACGCCAGGGAAGAGTTTGAGTCAAAAAAGGGATTGTAATGATCTGGGGAAAGACAAACAGTCTGCTTATAAAGATGGACATTCATGCAACAGAGTTATGGCCTTTAAAATAGAAAGACAAACACAGAAAGGAAATAAAAGATATGATAGCCTTAATCAAAGAGAGTTAAGAGCTGAGAAAACAAACATTAGAAACTTAGCCTGATTGTGGAAGGAAACAAATATTTGGTGCGGGCAGTTTGCCAGATCTTTGATAACAGTGAGATAATTCTAAAGAAATGCTCTGACCAATGACCCTAAACCACTTCAGGCATTTCCTCCCTTTCTTTCCCTACCGCTCTGAAATGCACTTCTATGTATTCACTACATTTCTTTTTTTTAAAAAATCACATTGTATCATAAGCCAGGGTGACGTTATGAGACTAGTTACATGAGTAAAACACATCAACATGTGGTGTGGACAGAAAATAAAATCTAGACTGTAAAAGAAAAGACAAGATGCAGCAAAACTATCCCACCAAACACTTCATGGCTAGGTGTCCTAGAGGACAGACTGCCAGCGTCCGAGGACGCCGTGGACAGCTGGACAGCATCGACAACAGGTAGTGTGAGGAAAGGGTTTGAGTTTGGAATGGATTCCTCCACAGCTTCTGCAGCAGAGGTGAAAGGATCTGAGTGGGCAGACAGGGAGAAAAGGAAGACAAGAAAAAAAAAGAAGAAGAAACAGACAGATTATGGTGGAGAGGAGGGTGAGAAAACTGAAAAGTTAAAAAGGTGCATGCAAGATGATGTGCAGGGGAAAATGTCAGTGATGCAGGTGAGAAGAATTACAACAGTGGTTAAGATACAGCAACAGGCTGATATCATGCACAGCTTTCATTGGCCCAAACTTCAGATCTGACGACCAGCTTTATCAAGACTGCTTTAAGCAGTCCACAGGTTAAGGGTCTTCATTATCAGAACGGTCAGAGTCCAGCACCAGGGCTGATATCCAAAGACATTTGTGCTTACAATTAAACAGCTGTATATGATGTCTGTATTCAGAATGAGTGTCTATTTTGGGAATCTTGGCTAACCTGTTTGTGACAAAATACAGTAAGCTCAAACAGGAACAAGGCATTCATATGGTAACACCTAGAGGAACTGTAATTATTTAACACTGTCAAGTCCATTTACTACCAAGCTCTTAAACATATACTTATTACCTCGGGCTACATTCACAATGTTGATGTTTTTCAGGCATGAATTAGCAAAAATCAAATGTGCCTTAAAGGTCCAGGATGTAGGATTTAGGGAGATACTTAATAGTCATAACTGTGTTTTCTTTAGTGTATGATCACACGGACCTAAGAACTGTTATGTTTTTATTACCTTACGGCCGACATAGATGGGACATGCCCACAGCAGAGAGCATCCAGCTCAACTAAAGCTGCTACGCTGAAACCACAAATGCCTGCATGGACATCACACAGCTCTTCTCTATTCTTACACGAGTGGTATATTTATTGTTCTATGCATGCGGCTAAGTGGTTATCAGACAGGTAACATTCAAATAAACCAAAAGAATGCACCTGTAGTTAGAACAGTCAAGTTAATCATTTCAGCATGAGTTAATAAAGCATATACGTGTTCAAACACTGCATGACCAACTGCATTATCACTTGGCAAAATAAATAAACAGACAGTGAAATTGGCACCAACCAAACGCCACAAAGGTTGAGTCTCTGTAGTAGATTGAGTACACCCCATTGTTTCTACAGTAGCCCAGAACGGACAAACCAACCACTAGCTCAGGATAGGGCCATTTGTGTTTTCACGTTGGCCACTGTAGTTTTACTACACCCTTGGCACATAGAAGTTTCAGTGTGATGCAATCTGCGTCCTCACCACTAGGTGCCACTAAATACTACATACTAGACCTTTAACTCTTATTTTGGAAAAGCTTTTTCCAATACAATAAAAGCAAAAATTACTTGAAATGAATGAGCATGCTATGTCGCCTTATATTAAATAAAGCAATAAACCATGAGAGGCCGTGGTTTATAGTGATTTTAGAATAGCTGAGGAGCTTTGTTGGGCATAATGTGGAGTGGCCGTGGCTCAGGAAGTAGAGAAGGTCATCCATGAATCAGAAGATCAGCGGTTCAACCCCTGGCTCCTCCAATCGTCTTGTGGAACTATCCTTGGACAAGATGCCAAAACCACAAATTGCTCCCCACTGGTGTGAGTAGGTATCAATGTTTAACTGATGAGCAGTTGGCACTCTGTATGGTGACCTCAGCCACCACTGTGTGAATGGGTGAATGTGGCATGTATTGTTAAGTGCTTTGAGTGGTCAGAAGACTAGAGGGGCGCTATATAAATGCAAGTCCATTACCATTTACCAACCCGTTCACATATACATGACCTGAGAACATAAATATTGTACACCATCAACAGATTTAATTACTTATTGTGCCTGATAAATAGTGATGTAACAATGTTTGCAGCCAAGGTTTGTAAAATATCTGTTCACCTCCACCTCCAGGGCAGTCACGCCTGCTGCCATTTGCATGAGTAATGAGGACACTGTGTTTGTAGAGCCAGTAGTTGATGTTTTACAGAAGAAGCAAGACATGAACCACAATCCAAAATACATGGCCAACACCGCACAATAAAAGACATTTTAAAAGGATACAATCAGTAATACCCATGTTTAATTCTGCTGTTCTATATCTAACCAAAATGTATGTCCGTCTGTCTGTCCTTTGATTTTCTTGACAACCACTCATCTGATCGACTTCACTCTTGGTGGGTGTACTGCTGAGGACCCAAGGAAGTGCAGTGTCAAGTGGGAGCTCTTAACATCTACAGGACATGTTTATTAGTAGTGTGTGATTCACAGTCCGTGAAGTGTACTGAGTGAGGACCCCTATTAGCTGTTACAATCACCAAACTGCATGCTGGGTACAGCTCAGTCACTATCGCTTACTACAGAACATTCAAAAACAGATGAAGAAAGAGAGACCGGAAAGACCGGAGATGTTACATTGTAGCAAACTCAAACATTACAAGCATCAGTGATGTAACTTCAGAACTCAAGCTTTTGTTACTAGAAATAGCCTAAATAGCTAACTGTTAGCAAATGAAGCGTGTAGTCTAGCATTGCTCGGGGACACAACTATGTCATGGCAGGTGTATTGCACAGGACCCAGGGAAGTGCAGTGTTGAGTGCGAGGTTGTTTGGATGAGTGGGTTTTTCAAAAAAAGCTGAAAGGAGCAATAATGGAGGTCAAGCAATCAGCCCGTTCCAAACACTAATACAATATTTAATTTGAATTATCATACTTCAACCTCAATCCTTCTTTTTCACAAAAGGTATATAAATTCTAAGGAATCATACCACTAAATGTGTGTACTGTGGGGAGTGTCTGAAAGATGCCTGTGTGCTACTGAGTATGTGTCATGTATGTGTGCTTGGAAATGTAGTAGCAGTGTAGAGTGACGTGTTGTGAAGAAGGGTGAAGCTCTCACCTCCCCATGTGTTGGTGGTGGAGAGAGGCAGCGCCTGCTGGAAAGCCGGCTGCAGGTCCAGCAGTTCATTGGCTGCCTTAGAGGTGCTGGAGGGTATGCAGCAACACAAGGACATGGAGGATAAATCAGTCACTCATTAAGAAATAAACATTAGGTTCAACATAAGGTTGCTATTAGAAGTAAAAAAGTATGACAGCAGTTTCATCCTAAGTAATGCAGGGTGACCCACAGATATATTCTTCCTTCTTATTTCTGTGTACAAATTTGGATGTTAAAAACATTGAGTTAGCTTGTTATGTTGCCCCTTTTTGCGTAAGTACTTTTAATGCATTTTCTTGCACTGCATCTAATGTTATCAGCACTGCTGCTGCAGCGCCCCGGTTTCTGTCCAAGGATTAAAGTTTCATCTAGTCTTAGAGAACTCAGAAACTGTGAAACCACTGTGAAATGTTTTAGCCATCTACTTGGATATAGGCGGTAATTCCACCTCAGGTCATTAAAATCAATCGACTAACCTATTAGGTGTAAAGGCACAACTTAGTAATAACGTCCCAAACTTAATTTATGCTGTTCACTGAACAAAATGATCTGGTCTCGTTTTTTAACCTTTAATCCTGATATATCTGCAAAAGAAAATCTGGTCTCCGTTTAAAAGAATAAGTCCTGTGGCCTCACCTGTTGGTGGAGCTGGGGGTGGAGAAGAGGTCAATGGCAGGTGCTGTGTTGATGGTCCCGCCCACCGTGGAGACAGGGGAGGAGTCTGTGGTTGCTGCAGCGGGATTCTTCTGGAGCTCTTTCAGACGCTGCTCCTTCAATAATAAGGAGAATATTGTTAGCAACACAGTTTTTGTTGAGTATTTAGCTTTAATCTGGCAGCTCACTGCAAAGGTCCTGTAGTTTTGCATTTCTGATTAGTTCTTATTTTTATTCTCATAATTGATTTCTGTTTTCAATTCTTTCGATTAGTCTACAGAGTGGATCTGCTCACTTCAGTTAAGTTTTTTTTAATGTTTACTTTTAGTTTTTATTAGTGCTGCACGATTAATCTAATCACAATTGCAATCGCGATGTCAGGCTGTGTGATTACATAACCGCATAAAAGGCTGAGATTTGTGATTTAATGTAAATAAATGTTAATGTGTGTGCCTGTGAACGTGACTGCCTCTCCTGTAGTGTGTGGTGTTTGCTGACATCACGTCCACAAGCTATCCTGGTGCGTGCAGCCGGCGTGCAGCAGTGACCAACACAGACACTGAAGAAGAGCATGAGCTCGACCAAGAACAGCCTGGGTTGGTGGTGAAAAAAAAACGCAACATCTATTACATGGCAATACTTTGGATTCAGGTACGGCAACATTGAACAGAAAGACGTGCTGTGTAAGTTTAAACGTTAAAGTGGCCACGTCCCGCAGCAACATGACCAATCTATATCAACACTTGAGACAGCACAGCACAGGGAAAAGTAGGAAGAGTGCATGCAAGAGAAAGCCGAGCCGTGTGATGTTGAAGACATAGAGACAACTGAAAGCCGCCAGAGGCTCATAAAACAACATCCAAGCACAGTTAAGCAAACATTTGTAAGTGTCACAGGGATATCATGGACTCCATAACAAATGAAAAATTGAGCAATTTTGCTCGGTTTCAGCCCACTTGACATGCTGCTGTGTTGTTATATGGCGTGCTGGAATTTGTTATTTACGTGACAATGCCTGAACGCAACACAGGCTCGCTCCGCTGTGTGTACAGTTCCGTGGTGAGCTGCTGTGTGAGCAGCGTGTTTGACTGTGCTCAGTCTGTTGATGGTCATTGACACACTGTCTGTCCATAACAATAACTATGTCAGGTCAGTGTCCCCCTAATGTGGGGGAAACACTGAATCAAGCAAAAAGACTCATGATACCATTTACTTATTACATTTTATATTGTAATTATATTGTAATCGCAATCGCAATATTGTCCACCATAATCGCAATTGCACATTTTTATTAAATCGTGCAGCAGTAGTTTTTATTAGTTTCTAAACCATCTAAACCATGGGGATGCCCTAATACTCTATAGTTGTTGATATAGCTATGCATTTGACATAACCACTGTATGGGAATTCTTCTGACTACAACAAACGGAAAAAGGTACAGAAAAAAACCTGCAGGCCTGAGGTGCACTAAACTGAAAGAAGTGAAGGTGAGTGAAGAAAATTTTTTACTTTTAGTGCTTTTAGGCGAGACTGCTCTTCCTCCAGGGCTGCCTGTTTTTCCCTTTCGTCCACTTTGGTGAAAGATATGCCTGTGTTGGCCAGGGAGGAGACCGCATTGGAGAGGGTGCTAGCCCTGAATCAAAGGAAAGATACAGAAAATAGCAACAAACCAAAAAAATCAGTTCAGTGTCATCAAAAAACTCCCCAATACCAGTGAGATTTGCCCAAATTGACTTTAACAACTGGAGATTAGTACCCTTTGCTTTACTTCTCTGTGATGTCAAAGCTGACTTGTTTCTACTGTGTTCTGAATGGTGACACATAAATGAATAGTTTTACTCTGAAGAAAGTTCATCTTTCCATCTTCCATGCTGAAAAACCTTCAAAATCAGTCCAATGCTATCAAATTGCTGAAGCAAACACGAGCCTGAACGCTGAGCTCGGATGGCAGTGAGCCAGATGAAGTGAAACAGACCTACCTGCTGGCTGCTGTGGAGTCTTTGACTTTCTTTCCCTCTAAAGAGGCCAAGTGCTGCTCCAGGGCATCAAGCAGGCTACTGGGGGCCTAGTGTGAATTTCATTGACACACATTTAGATTCAAAGACTGAGAAATGCCTAATACAAGATGTCCTCTTGAAGAGGAAGAAGAAAAAAAACACCGAAGCATGCCAAGTCATTGCCAAGAGTCCACAAACAGAGACAAACAGAGTCCACAAATAGTCAGAGACAGAGAGAGAAAAGGTTCAGATACTTACACAAACTGTAAACTGAAAATGGAGAGATAGAAGGAAGGGAAAATACAGAAAATAAAGGTGGCAACAGTCAAGATATTATTAAGAAAACCTTTGGGAGAAAGCTCTCCAATTCTGGCTTATCTGCTACAGTTATAAAATTCTACTTAATACATAATGAACAACAGACCCTTCAAATAAGTGTATGTTGTGCATAATGCACCAGCTTAGTGGGCAACTGGTCTACATAGGCTGGACCTATCATATCCCAAACTAAAACCCTTGATTCACACCTTTATTTGCTGTACAACGTGCAAGGTCAGGAGTGAGTGTGAGTTGGAAGGTGTCTGTAAGTGCAATAGTGGGCACATGCATTGCCTGCCTAGCGTGCACAGCACTTGGTGTTAAAACTTGTTAGGCTGGAAGCTGCAGGGGTTAGCAGCCTGTGAAAGGACAAGAATAGCCACATTTTGCAAGTTCATATTATGGAGGTCACTAAAGCACTTGAGCACACATGATGACCCACAGAATATGCACCCAAAGCTTGCAAATACACCTAGACTTATTATGGTATGTCAATATACTAAAACACTGAAATCAAAGGCTGCATGACAGTGTTTCCTCAAAAAGTACAGCAGTTTACATCTTACCACCACAAGTTTGTACAATAATGCTGAGTTCTGCTTATTGCTTATTTGGTGAACTGACCCTTTAACATATCAATAATACCTTCAGTATTTTGCTGATACTAGCACATCATATAGAGGACAGGCAGCAGATATATTTACTGCTTACTCAGAGACTCAGAGTCATTTAAAGCAGGTACTCCAGCACAGTGACAGTATGTAAATCAGCCATTGTTCCATGATGATTTGCCACAGAAAAGCACATTTGTATGCCGTTTCATGGCAAATGCATGCATGTTACAAAGTATATTCTAGCAATAGAATAATACATAATACATAATATTGCTTCCCCCATCGTCCATCGTTTGAGTTAAGCAAAGCCAGCAAATAGGTGAGGAGCGTAAAGTCACGGCAGGTTATTCAAAGAAACTACAAAGACGCCAAGTGGTTATCTTTAGACTGAGCATCTCAGCTTACCTGAGACAGATCTGGGATGTCCCCTCGATCAATTCCGACTTGCTGCAGGATGAGAAAAAATACCATCAGAATTGGACTGGCAAAAATAGCCAACCCATCCAAATGATCCAAAACCCCTTTGTAACACCTGACAGGCTTGTCTGGGTTCCTGACCTACCTCTGCAACTTTGAGGAACTCTGAGATTCTTGTCATTCGCGTAAGGAATTTCTTGTAGATGTCAAGGCCTTCTTTGCACTGGACTTTCTTCATGTCAAAGTATTTCTCTGTTAACAGAACAAGAAAATAAGGTTGATTAAAAGATTGACGGACACAATCATCATTTCTTCTGTTTTGTTTATTACTTTGGCATTTTGAAGTTTATATTTTCCAAATTAAATGTATAGTCTTATGGGGATAGTAGCTCCTGAGGGTATATACATAAATCTATTATGTCTCAGCAGACACTGATATACGCTTGCAAAATCCATCTTAGGACTCAGGGGAAAGGTGAATGGAAACAATGAAATCATTGTTCACACTAATGTGTTTGGAGATTTGCATAGTAAATACTGAAGTTCCATCATATGATCATGAGCACTGGGGACTACTGTACAATTGAAGTTATTATTCAAACTGTACAGTGATCTGCCCTGTTGCAGCAGTCTTTCCTTTACTGAAACCATTTTTTTTTTTTTTTTTTTAAATCAACAAGGAGGTGAAACTGTGATGGACTGCCTTGGTAAAAGCTGAGCCGTGCATACTCCTCTCACTAAAGGAGGAGAAAAAGAACTTTGCCATGTATTCATTTATGGGTCAGAAAAGAATTCATGAAGTCTGCTGGGAAACAGTTTGTGACAGCCCCTTAAACTTTCTTTGAAATAAGCTCATTACAGGCCTGCAGTTCCAGGAAGCCATCAGTTTTTCAGTCCTCCATTTTTCTGTTAATTTTAAGACTTGCATGATCTTTACAAGACTGCAGACGAACATTGTAAGGACGTCTGCAGTAATTCATTAAGCCATTCGCCCCATGGCCACTGTCCCTCATCATCTGATTAGGGCTGGACAGAAGGGCATTTTTTGGGCTCTGGAGCTTTGGTTGTAATCAACAGTGAATATTTCTATCTATGTTTTGAACATGTTATATGTAGTTATATTATATATATGTTATATGTACTTTTTTGTGCATGTGATAACAGCTTGTGACTCTCGTTGTTTTTGCTTGTTTCTTATTGTGAATAAATTATAGAGCTACATTAATGGTCGTAATAATAGGCTCTAAATCTCAGACAATGCCTGACAAAACGCTGTGAAACAAAAGTGGAGAGCATGGGGCAAGGAGGGGCTAAGCAAGTGGATATGCTGCATGCAGGGAGGCTGTGTCTGACTCAGAATTATGTTAGTCTAATTAGATTTGGCTGTTCAAAATGAATATTTGACCATTTGTTCCTTTTTTTCCCATGCAAGAGTTTGAGAGCTTGGGTTGGGTGAACAGGGTTCAGCAAGATGTTCCATGTCAGTGACATTTACATAGTGCACTGAACAAGCTAACTATGCTAACAACAGATCTGAAATGTGCAGCAACATTTTTTGCCGATACGACATATCAAACAAAAGCCAGTGAAAGTATTGTTTTAAGGTGTTGTAGACTGTAAATTTATCACTTCTAAGCAGAAGGCAGATTATAACGTTATCTGGGAGCGTGACGGGGCAAAGCCTCCCCTCCTCTGAGCAGCTCCCTCTGAGTCCACAGCTGCCAGTACCAAAGAGCAGTGTGAAAGTAAGGAGGGCTCACTCTGCAACTAAATCTGGGGACTGAAACACCCCCAGTGGTGAACTGTACACTAAGTGGCGAAAGGAAAAAACAAACAAACAAACAAAAAAGCTCAACCTGAAGGACTCTCAATTTACTTAGGGGCGTCCAGCTGAGGATTCAAAACTTTAACTTTTAGGTGGCAGCACTTGCACGCAGTTCTACAATGAAATTAGATTTTACTGACTTTAAAAGTAAAAACAAAACAAAAAAAATCCAATAACACGCCTAACCAACAAACAAATATTCAAATAGTTGAATATTCAGGTCTAGTCTAAATCTGTATTTACCCTTCAGGCAATTGAACAGGACAGTAATTAAAATCCTACAGTCTAAATAGTGAATTTGCAAACCCAAATGCTTGTTTTTACCCAGGAGGTTGATTATTCCTTCATTGTATGCTGCAAACAGTCGGATCGCATCTTTGAACAGAAGCATGAAGGCTGCGTTGATCACACCGTTTGTCAGTTCATTGGCATTGACCTGGAACAGAGGTGGAGGTGTTGAACAAAATCAGTTTGAGGTTTGTCTGAAAAGACCATTTTGAAAACCCACAGAAATGTGTCAGTTCTAGATGCCGACCAGTGCAGCCACCCCTGAGCGCTCACATTGAAATCAAGTAACACATCCATCTGATTCTGGATGATAGGGATGGTCTTGAGGAGTTTCTCTGTGTTCATGGTTCTCATCACTCCATCAGACCTGTGGAAAGAAAAGAGAAGATAAGAAAATGCTTTAACAAATCTAATCTAATACAGATCTCTTTGAGATCTTTGAGCACGCTGGCACTGATGGAACTGGGCTCTCTAGAGTTAATTGTTCATTACTCATTATTTGATAATTCTGCACTGTAAATCAACATGGCTGATCCCTATGATCTCGCAGTGATTGACTTAACACAACATACAATTTCGGTGAATACACCTCTCTCACCACAAGAACATCAACATTGAGCTTTGTGGCTCAGGTTCAAATCAACACCAGCACACCAGTCTGTCAGTAAAAGTTAAAGTTCCTTACCCTCTTTTCACTTTAGTGAAGTCGAAAGCGACTTGTCTGTAGGACACGGCCTTCTCATTCAGGTAGCGGCTATACCTCCTTATGAACGTTGACATATCATAGCCTAGATTACAAACAGAATTGAGGGGGTCATGATTGTGATCATTGGCTGTGTATTCAAAGACCTATTGCTGAACAATGTGCACAGTGTTGATTAATATACCTTGTAAGCCACTTTTGTCCAGAAAATTGCTGAGGTTGAATAGTGTGTTCCTTGACGCCAGGTACTGTATAAATCTCTGCAAGAAAAACACCGTATGAGGAACTCTGGATGCTTGCAAAACAGGCGTTTAACACAAGTGAGAGTTTTGAAACAGCTAACTGTTGTGCAATGAACAGCTTCGTTTGTGGGCATATAGCATGTGCACTAGGGGTGGAAATCCCAGAGTAACTCACGATACAATATTAACACAATACATTGCCCACAATAACGCTGGTATCACAAAACAGCTATTACGGGGACACCTGCTACATTCTAAAGCTGTTATCTACGATACATCATGATGTTGAGAATTAAATACCCCTAAAAAAGGCAAAAATCAGGTATTGTGTATCTAGTCAATGAATTTGACAACTGAGATCAAACAATGCACAAAAAAAAAATAATCACAATTATTATGGTCAATACTGAGATCACAATTATTTAACATAATCACTCATTGACTTTAGAAACATCGTGCATTCACTGAACTTTTTAACAGTGAATCTTCTTGAACCTTAAATATAATTCATCTATGGCCGCCTCATTGGCCATAATTCTTCCTGTAACAGTTAAGGCACTCAAATACTGGCATACTGTCAAGAAAAAATGAATAACAATGTTAGTAATTCTCCATTATAAGACTCTGATTTCTTGATAATTCCTGAACTGCTACACAGGGCACTGTGTTGAGGGCACTTTGTTGCGGGGCTCAAGCACTTTGACCGTTATGCTTTAACTCTGCATTCTCTACGATACACAGTAGCCTATATGTGAGTGTGGCTGGATACCTGCTGCGATTAACTCTAAAGCTTCAGTTATTACTTTGGCATGGTCCAAATCTGCAGTGGGAGACTGCCTGAAAGCTGTGGAGAGAAGGATTCACCTTCCACTTTGTTTTTGTCTCATTCTGCGAATCAACACATTTGGGTGATGCCTTTGTAAATGAAATTTTAGCATCCATCCTGAGAGCTCTGCCTTTTAACATTATGAGTTGCACCTGCAGCAGTCACAGTGACAGCAGGTTATTTTAAGTCACTAGAGTGTCTGATTGGTACCTAAATCTAGCAAGGAAGTCGCCAAGTCTGCAAAACTGAGTGTACCGCTGTAAAGAAAAGAATGTCCTGTGGTTAATCCTGTTTTTTGTCCGAGCTGTGTTTTAAAAGCCAAAGTGGGCCCAATATTTTGACTTGTGCCTCCCTCATTTGTTTTCCCCTGCTTGAGTTAGTTATTTAACCTACGGTACCTGTTACCGTTACCCTAATTTATTTTATATATGACCCCAGCAAGAGTCATTCAGAAGTGACTGTGGGAAGTCGAATTGGTCGAAAAATCCATTATGACGGCCTGCATGTTTTAAGAAATACCAATTTTTATAAAATGAATTAGACAATATTTTGTCCCACCCTGAATGTGCACGAATAAGAGATGATAACAAGCCACATCATATCCTGTGGATAAAACAGTTGTTACTTTAAGTCCTGACCTCATTGCCGTAAACCATCAGATGGTGTGTGGCGGTGAGGGACTTGAAGACAACCACCCAGCTGGTGTTGGTGGTCCTCTCAAACAGTGTGTCAGCCAGCTGAGGGATGTTCACATTCATCTCATTTGTGCACTGAATCAAGTCTGAGGGAGAGAGAGAGACAGAGAGAAAAGGAATGGAGGGGGGGATCAATGTACAGCACCTCAGAAGCACAAGTTTGCTGTTGAGTGAAAGCAGATATTTTTCTCTGTGTAGCGTCCTCGTTTTCTTTTATCTGTTTCTTTCGTAACACCATGCTGATGACCACAATCGATAAAATACTGAGGGGGCAATGGAATGCTGGTGAGTCAAAGTTCAGGTAAACAGACTTTGAGAGCAAACATTTCTAAAAATCCATGGAACAAGAATATGTTACACACTTTATTTAAGTGAAAGGTATCATCATCTTAACCTCTTATCAGTTGCTTGTTACTACAAATTTAATAACTCAAAAAATATGGATGAGCTCAATTTCACTTAAATCAGACATTTAGAGGTGGTAATAACAAAAGTGACAACTTCTTGTAGCACTGGGAAATGAGGCTTTATTTTGGAAAATGGGGCTACAATGTTTTCATTGGGTCTCCGTGCTATCCTGAAAAAATGTCAGTGGGCATGCCTCCGATTTGTCTACGGACAGGGTATACATCCTCAGCATGGCTGCCATGGCAGTGTGCCACAACCATCTGGCCTGAAGTGAAAGCAAATGCACTACTTCCTGGTTGCTCTTTCCATCAAAGCCATGGGACTGATCGATGGTGCCAGAACACATCAGAGCGCCCATATATCTTCACACACACACAGCCCTCTCTTAAAGGAATACTTTGCTGATTTTCAACCAGCTTTGTATCATAACAACGTAGGCAGTATGTGTAAATGACCAGTAGTAAGGTTCCCTCCGCCTTACCAGCGCCCAGATCACCCTGCTCATCTCCCAGTTTGAATCATCATATTTTCTCTGGCTATAGGGCTGTTCAAACTACAGATTGTACTTTTGCATTTTCTTATGCCCACCACCACAAGAGGGTATAGATGGGGATCAAGAGAGATCTCTCTCTTAGCAAACCAAACTGTGAAACTGTGCTGTGCTGATCAAATATAAACCAAGATTTGCTATTTCTTCTCTTGAGCAAAAGAAAAGGCCACAACCCCTTTCCTCTGTTTTTTTTTCTGGACATGTAGCACCAATTTCAAAAGTATTTGCATCTTTCTACTGCATAGACAGCCCAGTTGTGCGAAGACCATCTTTCCAGTAGAATTCTTCTACTACCTGCACATCTTGCACTCGAACTTAATAATAACCTACGATGCCACAATATTTGATCTTTTGTAGTAAGGGGTAAGAGTGTATACTTGAAGTAGATATGTGCTTGCTCAAAAACCTAATGGCTCCTTCATTGAAAAATATCTACTATGTGGATACATCACCATTCATTCAGCTCAGCCTTTGGGTTTTTCTAAACTGTGACATCCCTAGAGATCCCACTAAGCCGAAAATGATTGTGAGTTAGGTGAGAATGGGTGTAGATGGCGGAAAACAGTAGGATAAGGAGCTCAACTGACTGCTGTGTTCATATGCCAACTAAACAGAAACAACACACATTCTTCTACAATAAAGCCAAACTTGTATTGCATCTGAAAAATCCTGAGCAGTAAACCCTGACAGTCACTGAACAATGTCATCTGTCCCAGAACATGTAATCAGGTGTTATCAAATTTTGATGAGGTGCCAATGGAATTCATTTATTTTGTCCTCCCTCTTCTAGAAAATCACGTGACAGACTAACTGTTGACGATGATCCCAGCTATCCAATATTCATACCCATCAGATGCCAAAAAAGAGGCTTGGCAGGCAACATAAATAAATATTTAAGTGAATTTTATATTTGAAGAGAGATGAATGATCCTCTCCAGGCCCTACTGATTCCTCAAGATGTGAAATAGAAATAGATGTGAAAAGCAACACTCACAAGCTCCAGTTTATAATCCCACTGCATGTTTCTAATTGTGTTTTTATTGGATGTGGTATTATTGGAGATCAAAATTAAATCTGAAATGAGTTCAGGCGCAAAACGGGGCACCAAAATGAACTATGGATAATAGTGAGGTTTTTACTTCACACCAAACAACTGTCACAACCTCAGCAGAAATCTTTCCAACCATCTCATTCAACAGAGCCACATCAATGAAATGACAGAAATAGCTTGTTTAAGTTAATAGCTAATGTTAACTGTTGTGTAAGAGGCGGCAGTGCTACCCATTGAGGCCTGTTTACATGGGTGGTCTATGAATCCTCCTCAGTGTTTGTCAAAAGCCACACAAAAGGATTTTTGCTTTTTACATACACAATAGGCCACCCATGTGATAACAAAGGCCTTTTCAGACGCAACTGAATTGGCTGTGGGGAGTACAAGCTCACCACCAACTTTCTCCACTGGTGTTCCTGAAGTTTGTTTTGTAGAAGCACAAATCATAACAACCTGCACTTCTTGCTCATCAGATACACAAGTTATAATACTCTAAAACAGTAGTTCTCAACTAAGGGTCCAGGATCCGACAAGAGTCTTAAAGGGAGCTCCAGGGGGTCTCCAGAAATTGGGAAACAGTTTATTTTTGCTACTTAATTCACTCTAGAAGTGAGCCCAGAGTAAGAGAGTAAAGGTGCAACTATTTTTCTATAGGTTTCACCTCCTCCATGGTTATCTCCACAACTGTAGTTTACAACTATAGAATTCTGGTCTTAATCATATCTAACAACCACAATCTTTTCAGATAGAGGTCCCTGAAGCAAGATCTTATCAAACAGGGACCCATAACCTAATGTTTATCAATTCAGGGGTCCTTGACACAGAAAAGGTTGAGAACCACTGCTCTAAAATACATCTGACTGAAAACACTGAACTCATCATGCACAGATAAACTGAAATGAGAATTTCAACCGGAAAAGTCTTCTTTTGTACAGAGAGACAAGGTCACATTATATTCCCCTGGTTTCTTGTCCTATTCCTGTATGCAACTGACCTTCTGTTGTAAGTGTTTGGTCTCACACATGCTGATTTTCATTCCATGGTTGTGTATATCAGGGCCTATATAGCATGTCAGTATTCTAATGTTAGCATCCAAGACTGGGAAGCTGCAGCTTAGACTGATCAAAGTTGAGCTCATTCAGTGCAAAGCCTGACAAGCAGAGTCTGAGGTGTCCTTAAATGGCTGATGTACAGAGGACGTACCCTTTGGATTAGATAAAAACATGACCTTTACTCTGCTGCCCTCTCACAGGCTCTGAAAGTGACACGATGCAGTGCATTTTAAAATTATTTGAATTTTAAAAAACGGACAAGTATTTCATGCTTGAAGAAATGGATGACGAAATGGCTAGTGAGGTCACTTAAAACAATTTATGGTAAGTCAGTTATCAAAAATAGCAACTGTCCCTTGTAACATGTATGTCTGTACATGAGAACTTGGCCTATAAATAATAGGCTATATCACGATACACAATGCCTATCTCTATCCTCTATTTTTAAATCTCCTCTAAACTACTGTAGACTACTAAAATACTTTATTAACTACAGTTACAATTAAGTTAAATTAAGTAGCTACTATCATATAATAAAGTTGAATGAAGTACCGCTATATAGTTTATTTTATTTATTTGCACATACATGTGTATGGCAAAGACAGAAGAAACACCACAAACAGCTTATGGAAACCCTCCCCTACTAAATAACAATAATCATACATAAAAAGAAAAGATAAAAACAAAGATTGCAAGTAACACACCTTACCTGCTTACACACTAAAATGCAGGCGAGAATGGTATGGTTGTGTGGGGGAGTGTGCGTGTGACGAATCATGCTTGAGTCTTTTTTCCCCCCTTTTTGTGTCTGTGAGATGGGAATCAAAATGTCACGTATTGGTGGCTTAAAAGAACTGACATGAGACTTTAAGCTCTATGTTAGCGATGTAATCAGTTTTTACATAGCACGTGGAACAAGCCACAATACATGCAGTACAATCAATATATCGCTGACCTCTAATGAGGACATAAGGGATAAGGCTGCATCCAAAAAGAAATGCATAATGAGTAATAAAGCTTGTTCAGTGCTACAAAGAGGAAGCCATGACGTGACCTCAGACATTTCTATTAAGCTTTGTTAGAGTTCCAACACTGCTGCTTAAATCTTAAACATAACAGCATGAAATATATGTGAAACTAAGTCCAACAAGCTGCTCAACTCCAGTTCATCAGAAATCTGCGGTTTTATAGCATGCATGAATGACATGATATGGCTTGAAATATCTGTTTGTTCTGTTGAACAAGTTCAAAAAGAGTCACCTCCTCAAAAGGAAGAACTCTGCCTTGCATCAGTGATTGTGGTTTGAGACCAGTGGCTTAATTCTTCCACTGCTGTCTCCATCTCTCATAACTGCCTCTGCTGCTAAATGTCGCTGACTGGGTTGAGCTACCTTGTGGTATTCTGAGAATGTGTCAAAGTAACTGTTTGTGAAGTGGCCATTGTGCGCGTTTTGTTTTTTTCCAAACCCTACTGACTTCCTTAAAATGTAACTAAAAGAGAACTGAAATTGTTAAAAGCCGAAGCAAATACACTCTCTTGGAACGCCGCTTTTCTAAAAATCATCATCCTTGCGCAATTATTTCCAAAGTCGACATTAACACAGCTCTTGACAAATACTACTTTTTAAAAGTCTTCTGTCAGCAAAATTCCTGAGACACAGAGTGCCATATAAGACAAAAAGAACTTTATTTCCTGCTCTCTTTCATATGCTGGCTAGGCCACTATAAGCACACATTAAAATGTCATTAAATGCTCTATAACAAGAAGCTTATAGAACCCACACATAATCTGTGGGCTGGAATGGCCTGCATACAGTTTAGCTGGCCAGCAGACTCACTCTTGCTGTAAAATTTTTATCATTTCACGAATACTATATCCAGACATATTGGAGATTCATGAACTTCCTGAATTTACTGTAACTACAAAGGTAGTGCGATCAAAGTATGAACTTTTAACTAGAAAAAACACTAGAGGGGGAAGAGGAATAGAAATTATGATGACATTTGTTTGCAAGTTGCACCCTGATGATATAGTTCTCCACAGAGAGGATGGTAGTACATATGGTATCTTGGTGACCGCAATGTCAACACATGAAAGGTCAAGAAAATGTGACCTATAACAGGAAGTCAATATAAAACGAGGCAGCTGGTAGAACTCAGACAAGAGCTTAGTTATAGGCTGCAGGGTTCTAAGGATTTTGGGAAGGTTTGTGTCCATGAATATTTTCCAAAAGGAGTAGCATGACAGGGTAGCTCAGTTAGGATGGCTGAATAATCAGATGAAACTGACTGACAGTCCTCTGAAAAAATGAGAAAGGAAGTGATGAGTAAACTCTTTCGCAAAGAGGATACAGGAGTTAAGTGCTACTGTGCAATGGGCTTGCAGTAATCGCAGGGTAAATGAACACACTTGAAAAACACTTCTTTTTGTTTCAGCACTTCTATTTGAGACAACTGTTTTATAAATTATCAAATATCCATTAGAGGGTCACAGAGGGCTGGAGCCGATCCCAGCTGACATTGGGTGACAGGTGGGGTACATCCTGGACAAGTCGCCGGTGAATAAGAGGGCTGACACAGAAATGGACAACCATTAATGCCCACATTCAATCCTATGGCCTGTTTAATCGCCAGTTAACCTAATCTGCATGTTTTTGGACTATGGGATGAAATCACAGCATCTGGAGAAAACCCCCACAGACACAGGGGGAACATGCAAACCTTACAGAGAAGGCTCTCAGCTTGTGAAATGTCTTTTATTGACTCAACAAAGCCACAAAAGTTGTATTTCACATGAAACTGCATTCAGTTTAGACTTTAATCTGAATAAATTAAGTCAATGAATAAAAATGAGCCAATAACAGAGACAACAAATTATTGGCCATTCTACAATCATCCTTTCTATCCTGCCACAATCACTTCTTTCAAGGTTTGCTGTAAAATTTAGACATGCTGCCTTTGTGCAGATAAGTTATTATAAATTATTAGCATATTATTATTATTATTATTATATCATATATTAACAATGTCAGAAACCGTTTAAAAAAATATGCCAAAGAAAATATCTAATGGCATTTGACAAAAGGGGCTAACAGGCTACCTACCAGTAAGTACATTAACATGCACTCTACTTTTCCACTATTCTTCTGAATATGACAATATTCTAAAATCTGTCTGGATTTTCCAAATTAGGCCTCAGGATAAGGTCATGATTATTGTAACCAATTTCTTTTAATTTCTCATGCAGATTGTCATTTGAAGTAATGAAACAGACAGCTTTGCTACTTACTTAATTTTTTGACTGTTTCAATATACAAAACAGCTATTTCTTTATGGGGGCATTACGTGACCGGGCATCAATCCACATCAGCCACAGGTGCTTTCCCTTGTGCATTTGTTTTCCATCTACATCATTAGCAGCCATAAGCTTAAGGAGACTATGTTTATCATTGAGAGGAAATGACTCTTTTTCCTGACATTAGTTTCTTTCTTTTTTTGTCCTTCATTGGTAGGACAGCTATAAAGAGACAGGCAAGGTGGGAGAGAGGTGGATGATATGCAGCAAAGGGGCACTGGCTGGAATCAAACCCAAGCCTCTGCAAAGGACTATGGGGCGTACACTATACCAGAGGCTAGAGGTTGCCCCTTTCACATATTGTAAGTGTATGTGGAGGCAGACGTGTAATCTGAAGGCAGACGGATTACAGCAAAGCAAAGAATCATGGAGAAAAGCACAAAAATAAAAAACAACAACTAATAAAACAAAATTACCATGTTTTTAGATGTGGTCATGTATGAAAAGACTCAAAATGAACACTGTTGAGCAGGTCACTTGATTACTATAAGCAAATTTACAAAGCATTTGTATAGGAATGATTCTGTGCCAAGCTTTTTGATACATATAAGCTGTTAATTACTTTACCTGTGATCACTATATGCAGTTTCCACTGTATAGTCTAGATAAACTATTTTCCAGCTTCAAGAGGTACTTCATGTGTTAAGAAACAGCTGCATTTTTGAGTCAGCTGTTAAGTTTAATTACGCAAAACAGTGGCTAGATTATAGTTATTATCATTATAAAACCTTGATAACGTCATTTTTTGTGATCTTCAACTCTAGAGGTGAAACGAAACAGCAGAAGTTAAACTGTCATTTAAAAATGATATAAATCTATTATTGTATGAATTGGTTAGTAACTACCAAATAACGTATTATCAGTCAAATCTAAAAAGGTTTTGTTGTGTCTCAATTGCATCTGTTAAATAAGAGGCTTCATTCATCAGAGCCCACAACACATCAAACAGACTCTGTTCAAAAAGATTGCTCTACCAGCAGTTTAGTTTTTTATGTTTAAGGTTACAATAAAAAATACAAACCACCAGAAAGAGAACCTATACGAGGACCGACTGACTTTTAATTAGTGATCTGTGGTACACATAGCCGATTTAAGACACAGTTGTCAGAACTTTAATTGAAGCTTCTACTTGAGCAGCTTTGGTAAATGTGTGTACTTCCATTCTGGATAACGCCCAAGTAATTTTCAATTAGATGCATCTCAGTTTGGAAATCCTGTGGACTTTAAAGATAACATGATTATAACATGTCTGGGGTGTTGAGGGCATTCCAGTGGTCAAGTGTGGTTGCTGGTATCATGCGTGCTTGTAATCAGCAGTGTAATTGCCAGGAAATGCATCAAATGTATGCCAGCCAATCTCACATTTGATCAGCTCAGCTTCCCTGTGCTCTGGAGAGGGGCTAGGTTATGTAATGACTTCCTTTTGGCTGTTTACCCTTAGCAATCTAAGGTTTGCTTTAGGAACTAGAGGAACACTTCCTGCTTCAGGAAATGTCTATCCTTATGATCCAGTTACTCTGAACATGATGTGGGCTAAAGCGCACATGGAGCGCCTGAGACTGGACCCACACCAGTGCTAAATTCAGATACACTGTGTGGCTTCACTGGAGAGCTAGCAGAGACGGGCTAGAGCAGGGTGGGAAATTAACTGTTTTGTTTGGCTGGTGAGTGAAGCAAATCTAGCAGTCACTTGCATATTTTACCAGTATTTGGCTTGTAGCTGGAGCCAATTTCCAACCCTAGGCTAGAGGTGTGAATGACAGAGTAAAGGGATTCCTATAAACTGATATCTGCGTATGTATGCAAAATATGTAAGCAACAGGACAAGAGTTTGGTATTGGAAGTATTCTGGTTTCTGAATGTATGTGCAGATAATCTATTATTAAGATAAGCCAAAATGTTGTATGGACCTGTCTCAATTTGCCAATCAAAATGTATATAATGATCATTGCACAAAAGGGGAAGTCTTGCCCTGGATATCCACTGGCTATACGGGAACCGCCCAAATATTTGCCGTTTCCCCCTGAGGCTAGCCTCATCAGACCGATAGCCGATGGGTTCGGAGATTGCCTATAATCTGCATTACAGACAGGCAGTGACAGAGTACTTGCTAGTTATTATTTTGGGATGAAGCATTCTGTGTCGAGAAACAAAGAAAAAAAAATCAGGTAACAAACAGGTGTCACATGTTGACAAAGAATTCTCCACTAAACTGTAAGCTCTGGTGGGCTACAGGAGCAAACACACCATGATGGCTAGTTTGAGTCGTGCTATTGAATCTCACAGGCCTTTCAGAGTCACAGCGAGCTCCATTCAGCTCAGCTGGTGGACAGGGCGTCAGCACTCTTTTTAAGAGTCGTCACTTGATGCCACTGCAGTCACATGCTCCCTGTGCAGCATTGCATTTAGCATGGGGAGGGTAAAGCTATGGGGCAGGGCCTCTGGGAGGGTGAAAAGGTACTTTAGTGTGCATGAAATTGTGGTTTAGACAAAGTCTCGACGATTAGTCAAGACTGAGGTCTCATGGAGTACAAAGTCAGGAGGAAAGACAATGGCCACCACCTTCACATCTACTGGGAGGCCTTAAGACTGGGGAGAACTAAGGAGGTGAATCATCTTCATCGCAGAGCAATGTTATCAAACACCGTCTTGTTCTTTAATGATTTACATAACACTGGGATTTAACACATCTACCCTCTTCCACATTCACATTTCGAACAGTCCCAACTCCTCAATTAAACCTGTCTTTATTCTCCAGAACACACTGTCAAATACAATTCTCTAAGACCTTTAAATCCTCTGCTTAAACATTTTACATGCCTTAAACTCTTCCAGAAACTAAGTTTACATCAACAATTTCTGCAAACTAGTAGACCCAGACTCCTACATTAAGTAGTTTTACAGAACAACAATGCCCAACCACAGTCAGCCATGTAAACTTGCCTTACAGGCCATGCAATTCCAGTGGGCAAGAGTTAAATGGTGCCAACAGAGAACCAGATGAAACCAAAACCACAATCCAGCCATCAAACTCAAAACAGGTGAGACATGAATGAGATCTTTCAAAGCTCCACAGTTTCATTCCATACAGATTTGCATGTAGGCCAAGGGTGTGGGTGAGGCAGAACATAAAGGCCTCGCTCAGTAACCTTGTAGACTACAAACTGTGGCAAACAGTAAACCAATGGATTGACCAAAGGTGGAAGAGGAGAGGCTTTCTCAACACTGCGTGCTTTAAACTATGAACTGTATAAAAATACTGGGAGTAGCCACCATGACATCACCCATTGGTTTGTGGACTCCTGTTTTGAAGCCTTGAGTGTGGCATCTCAACCGTTGACATCTTGGTTTTTTGGACAAAAAAAGTGACCATATTTGGACGAGGGGGTGGAGCTGGAGAGGAGCATGAGCGGATATGACTCCCCATTTCCACCAAACACTTTCAGGATAGTGCCTTTGGGACCAAAAGTAACCCTTAAGACATGGTACCTAGACCCGAGGTCCGTTTAGCGTTTCCACCGCAAACAGTACTCTTAAATGTGGGTGGGGTTGTTGTCACTCACTGCTCCATCCAGCTGTTGCAGTATTTCCTTTTCATCTGTGGCATCATTTATCGTCCACAAAAGGAGGTTGCACACCGACATTATCAGAACAAAAAAAGACCAGGTTGGAGTGAGTCTTAAGCCTACTTTACACTACATGGTTCAAGTGACCCAATTCCGATTTTTTCCTCTCAAGTGGCACAGATCGGATCTGTAACATGAACGTGTAAACAGGAAAAAAACGCATGATATCGGATTTTGTCAGATCAGATTCAGGCCTCCTTCATATGTGGAAATATACCGGATATGAATCAGATATCTGCCAATAGGTCTGTAATCTAAACAGACACATCGGATATTTCCTGGCAATCCACGTCGTACGTCATGAATAATGCGACGACAGCGCATTTTGATGACGTGCTCATAAGCGAGGGAAATGAAGGAAAGCTGAATAAATCACAAGTTAATCAAAAACTATGAACCAAAAAAAGCACAATAAATCCCGAGTAAGACAAACTGCTTGATCCCCGTCTCTAGTGTACCAGCAGAGAACCTGCAGAACTGAACCAGCGAAAAAACACACCGGGCTACACAGCCTACTCTACCTGAGCAACTGAAGCTGCGGCTTGCACCCTTGGCACACAGACACACAGACGGCACATTTTCACCGCTCTGTGTAGGCTAAGTTACCTTTTAAATTATGTAGAGCAGTGCCAGCTTTCCAGGTGATTTATTCTTTAACTTCAAATATTTAAAGTTAGTCCTTAAAATTGCTTTCAGTAATGTAAACATTTCCATGCGTGCAGTAATGTCACTGCAACAAATACCGTGGGACATTTACACAGTGGTCAAGAGTGCTGGACCGGAAGTGTCGCACAAAAAACGGAAGCTGGCTGCGTTCTGTTTTGCCTCCATGTCTCTGTGAAAAATATGGTGAATAACATGTAAACAGCAGTCAGGAAAAATCGGATATAAGCAACAAATCAGAAATGGGCATCAAGACATGGTAGTGTAAAGGCAGCCTGAGATAGGATATATTTAAAAATAGCAAGTTTACAAGAATGATGCTCCACAAAGCTTTTTTTCCCCTCAAAATGAGGGTTTGAATAAGCGTAGTTCACATAACCTGGTCGAAATTAGCATATATTTTTGAACACTTGAAGATCCACTCATTACTAAAAGTGTGTCTCATCCAAGAGAGACAATAAAAACTAATGGAATGGTCAAAGTTGTCACAGTAAAAATTAAGGTGTGCTGATGGATTCATGTTGTCAACTCATGCATTGAGAAACATTACAAGTAAACATTACACCTTTAAAGTTGCTGGCAGACATCCCAGTGAATTAAGTTATATTTTCTCAAAATACAGCTGCCGCGAGAGGCAGCAAATCTTCCTTTATTTTATAGTTATAGTTTACTAATTATGTAAAATTTGCCACAGTATGAACAGTGGTTACATGAGCCTCAAAACCAGCCACAACTTAGCCCTGAGCAAGAGTGACCGTCCTCTATTGACCAATCAAGTACCAGATCTATGTGCTAGATATCCCAACAGAGGGTTGACCAAAAATGGGGAGGGAATAAACGGTTCCATTGGTACCATCCACAACTTTTTACAGTGGAAACGGAAAAATGCATACTGAACTGAACCGTACCCCATTGCTTGGTGGAAATGAGGCTAAAGACTGTTGTGACACCAACAGACAGCCTGTCACTCGTGGAGGGCATGACCGTACTCATAAGAAACTTTAAGCCTTTACAAATTTTAATAGGTGAGTTACATAAAATGCACCCTCTGTACAGTTACCATGAACAGGAAAAGAATTATAGAGACCTAGAAAGACTGTTTTTGTACTAGGCTGTAAACATGTTTATTTCTGTGGTAAAGTTGAGCATTCAACATGGGGAACATGGGGTTTGACTTGGAGCCAGCCTCAAGAGGCCATTAGAGGAACTACGGTTTTTGGCACTTCTGTGTTGGCTTCATTTTTCAGCCCAAGGGGTTGCAGTCAGGTGTATGCAGTAGTGTTTCTAGGATTTGAGGACATTCGGAGCTGAATTCAGACCTTGGTAGAGTGGTCAGAGGGATCCTCCCCTGGCACTTTTCTGATAAACAAACTCTACTTTGATGCTTTTTTTTTATACACTCAGGCACCATGTTTATAATTGAAGTAAAAAAAAAAAACTGGCACCCTCATAGAGGCCAGATTTGGCACATGGGCTGTAAATTGAGAAAAACATTGTCTTTCCCAAGTTAAGTTCAGCTAGTTAATGTATGGAATGTTTTTAAACAAAAACAGACTGGTCTAGGTTTCAAAATGTGCCATCTGTTTTAAGTAGCTGACAATAGTCTCAATCATCAGTGTGCTCTGGATGTAATAATGGAAACAAACAATGAGCATGCCAAATATACACATATCGACCACACAAATATCAGCAGAGCTCATTGTTTGCTAAAACATTTGCACCCTGTAACAGGAAGTGGTGAAAATGTCTTGTTGGAGGTGTGTAACCTGTAAGAAACCTCCAATCATCGACCTCTTTCACACAAGCTTTCTTGCTTTCACTCGAGTAAAGCAGTCATCACATTACTGCAATGAGCAGAAAGCTTTAGAACACTCTAGTTTCTCAGAGACATTTGCTTATGTGAACCAATCATGATATTCAAAAGGAAGTGGTATACTCTACTTGTATTTCACATCCGTCTAAAAGAAATCCCCAACATGAACAAAAGTGCGTGTTCAGTCTTTAACTAACTTTTCTGTTGCAAAAGTAACAAAATACTGCTTACAAATGGCCTACTATTTTGGATGTCTGCCTTGTATGAAATATCCAGTTAACTAGGTGGGGAGGCAGGGGAGAAATAAAGAAAAAAAACTGTGAACAGATCAGATAAAAAAAAACAAAAACTTTTGCAAGATTGGCGAGTATGTGACCCCAATATCAATTAACACACTGGTACCTGCAGGTTCTAAATAACGCACCACAGACCACAGGACATAGGGCCCAATCATATGCCTACAAATCCTATGGGAATATCCTCTTGAATCAAGATTTTTGAGGCAGTACCAAAGGTCAACCACACTGCTGACTACATATATTCATTACCTCATGAGAGACCTTTGAGCACTTTAACAGCAGTGTGTAATGAACTTTGCATAACGGCAATTAACACAGACAAAAAAAGGGTCATTGCCGTGCACTTGGGCTGCCCACTATTCAACAGCAACTCTCAGGAGAGGAAATACTTGACATTACAAAACTGTTGAGCTACAAAGACCACATGTCTAAAAGTCTGTTCTGTTCTGTCCTTGAAAAAGCTGGGGTATAAACTGCACTGAACCCACTTGGTGCAAATTTTCCCAGAAGTAATTTCACACTTGCTTTAAACAAACACCTAGGTAAATAAGCTGAAGTTGGCAGCAGAGGGTGATTTGTTCACCCTTCACTTATTGCTGTCTGGTAACTGCACAGTCTCTTTTATGTTATGTGACTGAGTTTATCTAGCATGCCAGTGTTAAAGAATGTGAACTGTGGTCCAAGGCAAACTCGACGAAGATGGTGCAAAGGGCCATATCTCACCTGCGACCTAGACAAGAGGAACACAGGAATTGCGGCTAGACACATTGGGGCTATATCTGGCTGGTCAGGAAACTCCAGACACAAGTGCACCCTTCAGACCTCTTTAAATACCTCAAACCTAAGTGAGATTCCTGCTAGGCAGTGGGTCTCTAGATTACCTCAGGGAGAGACTTCAGTTCAGCTGTTCCACAGAGGAGCCACATATCAACTGTTTGTCTGGAATCAGCAAGGTGACTGGGACATGGCCTCATTACTGTACACTACATCAGCTAAAAAAGGTGTGGTTATTCAAAAGTCCACATGTTCCAACAAACCCTCACTCAAGCCAGGGCTAAAAATACAAAGTAAAAGGAAGTGGATTCTACACCAAGGGGCTGCCTGCAATATACAATATACTGTTTGTTACTTAACCAATTAATATAACAGAAAATTTGACTGTGATGAAACACACTTTATATATTCATAAACTTCTTACAACAGTCATCCTACCGGGATCTTTGCATATGCCACTATTTAAACTACAACCAACTAATGTGATAATATCTAGATATAAATATCTCTGTAGGACAGGCATGCCATTTAGAGCTTTATACCATGCATCCAATAGACTTACTAAGGGCTGCTATTCGATGACCAATTTTGCACAGCAGCTACACTGCATGTTGGCTACTTGTGGACCAAAGTGCTACCAAGTCCTGGTGCTTGGTGTGCCTTATTGGCAAGTCTAGTAGAAGTAGGCCAAAATCTACGATAGTCTATCCCTGAAGATAATCAACTATATGAACAAAGGTGACGAAAGATGAGTAATACACAGTTAGAAAATACTGGAAAGGCTACACACTCTACCAGCAATTGGAATGGAGCCCAAATGTGCCAAAATGTGAAAATATAATGTGGATGACTTTTTACTCCGTACTCTACCATAAAGAGAGGAGCAGCAGATTTGTGCTCAGCTGTCTGAGAGTACTTATTTTTACACTGGAAACAAGATTGATTAGCTGCTCTGACTATTATTAAGCGGAGAGTCTATGGATAGTCCTGATGATACTGGTTCACAAATAGAGGCAATGTAATAAAGACTGTGCAAGTTCTGGTGTACAGTGGGTTAAAAGCAAATGGTAACAGGGAACCAGTCATCAATGCTATTAGAACTGATAAGCTCCATGTGATCTATACATGCCGAGTAGGAACTTATAATAAAAAAGAAACAGGGAAATGTATGATCTGTTTGACTTGGAAGCCCCATGCACGCAGCATCGTGGAGGTCTGGGAAAAGATACATACTCCAACACGACTGAAAGGTCAGAAAGTGCAAAGGCTATGTCAACTGTCTGGCAGTAAAACCTCTCCAAATGCACTATAACAGAATGACTGCCCATCCAGCTGGACAGGTTCCTTTATTAATAACAGTTCAAAACTAAAACAACCTTATTCATAAAGATAGTAACAATAGATCTGGCCGTGACCCTAATGAAAATGTATGCGTTTGTGTGCTCTTAATAAAGCTAAATAAATCCACAACCTCCCAGCCACTTCCTGAAATAAGTACAAAGTCAACAGTTTACTAGAACTGCTGGCCTAGAATATTCTACTGAGCTTAAAGTGACGCAATTATCATACCATGGACTAAAAACACACAGTCCTAACACAAACACAGCTCACGTATTTGTAGCCTCAGTATGTGACATTATCAAAACCAACCTAAAAACATACAAGACTTAACATGTATGCATTCTGTAATGTTGGGAGTGTATAGGATCCAACTTCATTAAGCCAGAGTTACATTGTGAATCAGACTACTTCACAATAAATGCCTTGTTTTGGAATAGTGTTATCTAATTGCTGCATTTTATGTTTTAGAATAAGATAGTGGGACTTACTGGCCATTCTTAAGACTGAAATATCACTTAAACGTGAACTGTTTGGAGGAACCGAAGCACCAAAGTGAAGTGATACATGACATGTCAGGCTATTATCTCACAGACTTACAAGTTAGCCTTTTCAACTCATTAAGTTAACTTGCTAAGGTTACATATTTTGTATTGACATTAAGTCACTCTTCAGAGCTAGCTAGCCAACACGGCTTCTTACACGAATTAAACAGTTTGGGTATGAGTAATGCTCAAATAAGTGATGTAACTTAGCTGTCTAGAGGTGCTGGTTGATAATTTAAAACAAAAATGTTAAAGCGTTACAACGAATTAACGTTAGCATTAACAAGGACTCGAGCTGCTAACACTGTCATTTGCAAACTACTTGTCAGCTACCAAAAGCGGTTAGCCTTGCTACTATTACAGATAAAATTAACTATTTGTATCTACTGAATGTCTGTAAACGCGTATTAGTTGTAATAGTAGAGTAACTGTTAGCATAGTTAAGTTAATGTAACGTTAACGCTAGCGTTAAGTTACAAGTAGGCCTCAATGCCAAAACACAGCATTCAGATTCTGACGTTAATTCAAAAAAGCTGAGCCGAAATGAAATTACAGCTACAGATATATCAGCAAGCCATAAATACCATACTTACAATCCAAGTGTTTCTTTTTTGGCCCCATTATTTCATGCGTGGTCGCCTTGCACACAGTTTTGGAAATCGCCGACCCAGTGACACTGTGCTGAGCGGCGGTTATCCTGTCTGTAATGCTCTGTCCAGACATTCTGTGTCGGATCAAATAAACGATCACCGTTACAGAAACGTTTCCAAATCCAGCGGAATAGCCTGGGTTTTGTGGACGGTGTCGATCTTCAAAGGCTCTGTGCCACCCGACAACACTGGAGACAAGAGAGACAGAGACAGAGACGATACAATGAGACGACGAGAGGCGTTACATTTCGCTTGTAAGCTAGCTGTCTCGCTAACTAATAGGAGATAAAATCCCACACGTTAGTTAAAGACACTGACTGAAGCTAAAGTACGAACCAGCTATAAGATCTCAATGACTGTAACATACGAACCCAGTCTTATAATCGATCCTTCTCGTCTACAGCCTCTTCTCCTCTTCCCGTACAAGTCTTTCTCACATACCGTAGATAGACAGAATAAAAATAGATGTTAGCTACTTCCGGATACAATTTTCCATAATAAAAGCTCCATTGAGGAAAACAATTAAAAAGTAAGACAATGAAATACAACCATGATAACCCATTTCACACACAATTTTTCATACACAAATAGCAGCAAATCCTCGCTTTTAGAGAGCGCCAAAAATAAACCGTCACTATTATTAATAAAATAGTACGTTTATTTATATATGCATATCTTCACAAACACACACGTGCAATGTCGGCGTGCTGCTGCAAATTCAATCCCAAATAATCTCTCCCTACAAATGAAGCTATGGACTAGTCCCAGGCTTCATTCGTGGTGAAACAAACAAAAGCGGTTTACCACCCATTCTTTACACCACCTTTATTTTGTAGTCCAGTATACCACTCCCGGACTTGTCACCATTAACTGTGTTTAGCTTGATGCGGCTCTCGTTGTCGTTTACTTTGGTTCCCACGCTGAACTCCGTCCAGTATTTCACAGCGCCTCCCCCTGCTGGGTTTAAATCATCGTTTAAATGGACTGAGGGTTTTGAAGGAAAATGGCGGGTCTATTTCCTGGTCAGTCCTGACCTCTCATCACATTTGCATATGATGCACCAAGTGCAGACAGGTGACAGGCTCCTGTTGTCTGACTCCACCTCTGCCCTGCCTTTAGCTGACACTCATAACTAACATGGCTTATGTGTGCCTTTGGCAAGATATTACATATGGGCTAAGTAGATATTGGTCTCAGCGACTTGATTGTTGATTAAGATTGTTTTTTTTTTATCAGCATCTACAAATCAATAAGTTATTGAATGTTAAAGATTACTGCTGTTAGCCTACATTTTCCATCTGTTTTATATGTGTGTTTTAGCCCATATCAATGGTTCTCAAACCTTTTTATGCAACTAGCCTACCCTGACATTGAAACACAATGGGTCAGAGAACCCCATTTGATAAGATATTGCGTCAGGGATGTCATTCTGAAAATATTTTGTTTGTCAGTGATTAGGACCAGAATTCTTGTTAACCAACTTTAGTTGGAAGCCACAGAGGAAGTGAAACCTATGATCGGAATAGTCACTCCTCTGACAATGAGCACAATGGGTGTGTAATACACTTGCTAGATTTACAAAAAGTATATTAAAAAATAAGGTTTTTAACAAATTTAAACAGGGCTATGAGCACTAGTGTGTTGTTAGTGGGGGTTTTTTTTATGTCTCTGTGTGGTCATTTTGAGTCTCTTCCTGGTTGGTACTTAATCATTTGAATGATATTTTGCAGGTAATGGCCAGAGGACCCCTTGACACTTTTGGCCCCTGGGCCTGTGCACAGTAGGCCCAAAATTAGTAATCCATCCACACTTTGGGGTATATATAATGTACACGTTTTGCTTGTTTCTTTCGTCTGTATTAAGTAAATCTGAAGTGAAGAGCACAAAACAGTCCATGTAAAGAGTGGGTACAAGAAGCTAAGGCTTCACTTTCTCAGTCAGCATAAACTTGCTTTGGTTTTTCACTGCTTCAAAAGTAATGCCTTATAATTAATTCTCATTTTTCCTCATGTTTATTTGAATTGCTTAGGTTGGAAAATTGCAGAAATAATAACTAAACTTCTGTTGTAAATTGACAGTAAACTATTCCCCATTTTTCTTTGGACACCCCGTAAGTCCCTTGAAGACCCCTGGAGGGTCAGGCCCCTGGCTGGGAACCACTGCCTTATTCCATTTGTGATCAAAAGTGCATTTTGCTACTAATGTCAGTAGGCTATGGTCATTGGTGTGTGTTGATCATTGCCATAACCATTTGGAATTTTATCAACTATTATTGGACTAATAAGGGACCTATATATCTATATGCACTCTAGAGAATATGAAGGTACATGCCATGTGGGACGGGATACCATCTTGTGAGGTGTGCTCTCTGTTACGTCAGTTACCGACGTGTATGCACTCAGTCAAAATCGACATAGTTCTCACTCTGGGGGTATGGATCTATGTTGTTTATCTTGATTTGTTTGTCCAAATGCTGTTGCTTAACTAACCTAGCAGACATGTCACAAGATGGCGCCACATCCAACAAATTTAACACAGCTTGACATCAGCATCACATTGTCTATTCCACATTTACACAACAGTTCTTCCTTTGTTTAAAAATCCAAATAATAGTGGCTTTGGTGATCTAGTGTTTAGGTTTCGATGTTCTGGTTGTTGTAGTATGGGTTTAAATCTTGATCAGCATAGGAAACTTTTTACATTGTTTGATGAATTCTTCACTTACGAGATGTTAAGACTTCAGTTTAGTGGAGTCAGCCCATAGACAGTAGATAAAGACTGACAAAATGACAGCTCCATTAAAGTGAGGCCATAACATCTTGATTGGCCCCTGGTGGCTGGCTGCAGTACATAAAGCTTATAAAGCTTGCCCCCATCATGTTGGTGGACAAGGACATGAGCCAAACTAAAAACTCAAATAAAAATGTCAAATAGATTTTTCGAAAACATGATTTCTTATATATTTGATAGTTCTAATCACACTGCTTTATATTCAAGTGTTAATTTTTCTGATAAGCTTAGTTTTAATTAATTATTTGATACTATAAAAATTAGGTTTGACATCATGATTGGCACCTGTGTGTGCCAGTTGGTATGCTCTGCCATCAATGGCACTGCTCAGGATTGGTCAGATATGTGTATGGGCAGCAACTCTACACTGCCAAGATTGCTACTGTGCTGATTATGGCTCCAAATGATGTCACCAGCACAACATGACAGCGGTCATCTCTGGGTTATTTTGGCTTCATATTTGTGCAGTGGGAGTAAGTGGAGACGCTTTGTCTATCTTTACATACAGTCTATGGGTCAGCCATTCAGTCTATACAGGAAGCACCAATATAGATTGCTTCCATAAATTGCCTACTTTGTGAGGATTGTCTATCGTGACCTCATGCAAGGTTACCAAAAGGATCCCTTGACCAAGACAGCTTTGCACTGGGGCTGCACTTGGCCTTCTTCTTCTTTCTTTTTTTTTTGCGTTTCAAGAACTATTTTGGGATCCAATGGAAATTATGGAGTGAAGTATATGTTCATTTATTTACCACATAGATATTTTAAAAAAGTCGCAACGGATGAAAATAGAGGAAAAGAAGGCCCATAATAGCCTACTTTTCAGCAAGCCTTGGGATATCAAGAGACCTACACAGGATGTTTACTGCATTATCTAATTTAGCCCTAAAATAGGGACCCAAATAGATAAAGATTAAAGAAGCTGGTGGCAGAGTACAGTGATTGAATCACTTTTAGCATATAGAATTAGACTCTGTGGCCTCTTCCTATAATCACTTCTCATAAATACAGATACCAAAAAAGACTTCCTGATATAGCTCCTGAGCAGATATGAGCTGGCCCCTCCATACTTTAAAGAGTTGGTTGTGATATTTCTGACAGCACTTGAACATGCTCTTCCTCCCCCAGCGTCCCAAAATTTGGTATAACTTTGAGGACATCTAGTGGTCAACATATGTAATTATGGCATCGCTTGCACAGTAAAGACACCTCCTCAAGTCACATTGAGAACAAGTTGTTTATGAAACATTTATCCTAGTTTCTTGATACTAGTTGACAAAATTCATTGTTGTGCTCAAACAGCTTTAATGAAGTTAAACATATCCCACATGAGGATATTCTATATACAATAATAGGGGGGTCTATAGCAGAGGGATGCATTTTGTCTTTGATATAGGGAGGGTGACAGGGTTTTATGTCAAAAACATTGTAGCTGATTGTAGCTTTTTTAACAAAAAATAACTTAATCTTTATTAAGATGAATTTCATCTGGATACTGATATTTTTTATTATTTTATAAATGTCATGCAACATTCCGCAGCACATCTTTTCAGAAAGATGATTTCAAAGTGCATAAGGGTGATATTTTAGGATGCTTGGCACTGATAAACTTCCCTGACATTTAATATTCAGCTCTGATGATGCATAATCCATGGCTGATAAATCTGCTACTGCAAGCAAGCCCCTTGAGCAGGGAGTGAGTGGTGGGCCCCCTGTGTTCACCAACTTAGTTTAGCTACTGTATGTATTGATTAAATGAAGATTGGTTTAAAATGATCTGAAATTCCCTACCATCTTTCCCCCCTTCTTCTGGCGCCCTTGCTCAGACCACACCCATTGTCCTACTCAGCCTTCACTGTAATGTGAGCTACACAGCTGTAAAGTTTCTTGACTACATCTTGCACAGTTGTGACACTATTGCAGTGACACAGAACAACAAACAGATATGTAGACACCTGGAAAGTCCTGAAAACCACTTCAGTTCAATTCAATTCATTTTATATATAAAGCCCAATATTACAAATCACAGTTTGCCTCAGAGGGCTTTACAGCGTAAGACATCCCTCTGTCCTTTGGACCCTCACAGCGGATAAGAAAAAACTCCCCAGAAAAACCCTTTAATGGGGAAAGAAATAGAAACCTCAGACAGAGCAACTGAGGAGGGATCAGGTCAACATAATTCATTTACAGTAATCCATATGATCCATTTTAGTAAGAATAATAACAGTAATTTTGATAGCATATGTAAGTATAAGTATATATCAATATATGATAGTATATGTATGTGACAATAATTCTCATATAACAGTAGAAGTATGACTAAGAATAATAACAGCACTAGTAGGAGGCATTAGGAAGGACCACAGCAGCAGCACAACCATGACCCACGATCCAGGTGTAGCTGCAATACGAGGTAACCTGCAAGACAGTGGAGCACAAAGGCTCCAGAGAAGAAGCCAAATTAGTAACATGCAGTAATAGGACATGAATGTTAGCAAATGAAGAAGAACCAACTTTTCAGAAACTGAGGAAAAAGAGAAGATGAGAAGGTGCTCTGTGTATTATAGGAAGTGTATTATAGGAGGTCCTGCCAGCAGCCTATGTCAGCCTGACTAGGGGCTGGTTCAAGACAAGCCTGAGCCAGCCCTAACTACAAGCTCTATCAAAAAGGAAAGTCTTAAGTCTAGTCTTAAATGTGGAGACGGTGTCTGCCTCCCGGACCAAAACAGGAAGCTGGTTCCACAGAAGAGGAGCCTGATAGTTGAAGGCTCTGGCTCCCGTTCTACTTTTGGAGACATTGGGAACCACAAGTAACCCTGCATTCTCAGAGTGCAGTGTTCTGGTGGGATAACAGGGCACTTTGAGCTCTCTATGATATGACAGAGACCATTTGGACTTTCATAAGTTAGGAGATGTGTGGTCTGTGGTAGTCCAGGAACACATTTTGCGACACACACACACTCACACACACGCACACACAGCTGGTAACAAAGGTTTTTCCTTCTCAGGATACATATAAGCTGCCATACCTTGTTTGTTAAGTTTGTTGGGGCAGCGTATTGCCTGAAATGAATATGCAGACTCGACCCAGGGCTGAAAAATGTATTTGCACACTGTTTTCTAGATCAAAGAATCACTTTAATATATTGTAATTTACAGTTATCCTAAAAAGACAGTAAAACTGAACATCTGTCAAAAATAAGATGTTAAAGTGTAGTTTTCTTTGTAGTTAAGATACAAACACAAGTTATCTGTCAGAAATGATCATGTACATATGTCAAAGATTTTATGTTACATACAGAGAATTACAAATTTACAGTCACCTGGTATGTGAGTATGTGTATGTCTCTCAGTATTTTTTAAATCTCCTCTAAACTACTGTAGACTATTAAAATACTAAACTACTAAATAAATAAAAAATACTAATAAATGTACATGTACTGTTATCATGAAGTTGATAAAGTATTGTTATAATGAAGTTAACTAGAAAATGCATTTCCTGCCGAAGACGCATGTGAATGCTTAGAGGTTAAGTTGCAGAGCATTGCTTGAAAATACAGGAATCGTTAAATACAAACGCATTGCACTGCACCGCTGAAGAACCTGAAACTGATTTGTAAAACTGACAGAGCTGGAAGCTGAACTGTAAAACCTAAAGAGGCTAAGACACATTGCTAGAAAAGCTGGAAGCAAAACTGTGATATTGTTAAAGTGGAAGTTTTAAATAATTTAAAGGCTGAAAGAAGAAATGATTTGTACTTAAAAATGAATACAACCTTAAATGTCCTTAAAGAACATAACACTGTGACATTTGAGTAGACTCTGTAGCTGAAAGCATGCAAAAATGGTAGTCGATTAAAAATGTACGGGAATAGTATAATAACTTTTTGACCTGTTAAGAATTTAAATGAAGCCTATAGACAAAAGTATGGAGAGTAATAGAATTTTAAGTAGATTAAAGATTGGAAGATGTTTTTCAATCCACTGCAAGTACTGAAAACAGTAGAAAGCTCAAAGTTTGATCATATTACCTTCTTGTGGCTTGTATTTGAATAATGAGCTTTGTCTATTACCTGGTTGGTGCATAGAGTGGCACAGGAACGAGTCCTTAAATCTAGAAATGAGTTAGCATTTTAGCACTTCAGGTTCCTTTGTCTTGAAGTCAGTGGGTTTTTTTTGGATGGGCTTTTGCTAAGGTACTATAAAGTCTGTGGTTAACACAAGCTTAAGATATTTTCACTTATGAGTTCTCCCACCAGCTGTTTTTTATTGAGTTACAACACAGTTCCCACACACATACACATTTCTATCAAACAAAAAGTGATACCAGCAAAAGAGGACAAAAAAGGAGACAATGCCATAAGTACACCTCGGGGGAGAAATGTATAAATGATGAAAAAAAAAACCCCATCTTATTTCTATTTGTTCCCCCCAATCTGAGGCTCCATTCAGTTTGGCTGAGGACAGCTCCAATGCCAGGATATTCAGGACAATAGCTATCTACTGATGCAGTGGGAGATCATGAGGATGTTACCATCTCAAAGTGAGCATCTTTTGCTGCAGTACAACCTGCCAGCCAGAGAAACTTCTGTGAAATGTCACCATTCAAAGCATAAGCTGTGGCATTGTTACATCCCTCCAGAATTTCTTGACAGAAAGGCAATCTCACATCATGTTATGTCCCCAGATGCTAAGATAAGATAAGATAAGATAAGATAAGATAAGATAAACTTTATTGTCCCGCAAGGGAAATTCGTCTTGGGCAATATAGTGCAAACAGCTGTAATATTCACATACATACATACATACAATCAACACAGACAAGTTGCCAACATAGTGCACTGAGTGTGTTGCAGTTGCAGACTCCTGTTGCTAGAGTAGTACAACCATTTGCCTTGTTTGTAAGGTTACAAACAAGGGAACTACAGGTATTGCACTGGCCTATCTCAAAGTGCAAGTGAGTGTATATAAAACAAATAAATGCAAAGGTAAAAAAAACACACACCAGTAAACCAGTTAAAATTATATCAAATCAGTTGCGGGACCATAGTGCAAATAAGAACAATACTTGATAAGAACAACAATAACCAGACCATTTAGGCATAAGTAGCCCTGCGCACATACAGCTCAACCAGGGGGGCATCGCAGCAGGCAACCATCTATTAGCATAATTGAGGAGAATTCAGTAATAAGCAATGATAAACAGTGATTAACGGTGAATTGACAGTGAATTTGACGGTGAAGAGTACAGACTAGAGAGGCTGTCTTCCTCATAACAAATGCCTTTTTTGGAGTCAAATAATACAGTCATATTTATAGTGGATCCCACTTGTGAATTTTGAAGATTTTACGTCTTGTCTTGTTTAAAAAAAAAAAGTGGTTGCTCAGCAATAGCCTAATTGTAACGTTTTGCTTCTGGCGATCAGTGTTAATTTTGGCAGCAATTTTAGACTTAGCCTTTAGTTGAAATGCTTATTATTTACAGACAAGGTTTAGTAATTTTTATCCTTCTAAGTTTTATTTTAGTTAGTTTTGCCAATAAATCAGGGAAGAGATCTCTTGTTGCTTTAAGGCAAAATATTTAAAAACTGTCAGACCTATTGCTTAAATGGGCACTTAATAAATACAAAAAAATATCTAGGTTTTGATGTATAAATTGTGTATTAGGAGTGAAAATTGTGGCCACTACTCTGCCCTCAGGAAATTTGGCATCATTGATATAAGCTCTGCTGTATGAGTAACTGTGGTGTTCAATCAGTGGATATAGGAGCTTGGTGTGGAATGTCCGATTAACTAATAAACCTCATCACCATGGGTTTATCCATCTCCCTGATCCTAAGAAACTGTCCTACCTTTGTGGGAAGAAAAGTCAGTGTGTAATATGAGCTGCAAAATATACTGAATGTTGCCATAAGAGGATTAAGTGTTTCCATGTGAGTGTGTGTTCAGAGTGTATTGATTTTGTGATTATGTATTTAGTTTTCTGGTGTAAAACTTGATTATTCAGTAATGTGTAATTTAGCTTTGGCTATAATGTAGGTTGAACACCATGCCAATAAAGCTTGTTTGAATTAAAGTGAATGGAACTGTTTCCGTGATGTTTTAAATGTGATGACATTCTAAAATCAGCAGGTCATTATGTTTTGAGTCAGTACTGAACAACCTTCCAACAGAGACACACCATTGTGTGAGAGCACCATTGTTTAAGTGAGACAAACCACAGATACCTACGCAAGAAATTTGGAGAATCTGCCAGCTACAAATGGAGCAGGAGAGAAACAACTGGAGGCCCCAGGGCCCAACACTGCAGGACCAAGTGAGGCAGCTGAGTACCTTCTTGAAGCAGGAGCGTGCTCAACGCTGGTGGGAGTATAATATGCGGCTGCAGCTCAGCAGAGAACTGGAAGACACTAGACAACAGCTGTCCCGCCAGAAGAACCTCAAAGAAATGTTAATTAACAAAGAAAAGGAAACCCGCAATGAACTGGAGAGGCTGAAGAGGCTCTGTGACCCAGACACCATGAACACCATGAGGCTCTCCACTGAGATTCGAAACAACATCAAAACAAAGAATAAGAAGGTACTTCAAAAAGAATTCGAAGATCTCAAAGTGGCTTACACAATGAGCCAAGAATCATTTTCAGCAAAGCTCCAGGCTGAAAAAGACAAAAATAAAGCTCTTCAGCAAGAACTTAAACAACTGAAATCTTCACATCAGATCAACCTGAGCTATGAAGCTCAGCTCAAGGCTGAAAAAGGAAAAAGCGACAGCCTTCAGAAACAACAGAATGAGGTTCAGTCCCGAGCTGAAAAGGTGTCAGAGGACTTGGAGGCCATAAAGCAGCTGATGGCTGAGGAGAACATTGCGGAAAAAGAAAAGTTATTCAAAGAGTTGGATGACCTGATGTCTGAGAAGAACACTCCGGTTCAACAGATGGAGAAGAAGATAGAGTTAAAGGATATGAATGAACAACAGGCCTAAACCAACCAGGAGCTGGTCATTAAGGTCCAGACTGAGGAGGTTTGAGGAAGAAAAAGGAGGAGGAGAAGCTGGAGGAGGAGTCATAATCCACCTGAGACTCTTCAAGACACATTTGTATAAAGAAATCTTAAAAAGTCAATAAAACGTTAGAAATAAAAATGTCAGCTTACTTTGTTATATTTATTATTTCAACCTGTGCCTATCTAGAGTTGTTTTGAATGAATATGCCATTAGAAATAAAACCTAAATAACACTGAACTTATTAGTTAGTAGTTAGTTTAGAGCCTAACATTAGAGCTTTACTTCTGGTGACTGCATTTAAGCTACAGCACTCCAGATGGTGTCAATATATGTGATATAAGTGTGGCTGCTCAAACTGCACGTATTCTTGCCTTGTTATTCAGTAGTTAGCATGGAGGTGAAATGCTGCCCCCCATTAGTTTAGACTATGTGGCCAGCTATAACACATTCCAGCCTTAACTCCTTTTTTCCCCTCCTGCAACTGCTATATTGTTCAGGCAGAGAATGCACCCTCCTCTGAAGAATGTATTTGTCATGTATATAATAGCTATGTCAACAGGGAGGACAAGCTTATACAGCGATACCCTCTGAGGGACACTGAAAATGATGCAAAGACTTAGCTTCTTGTATGCATGCCAAGTGATGACATTTTAGCCCACAAAAGCTAAGAGACTTGCCCTTTCATTTTGTCAAACACACAAAATTATTTGTGTGCCACTCAAACTGCTAAAGAGAGCTTAGTGTGACGGCACCCAGTCTAGATTGATTTCACTCCAGATAAAGGATCCTCAGATCTTTCTTCTGTTGAGGGAGAGCTCATCACTGGTTCTTATTCCTTATTCAAGTGGTATTCCTCCAAAACTGAGGCAATTGATACATTTGACCTACTAACAGCATCAGCTTATATACAGAAAGTTAATTTGTCAGACAGAGAGAACTTGAACTCTTTCTGAACTCTTCATATGAGAGCTTCCATAGGATGCAGGGAAGGGATCTAATATAGCTGCAGCACTAGAAAGACAGCTTCTAGGGTATGGAATCAAGTTATCTTAATGACACTAACTAATGTTATCTAAAGCTTAAGTTGTAAGATAAGGACGCAAGAACATGACTTATTACTTAGCATATACAATGCATATAGTTTGACAACAGTGAAGACAAAGAGCTCAATTAAATATCTGTTTTCTACAAAAGATGCACATACAGTTGAAAATATATTCATATGATAAACAACTAAAATGGCTCTCAGATCCTGTAGAGGATTTAATGAGTCCTTCCTTGGCCCATTTTCCACCCTTCCACCAAGTTTCATGAAAATCTGGGCAGTTTTTTTTTTTTATATATATGTTATCCTGCTGAAAAACAAAATGAACTGAAAACATAACCTCCTTGGCAAAGGTAACAAAGGCTGGCCTGTATCAGGATTCAGAAAATTACTTTTACCGCTTTAAGGTGCCAAGGTGGCATAGTGTTTTTGAAATGCAACAATGATTCAGTCTCAAACAAGAAAAATCCATTCAAAAAGAAAAACAAGTGAGAATGTCCACAATTGCAGTGGAATTAATCCACTTGTTTCCCCAGTCCACTTTTACTTCAGAAAATTGACAAAAAAAAGAAAGAAAAAGAATTGGGTTAATTTTGATTAAGAAAGAAAATGTCCCTCATTATTAACAAAGTGATTAATTTAAAAAAGAATTCAATAAAATCTTGATTACTACTGAATACAACTCAAACCAAGGTCCTGTTTGTTGTATGTGGATTACTGAATTATCCAGATTATAATGTTTACAATATGACATGAGTCTGGATTTTATGGTTCTTGGAAGCTGGTTTGAAAATAATATAGAACTCAGATCTGCAAAGGTGCAGATTTATTGATATTTACCTGGATCAAGACCCAGATGTTTTATGGTGAGCCCCATTACACAAACCCATTTTCAGATACAAATGGTTCATGTTCTTTGAATAAAAAGCTCTGATATAAATATGTTTTTGATGAAAAGGCACATAGTTGAGAAATCATTAATCAGTTGTTAATTATCACAACTAAGCTTTCTACTGCAACTAGGTACTGTGAGCAAAAAGAAATGATTTCAACTGAAAAACTGTGTGACTAATGGAACCAGAGCCTAGATATATAATCAAACTGACGATTTATCATTTGAACACTAAATTATGAACTGCAGAACTCACTTTGCAATTAAAGCTACTTATAAAGAGATTTCATTCAAAGGTTTCATTTACATAGTATGTTTATCATTTGCATGTTACATGTATTAATATGTTAAATGTCTTCAGAATGTCTAGGATGGTCAGGGTTTGTGGAAAATGGGTTCAGTATTTACTTCAGTGACTCTGAGGCAGAAGAAAATGGTCATAGTCTGTACTCATGTCAACTTTTCTTGGAATGAATAGACCCAGGTCCGCCACTAGTCTCCTAAAGAGGCAGGGCAGTGTCAAAACCCATGTGACACAGATACAGGAAATGAATCTAACGTGGGCTGTCTCAGTTTATCAACAGTCTCTAATTATACTTAGCCTTATTTATTTATACCAGAGTTTCTTAAAACATGGCAACATGGCAACATGGCAATAAAAACTACCTGAGTAGAAGTTAACTTACTGATTACCAAAAAATATATACAAGTACACAAAAATCGACTTTGTTACAATAACAAGAGTAAATGTAATTCATTACTTCTGCCCCCGAGTAATGGATAAAGTAATGCCACTGACTGAGCATGCCTTGGCTACACATTTGAGGTCAGGGTAGCAGAACTGAGTCTCTCTAAAAATAAGAGCATGTGAATGAAATGTGTGAGCTACACCACATCCTCAGTAAATGAGCTGAAAGCAGGCTTCCTGATAACACAGAGACACTGCAGCATTTTCTTTAACGTGAGAGACAAAAGCTTGGCAGACATGTCCAAATTTGCCCTTCTACCACTCACAAAGTCATCCAGCAACGGAAGAACATCCACCTGCTTAAGTGGGAAGAAACAGCTAACACATTGGCATTTTGGAATGAGGTTAAGAGGGACAGGGATGCAGCTCGCCGAGACCCATTTGAGGAGTTGGCTACCTCCACAGTCTCTGCCCTCTCCCTCTCACACTTGAATGCTTTAGTAGAGAGGCTATTCAGTCAAATGAATGTGCTGAAAACCAAACTCAGGTCTAACTATGGCCTGAAAATGGCTGGGGATCCATGCAATGAGCATAAGCTGCCAAAGTGCTGCAACTGTTTGGAACTTCACCAGGCTACTCATAAAAGTCATATCCCTCGAGCCCTGACTCACCATCCTTCAGAAGGGAAACACTGTCGTTAGGGACCTTGATGAAGATGATGATGAATTGTATACATAATACACACACCTTGGCACTCAGCATCAGGGGTTGGAATTGGGGGGGTTAGATCACCACATGATTCCTGAGTGCGGCACCGCTGCTGCTCACCGCTCCCTCAGGGGATGGGTCAAATGCGGAGAACAAATTTCACACACTCAGGTGTGTGACAATCAGTGGAACTTTACCTTTACCTTACCTTTACCTTTACATTCCTGAAAATAGATAGTGATTCATAAATATTCAATATCACCCATCCGTATTTTCTAACCACTCATCCTACTGAAGATTTCACAGGGGCTGGGGCCTATCCCAGCTGAGATTGGGCAAGAGGTGGTGTACACCCTGGACAGGTCACCAGATTATCACAGAGCTGACAGATTGGCATTGTTTATATTATAGTGGACAGAGCGGGTGTAAATGACCACAAAGACACATTGTGATCCAATCACTCAAACCACTTGCTGAGGTACTCTGGGACGCATTTGACCATGTATCTTTTGGAGTGCAAACACTAATGTGTCCTGATGGGTCCCTGACAAGGACTATGTCATCAGTGCAGGATGTGGTAGTTGTTTTAGCACCAATGCTCTATAATCTATTATTGTATGTACGAATGGTTGCGTGACCATTATTTATCGTTGTCGTGTGAAATTCTGCTGACTGCAATATCTCCAAGTGTGGACATAATAACTATGCACAGGGCAATGGCTAGCACGTGAACTATCTTTATAGCTTTATGACTGTATTGCAAGGCCATTATATATAGATATAGGGGATCACAGATTTTATATAATGTGATTTTCTTTTATGAATACATTTATTCTTTTCTTATAGAACAAAGAGTTCAAAGCTTTTTCTGTTTTTGCAGCACTGACCATGATAAGCTAAAGATCCCAGTGAGGCAGCAGCACTTATTGCTGAGAGTCACAAACTAGGGAAAAGAAAAACTCCATAACTGTCAGGTCTCAGGTCCTGTTTCTGCTGTGACTAGCTCGAACTTTCACTTAGTTTTAAGAAATCCGTGCTTGAAAAACGTCAACCTGCCAACTGAAAATAATGTTCCGAAGGCAAGTCTCTACGTCATTCATGTTCCAGAGTGAAAAATAACTGGTTGCTGTGTTATTGTCAGGTTCAGCTTTTCTCTGTTTCTGCTGGAAAAACATTATAGCTGTCAGTTGCTTTGTTCATACTACAACCTCAGCGCTGATGAAACTAGCTGTTAACACATTTCTCAGTGACCTCAGTTCATTCTTCTGATGCTTTTAGCAAGAGAATGTATCATTTCCATGAATACATAGATATTCTATACAACATGACCAGCCATTAACGCACAAGTAACAGCTAATGGGAAACTATGGATTCACATATACTTCAAAGAGCACTCAGGGTTTAGTCATATGAAGACCATCATATGAGTGCTGCTGTTTGACAATTTCTGTCTGTCTATTTGTGTGAAGTGATGAAAAGTTCAAAATAGTGTCTGTAGCCTCCATGGTTTCCATGTTCTATGGATTAAGATGCTCTCCAACTGATAAGACCATGTGGGACCAGCTATCAGGCATATAGAGTGATGACATGAGTTGTGGGTAATTGAGGTGCTGGGGCACTCTAGATGGCTATCAGTCTGCGATATACTATCTCCAGTTTTTGGCCAAGATTCTCGTAATTACAATTTATCTGGATTAGCAACGACCTTAGAAATAAGAAGTTGCCATTCCCCAACCATCAGTGCTCACTTTCCTATACAGCTCTCTGAGTGAATATCAGACCATTGAAGGAAAATGACTGAATGTTTTGAGCTGCGGAGAGTCACTTCTGTCCAGTCTGCACTGGCCACTTCAACAGACAGACCCTGGTGGAACACTCCTCAACAATGGATTTGATATAAAATCATACTGCCAAAGCTCCAAAGAACTGATAACACAGAGATGAAGGCCAAAGATACTCTGAATCAGGTAAGACAAATGAGGGAAGGGCAGATGACACCAGCATTTCAGGCAAAATAGAAAGTGCTCCAGGGATGACGTTTTTCTGCAGGCCGAAATGGAAGTTAGCGTTGCCGCAGTTCCCTTGTCAAAAAGCCTATGGGATTTTTCCATTGGATTTTGGATTATTGCAGAAAATAAGCTTTGTAGCAAACAAACGTTTATGGCACTTTAATATTTTGTTGAGCAAGATAACCTAGGCAACTAACTACATCGTGGTTGCATGACTTAATATCCCTACCACAACGAGGCTGTAGAGTTGTGTTCGGTGTGATGACATTCTGTAGTCTCCTTTAGCCACCTGTTAGCAACTGCCTCTCTCAAAACACATAAAAGCTTAAAAATTCATGATCAGGGTTTTTACTGACATATTTTATTTTGTAGAACAAAACATTAAAGTCTCTTAAGCTTGTGTTAACCTCAGAACTTATTTCAGGAATGTAACTAAAAACCTTTTCAAAAACCCATTGACTTCGAGACGAGGGAATGGGAGTGCTAAAATGCTAACTCATGTCTGGGTTTTAGGACTATTTCCTGGAGTACTCGTCAAATACTCCTTGTTGTTTTCAAAACAGGATGTCATCCATTGTGAAAGCTGTGTTGCCAATGTGCTGCAAATGATAAAATGTCCTTCAGAAAGCCAAAACAAATACATTAACAGGCCTGTAAGGGGAGACATAAAAATAGTTTCTTTTTAACATTTGGCCTTAGTTAGTTTCTTACTAGCACTCCCCCTAGAGGCCTGGAGAACTTCTGTTGTGTTTATTGCGTATGCAGTGTTTTTCTGTTGCATTTGCTTTCAAGGTTTTGCTGCTTTTGACTTTTCATATCTGTATTTGTTTGCTCTTAATGCAAGGGCATAAAATTAGTTTCAAGATTGGAAACGGGGGTTCTTTATTCGAAAATTTTGAGCATCAAACCTTTAATTTCCTACATTCTGGTAAATTTTTATGCACCAATGTGCGCATTTTCTGCATCAGCTTCTGGTGAAAATGTATTTAGACACATAAAAAAAGGCTTGTGCTACTTTAATGTTTTTATTCATCCACATGTTACAAATATTGAGGGTAACATGTCCTCTGTGACCCTCCTGACATCTGCACCTGTGTGTCAGTACATTTGTTTTGACATTCTGCAGCAGGTTGTTTTTTTTTTTATTTGCAGCATGTTTCCATTGTTCTATTTTATTTTTGATTTAAAATTAATTAATTACAAATTTTTGATTTGTTTTTTAATCTGTATTGTTTCTGCAGCTGCAGCACATTTCTCCTAATGGAAATGTTTTGGGCTTTTACAGCATATTTACCCTTGTTGGCCTCTGTATATAGTTGTGGGCAAACCTGTGCTTGATAGTGTGGAATGATCGTGGTGATGACAAACCTCAGTGGAGAGGAAAAGTTCCTGTAGGTGGATTCTCAAAAACAAGCCAAACAAGTGCCTCTTCTGTTTTCCATTTGACCTAAAGTGAGAAGTTTGCTCGAAACTGCCACTGCAATGTCATTTCCATCTCATATTCCATATTCACAGGATCCCTGTGTGTTCTCTGTCTGGTTCACACTGTAGCAAGCCCTTCACATATAGTGCTGTCCATATGGAAGATGGGATCGGCTAATCCCTTGAAACTCCATGAACTTTGCTTTCTTTTTCTTTGCTCTCTTTTTGTGGTGGGAGTGACCAGAAATCAAAGTTTGGGGATCAGGTAGGAGGCCGGCAGCAGCTCGCAGCCCCACCAAGCAGATTGCCTGCTGCTGTGCTGACTGAGGACTGCTGCACACAAAGCATGAAAAGTGTGGATTCTGTGGGGCCAAAGGCCCGTGTAGTTGGCTCTGCACTTCCCAACCAGCCTGGGGAGAAAGGAACGGCTCAGTCAGCAGGCCAGGGCCACTGGAGCGATGAAAAGATAATTCTCCCCCCCACCGCTACTGGACCTCATGCGGCGTCAAACCATTTGTGAGCAGTGACACAGCCAGATTGGGCCGAAAGGATATGAGTGGGAAACTTCAAAACCTGCTCATGTTTCTGCAAACGTGAAAGGATTTGTATAACACATTCAAATTTGATGGACTTTCCCATGTTCACTCCGGACAGCCCTTTTTTGTTGATATGTTCAAATAATGAATCTCTTATGTGTAGGATCCCTTTTTCCCCCCCTGGTCCCGAGTCCTGTTTCTAGTTGCTGGGTAGGGATGCTGTGCGGACCATTCCATCGTCTGTCCCAAGCTTATGGAGAACCGCTGACTTGCTGGCTTCCAGGAACCAGGGTGAGTGGTTCTGCTTCTCCAAGAGCAACGGTTTGCCTTTTAACCTCAAGCTGTCAGGAGGAACACCTTTGGCTGTCAGAGATAGAGACGCTACCTACAAACTTGGTGCAATTACTCCTTGAATTTAGCTCTTTCCTCAGGACTGAAACTCTGTATCTGTGACTGACAACAATTATGCGATAAGAGGTTTTCAGCGGACAATGAGATGAGCACACAGAGATAAGCCATTATACTTGATGAAATGACTGTAGTTATCAGCGCATTATCCAGCAGCATTTCTTATAACTTTGCTGCCAAAGCTGTAGGTGTTCAAAGATAATTCCATGTGACATTTTTCTGCTTTGATTCTGGTTGGCAAGCATATGAAAGATGTTCCTCTGAAGTCAAAGCCGTTGTGAGATAGCTGAAATCTTCTGGGAAAATCTTCCCCTCTGACATTAGCACATTTAGACAAGAATATCTCGGCTTTTTCTCAGTAAAAAAAAAAATTAAATATATGATAGATTTCACTTTCTGTTATTTTCTGAAGTGACAGATGAAGTTTTTTGACTGGATTTCTTACATAAAGTGCTCATTCTTGTTCTATTTCAGGTGCTGAAATGGAACATATATTTTTGATTCTTTTACTGTTTAGTATGGCCTTATCACTCGGAGCTCAATTCAATGGATACAACTGTGACGCCAACTTTCACAGCCGCTTCCCCGGTGAGGAACTCAAACCTTTCCTTTCCTCCAAATTACTGGACTGAAATTACATGTGAATGTCTCTTTCAAGGAAATTTTTCCTCAAACTATCCTCCTTTTCCAAAGAGGAGACAATGAAATGTTTGACCACAACCTAGTTCCTGATTTGAGCTTAAAACAAAATTTAACATGTTAGTTTTGGACTGTAATCCCAAAACTGCTTTTCTTCCCTAAAACATAATTACAAAATATTTTGTGACAAATCTTTATGTCTCTCTGCACCCGTCTCTCACTCTGTGTGTGTGTCTGTGTGTGCCTTTCAGCTGAGAGGGATATCAGTGTGTACTGTGGGGTGCAGACCATTACCCTCAAGATAAACTTCTGCCCTGTCCTCTTTTCTGGCTACACCGACACTGACCTGGCCCTCAATGGTCGCCATGGAGACGCCCACTGTCGAGGTTTCATCAATAACAACACCTTTCCCACTGTAGTAATCTTCAGTATCAGCCTGGCGACGCTGGAATCCTGCGGCAATGTCCTGGTGGTAAGAAAAGCAGGAAATGTATGATTGATTGTTGGCGGGCATTTAACACTGTTGATGATGGAGTTACATTTGGTGCTTTAATTGTTATGGTTATGTCGTTAAGGTAATTAGGACCTATCGGAAATATTCTATAGAAAAAATATAATTAAAGCTAATAAAATAGAGTTTACCGTAAAGAGTGGATAATGTAAGGTTTGTGCTGTCATTCAGAAGTGAATCACAGCAGGCACTGCCGGCTGAAAACTGTCATAAAATGACAATAGTCTTAGATGACTTGGCAATTATCTTTAAAACATTTTGTGTGCTAACTAATTCAAGCAGAGCAAATGCAAACTGAAGTTTAAACTTTAAAAACAGCAAAACGATCAAATGTGTCTTTTATCTCTTCCAGCTGTCTGATTCACAGTATCCATATTGATGTTGACAAGTCGTGTTTATCCTGCTTGGGAATGACTCATTATCTTGGCAAAGGGGCTGCTGTTGGATCTTAGAGGCCCTGTCAGAATGATGAGTGAAAAACAATTCTTAAAACAGTTTAAAGGGAGTTTAAAGTGAATCTCTGCTGAGCGAGCTGTCTCTCCCCCATGGTTTTTCGCTGAGTGTTGAGCAGTATGGAACAAGACAGTTCCCGGAGGGTTCGTTCTTAGATAAAGAGGGATTGATTTGGGGATTAGTGAGGTGCATTAGCATGCTCTGATGTTATCGGTCCCTGCCCGGTGTGTCTGATAAGATAATGGCGGTCGGTTAACGAGCCAGAAGGAGAAGTGTTAACCCCACACTCATGTTGTTCATTGCAGGTATCCACAGCACAAGGACCCAACGCTTATGGCAACCTTTCACTGGTGCAGATTGGAAACATATCAGGGTATATCGACACACCAGATCCCCCCACCATTATCAGCTACCTGCCAGGTCTGCTGTACAAGTTCAGCTGCAGTTACCCGCTGGAATACCTGGTCAACAACACACAGCTGGCCTCGTAAGTCTAACTTCCACTTTTTAATTGGCTGAAAAGTGCTCTGATTAGTTGCTATAGAGAGCCAGCAAGCTATGAATTGAACTGAGTAGAACTAATTGTTGGCATTATTTGCTTTAAAAAAACTTTGAAAAGCGTTTGACAACTGAAATACAGGGGCAGGACAAAAATCCGCAACTAATTACACTGTAAAAAAAAAAAAAAAAAAAAAGACAAGAAAAAAGAGAGAGAAAGCTTCAAAAAGTGCAAAGCCTTTTGGAGTTTTCATAAGTATGGACTGATGTGTTGTGTCAACCTAGGTTCAGAAATTTACTCATATGTTTAGCGTTTGTCAAAATTGATATTACTATTCAGATTTACTCAAGTACTTAAGGTTAGTGTGCTTAAATTATTACACACTGATTAACACCAAAAGTTCTACAACCCATAGTAGTTATTATTTGGGCGGGGGGCATGAATGAAAACCCGTTTCTTCAATTCAATTAATATTGTGACAAACATCACTGAAAAAGGGACAGAAACTGCTTTTAACAACATCAACCATTTAGTGGCAGTTTGCAATTCACTGCAACAGGCTTGAAACAAATTATGAAGTCTTTGTAAGAATTGATGCAGTTCAGTTTTTACTAGTAATTGATACAGTACAACACACAAGCACTGAATATCTGTTATCTTGTCTCCCATGATGGATAAAATATTTGTACAAATACAACGCATTTAGAAACGACTCCACAGCCGGAAAACCATGGAGTTGGATGAACATGTTTTTGACTGTGGGTCAACAAAACGTTAACATTCTCAGCTTCAAAAAGGTACTGGAGCTATTGTTTTACATTTCATCATATTTCACAAGCTAGCTGGCCACCAATGTTGTTAGATGTTGATATTTGATTGAATTTAGGTTACATACATACAGCAGGTGACCAAAATTTTGTGTTGTGACAACGTCTGATGCCGACGCCAATTTAACGTATAATACTGTCAGCAGATGACATTGATATTTTGTTGGTTCTGAAAGTGTTGTTAAATACCCAACCTCTTTTAAAATATCACACGCCAATACCATCTTGATGTATAATGAACGACATTTAATCATAATGCCCAGAGAACACAACCCAAGGTCATAATATTAACATCTACACAGCGTAAAATTCTAATGGTTAGACATTAATAATGTCATCAACCTGATTTTTACTCCAAAAAAAGGTTTAACGTCTTGAAGACATCAGTTATTGTATGTGCCTCATGTATCTTAGTAAGTCAGTCACCGGCCTTGATGTGACAACACGGCTTAATTCAGATGAACTAATAATGATATGAAAATAGAGCATTTTGAGTTCATCAGAATTTACAGTTCATTCATTTTACCTAACTACTTATCCTGTTGGGGGTCACCTGACATTGGGTGAGAGGCAGGGTACACCCTGGACAGGTGGCCAGACTATCACAGGGCTGACACACAGAGAAAGACAACCATTCATGCTCACATTCACACCTACGGCCAATTTAGAGTCACCGATTAGCCTAGCCTGCATGTCTGCGGACTGTGGGAGGAAGAAAACCCACGCTGACACGAGAAGAACACTGAAACTCTGCACAGAAGGGTTCCCCCACTCCAGGTTTGGACCAGCAACCTCTTGCTGTGAGGCTACAATGCTAACCACTGCATCTCCGTGCTGCCCAGAATTTAAATTTAAAGTGGAAGATGATAAAAGGTTGTCCAGGCTCTGCAAAGTATGATTCAGATATGGTGTAAAGATAATGTGTATGTTATTCGTACACAAGCAAGTTTGTTCTTTATTGATGTTGTGACTACTAACAAGTAAAGCAACATCTACAGTGTGCTTACATAACTGCTTTCTGATTATTTTTTTTGAAAAAAAAAGATTGCTCGCAGCTTTGATCTTTTCTTGATCTTCATTTAAGGTCAGCAGCTGCAATCTCAGTGAAGGAAAGCAATGGTACTTTCGTCAGCACGTTGAATCTACTGCTTTACAACGTAAGTTCACATCAGTTCAAGCAAAATATCTGTTATTTTGCTGCACAGGGGAGCCTGCTGTTGCATTGGAGAATAAACTATATACCAAAGCCAGATTAACTAAGCATGCATCAAAGTGGGTACGAAGCTCTGCAGCGATATTAACTTAATCTGCACCTTTTTGCATCTGCAATTGCAACATGTAACATGAAACATGCATGAGATGGGGAGGATACCAAAGGCTTAGAAACCCTTTTATGCCAGCCAATAGGCAGCAGATTACCTTTGATCCTGTAATTGGAGAAGATTATACTCTATATACCCTCAATTCATGTCAAATCTTACGCTAAATTCACTTGTCAGTTTGAACCAAACACTAGTTTATGGGATTCTGTGGAAACCAGATGATAGATATGAGAGAATTCATGAAGTGGAATGAAACTGAAGAAATTGCTTTCATCAGGGAATGTGACAAACATGCTGAAATGATATTGTGGTTTATGTGCAGGACTCATCATACATTCAGCAGCTGGCCATCCCGATGGCAGGACTGACCCTGAAGACGCGGGTGTATGCAGCTGTAAAAGCTTCTAACCTGGACAGGAGGTACTCAGTCAACATCTAAGCCATGCAGCTTCAACATGTCATCAGCACACTGTGTTCATATCAAAACTAAAGGTTTTTATTTTGGAAGGTGTGGGTTACCATATTATTTTGTCCATTATTGTTTTTCCTCTGCCAAGTTGCTGGATTGTCATTTAGTTCAATGTCAGAGACCCACACCCAAACTCACCATGTAGAACAATACAGGGCTGTAAAATGACACATTTGGCTGCAACACAATGTGAGGAACAACACCACTGACCTATATTTAGGTGATAGAGAAGCAGGTAAGGATTTGTGGCTCTACTTCACTAACTTTTAAGGTGCACAGAGAAGAGAAAAAAACTGATGAGGTCAAAACTCCAGCAACACTTGTAGTATAAAGAACATCTTTATCGCCCCTGATGACCCGATGAAGGCCGCAGGCCAAAATGCATTGACCTGACAAAAAAGTTATTTTTTATGCTAGAAGTGTTGCAAGAGGAAGTTTAAGCTAGATCATAGTAAAAGTAAAAGAAATATAAAGTATGAATATGACTAATTTGTTTAACACAACTTTAAGGAACAAGTTTTTTTTTAAAGAGGAATGCAGCTTGACTTTAAAAACACAGCTTACAGAGAGTTATAAAGTCATTGAGTTCTTTAAATTCTCATGGGACTTAAGAAGGAAAAGGCTGTTCACTGTGTCATTCTGTTCACCTGAAAAGGACTTACGTGTTCCATGGTGAGCTGCTCCTGTGGATACATAGAGTGCAGGGATGCACCATGTGAAAGTCTGGGCTTGACTATGGCTTTGAACCTGTCTTTGATTTTAAATCTTTTTTTTTTTTTGATCTGATCTCATGAATTCTGAAAGAAAGTCCCCGAGCGACTCACACATAGTTCAACAGCATGAAAATCACATGGTACAGTACAACACACTGCTGGTCCTCGCAATCTTTGATTTAAAAAACACAAACAAAAAAAAAACAGCTTTCATGACCTAAACATGACATTCCTGACTGGGTTGTGAATGTGACCCCTCCAGATATGATGAAAGCTGGAATACATTCTGCTAAGTGTGACGGATCTCTCCAGAGAACTGATCATATTCCCTGATGTTCTCTGACAAGTACAAATGTCTTTAAATTTTATGATTCTTGAGGGATTTCATGACCAGCAGCAGCACCATTCACAGTTCTGGGAAGTCCCTTGTTTTCAAGGATCAAAAATATCTTTATCATTCCTAGTAGTAGTAACCAACAGTCAAACAACAACCAATAAATCCAATACAATAAATAGCCTGCAAATATAATACAACATAAAAAGCACACAGCTATTTTAAAAGCCAGTGGCAGCAGGGACAAATAAGTCAAAAGATATTTTGTTATTACTTCTAAAATAATTACTTTTGATTTGCTTCTGTCATACTGATATGTCCTCCCTTTGGCTCTGAACATGTCTATGTTTAGTTTCCAGATTGACGTCAGAGGCAGGGGTGGGCTGGCCATATGGCATATCAGGCACTTTCCCAGGGTCCTGATGAGCCTCTTGGGCCGACACAACTATGTTTTCTTGTTGTTGTCTGATACTGTAAAACAGTAGTTAAGTCCACTTTGTTTATTTTTTTCTACTTGACACTGGGCTTGTCCAATCACATCTTTAAACCCCTGTCCCTTTGGAGCCTTCATTATACGGCATCTGCAGTTAAAAAAAAGAGCCCAAGTGGATAAGACAAAATACAAGGGATGTGCAGAGAAATGTGGGCCAAAAAAAGACATTTAACCTAAACTTTTTTGATCCTTTAGTGGCTTGCTGGCTGCTCGGAGTAAAATCAGTCAGCGCCTCAGCAATGCAGCTGCATTTCTCCCTCTCTTCTCTTGCAGTGCACACGCAGACAGGAGTAAGTCATGATAGTTACGGAAATCAGCGTTGCGTCATTTTATTGTAAGACTATTGTGATGTAAGCCTCTGTGAAGCATGACAAAAAATTAATATATGTAAATGTGTAATAGGTCTGTGTGTGCGCGCATGTGCAGGAAGGGTGGAGGATAAAGGGCTGCTTCTTGTGCCTCCCCAAATATTGAAAAAAAAAAACCTAAGCCCTTGATTTTTTTGTCCCAGTTCCCCACTGGTCATTTGATCTGCCTGTGGGGCAGGTGGTGGGTGGGGGAGTCAGTTTGGCTGATGGGAGGAGGGTGTAAACACAAGGACAGGTTTTGGAGGGAGGTGGCTCATTGTTTAACTTACCACCTTATCCTTAGTCACGGGTAATAAATGACCTCACTCTTTGCCTATGTCCGACCCTGTCCCCTAGAAACATGTTAATGTACTACTAATCTGTAACAGCAAATCCGTTATGAAAGTATGTCCCTCGGATTATGTTTTCTATAACAAAATAAAAAAGAGTTGTTAATTATTATTCTATAAATATGCAAATATTGTTGTTCAAAAGTTTAATTGTTAGACACTCAATGTCTCCCACTTCATTAAGAATTCAATTTTGAGTGGATTAAGTTTCCACATCACACTTGTGTAAGTTGCTTATAGGACCACAGCTGGCTCCAAACATCACAAAAATCCTACAGGTACGTCCATGTGTTAAAGTGAGATATAAGATGAGCACAGAGAAACTTTCCTCCTTCAGCAGACTGATGTATAGATAGCCTTTTAGTGTCGAAATCCAAGTGAAGAGGCAACAAGCAAAGCACATTTTTGAGTGGAGGGGAAGAAGTCAACAGTGTCTTGAAGACAGGTTACGTACTTTATGTACATTTAAGTGCAACCATCTGCCACAAGGAGGACTCAGAATATGAACGCCAGTCTCTGGTGTCAAAGTCCGGCGCTTTGTACCCTACATATTAACCATCCCCAGTGACTCACATGGATGTTACACTTACTACACTAGAAAAACTTTGTAAGGAAACAAAGACAAGGCAGCAACTGCATTTCCCTGCAAAACATGATTGGAAACAAATAAGTAATTTTAGAAATGTAATTTCTCAGTGACACATGGCAGTTCTATCTATTGAAAACACAAAGTTCATTTTGGTGACCATCTACTTTTCACCTACCATTAGAGATGAGCAAAGTGCCACCAAGGTTTTGGGCAGCCCTTTCTATCTACATGATCTCCCTTGCCTTTAAGTCCATGAACTGGGTTAACTAATCTTTAATGTTAAATAGATGGAACGTTCTCATGGACTACTGTTACACCACACCCTCTGGAAACCCCAACGATGACCTCCGCTATGACCTTTTCTTTAGGTAACTCAGATTTGAAAACAGATCATTTTTGATTCAGTTCTTATATTTCTGTTGCTCTCCTTTCTCATGATACTTGCTGATTTTTCCCTTCCCGAGCCAGCTGTGAAAAAGACCCCCAGACCGCCGTCTTTGAAAATGGGAAGAGCCAAATGGGCCGCTTTGCCTTTGAAGTATTTCGCTTTGTAAAGCACAAGAACCAGAAGATGTCCACTGTCTTTCTGCACTGCGTCACCAAGCTGTGTCGAGCAGATGACTGTCCAATGCTCATGCCAGTGAGTCTAACAAATGACGCTTTCACACATGACAAACTATTACAATAAAATATTACACGCGTATTTTGTCAATATCTCTCTTAAACCCGTTCCATGCTTCATGGAAGCATGTGACTGTGCTCTGCCTCACATGTGGGAAGATCCACCACAGATTACTTCATTGCATATAATATATTAAATTATTATATGAATTCAGCTACACAACTGAATGTAAAATTGTGAACATTAGCTCCACTATCAGTATCAGTGTAAATAATAATAATATGATAAATAATATTAAATAAATGGTGTAACATTAGGTCATTCGATATGGGTACTTTTACTATTTTACATTTTATACTGTACATTGCACATTTCACTGTTAATACTTCTGTACTTTTAGTTAAATAGGAATTTGGAAGCAGGACCTACAGTATAATGGAGTTGTTTTTTTTTACATTGTGGTATTGGTACTTTTAAAAGTAAAGGATCTGAAAACGTCTTCCTCCACACAAAATCAATTACCAAGTCAGCATGCTGGGCTACCCGTACAGTTCTAGTCATAATAAAATCTGAATTTCAAATTATTATAAGAAAGTATTGATGACATTATTCAGAGTGTCAGGGTCTATATATTATCATGAGGTGTTTACTGACAGATATAATCTACTTAATTGTACATATTCCCTTTGCTCATAAAGAAAAATATGTCTCCCTTTTAGATAAAACTTGTGATCTTTTCTGCCAATTAAGAAAAATATCAGATATATTTGCCAGATGTTATTACAGAGCAGTCTGTTTATATTCCTCCATCTTAAGTGACTGTCTCCTGCTCACATTTCCAAACTTATTGGCAGCTGTTGAGGGCTACTTTAAACAGGTAATGAGATTAGTTCCTTCCTTCAGTCAAGACTCTCTAAGAAGTCTGTTTCCTCATGCCTCTTTTATTTTTTATATTATCAATCACTAAATGTGAATATTTTATGGAACAGAAGAAATGGGAAATAATAATAATAATAATTTATATTGTATTCAAATCATCATACACATTCAGCACCATCTGAAAATCAAAACATTTATACATGTCATTTCATGTGACAATATGGCCCACAAAAGCACAAAAATACAGTTTATAAAATGTATAAAGGCAACATTAATAGCTCCTATTAGCCATCCAGTCTGTGTTCCCTGATCACCTTTCCATGACACATCAGCGTGGTTTCATCATATCTCTCTTTGCCTTTTTTTATAGATCTGTGGCAGCAGGAAAAAGAGAGACATCTCAGAGGGAAAGGAATCAAACGCTGCTACTGGGAATGCTGTCCTGACTGCGGGGCCTATCATCACTCGGAGTGGTACAGTTTAATAACACTCCTTCTCTTCTGTTATTCCTCTCCCTCAGTGTCTGCTTCCCACCAACCACTTTTATCTTCCTGGCATTATCAACACTGCACTGTCACTGTCTGAGGAGCCTTTTCTTCCCACCTGAAACCTCATATATAAGCTCTTTCAATTCTTGCAAACTTTACAATTCTTCCTTTTTGCTGTGATTTCTAACAATTCCATGAGTTGTTAAAAACCTGCACTGGTTTTCGGATCGGATGTATTAAATGGTACTTTTGACACTGGGATGTTGAATTATGGTGAGAACTTGTCTGGGTGACCTAGATAGTCAGAGATCGCCTGAAGGCATTCTGTTGACTCAAGTACTGTACAAGAAATGATCAACACACCTTGTACAGTCGAGCACTGTACTGATTACAGTGTTTTACCCTTAAATGCCCTTTACTTTTCTTTTCACAGAGGAAACGCCAACCAACAACTCTCAGCTGGGTAAGCCTTCACATTTTGTCCATTGTGTGGAATGACACTTTAAAAGGGATTTTGCCTTTTAATTATATATTAGGGAGCCATCTAAAATACTATAAGCCTTTAAATTGAAGAAAAACCTTCTTCATGTACTCTTCTACTCCATGATGTCTTGTTATCCTGTGATGTTCAGTACTCGTCATGAGTTATATTGAGTGCCCTTTTCCCACAGTCCGCTTTTATTGATTGCACTTAAAGGTCCACTTTGTAAGATTTAGGGAGTATACTGGCAGAAATGGAATGTCATATAAAAAGTACATTTTCATTTGTTTTTAATCACCTAGAATGAGCCATTTATATCTAAAAAAAGGAGCAGGTCCTTGTCCACCGTCTGCCATGTTGCACCGCCATGTTTCTACAACAGAAAAAACCAAACACATTCTCATCCCAAGTCATCACATATCGCCGCTTTTTCAGTGGCCTGTGTCCTGTGTCTGCTGTTGATGTTCCAGGACGCTGCCACCGACACCGGCATGTCAGCAAAAGTGTGTGGAAAGTTTTAGAAAAAAACTTTGTGGTTTGGCTCTGCATTCATACAAGAAGCCTGAACATCATTACTGGTGTCATTTCAACCTGATGCCGTCCAGCAGCATGTCATACTGCCACAACAGGTGCCATCAGCCCAACCAGTGGCATATCAGAACACTCTGAAAGGTTACAGCCAGTTGCGTTATAAACTGACACCGCCTGGTGGAGTATCGTACCGCTGGAGATGTGGCCATTGGCATCAGGTACCGAAATCACTGACTAAGCCACGGTACTTGATTATTTTGGAATGAGAATAGGCTGGAGGGGCTTATTTAGGTTTTTCGCATCAGACACCATAGTTATGAGCCACTCTGCACTGAGCAGTGTCAGAGAACACAGATTTTTTTTTTTTAAACCTGAAACTGCTTTATTCTGTGTTTTATCCACTCTTAATGAGCATGTCCGTTTGTTTAGGAGAGAAAGAGGACCTCTGCAAATGAAAAAAACCTCCTGGTAGAAACCTACTAAAAATGCCTGGATCAGAAAAAAGATGAGCACACATTGATACGTGCTTAGTCATGACCACCAGAACAGCATTGGAGAAACACTGATTTGTAACATGAAACTGCTTTATTCAGTGTTTTTAATGGTTTTAATCCCCTGGTCCTTTTTTGTAGAGAATTGGAGACCTCTGTGGATATTTCAGCTCCCATTAAAAATCTCCTGAACAATGAACTCCTAACCGGGAGTTTACGCAGTCTCCAATCCTCACCACTCAATGCCAGTCCGACACACTGTGTATTTGATTTAGTTATTTTGCTACATAACACAGAGTGCTTATTTAAAAGTCCCCCAGAAACTACTGCATTCTGACAGGTGGAGAAAGCAAGATTAATTGACCACAATGAAGTAGAGTACGGGCAAAGAGAGTGTGTTTTTTTAGTTGAGAAAAGGTGCAGGACAATATCATGTGGCTTTGTTATGTGTTGGTCTATTTGAGTCTAATGCCAGTGAAGAAATCTGCTGTTCTGATGGATTCCTTTTCCCCCTGATTGTTGAATGTTGATGTTGTTTGACTCCTGGTGTTTTGGATATCTGAGTCATATTCTGCTATTAAACACCACCGTAGCCGAGCTGGAAACATCTCAGCGTGACATTAAAAGTCGTGTGATTTTTTGCAGGAACAAGAAAAACAAACCATTAAATACACTGGACTGACAAATGTTCTGTGTATCACCAATGGCAGCTGCTGTATGGGGGATTTTGCATTCATGGCGAAGAACAAGTATTGCAAAGGTGGTAGAAATGTGAACAGATTTGTTTGTTTATTTGTGTTTGTGCTTTTGCAGCCCATCTGAAAGCTCCAGTGTTTCAGATGAACACAGTGACAAGCGCACTCATCTCAGGCATCATCATCCTGGGCGTCATGAGTGTTTGCTTCTTCATCTTCTCCCTAACCCTCCTCAAAGGAAAGAGCGCTCCTGTCAGCAGCCTGTCTGGAGTCCGCAACCCAGCCTTCAACTGAGCACCTGAACCCAACTCACTGCAGACACTCCTCCACAACTGACAGTGCTAAGCGAGGGGCAAACAACATGATGCGACATGATGTTTGTGCATATAGTCTTTTTACAGGATGTTGATTTAGAAAACTGTTAACAGGTCTGTACAATGTGCCTTAGTGTAGAAGTAAAGCAGGACTTTTTATATGTTGTTCTGTTCTTTGTGTTTCAACCATGTGGCAGGCTAGGCCTCACCCTGCATGTAACTGTCATGCAGCTTTGACCCACATAGTGGGGATACTCATAACTTAATTCAATACCTCAGCTATACAGCTTTCATTGCAGGGTATAGGATCAATTACAAGGCTTACAGTACTTTATGATAGTGCATGATATGTTGGTAAAATTCACATTTCCTGCTTAGAGGCAGAAATATAAGAGCACTGCATTAAGAATATAACTTGAGAGAATGAGGGCAACTCTATTATATACAATTAAAAGTTAAAACTCAAATGATTGATTAAGTGAACTAACAGACAGCATCAGGCTTGGATGTTAAGCTTCAAGTTTTCTTGATAAAATCTAACTTTTGAAAGTATATTTATATAACAATTGGAATAAATCTTTAATTTATTAATATTGCTACATATTAGAGACGTAGTCTTATGATTAATCACTTGACAGGTCTGTTGTACGTAAATATGTATTTGACTCATAAATTTAAATAGTTTACGCAATGTGGCAGCAATAAAATTGTTAAGTTTCATTTGTACATGTACCAAATGCCATTATTTGTAACTTTCTCAAACTGTGTTCTTCAAATGTTATTGATGATCTATTCCTGAAATGTACAAATTGTGTACGATTGTGCGTATTGCAAATATTGCACTTTGACTTGTGATTAAAACTTGCCCTGTGTCATATTTCTAAACATACAGTATGGATTTCCTCATAAAAGTGACTGAAGGACTTTGCTGTCAGCAACAACAGGGGGATGACAATGAGGTCAGAGTTTCTGAGGCACTTTCCTATTTGCATCAATATAGCACATAATATTATGATCAAACTGGTTATCAGATACACAAACCTGAGGTTAGATAAGCTAATTTTCCCTGATAGAGACCAGATACTTTGATGATGTTGTATTTCCATTCTAAATACAATGAGCTCTGTGCTTTGTGATTATCTTCTTGCCGGTTTTATTAGGAGATTAACTATAAATAAAAACAGGTCAATATTTATTTTTACCTGAAAGGTATGCACAGAAGGAGACAGTGCTTTGCTCAACCCTGAGTATGACCTTCAGGAAAAGTACCATGGGCAACAGGGCAACCCATGTTGCCTGCATGGAAAAAAATAATTCTGCAAATCACACAGCTTTTAGGAACTAAATCAAACGACACTCGACCAAAAAATACCTTTAACACGAGTTGGTAAACCAAAAAGTCAGTGAATGAAAAAATATGTCGATATTCATTTCATTCCAAAATGACCTCTCTGATGTGATGCATTGATTGTTCTTTCCAATGACAGATATGACCAAAAAAACTTCAATGCAGCAGAAATTAGAAGGGTATAGTGTCTATATGGAAATAGGTTTGTTAAAGTATGGACAAACTTTAAGTAGAAAAAAGTATGCTGTAATATTTCTTTTCCAAGTTTCCTAGACAAATTAAATTAAAAATTATTCATAAATATGATTTATCTATATGTTATTCTATATGTCATCCCAACAGCTTATAGTGGTAGGGGCGACATTAGAGACGGCAGTATATCCAACCGGCTTACAACCATAGACCAGCTACCTGAACAGCTGATGCAATGACTGGTTTGCACAACCAAAGAATTTCTGCACAAGGTGTCAGAAACAGTCAGGGATGCTCACCTGTGTGTGTGTGTTGTGCTCATTAGGGTCTTGAACTGACTGCAGTTGGCATGGTAACCAACTTGTGTGGGCAAATACTGTTTCACTGTACCAGGCAGATGGTTCACAAGCATGTGTTTCATTGTGCGGGCCAGTGTTTTACTAATGCCAAAGCTGTGGACAGAGTGCCCCGTAGTGGGCTGGCATAAGCTACAGACAGTGAACACAGATGCATTTTATTGATGGCAGTTTGAATGAGATACTGTTAAGAGATCCTGAGACCCATTGTCTTGCCAATTATCCACCTCGAGATGAAGCATGATAATCCACAGCCCCATGTTGCAAGCAAAATTTCTGGAAACTGAAAACATCCCAGTTCTTGTTTGGGATGCTCTGGATTGGTGCTTACGACAGCGTGTTCCAATTCCTGCTGATATCCAGCAACTTCACACAGCCATTGAAGAGAAGTAAGCCAACATTCCATGGGCCACAATCAACAACCCCATCAACTGTGTAAAGGAGATATGTCGCACTGCATGAGGCAAATGGTGTCACTCCAGATACTGGCTGATTCTTTGAGGTATCTGTGGCCAAATAATGCATTCCTGTAGCTTTAGTCATGTGAAATCCCAATAAATGCCTTTGTCAAAATAAAATTCTGAATTTTAGAGCTGCCTTTTTTGGCCCTTGCTGCATATATATAGATAGTTTTGAAAAGGGATACTTGCCCCCTCTGTTAAAAAAAAAAATCTGTCCACATGACCTTTGTTTTACAAAATATCTCTGTCCACAATGAAATGCAAAAACAACTCCAAACACTACCAGGCATTAGCTGTCTTCCACAGTCTCACCTCATCGCAATGGTTGTAAATTGTACAGACAAATGTAACCTTTTATCAAAACACCTTCTGGATATCTCATCATCGTTGATCCCCCTCTCTCAAAGATAAGAGTGGTGCACTAGACATGCAGAAATTGTCCTTAACTCCTCATCAACAGCAATCCTACTCTGGAAACTGCTCCACCATCTGCTAGTTCAACCAGGCCTGATGATCCAAAACTGTTGTTTTATGGCAGACTTCAAACCACAGGCGCTGAGGTAGACCAAATAACATTGGGTGCAGCAGACACTTAAGTTCACCCGCTATGGAGTGCAGCAGTAATAAATTTGAGTGCCAAATAGGCCAAAACATAAAGGAAATGCAGTTTTAAAATGCGTGTAGAAAGGATCTTTTATTGTGACTGGCCCAAGGCACACTCCTGTAATAATGATGCTGATTAATCAAAATCTTTACATGCCACATGGGTCAGGTGGTTGGATTATCCTGGCAGTGGCACTCACTAAAACAGACTTTAACAATTTATGCACAACATTTGAGAGAAACCAGTCTGATGTGTGTTTAGAACAAGTCTTAGAACTTTTATTTCATCACAATTAAAGGAAAAATAGGAGCAAAAAAAGTGCATTTATATTTTTATTCAAAAATTATGAAGGAATTCAGCTAAAACAATATCTATTTTCATTTTCCTTCTAAACAGCTGTTAGAGATGAAAGTATCTCACTTCTTTTGCCTTTACAGTGGAGATCTGTGACTATGGGCCATAGAGAGTTGACAGTATACAGATTTATTCCAGACAAGCACACATCACACATCACTGAATAGGTTCATTCTCTTTGGTCGATGGCATGGTATTTAAAACACAAGAGGCAACAATGTTATAATTATTTAGTGGTTTTGTTATTTGTAGATTTCACAGTTTATATTTGATCATATGTAGGTTAAAAAAATGACAAAGAAAACATATAATAATATTACCCAAACAACACACAGTGGCAGCAGTCCTCAGAGTAGACAGGGCCACAGTTAAGCAGGACACTCTGTATTGTTTTGGTTAATCTGCTGGAAAGATCACAAATGTCATGTCATCAATCAGAGAGCTACACCCAGCCATTATGTTCACCAAGAAAAATAAGGGTTCAGATCGCTCAGGGTGTCTTCTCACATTGTCCTTTATTTAAACAGAAGCATTCATGTGTCTAACATTTATTGGGAATATGGTGGCAACACAAATCAGCACACCAGTGTGTAGGTACAAGCAGAATTTGTGGGGGCATGCCTTAAGGGTTTTGATAGAATGATTTATGAATTAAATTAAGTTCCTTTTACTTCAGATAATCAAAGACATTAGCTTTAGCTACTCAGATGTCCTTTGTTATCCTATTTCTTAGAGAAGTGAAAATGTGTGTTAGTAACACAGTCTTAAGAAATGTTTGCAGGTCTCTCTCATTAGTCTCTGTTTATTCCGTGAGAAGGATATTTACTGTCAGCTTTAATTTGCTTTTCTTTAGATATATTGTTTTGTTTTGAATAGTGGCTAGAAACACGTGTCATCATCCACATTTGCACCAGGCAATATTTCAGCTGATGGATTTAATTGCATTTCCAAGGTTACATACATCAACATACTCTTAGGGAATCTGAATGGACAGGGCTTTGTGTATTATGTTATGATCACTCTGATCTATAACCATGTTAAAAGATTGAGTTATTCTCTCAGGTTTGTTGCTTAACACCAGATCAGTTTGAGATTTAGATTAGGAAGTTGTCCTTTTGGGTCTCTTAACTGTGTGAGATCAGCTATGTTTGAGATTTGTTTCTGTGTCTGTGTTTATCTAAGTTGTTATTAAAATCACCATTAGTAATTACTTCCCTACCTGTTGTGTACCTACCTACCTACCTGCCTACCTACCTGGAATATCCTTTTATGTCAGCACCATACATGGCCAGGCGCTGTCAGTGTATACCGGCACCTGACAGCATCAGGGAAAAGACAGCTGGACATCAAGTAGGGCAGGTGTGAGGGGGTGGTGGTTGAGTCCTACGATCACCAACTTTCACCTTGGAGGCTGGTCCCATATTCCCCATATGATTGTAAAGCCAAACCCTGCTATTTTTTCTAAACCTAACCACATGCGTGTGTTGTAGTAGTGGGGTAGTAAGTAATGAAGGGGCAGTTCTGGGTTTCTTGTTGCTGTATCACAGCTGGAGTGATGCCATCACAAAATGGTTTCTAGTTATCAATATTCATGGTAACATTAACACACCTTCATACTTAATCATTTTATCCAAGAACATCTCAGACCAAAAGACAATAACAGACATTCACTGGGCTGTCTTAACACAGCAAATGCAATAAATCATTATCCATGTGTTACATTGTGGACATGCAGCCCCCATTATCACACAGGTGAAATTATGAATCCTGCCATAAATCCTATCTTAAAGATGTTGGCAGGCTGCAGTAAAGTCTATTATTGTAAAATACATCTGATCTTAGAAATATGCTTTAAAAGGATTTTAGACGCCCCAGCTACAGATTATGCAGAGCTGAATGCAAGATCCAGAAATACAGCATGATTGTCCCTCCTGTCTGGCTTAGCTCACTGAATCCGCTGCCAGATTTGTGTGCTTTGTAAGCACCTAGACAAGCCTCGTATTTCAGCTTTCTGCACACTTGCGTCACTGAGCCTGTGCTTTTCTAAGTAAAGTGACAGCCAACGCACCCCCACACTACAGATCATTGTCTTTTCTGTGATAAGAAAGCAAAACTGGAGGCAGAGATTGATTTATATGTGAGGAATACGTGAGATTTCCATTTTGGAAAATCACCCCTACTTTATGTCAGGACATAGGATTTAACAGCTTCTGTATTCATTAGTTTCCATAGGTACATGGACCACACTATTCAGAGCAGTGCCCCTTGTTAAAAGGCCCTGCTTACGTAGTGTGCCTGGTTGGAAAAGCAAACAATGGAGGACATCTTCTAGCCTGACAACACAAACAGAGCTCAAGCCTTCACATTTGGCCTCTCAGGTGTGCTGCTGTCACTGACAGGGAACAAAAAGTTATAGCAGTTGTGTAACAATAGTGACATTCAGCAACAGTCATTCCAACATCAGTTTTCATTAGGGTTAATAAGCCTAAAATAATTACAGAAACCCAAATACACACTCTTGACTACTCCCAACTAATTTAGAATAAATTAAATTAGAATGAAAGGCCCAAGCTGATGCAGTCTGTGTTTCGTATGTTTAATTCATTATTGTGTTATTCTCACTTGGATACTGGTAACCCACTGTGTCGACTTCCACAAAGATTCCTCCGACCAATGTAAACACAGCACTAAAGTGCAGTACCGACCGTGATCTCTGGGACGTGGAAACGATCCCACAGGATCATCTCCAGGTCTCCTAAAGGATACTTGTTGTTATAGTTAAACCATAGACTTTAACCTAAAAAGAGCATCAAAGTATTGTGTATGGTCCCCAGGGATATCACACTTACTTCATCAAGTCTCATGTTAGTATTCTAAGGGATTCTATATTTTAAAGAAAAGGGGCAAGGCCATTGTTTCTGGTGTGTCATAAAGACTTGCTGTGTAGGGTTTCACTTATCACCCTTAAGGTATGGTCCATGGAACTCCCTATACAAAAGAATTGTTCCCAAGCACTGAAGTTAAGGTGGACACACCAAACTACATTGACCTTGTTTCTGTCCAATCATGAGAAAGTGTCAAAGCTATATAAGAATCTCCTATAATTCTATACATTGTTCAAAGGAGGAGATAAGCAGAGAAAGAGGACGACAGCAGTCGGACAGTTAAGGTGAGTGCCAAGTAAGGTAACAACAACTACATCAAAATCAACATTCTTTTGATCCATCAATATCTTTTGCTATTACAGATATGTCCACACCAAGGCAGGTAAAAATGAAGCTTCTTAGCTTTCTTTTTTTGGCATCCATGGTGGCCAAAAGCAGTCAGTTAACGTGTCTAAGTGACCTTCGACGTCCAGGTACAGTATGCCTGCTTCACCTTTTTCTGATGTGTTTATCTTTCTTCTATTCTGAAAAGGCATTTATGTTCTCAGCCATGGTGTCTGTCAAGCTTATTACTTCATTTTGACCACAGGACCTCTACAGCAGTGGTTCTCAACCTTTTTTGTATCAGTTACTACTAAATTGATACACACAAGGTCATGGACCCATATTTGATAAAATTTCACTACAGGGACTTCCATGTAAAAAAAAAATGGATATGATCAACACATTTGAGAGGATAACCATGGAGAAAGGGAAACCTGTGATCAGAGTAGTCACTGTTATGAATCTTGGGCTCACTTCTATAGTCAATAAAACTGTGAAAATAAATGATTTCTCATTTTTCTGGGTACACCCTGGAACTCCCTCAAGGAGCCCTGGTTGAGAGCCACTGCTCTAAAACAATGCAGCTCTGCCACACAATTATGAACAGCAAAGCAGGAATATTGAATCCAGAATTTGGTGTTTTAGACATGAAAATACTTTGTGAAAATTCCAAGTGGCAATTGCAGACAAAGCTTGCTGATGCACCTTTTCCTCTCTTATAGAACCCACTGACATCTCCGTTGAATGTGGCACTTCCTCGATGAGCTTGGCTATCCAAATCTGCCCTGTCGTCTACACTGGCTACAATGAGTCTTTGCTCATCCTCAACCACATGTTCGACAAGCCAGAGTGTAAAGGAACCTTGGATGAATCTGCCAGCCCACCTGTTGTCAGGTTCACCTTCCCCCTCAACATGACCAACGCCTGCGGCAGCACTTTCCTGGTTAGTAGAGGTTGGAGGAGGAGGAGTATAATGGGGGAGAATCCACAATTATCTTAAAGCATCCTCCTTTTATCTCTCTGTGCTTGACTATGTTGTCTCTAGACCACTAGTGCAGCTGGCACAGGGATCTTTGCTGACTTCTCCAACATCCAGACAGTTAATATCAGTGGCGTGGTGCGCTCCCATGATCCAACCACGGGGGTAGTCACCTATAACGCTGAGCTCAAATATTATTACTCCTGTGCTTACCCTCTGGAGTATCTCATCAACAACACCCAGGTGGACGTGTAAGATCTCTGCTTGTATCTCTCCAATGACTATTTTCTAGATATTTACTGTTCATACCTGGACATGTTGTTATGGAGAAATTGACAGTGTCTGTGACCATTCTGACGGTAAGTATTCTCCGGCAGCTGTAGCTACTTTATAAAGGGATAGTTTAGATTTTAAAATATTTTACTATTTCTTCTGGTTGAAATGAATCAAATGAAGTTCTGCATGCCTTTTCTTTTCTTTGAGAACAGTCAGTCTATGAATGTTAAATTGTGATATTAATTGTGTTTGGCTTCATCCCTGGTTGTCCCAGGAAGGCTTATGTTACTATAGGCAAAGAAAGTAAATTATACCAAAATGAATTCCATTTTTGTAAGGATTTATACTTTTTTCTATTTCTATTAAAGTTCAATCAGTTTAAAATGCAAAGAATTAAAAACTCAGTTTTGTAGACGATGTAATTCTCTACTTTGGAGGGGAGCTGCTGAAACAGCAGTTCCACATAAAACATTACCAAAGCAAACTGTACAGAGGTGTTTGGCTTTAGGCATGGTAAATAGGAAAAAGTTGCAAATTCCTCAAAAACTATCCTCTTCTTTGTCACTGTGGTCAGGAGAACAAATGTGACCCCAAATGCGAATACTTGCCTTTGATGCTACACATCTCTCCTGCTCACTGTCATTATACTCCTCTGCTGGTGGAAATAAACACCTGGTGTATAGTAACAAATGGGATGCAGTCAGACATGTAGCATCTACCCAACTTCTCCCTGTTTCTGACGCCACCTCTTGTCCCATTTAGGTCAGCATCTTCCATTGCAGTGAGGGACAACAATGGAAGCTTCATCAGCACTTTAGGCATGGAACTCTTCAGCGTAAGTTAAGATGGAGATGTTTTATGATGAGGCGCACATTGCTTGTGCTTTGTTGTTGCTGGTTCCAGCTCAAGTAATGTAAGTCCCTTTCCCACTGGAAAATAACAACTATAACCCCCCAACATCTGGCATTTTTAGTTAATGGGAAAGGTTACAATCGGCATTCACTCCAGGGGCAAATGACTCTGCAGTAGTCATGGGTATTTATTGGCTCCAGTACTGGCTTTGATAAGCAGTGATGGAAATACAACACCCTGGTGGATGTGCTAATTTTAGCCTCATTGCCAGTGCAATGGAATGACAGGCCACTGCAAAATACAGTCAGTCTCTGTCCAAGCAGCACCTGAACATCACTCAAAATTTAGTCTGCACAGAGTTTTAGAGAGACTGAATAAGTAACAGATACAGAACTTTGCATCAAAATTTAGCTTTTTCCTAGTTTCCAAGTGTCCTACTGGTGGTGGACTTGTTGAACCATGTGAACACAGCCTCCCTCTTTCATTCCTTCCTTCCTTCATTTCCCTGTAGGAAAAGTTTGGTGTTGTGATAAGCCTGCTGAAATCTAAATCTTTTGTAATGTTTAAAAGGTATGTTTCCTCCTCCAACCAGAAATGTGGGCTTTTCTTTTGGGCATTTATCTCTACCCTGCAGCCTTGCAAACTGTTTGAGAGTTGGCTTGTGTACAACTTACCCATAAACAGAGGAGATGCCTTGTGTCACAAACTGTACAGTAAAAAACAGTAAAAAAAAAAAAAATCCAGCTGAAACAGATATTCCTAATGCACTGTATACATGTCCAAAGAACACCTAAAAAACTAGAATAATAAAAGCATACCCCACATCTCATGTTGGATATGCAAAATGATAAATTTGGAAAAGCCCCAAATCAGAATACTTAAATGGAGTATGCCGTTTACACGACCCATATCAATTTCAGAATATTACCATATTTGGAATATTTTATGTTTTTTTTTGTCTTTCCTGCATTCAAAAACCTGCATACACGTGTTAATGTCAGTGGGAAAATTACTATTGTACTATATTGGCATTATTGTAACTGGTTATGTCAACATTTAGTAAGCTGTTTTTCTTGTTGCATGTACACAATTGAGAGAGTTTTTTCACAGACATTAAATTAAGTGGCATTTATGCAACTATTTTATTGTATAAGGTTTATTAATATGTGCAAAACTCAGACATGTCGGAAACTGAGCTGTGTATAATGTGGATCATAACCAGTGTTTACAGCTATCCAACTTTAATATTTCAAAATTTGTGTTGACAGGATGACCAATACACCAGTCCTCTGGTCATACCATCACTGGGCTTAGAGCTGAGAACAGATGTCTACGTCCAAGTCCAAGCAGCCAACCTGACTGATCAGTAAGAACATCCATCTGCTGGCTCTGGTGATGAGTACAAGACATCACAAATTTCACTACATTGTTAGCGTTCTGGTATCTCAGGCATCCTGGTCTTGCATACAGATAGGTGCATTAGTAAAGTCAATGTCACTGACACATGCCACTGCCAGGGAAAATAGATGTGACAAATACACTGAAAACGGATCTTCAGGCATGTGAGTCCTGCGAGACAGAGTTTCTTAATTTGTTGTAGATCTTTACATCAATTCACTGAAAGAGCAAAGCAGGCACGAGTCCAAATCTTTGTCACAATTTGCCATTTTCAGCATGTAGGTTGTTAGCTTGGAGGTTGTTGTTTGGGGTGGGGGATGCCAGTGCCAGCCCAAATAGCAATTGCAGGCTCACAGCCACGGTCTCGACCACCTGGACAGACTACAGAGGTCCCCACTCCAGAAACAAACCAAGTGAACACAGATTACTTTAAGTGGACGATATCAAATGTCTCAAGTATTTTAGCACTACCTCTGAAGGGGAACTGTCCATTGGTCAGACCATATTAAACCCACTGTTCCAAAGTCCGTTCCGAAATCATCATGATGCCCTGTGGTTAAGGTCTGGTTAGGTTTAGGCACAAAAACCACTTGGTTAGGGTCAGGAAAAGATCATGGTGTGGGTTAAAATGAAAAACAAAGTGACAAACACATAAGCCGTGAGCCTGCTTTGCCTCAAACCTTTCCCAGCTGACCCAGAGCTGGTCGCGGCGCACCGTCAAGGTAGAAATATGCCCGCTGGGAGCCGTTCAGCACCACGGACCATCGGACTAATGGGATGTCAGACCAATGGGCTGTCGGACCAATGACATGGACCCCTCTGAAGCCCACTGTTTTTGCCCCACCAGGTACCATGTGCTGCTGGACAGATGCTATGCTTCCATCTCTCCTCATCCCACCAACTCTACTTTCTTCAACCTGTTTGTCTCGTAAGTCCTCGAATCTCATCTTGAAGAGGCTGTCAAAGCCCTTATCAGGCTAACACTGTTTTTTTCTTGGTATCACACAGGTGCTCGAGGGATCAGATGACCACCATGAAAGAGAATGGGGACAGTCACCACGCCCGCTTCTCCTTCCCGGCCTTCAGGTTTGTCGAACAGCAGAATGAGACAGTGTCCACCTACTACCTGCACTGTATCACCAGGCTTTGTGAGATCAGCACCTGCAATGACTTTAAGGTCAGTGAAGGATCTGTAATGAAAAAAGACATTCAGCCCATTTCGAGTATCGTTCTGAGCTTAGTCACATTCCTTCTTCCTTCATCTGCAGCAATGTAACAGCAGGAGGAAAAGGGATGTTTCCTCCACTGGTATTTCAGAGGCCACCACCCTATCCTCAGCCATTCCTATTGTCACCAGAAATGGGAATTGTAAGTATGGCTGTTGAGTAACTAAATGCTGATCACGAGGCATTAACAAAATAAAAAATAAAATAAAAGGATAGTACAGAAGTGCATTAGCTGAGCAATTTTCAGTGAGATATACTAGCTCTCCACATGTGTTTGGTGCACAGCAGTAGGTTTATCTCAGACTCTTTAAGTAAGTAGAGTTTGAATGTATAAAACACAAGAGGCAATGTCTTGTTTTGTTTTTTGTTCAGAAATGGCCATTAAAAAACTAACTGATTTTCTTCTTTCATCTCTTTCTTTCAGCTCTGACATCTAAAGAGCAAGGTAGGCTGCTGTTGAATTCCATTTAATGTTTTTCTTAATAGTTCACCAAATAATGAAACATTTCAATTCTAAGGCATATAAATGTTTCCTTTATTACATCTGACTCTATAACAGTGAAATTCAGTATTAATCAGTGACTCTATTGGCTGTCTAATGATTGCCCCGAGGCCATATCCAGCCCAGTCACTAGAAGAAAATGTTGGCATTATGCGTTTCTGCAAACCACAAATACGTTACATTTACACATTGTATCATATCGACGTTTCTAAAGTGACATAGTGTATGAGCTGACTTTGTCACTGGGAGGTGGAAGAGATGGCGAAAGGTGCATCACGTAGGTGAGATGCTGGTCAAGCTGAGGAACACTATTTGAGACCAATAAAAAAAAAAACGGTTGTGATTTAGTGAGTCATTGCTTTGCTCCTAGCAGCGTTTTAGGCACCAAATGTGAGTGTTTCATAGTGATTCACTGCTGTTTGTCAGTAGGATTTTTATGCATTAAAAGCAATTGTTTTTAGAGACATTGCTGTTTTTTGTTGCGAGATAGTGGCATGAAATGTGCTTTTTTTTTTTTACTAAGGCATAACTACCTTTCCTGCCAGGATTGTGCCCACAAATAGGGTATTTTAAGCGAAAACATGATCTTTTTCTAACTGTAACCAAACGGTTTTTGTGCCTAAACCTGAACACTCTTTAACCATAGTGTTGTTGAAAAATAAAGGTTCAACATATTTGCTCCATAATGATGTGCAAATGTATCTGTAGTTTGCAGAAACATTTAGTAACAACATTTGCTATGCTGCTATATGCTATATGAGTTGAGGTGTGATGAACGTGTTTGTATTGGTTGTGTTGTGAGCAGCTGATTCCAGCAGTGACTCGGAATCCAGAATGGGTCTCGGTATAGCTGTGGGCATCCTCACTCTGGCCGTCATTGTGATTGGAGCTGCAGCAGTTGTCCTCTACAAAAGGACCACACACTTTTAAAGGAGAACAGGCACCTGTCTGCACCGCTCTGGACAAGCTTACCTATTGGATGAACGGGTGTACAGCAGCAACCTTTCCCGCAAGCCCTGTGGGGTAAAACTAAGCTCAATTTAAAATACACTCTTAATGTGTTTTTTCTCATGTAGCATGTAAATGTGTGGTTTAGTGGTCCTGTGGTTGTAGTTGGACTGGAAATTTAGTCATTTGGAATGCAATATGAAGAGTAAGAATCTTTGCACAAAGAGATGCTTTACTCATTGGAGTAGACATGCTGCATTATGTGATGAAAAGCTTAAGTGTTATGCACTGCTGCTCTTTGGCTTGGAAAAGCATAAATGGAAACAGCTAGTTTGTAGTTAGGGTAACAAAATTATTTAGGGCATTTTGAGACATTTTATTAGCAGACACAAATGTATGAGTACGAATTTACGCAGAAAGTGCAATTGATATTGCGTTATACTGAGTTTTATAAAATCCAAACCGAATCAGTGACGCTGATTGAGTGTTTTCAGGTCACATGTTACAAGCAAAGTTTGACATGAGTTTTGAGGGTTAAGCCATTGATCAATTAATTGTTTTCATTATGTATTTGTTGTTTTGTTTTGTTTTTTTTATACCAATTCAGTTTGACATTCAAATATGCCTGGGCAATTATCTTTACTTTACATAATTGCACTGACATTTTCTAAATCAATCTGATGAGAGAACCTTTAATATTGATCATGTTTGCTGTTTCTTTCTCTCTCTTTCTCTGTGTTGGAATAATTGTTTAAAGTTAATTACAATGTTAGCAGAATAGGACAGGAAGTGGGTGTATATATAACAAAGAATAAAAATTAATCATGATGTCTTAAGCTTTTTCAAATGTCAAAAAGTGTATATTGGATGTTTTAGCTTTTTATGCATTGATGAGGTTGCAAACCAGAACCAGTGATTATGACTGAGGACATGTATCTATTCCCCCCTCACCTTTGTTTGTCCATGACCTAATTAAATCCCAGTTATTTAAGGCACACATGTACAGAAGATGTTCCTAGTTTTACAGCAGGCCTCAGACCACAAAGGAGGTTCACATATCACTGAAACCAGACACTGTCACTTTCTTTACAACCTGTTCTTTCACCTGACCTTTGTGAGGACTCACTAATACAAAAACACTGCATATAATAAAGAAACTCCCACACTGGTTTCCTTTTTTGAAACTGAATATCACATTGTCAAAACTAGGAGTTAAAAACAGCTGGTCAAGCAGAGGAGGTGGGAAACCCCTCCAGAAAAGATACCACCACCCCTCTGCTGTATGGAATGGGGACACAGCAGCGGCAGTCCACTTTAAAGGTATTCTGTGGAGTTTTTGACCACTGGTGGTGCTGTAGAGAAATGTTGTGATGACTTGATTTGGTGTCCACTTTGTTTGTATCACATGTACAAAGATGCAAAACCTCAACTGCAGGCACCAGAAAAATGGGGCTTTAGTGGTACTGACTTACTTTGAAATTAATACAATTCTGAATTAATTCATGAAGTCGATCATTAACATATTTATCATTATTTAACATGAGTTCAGGTATAAACAATGCCCACCGCTTGCCTTCTATTCAAATGCAGATACAGTGATGGATCATCTCATTGGTTGAATACATACAAATAATGAAGTTTTTGTCTCTGTATACCTTTGCCTAGCAGTAGATACACTCTTCCCTCTGTGCAGTGATCTGATTGGTGGGTGTGGGTGAGGTATCTTTCTTGCTTTAAAAAGGTTTCTACTAACAACACTACACAGACAGTGAAGCCAGGCTCTACACTGCAGATGGTTAGTTGTGGTAATAGTCAGGTTAACTGTGTGCTACACTGCAAGCTTCAGGACCCTATTACAGAGAGCAGGCTCAACAAACTCTGAGCCTAAATCCTGATATCCGAGTTGATTAAGCCTGAGCTGGGAAACTCTTGAGTTTTCAGTTCCAGAACAGTTGATCAGAATTAACTCAATTAACCTTGAGTATGTTCAGCCTAGACCAGGGAAACACGTTCACGGTGAGCAGCAAAAGCCATCATCAATTGAGTGCAGATGACAAGTTTGGCAGAAAGCAGGTCTTCGAACATGTCAAGGTAATGTGATGCGTTAATGTGTGTCTAATATACAGAAAATATAGAAACATTTTTATATATTGACAGTGTTCAAATATTTTAATATAATTTGCCATATCCTGTTATTGAGCTGTAATCTGATGGAGCCCAAACACATTTGGCAGCAACTCAAAATCAAACACAAAAATATTGTACATACTGGTAAGAAATTTTTGCTTATACTTGTTTCATTCTTGCAATATTAGGCTGATTGCTGATTTGCTGAATTGCTGTGAAATGACCTCCGGTTCACTTTGCCTCACTGTTGATGTGTTCAGTATCTCCAGTGTTATTAAAAAAAATCCTGTTGTCAAAGAATCAAAGGGCAATGTATAAAATTTGCTGTGTGGTGAAGATTGTTAGATAAATGATAGTGTGAGTGTGAGGTGAAACAGTATACTTCATATAGACACTCCTGCGGGAACAATAAGATGTCCAAACGGGGTCTAATCACCTTCTCCGAACACAACAGCCCCTAAATAATTTGTCCACAAAAGGGCACACCATGGCCTCTAGTTTCGCAAACCGGGCAAGGCGGAGGTGCAGGGCACCTGCACTTTGCCAACTGGGGGCTCTAGTTTCCCGGCGCGGTGCAGGGTCTTTGGCTGACCAGCAGACAGTGCGCACACGTCACCAAAACCTCACAGGCAGGTTTCCAGAATGTCAGGCACATTAACGATGCAATAAATACCCACAAAAAACACTATTCAATGCAACTATCTGCAATCAGCACATAAATGTATCTCTATATCGACTGTCCCGTCACATCTGATGTCAGATCAAAGGGGATTGGCACGTTTGGCACGCGTAATGGAAACCCAACCTGATTTGATTAACACAGCTGCAAACTATTGAGTTCACATCCCTCTCAGCCAACCACAAGCAGCCACAGCATCAGATAGGGAGTATATATTCAGCATCTGTCATCTTAGAAAAGTCAAAAGAAAAGAAACAGAGTGAGACTGCGAGAGAGAAAGAGAGAGCGTGCGCGCACGAGAGAAACGACTTACAGTTGTGGTGACCTCCTCCCAGGCTACCTTTGCATCATCAGCCCGTGGAGGTCTGCTCGCAGTTCCATATATTTGGACACTGCAAAATTGGACCTCCCGGACCAAAACATCAGTTTCCTCCTGGGAGAAGTTTGGCCGTGTGACACTCTCTTCTGCCATGGCGAATTGAGTAAACTGTTATTACACCTTCGCGTGGCGCATTTAAGGGCGAGGAGAGGGGCTCATTTGATTGGTGTGATGTGTGTAAAACCCACTCCATGCCTGGGGCCACACCCAGGCATGGAGTGGGAAAAGGACACGCCCTCCCGGAAATGTGCGCTCCCCCTTTTCTCGTCCTCAAGGAAACAAACACACAGAGAGCTTGAAAATGGATGCCGAGTGATTGATGACGTCCTGATGTTAGCTTTGCTGCTAGTGTTAGCTGTCCCTGTCAGCTGCAGCAACTGATGCTTTCTAGACATCGTGATTTCCCAAAACTGAATAAATACCACACACAGCAACACAAAACTGCTTTGCTAGCTCAATCATGTTGTAACTAAGATATCCGCTGGAAAACATTTTTTTTTTCCGGATCATTTATTGAGTTACTGAGTTATTACAGACACCGCTAACGGCTAACTTAAAGTTAATCACTGTACGAGGGCTGCCGTAGAATGGCAACGTGGATGTCAGCTGACCAACACTCGCTACCCGGTCCCTGGTTGCGGCGATTTGCGATGCTGGCCAGCTAGGAATGAACTAGCAGCCAGTACAGTACAGTCCTCTCTTGTGTAGCTAACATTTAGCCGTGTTACTTACTGATCCATTAGAAAGGAAGCTAGCTGGACATCGGCTCTGAAGCCTCTTTGGTCACAGAGCTCCCTCCATCTCTTGAACGCCTGACTGAGGTTTACTCTTGTTTTTCTTCTTCTTTTATCACTCTCCTTTTTGTGCATCCTCGCCTCCTCAGACAGAGGAGCTCGTTTTCTTTTGGGAGGCCGTTTTTCACTTATCTCCAAACTCTGTCTGTCTGCCATTGTGCTCCTGACTCAACTATCTCATGCCTCGGCCAGTTCCTCATAACGACTGGCTCCAGTCCCTGATTGGCTGACCGACCAGTTTGGCAATACATGATGCATTTCCTGCCTTGAAGTAGATTTTTTCCGCAAAAATTCGTCCCCGATGGCAGAAGCTTATTGCAAAGATGCAAAGCCATTAAGTAACCTATGTAAATGCTGATAGTCTGATTTTACTGTGTATACTACCCTGTGCAACCCACATTATTTCAATAATGATATATATAGGCAAAAATGCTGTCTGTTGCTTCTTTAACAGCTAACGGTTAGCCCAGCTAATCTACGATAACCATGTTATTAATTACAAAATGTGCACACAGATATAGTAATCTTTGTTCAGTCACTGTGTTTATAGACTTTACAAACATCAGATTAGTCTAAAGGGTGATATAGTGATGTGAAAAATGTGATATACATATACACACACACACACACACATATATATATATATATATATATATATATATATATATATATATATATATATATAGTGGTTTTATCACATATATAGTGGTTTTATCACATTTTATCACGTTTCAACCAGCAGCAGAAAGGAAAGGCGAATCCTGGCGGTTGTGGGTTGAACGGGGGTCACAGACAGGAACACGGCGGAGGCTCATAGTGCTCTGCAGCACAAGATAACAGCTTACCGGCGACAGAGAAGTCCGACTCCAGGTCCAGTAATTTTTTTTGGATTTTAATTTATTTATTTGTTTTATTTTGATCCCCCCATGTTAATCACTTATTGATGCTGTTTTTGAAGTATGAATAAGTCAATAAGTAATTTATTCCATTGAAATATCATTGATGTATTATAGAAAAGTGATTTATCTTTTTATAAATGACAAAAGGCACATCGGCTTCATTTTTGCTGTGGTATCCTGATACTACTCAGAACCGTGCTACTTTCACTGGTATCGTACTGTGGGGAGTGGGGAGCGGTGGTGGTGGTTCCTGTTTTCACAGGAAATTTCCATCAGCAACAAACATGCATAGTTGGGTTTAGGCAACAAAGACATGTGGTTAGGTTAAGGAAAAAAGAACAGGGTTCGGCTTTAGAATGTTATGAGACGCAATGTTAAAGGACGCCTTTTTTCGTTGGTGTCTGACACCACAAGTCACTGCCCAAGTGTTGTAATTTGACAACTTCAGAGTGAGACCAGGCTCGCCCATCAGCTATGAAAATACATTATACTGTAATTACTTAACAGGTGTCACAGGATGTCATTGATGTCAACTGTTCAGCTGTGTTTTCCAGGACTGCCCTTTACAAAAACACTAACAGTATCAATCATTTCTCCTTTCTTCTAAAATACCCAATACTGTAGGTACCCAGCACTTACTAAAGCACTTACAGTATGATGTATTTCTCCTTTCCCCTAAAATTCCCACTTGTTACTCTCTTGTTCCGCTCTACCCAGATGTACCAGTAGGAGCTACACCTTTGAAATTTACAGCTGTCAGCATGACTGTCGTTGCTCCTTTGTGTTTTGAACCTGGACTGCTAACTTTAGCCAACCTGGTGCTTTTACTTGCACAGCTTGCCATTGACTTTCATCTACATGACAAGCTTTGTTTGCCTGTACAGTAAATAATGGGATGGAATTTCCTTTTCAGTTCTGCTGAAAACTGCACCATGGTTTCAAAGGGAGACTCTATCAGCAAGTGCTCACTTTCAGAGAGAGAGAGAGAGAGAGAGAATGAGAGAGAGAGAAGTTGTGGGGTTGTATAAAAAAGGATGACAAGAGAATCATTGAGACTGAATCTGCCAGCAAGCAGAAGTGGTCATCGGTGAGGCTTCAAAGTACATCACTCTCTTTCTCTGTCTGTGTCTGACACACACATAGTGAGAGTTAGAAAGGATATTATGTGGAATGGAATTGAGGTATTATTGCTTCAAGTTAACCCACCTCACATTAAATCTATTCCAGTGGACTGCTGCTATAGACCACCTAGCTCAAACTGTAATTATTTAGAGGCTACTGGGGAGATGCCAGATAAAGTCTGTGAATTAAAGTTGATTTTGCAGGAGACTCAAATATTGACTGGCTATCACATAATTATTCCTGAAAACATCAAAGGGGTTATCATAACTGATTGATGCATAGTGAAATTAATCTCTCAGGCTTAGCTTCTTGGGTTTGGGCAGGTATGTGTGGTCCAAGCTGCACTCTGGTATCCAAATGCACACCCACCTGACAAAACATTTTGTAAAAAAAAAAAACAATAAGCATTTCTCTGCATTTTCAGATGTAACCCTTTAACTAGCAGCTAGTCGGATGTTCAATAAAACAGAGGACGCAGAGTGGTAAGGACTGTGTGCCACAGACAGTGTGCACTCCATGTGCGCATTTTGACCAGGAACACAATGATTTCATTTGTGGTATCTAATGCCACTACGCTGAGCAGAATGAATGCAGCCTCCACCTGACCAAGTGTTATTAAACACATAAGCTTGAACCTATATCAATGGATGCAAATTTTTGGGAGGTCAAATTCCCCCTGGTGGACATTGGGGGGATGTGACCCCCTCTAACCTGTGGGGATTAGGTGCATGGGAGAAGGGACCTTAAATTGAATGATTATTTCAGAGGCAAGGTATACAAGTGAAGGAAAGAATTAGCACATGGGACAGACAAAGTTACATGAAATGACAAACAACCACGGCTTGATAATATAGACCATAAAGTGATTCAAATGGCTATGTAATGACTATATTGCATGCCCAGTTTGTCACATATTATCAGCCTGAAATGATCAATCCTTCCAAAGACTTTGAAAGAAGCAAAAGTTATTATAGGAACACATCATCCAGTGGCCCTAATAGTTGTCCCATAAGCTTGTTACCAGGTCTAAGCAAGACAGCATTTAATCAAATACCAGAATACCTCTCTACCATCTTCTATCATCTTACAGTAAGGGACACTCTACATGCACAGCTGTGATGCAAATGACAGATGACTGGTTCAGAGCTCTGGCTAACAAAATGACTTGGGAAGGAGTTAGATGAGATTTGATCAATTCGATTTTACAGCAGTATTTGGTGCTTTTAACCACACGCTTCTTCTTGAAAACCTTAAGTGTTATGAATTTAGACCACCTGGACTGAAAACTATCAGGTAAATAGATCAAAGAGTTTTCTTATGTTATTCAGCAGCACTGTCTCCTAGAAATTACGTTTGTATACAACAGCTTTCAAACAGCAAATATTTTGTGAGGGAAACTTTAAAGCCACAGTGTGTAGGAATTTCACCCATCTAACGTTGAAATCATATATTGCATTCAAACACATAGCGACTGGCCGCTAACAGCGGCTAACAGCCAACAGCAGCGCCGGCCTGTGATTGTATTACCATCCTCGCTCAGCAGCTCTCTCTACCTGGGAAAGGCTACCCCGATGTGGGCCTTCGTTTTTTTAATTCGCCGGTCACGCTGCCTTTTCTATTCCCTTTTGCGCTTTCTTGGCGACAAGGATTCCGTCTCCCATGATGCTGCATATGCATGATCCTGCATTATGCTCAAAGAGTGGGACTTAGTTTCAAATTTGCCAGGGTAGTAGTGAAGCGCCGCCTGCTCCTCTCCTTCGGCTCCTCAGTCACGCAGTGCTGGCCTGGGTCTCAACAAAAACGCCGAATTTATGAATGCATTTATGAATGCAGACATCAATTTTTGCCAATAAACAACTGAAAATGTTACACAATGTCCCTTTAAGAAAATCATGTTTTCTATTTACAAAAAGAAAATGTTGCTAAATATATTGCAAAAATGTTGATACTGAATGTAACAGCAAAGTATTTACTAAAAACGATCTTTCCCTAACCTTAAGTGCTTTTGTTGCCTAAACCTAAGACAGGAGTCTGGACGCTAACCTGAAGCTCTGGTGCCGAAGTCCTGCACTTTGTACACCTGCTATCATCCCCACCCATTTATGCCTAAGTGGTACATGGATGCTGTGCTTTGTCACCTTCAAGAAACATTGTCTCTGAACATAATCCAGACAGTGATAACGTTAGCAAAAGGACAGAATTAACAAAGAAGTTTGGTAACAAACAAACATAGTTTGTAGGAGACAGGGTTGTTCTCAGATAGTGGGTCTGTGGAATGAGGAGTTCCACAAAGCAGAAGCCTTGGTCTTCTTTTTATTTGATTTTTACTGATTAATCTCCCGTTGCAAAAAAAGGCAAAATTAAGGATGTATGCAGATGACACTAAGGTATATGAATCAGCAATAACTCTTGCTTATCTGACTACCATATTCAAGAGAGTGCTGGATATGATTAGAAACTGGATTCTTGAAAACAAATGGATACAATTCAATCTCATTGATTGGATGGTGATGTTGTGTACCTGGCCGGAAATGGTCCAGGATGGACCCTCTTTTACAAACCAGGAATTACTGATAATATTATTGCTATTAAAAAAGCAAATGTGGGTATCTTTTATTTTATATATAATATAACATTTTATTCACAGTTAATTTGTTTGGCTGTGAAAGGGCTGAGACCAGAAGGACATGCTGAGTTGTCCACTCCACATCCAAAGATTAGTATCACTTGATGCCCATAATTTAAATATTAAAAACATGTTTATTCCATTAATGTCTCATTGTTTTAAGCCTGCAGTGTCTTTAAGAGCCAAGAGTCTTTTTCCAAGCCACCTGTGATTCCACAAGGAAGAGGTAGCCCTCAGAGCTTTCTGCCACAAAGTCAGGTGTTGTAGTATACAAAGCGACAAAGATCATTTAGATAGAAAATTGTTGTAGATCAAGCACAGGACGCTCACCCAGGAGACCATGGTTGGAGTCTTGTCAGCTAATGTCAGTCAATGTTGGTTTATAATTTGTGCATCTCAACATTTTATTTCAACATTGCCAGGATGCCCAGGGAGGACATCCAGCTGCTTACCAGGTAACGCTGTGGACGTCAACACAACTCTCATTTTGGAACTATTTTTGAACCATAAGGGACGCCTTGATTGGACATTTAAACAATGGTCAGTCAGCGTCTCAATGTTAACTGGTATGACACATTAAAAAAAAGCATTGTATTTGGTTGAAATCATTCTCTAAGGCAATAGCCAAAACTTCAACTCTTTACAAATAATACACCCAACCAGAAAGTTGGGCATTACCCTTGACAACAGATTGTCCTGGTCAAAACACATCTATACTATTGGCAATGGAATGGGAAAGGCATTAGCTGTTGTAAGGTGATGTAGAAAACACTTTAAACCTGCTATTAAACTCCAGCTAATACAGATCAAAGCGACACGCCTTGCTTTCCAATGTCCTTATAGCACTAAAATTAATACAATGCACTTCCATCTCAACTTGCTAAAAGTTGCAGAAAGGACAATCACTGCGCTTCTACTTTCAACATGGAAGGTTATGCAATCTAAAACTCCATCATATCAGTACAGTCAAGTGAAACAGAGTTTAGAGGTTAGAGATTTTGTTGAAATTGAAACACACATACATACATATATATTTATATATGCACACATACACATACCAGTGTAGGTTTTACTCATATTAATGCTATTCTCTAATATGTCGTGTGTTTTCCATTTGTGCTGACTGTTTACAAATCTGTCAACGGGGGTGGACTGTAATGTTTGACATGGGGATCCTAACAAATAAAACACACACACACACACACACACACACACACACACACACACACACACACACACACACACACACACACAGAAAAGTGAGAGTACAACAATTGCCATTTTATTGGCTAATATTTGGAATAGTTGTATTATTAAAAATTACATTTTATTTAGACAAAAGCATGTATGAGTATTTTTTTTCCTTACACAGTATTTCCTCAAATAAACCAGTAGGAGGCACTTTAATCATCTGCTTGCTCCCAGACAGTTTATATAATTTCTCACCTGCTGAATAATTATGCCTCTATGTATTACACATAAAGGTATTAATATACTCCCAGTACCCCCCTGTGTGTGTTGAATGTGAAATTCAGGCTTTTAAATACAGCACTCTGCTGGGGGTTTAAATTTAAAATGAAAATCTCTGCTCACCCTCTTCACTGGTTTGTAATTTTAAAGTCTTAACTGTATATAGCCGAGGGCCTTGAGAGCCCAGAGAGCCCAGAGAACAAAAACATTAAAGATTTAAATAAAACATAATTACCACAAATGTAATCCCAGATGTGTGCTTTTTTTAAACTAATGCAGTCAATGGAAATAAGAGCATCTTGAAACATCAGTTAATCACTTGTGTGATTAATCTTTGGTAAGGACTAAATTACAGATGTCGGTCTATGCTGTCTAGATGAAGTACAAAAGAAATTCTCAGAATTCTGTCTGATAACTGAATTTTTCAAACTAGTCTGAAATCTGCATGCAACCCTAGTGACTGCCTGAGTCATAGTGTGAAGCCAATCAATGATTTCTCACTTGGCAGGCAGCTCAACCAGATCATGACTTAGCCTTGGTGTCTGAGGTTGTGAGTTTTAGCCCTGGGTGAGTCAAAATAAAAAAACACTGTCCAGGCATTGTGATGTGTGGATTAGAGACCAATGACTTTTAAGATATTTTTAATTTAAGAAGTTACTCGTGGCCTGGGCAGTTGTTCTGACGGACCCTCCTGTATTTCTCATCTGTCTTCCTCTTTTCTTATTTTTTTTTTTAACTTTGCTTCTCTTCCTCCTCCATCTTAATGCCCAGCCCTGCACAGCAATAACGGACATTTTAATTTTCTTAATGTCTGTCTGAGGAGCAAGAGGTAAGAGAAAGGTAGAAGTGAGGCAAATATGAAGATAAGAAAAATAAGATGCACCCTTTAGGGTAAATTCACCAAATGATTGTGTGGCTTTTGCGGCTGTTAAACCTGCACAAGACAAAATAAATTGTGTCATTTTCAAAGGACCCACAAAGGGGGAAATGCACCCCTAACTGCACTGCCAAGCAAATAGCATTTTGGTGCTCCTGTGCAATTCCTACATGTAGGTAATATGCATACATTTGACACAAAATTGGCCACTTTCTATGCAAATGAACCTCATTGCAAAAACACTCAAATTGACAAAGATCATAACTAATAACCAAATGCAATTACAGTGAAATTACTGGAGACTCGGATATTAAATCCCAAAGAAGGTTTCTGTCTGTCACGTTTAAATTCCTTTCCTGAAATTTAAAAGATTGCCTCTGCTATGGAAGCCCATTCATGCCAGTGTGATGAAAAAAATATCTTGTAAGACACTTTAATGGGAAACTTTGCCAAAATAATGAGTTAGTATCTCAAAATAATGATTTACTTATCTCAAAGTAGTGATGTAGCATCAGCCAATAGGAATGCTGAAGACGAGCGAAAATCATATTATCATCACGCTGAGTAAAGCTGGTACCTTACTGTTGGTATCTGTGTTTTCCATGATTTTTTTCATCAGGAGCTGTTTGTGCTCTGTGTTGTCTGTTGTTTACACGGCTAACAGGTTTTAAAAAATGGTGGTATCCAGTGCTGTATTGACTATGGTCAACCAATCAATACAAACAAGCAAGACTACAACAGTTCAGTGGACCTTTCTTTCTACTCTCTCACATATTTATTACTCAATTCTGCCCAATACATTTTTTACCACCTAAAAGATGGAAGACAATTCAGGAAAACAATTTTTTATATGGTTTGGACTTAATTTTCTTTTTCTCTCTGCCATTGTTCTGTCCACAGTTTTTTTGGCGTGAAGGCAACATTTATACTTTTCCAAATGGATAATTGCAATCAGATGCAAAAAAGGGGCAAACTGGACTCAGCTGTGGCTGTGTATAATGAGTACAATATCTTTTGTGAATTGAATCTATACATGGACTAGATAGTGGCTGCAAATGATGTGGTGCTATCAATGACCACAATCTAGTCTTTGTGAATTCTTCCTCGTGTGTTAAATAATTGACCAGAGCCACATGCCACACCTATCCACTAGATGTCCCCAGAGAGTTTCTGTCCTATGGTGACCGCCTTACTGCCCCTGTTATCAGCTGCCCTCCTGCAGAGCTGCACCTTATTTTCTCCTCGGCTCCCCTGCACATGGGAGACAGTTTCTTATATGCTGGGCCCAGGCTTGTTGTTGTTACCTGTTTTATTACCTTTCTAGGTCACTGGCTTGAGCGAGTGAGGCTTCCACCAACCTCTGTGTATCACCGTCCCTACAGACAGACAGGCCTACAGTATCACTGCATTTACAAGAATTTAGAATAAACATGTCTCATGTGTTTTTCCTGCTTTAAGGATTTACATTTACAACATATATGAAAATACTGGCAGACATGAAGTATAAATATGATATGAAATGCTGATGTAATCATTACTGAGACATTAAAGTCAGATCATCCAGGGACTGGAACCATCTGATAACAAGTTGGATAGTTTAGACGTGTATCTGCTCTGACATAGTCTGCTGAATAAAAAGAATAAATGGTCACATAGCAATGGTGTCTATCTACCATAGTAATTTAGCAGTTGCTGTGGTTACTAGAGAAAATAAAAACAGTACCAGTTCCATAATTAAATTAAAAGATAAGTTTGGTAATATTCTATATTTTCCTTTTTGTCACCAAATGATGCAGCATCATCCTGCTGCCACAAATACTCAGTAGTGCACCAAATCTGCAGCTGAAATGATGAAACACCAGAGACCAGATGTTTTAGGAAATGTCTTTGCTTTAATTATTATTTACCCTTTATGAAGTTTTATGTCTTCAGTCAGAACCAATGCAGTTGACGCAGAGAAGCACAGACGGCTGGTGAAGTCAGAATGTATTGTGAGACAGACTAGCATGTTTGTTTTAGTCTTTCCTTTTTTGGGATATGTTGACAATAACAAAAAGCATCAAATATTGAAAGCCTTGTCCTTTAAACAAGATCAGGGGTCTGTGCCAGTGGCTGGTAGATCTTGGCTACATCTTCAGGCATGTAGTGTACCTCAAGTGTTTGCATATGGCGCATCAAAGCTGACAATTTAACAAAAATGCTGTATATTTTTCAATTTACAGTCATAATCTCACAGAAATGAATTTAAAAAAAATGTCTGTAAAGTCTATCTGTGGCCAAATGAGGTAACACAATTATTATTGAGCCTATGACCCACTGATGAAAGCCCTTGCATTTGCAGTATTACTAACTAGGTGTCTGTGGCGACATTCACAGGAAAAATCACAAGCAATGCGCATGTCGTTAATAATCTGTCACACACACACCCATACCCATACCCATACCCACTCTCTCTCTCACACACACACACACACACACACACACACACACACACACAAACACACACACACACACACACAAGCCTTATGCAGGGCCACACTGCCTGCGTGAGCAGTATGTGTGCATTGCAGAAACTATTGTCTTTTTTTTCTGCGCCCCATCACCAGATAAGAGCAGCCACCCTGCCCGCATGGAACATCTAGAGATTAGGAGCTTCGCCTGTTTTTGCTTTGTAAAGCATGCATTTGTTCAGCAAAATTAGACAGTAAAAATCGTCTTCTAATAATTATATTGACATAGTGCCACCCTTCACGACAGTTTTAATGTCTGAATCACTCACAGACAGGAAAAACTTACATTTTTAACTCAACACTTCAAGTTTCTGTTCAAACTTTAAAGCCCTTGCTCTCACAACATTTCTCTGGACAGAATCCCTTCATTTGTTAACAGGACCATGTTGCTGACAATGCAGTGGCTTTGTCCATAAATGAACCGAATACCAGCTAAAAATACAGTACTTACAGCAGCAGGCAGCTCTGCAGCAGTGCTGCAGCAAAAAGCTGGCTATGTGATCATTACATGCGCGTGAGTCGCAGCAGTGCAGAGATGTAGGCCTAGTCTTGATGCACTGCTCACACAAGCAGTGTGGCCCTGGTCTTTGCCAATACACACACTGCAATAACCACTTATTGCCATGGGTGCCACTAAAGAGAACTAAACTGAGATCCTCAAGACTGTAACTTTAAGGCAGTGCGAGCAATAGTCTTTTAACAGCTCTGCAAAGTCACCTCACATGGACAGAGAACAGCCTGCAGGAATACTGATTCTCAACTACTGTAAAAACTATGTTCTAGGGCCAATGATTTTTTTATGAGTTCACATTCTTCCAAATGTTAACCATGACAGCTCTGAGTGCTACTGACCAAAGCGGTGTCAAACTACTGTTATCAGCCTGCTGAATTTCTTTCCACAGATGGTGTTGGTAAATGTGCTCAGTGTTCAGCATGTGTGTAGGTGACACAACTACCATTCTAAAGGCAGTTCTTTATCTGAATGTCTTGTGTTCTGTGTGTGAAAGCCCATGCTGCCAAAGTGTCCTTGAACAAGCACTGAATGCATACCATCTCCAAGAATGCAATTCTAAAACTGACCCCTGGCCTCTCGAGAAATATCCGTGTGGATTACAGCAATCAACGAAGTATTACATTATTTTCACATTGTGGAGAAGCAGAGAAGAGCATAAAAAATGTATTCTATTCAGCATCAATAAGATTTCATTCAAATCTACCTTAGCGGCTAGAGTCTGAGAAAAAAAAAACCATGGAATGTGCAATAGACTCATAATACATTCACTGATTGTGAGCGTTAACAGAAAACAAAATATAAATGTTTAAACTACAATACACTGTCCACTATTTTTTCCAGTGAGTCCATCAGGAGATGTAATAATGGGTTGATACTTTTTATTATCTTGATTTGAATCCACGCACCATTAGTTGTATCGACAGTCCAAGTCTTGTTCAAGTTACTTCAGTGTAAAAAGACTGGTTTTATCATGTGGAATTGTCCACAGTGGAATACAATAAATAACCTAGCTTGGTTATCAGTAAAAGAACACTTAGCATTAGGTAATACTAACTTTATTACCCGATACAAATTTTTCATAAACTCTGGCTGGCATATACTTTATCTAATGTATGTTACTGATGTTTTAGACAACTGCCCTTCATAAAAAAAGCTAACATTATTCCTGTGATGTTATTTCAACATGTCAGCCCTTACTTGTAACATTCCTGTGATATTCACTTACCCTACAGTGGTTCAGTGTCTATTTGTTTTAAACTCTGTTTTAGCTCCGTTTAAGGGAGAAGTTCATCAAGTCTTATTAATACCAAATCACAACTGCAGGCTATTTAATCTGTCTGACAATATGCAGTTTTATAAATACACTTGAAACATACCCTCAGGTAAGGAGCTACTCACAAAAGCACTAGGGTATTTCAGTAGTCTGGTATTGTAGGAAGGGGATTTGAGGGAAAACCCTCGGTGTACAGGTTCAGAGTGTCCCTACACAGTTTCTGGAAAAGAATTACACGGGGATTCTCTTCAATAACAGTGAACTGTTGCTTTATTGAAAATGCTGGCTTGAAGGTGGAGCGAACAAGGCGGAAAAAATGCTGCCTTCAGGTGCCCCTCGTAAACCTTTCACAGTTAATAGAAGCCTTTACAAGTACAGGACCCGTGTTCAAGTAAATTAAGTCAGAAAACAAAATGTCATGATAGGATGTCAGCTGGTGCAGGGCAATAGAGGGAATATGTACAATATAGTCTATATGATGAACATGGTGCTTTTAGTTGGAAAAATAGTGAGGCCACCTTTGGACAGATACAAAACCAGAAAAGAACACAATTTTACAATTTGACAAAATGTGCTATGTCAGTTTTATAGGTGATAATCTGACTGTGTTCATACCTAGTCTTCTCAACTTGCTGTTATAACCTCGCCTCCTGCTCAATTCCCCTTTTGTGAGCGCTGTTGATTTGGGTAGGCATGTTTGCAAGCCTGACTTTATTGCTTTGCCCTGCTGCTTCCATGTTTGGTATAAAAGATGCTTGAGATCCTGAACACCTGTTCTTGACTCCAATAACAGTCAGAGGAAGCAAAAGAGCTTCTTTTCTGACCACGTAGCAATCCATGTTAAATATGATTATTTTCACTAGCGGTTTGTGTTTTTTATCGACAGGTGTTAATCTCTATTTTTTTTTTCAAAAGACAGACTCAAATGTGTGCTTTGGGAGATAATTTACATTGCTCATGCGCAGTTGCTATCTTTAAAAAAGAAATAATAACTCTGAAAATAACTTATGCCATTTAAGCAAATGAAGACAGCAGTGATTGACAAACAGCCAGTCTAATTGCAGTTGAGAAAAAGCCAATCAATACCACTTAGCATCAAACTGGTGCCATCCACATTTCATGCCAAAGGTTTTGGGCATGCATATTGTTGTTTTCACACACTCAGGGCACTTGACATTGCAAGCACGGGGCTATACCCATGGAGCAATGAAAACAGGGCAATTGATTTCAGGTGACTGTAAGGTAATGTAAACACATTTATGAATATTAGATACAATTTCTGCCAAGGGATGCTCCCAAATCCTACACACTGGCCCTTTAATGAATCATGCATTTCCACAGCCCTACTGTTTTGTAGCATTAATCTGAAGAGTTGCAGTGTCTTCCCTGTAGCCTGCATAATTTGCCACCTCAACCAATAATTTCCTGTCAATAATCAGATAAGCCTCCATTGTGTTCCCAGAGTGATAATGAGATTCTGCTTGCGTCATGCCGGCTATGGGTGTAATATATGACAATGCTGCTCTGTCGGCAGAAGTTGTTGTAGTCTACTTTACATGCTTTTTATAGTTTCGTGAATGCGTCAAAGCTGCCACTTCCGCAAAGTAACGTCAGACTATCCCAGAAAAAAAACCAACTTAACCAAATTAGTCTTTGGCTTTGTTTGCTGACCTTCACGTGCATTTGGGAGTTTACATATTTCCGACGGCACCTCAAGGCAACATTACAAGCAAAAGCCCCGAAGAGCCCGAAGAGCTTCCTCCTCCTCCTCCTCCTCCTCCTCCCCTCTTCTCCTCCCCTCGTCTCCTCCTGTCCTCTCATTCGACTCTCTGCGTTTCACCTGCGCTTCCTCACTTTGTCACAGACTTTGGTATGTTTCGGACTTTCCACGCCTCTATCAAACAACAGTGACATATCCACGGGCCGTATTTGAACAGCTCAGACCGACAGAAACTCCTCATATCTTGAAGCTCAGCAGACGTCTCCACAGTCCCTGACAGTTTCTCTATTAGGATGGATTCCACTGCTTTCCTGTTGCTGGCTCTCTTGAGCGCCGGGACGCTCCTCCAAGAAGGTAAGTCTCGTTAATAATGTAACGTTAGCGGGGAAAGCTTTTACAGTAGTTTGGACACGGTCTATTGATGTGGTTTGGCGTATAATAGGATACTGTAGCTGTGTTATGTTCTTTTTACGAGTAACTTGCCGGTTGGCCAACACCGGCATGGTGAAGCAACTTACACCTGAAGTTACCGCTCCTGAATTATGACTGTGTAATACTGGTGTACCGCCACGTTCACGTCTTTTTACGCGTGTTTAAGCAGCAGTTACAAAAGAAATAGCACGCGAGGCTTTGGGAAGTCCGTCATAGAAATTCAACCATTTAACAACTAAAGTGTTGACGAATAGACGGTCTTTATCCCTATTAATTCTATAGTCTCGGCTCAATTGAGCGTCCTGCCAGCTTTATATGTAGGGTCAAGTCGTCTCTGTAAATAAACAGGTGGGTAAACTGAACACAGGTGGCTTCACCCTCCACGAGCCTCCTCCGGTTACTTTTAATAAAGCCAACTCCCTGCCCAAACAAACAACCCCCATCCGCCTCCGCGCGCTGCGGATCAGGCAGGGCTTCACGGAGCTGGATTTGAACCCGGGGGTGAAAATGTGCTTGCTGCTATCTGATCATTTGTTTGTAATTAAGGATGTGGTTGTTTAAATCCACTTGTAACCCAAGCCTCTGTTTGTGTGTGTTAAGTGTGGCTGTGAGAGTCTTTAAATCATTTAATTACTTTTGTCATTCAAGATATTTTCTTCCTCTGCAATGTCTAAATGATTTCGACTTGTATTTGAAAAGAAGATTGGCACTTTTTTCTTGTGTGGGAAAATGTAATATCTAATGAGAGCAGTCCATTTATAGTAGCTGAGTATTTGTCATACTAAAGGGTACAACCTGGAAAATTTGAAAAGGCCCCTGGGGCTCCCTATTTTAGGAGTCAGTGGCTTAGCCCTGTGTAATCTCTGATGCTGATAGTGAATAGCTTTTCTTGGTGAGAAAACAGGGAGGCTTTGAAAGAGTTCAAACACTATCACCAGGACTGGCACCACTGACATTGTCTTGTGTCAGTTACACAGGATAAGTCAGAATAAATATCCTTGCAGCCCTTATCTATCCGTTGTGTCTATGTCACTGGCCATCTCTCGTCGTTCACAGAGCTGCTCTTTGTCAGAGCGACTGGAGGGCGGTGCAGCCTGTCTGACTGGTGAGTGGGTGTATGTGTGTGTGATGGGAGGGGGGTGATTGGTGCTCGACACTCCACACAGCCAGGGTCACCATCTCCATCACTCGATGCTATCTGGCCTGTCTCCGGATCAGTGACTCCACAGGAGTCTTTTTTTTTTTCGGTCACATTTCATTTCGTCCATGATGAAATCCATATTTATCCTCCACATAATGACAGAAACCAGCACAGTAGATAGCAGCTGAAGTCAGTTTCCAGCTTGATCTGTAGCATTCCTCACATCAAAGAGGGAATGCTTTCAAAGGGACTTTCAGACTTAAAAGTTTGAAGCCACGGGAGGCTTTTCAGGGTGACTTTGGAGTGGTAAGCTGCCAGCACAGATGTGAGGGGATAGAGCAAAGTGTGGGCTGTTGAAAAAATGTAGAGGTGAATGGTAAATGCTGTTTGGAAAAGTCATTATTAGTGACAGAGAATGGCATCTTCGGAGAAAGTTTTTTCAAATTAAGTGTGTGAAGGAAGCAAATTAGGAGCGTGTCACATAATTCAGTAAGGGTCCCTATTGTGTCAGCAAGCATTTTAGGTCTGCAGGTAGTCCACTTGTAAGTCCACTTTAAAATACTTTCATGGACTGTTGTAGAATGTTACCAATTATGTATCGTGCGGTACTGAAAGAGCCACGCTGTTACAATGTTAAGGCTAGCCTTACACATAGTGACACATTCATATGGTTATGACCATTATGAAGGGCCTCTAATAGTAAAGGAATACTTCACCCCCAAATACCATTTATAGTAATTACCCACCCTGTGTTATACAGTATTTGTGAAGAAAATTGTGTGACTTTGAATCCAAAACTAACCCTTTAAAACACAAAAGGGACTTACCATACATACAGCTTGATAAATGAGACTTGAATTATACTGCATGAGTTTTGTGAGAATTTGTAAACAGATATTTTGATATAGTTTTGCTATTATGAGATGTGGAACCCTTTGACTTCAATTCCTCAAGAATTTTCTTCGTTTTTGGATTCTGCCCTCACTGTTCATTCAATTGAATGGTGCCACTCCATTGCTGCAGCAGGGATGCCAACGCATAGGGCCTAGAGAAAAACCTAGAGAAATTTTTTGCCACAGCAAAATGCATTCTCACTCTCCTCTGGCAAGGCACACATACAAGCACACATTCCTTGCTAGATTAACGCTGCATATCTACTTTGTGTTTGTTGCAGCAAAAGGTAAAATGATTGTCACTGTGATAATTCTAGAGTTGTGAAATCCTGTCTCAAAGTATTTTCAACCACTGTGCAGTGTCCCATGAGCCTTCAAACTCATGGGCCTCTTACTCAAACTGGACTTCCTGGATCATGTTTCATGTTGTTGGTACCTGGAGCAGAGTCTGAGTACTCACTAAGACAATCAGTACTCATTAATAAAAACCTGATGTCCTGTTCCCTTTAAGATGGTCTGTGTTCTGCTAACCTCAGCCAGATAGTAAGGGGCTGCTGTATTTTCTTTCATTTTCTTGAGTAAAGCTGGAAAACTATATTATGGTTTTCTGTCCTTCATCTTAGCTCAAACTGCAAGGTGCTAAGATTTTACCATGGCAGTGGAGATACTGTTTAACTTAAGTTAAACGGTATCTAATATTGGCTTGTTTCTGCTTTTCACAAAGATCATTGACAGAAATCTGTAATGGCAAAGCTCAGGGGGAAGTGAAAGTTTCTAAAAGGAAACTGAAATTAGACAGGACCTCAGCTCTCTGATGCAGGCCAGATTAATTTTGGAGTTCCTGTGTAGTTGGTATCACAGAAAGTGAACACACAAAGGGAGGCTCAACAAAGTTTAGCTTGAATGAAATATAATTTTTAAGCTGTTCCCGTTTGGCCTAAATTAGACTCTGGCACTGCAGTGAAGAGAATGTAAACAATCATTGTTGAAAAAACAGTTTATTTTTTTTACCTCACAGATATTTATTTACTACCAGCTAATAACATACTTCACAAATCTACCAATTGGTATGTTGCCAGATGTGTCTCAAGCTCACTGCAGCGAAATTTCATTTTTCATTCGAATCACAGATCTTTTCTCAGAGGACTCAGCTGGTTGGAGGAGGACTGCACACGGACATGTTTGTCTCATCAATCCCTTTTTTTCTTAATTTCAACAGCACTGTGTTGATTAAAAAAACAGCATCTCCACATATGTCTTCATCAGGGGGCAAACAAGAATGCTTATTTATACATTACCATAACATAGGCATCCTATAGGATTATCACATCATTCGTAATCAAGTTATCATCTGTGTCACCTTTATTGCCACCTGTCTTTAAGGTCAGGTACTGTTCAGATTTCAAAATTTGGAGTAAGTATGTGATTAAAAAAGAAAACAATTACGGAGAGCAGTGATAGCAGACTATCTCTAAAATAATAAAGAAAAGAAAACAGAAAAGATAGAATGAAACTATTGGTGCTGCAGTGATATCCTTCGGCTCACTGGGAAACTGACGGAGCTCCGTGACAGGCCTCTGGCTTCCTGCCATTTTGCAGCCTCCTTTCTGAACCTCTTAGGTACTGAAATTTGGCATGAAAAAAGCGATCCGCACACCAAAAGAGCTCCCGTATGCAATTTTTATTTTGCGTGACGTTTTGAGCGTGATGCTCTTCCTCAGACTGCTGAAATTTGACAACATGAACTCAAGTTTGCTGCCCAACCTTACCTGTGTCTGCCTCACATGTTATGGTGGCATCCTGTGGTTAAATTAAAATAGCCTACATCAGTCCAGCAAAAAGAACAAACCAAAAATCTAATTCAAATATGATTTTTTTAAACAAATTGTATTGAAAATAATAATTATAACAGTTAAACTTAATTTGCGAGGAAATATCTCATGTCTAGCTCTTCATTTAGTCCACATGGCAATGATAGTGCTTAATTTATGATTCCAAAATGCTTCACGTTTCAAAAGCAATAGATCCAGATTACCACCTTGCCACCGTGGACTCAGAGGACTCAGCCTCCATCTACTCAAGTACCTGGTCCTTTGGTGTTGAGCTTTGATCCTTTTTTAACAGATTATAATTCTTTCCAGTCAGGCTGTTATTATATGCTACACAAGTGCTTTGAACTTAACCTAAGTGCCAAAGTCTTAAGGATGTGGATAATATGGACACATGTGAAGCCCCCCTAAATTGTCCTCTCTTAAAAAATAAAAAAATAAAAAAAGGGGTCTGTACTGTTGATAGTGGGGGTAGCCAGAGAAGATAATGGTTGTGGTATGCAGGCTCACTTCAAGTCGCTTTAGCTTGGGGGTCGGGATGGTTTGAAATGCTATCTCCATCTGCCCTGACATGCAAAACGGCTCGTCTCTTTCTGGAGGGAAAATACCTTTGTGGGGGTCGGTGGTGGTAAGGGAGGGGAGGGGTTTTAGGGCGGATATATGAAAAGAAAGAGGGGGGCAGCCACTTTCAACCACCTTCATCCAACAATTCCAGTGGCAGATTTCTGAAAGGTCACAGTGTGTTTGAAGCCCCACCTAAATCTTTCTGTCAGATGGCTTTAGTTTGATCTGTTATTCAGAAAGCTCACATTCAACCACTTCCACTGTTCAGAAGCGCCGCATAAACATCCCATAACTTCTCATTGTCATGTGAAAGGGGTTAAAGGTTTACAAGCTTCCTCTGAGGGTTATGAAAATTCCAGCTCCCATGATCTGCTGTTGAAATCATTTCATAAATGACACAGTGATCGAGCCAAATGCAAAGGTGTTTTATTTAAATTCTGAAAAGCTGACGTTTGGGAGAAACACAGTTTTCACCTCCAGCAGTAATGATATCTTAAAAAGGTGAGACAGCCCGTGATGTCATGATGTTAAAATCATTAATGTGAAGAAATGTTGGTGGTAACGTATTAAGTCTACAGTAACACATTAGTGATTCAATGCTACAGTTTCCTTCCCAGGGGGCCTGATTTCCTCCGTCGAGCTGGATTAACGCTTCTGTCAGCAGCCTTGACAGGCAAAATGTGGCTCTATATAATTGACTTTTTTCACGCTCATTCGCATGTAAATGCAAACATACCGTGAATAAATAAAGATGTCCAAGACACACGGTGGCTGATATGCTGACATCTTTAATAATCTGTCATCGCATAGTAGCAAAAATACATCAGCGAACAAGATGATTTGGCACACAGCTTCAGCATAAACTTCAGGAACTTTAACCTCTTTGAAATGATTTACCTTTCCTTAATTTGCCTTCCTTAATAGTCTACGGATAACACCCCACTACAGTGGGATATCAAGCATCAGTAAAGATCACAGAGCCGTCAAGTTTGCCTTCCAGGCTGTAATGCTTTATGACTAATGACCATGAGGTAAACTGTCAACACAGTTAAATGGATTTATGAAAACAAAGGACACTGTGTCATGGCAATGTGGCAAATTGCATCTTTAAAGGAGCATTGGGCAAGTCTTCTTTAAGGGTATTTAGTGATATGTAGCAGTGAAGATTGCTGATTGCAACCAGCTGAAGCGTCTCCTGGTTAGAATTCCTTAAGTGTTCATTGTCTAGGAGGATTTTACTGGGAGCTGAATTATCCGCAGAGGTCTTTTCCTCTCCAAAATAAATGGACCTGCTGACTGAACTGGTAAAAACACGAATAAAGCAGCAATTTTACAAATCAGTGTTTCTCTGATGCTGTTGGGCTCAACGGAGACAGGCCACTAGCCCAGGAACTGCTAATGTTTTTTCTCTGGTAACTTAAGATCCAGACATTGGAGAAGTTTTTACCAGGAGCTGCATTATAGTGGTGCTTGTCGCTGAGGGCTGCTAAATGCAGTAGCCAACACGAAAATGAGAATGGCCCTATCTAGAGTGGCCATGCAACATGGTGAACTCCCTGAAAGAGGGCATGCTCTCTTTGTAGATGTAAAGGGCACATTCTAAGGTAATGAAAAGAAAATGATTCTTATTTTCAGGTGATTATACACTAAAAAACTATACTTGTAACATTCCATTTCTGTCAATATATTGCCCTAAATCTTACACTCTGGACCTGTTTGATTGCTGCACAGAGCAAAGGGAGACTAATGACAGAAGAAAAAACAAAATCAGGCCATCTTGAAAATATATTTGCTCAGTTGGAAGTAGCCCCCTCAGTCCCCTTTGTCAAGGTGAGAAGTGTGTCTAATGCTGGGGCCTCATACAGGGCTATAGATTGTGTGTTGGGCAGTACAGGGGGCTTTCCACACTGGAGTTTTCAACAACTCCCCAAACTAAAAAAGCACCTCACCTCACCAAAATGTCCACGAAAGAGCAGCAACAGTAGCTGAAAAAACTAAATGAGATCATGGGTAAACCCACGGGCCACACACACACACACACACACACACACACACACACACACACACACACACACACACACACACACACACACACACTCAGCAGTATGACTCATGTGTTGCACTTTTCGCCTCGTGGTGAGTGTCAGACTGTTATCATCTAGTAATGATGTCATGTTGAAAGTCATTTGACAGTTCAGTGGAAGCGTGGCTGCATCAAAAGGAGAAGTGAAACGCTTTGTTTGCCCAAATCTCAGTGGGAGAGCTGCAGCTTTGTTAAATGTGCAGGAAAATTAAATTTGTTGAAGTCCACGTTGCCAAGAACAAACTCTGTGGGGAAATGCTCATCAAATGAGGCAGCAGGGAAGGAAAGCAGTTGAGTAGCTTGTGTTATCCTGCTTCTGCTTTCTTACTTATTGACTCAGATGTTGACGGGTTAAACAGGAGTCAAACAGCATGTTCCAGATTTTTTCCATGTGTATCAGTAATGTTTTTTTTTATCCCCCATGGAATTGTGAGATTGATATTCTGCTCATTCATGAAAGAATTTTCCTCAAGGACAGGATGAGACTCATTTCCTCTGCCTTGATCAGAAAGACCTGTATTGGGTACTGGGTAGTTATTAGATTATCTCTTAAGGAATTTCATTAGATGGTAATAGAGAGTGACAGGAGCTTGGTGACTGGGGGTCTAGAGGTTGGACTGTAGACAGTTCAGTTTCCATTTACAGGTAAAAAAGGAAAAAAAAGAAAATACTTGAAAGTCCTGAGCTCATGGTGTTGACTAGGCCATAAAAACCTTTTACACTAAAGCAGCGTGACAGCGTGAAGAAGTATCTGTTATTTTTTACCATTCTGCAACATTTTTGGACCCCAAAGGAGTCATTTCAGTTGTAACAGAGATGGGGCCTTCTAATAGACTAGCTAAATTACCTCAGGACAACCCATTTTCTTAATCTACCCTGGAACCACACTCCCTACCGTTCATACATAAAAATGAAAGTTTTATCATCAAGATTGTTTAATTGTCTGTCAAAGAAAGGCTCATGAATGTAGCAGTTTCCATTTTCATATTTATTTAGTTGCTGGTGCTGTGTGTGTGAATGATTAGGGTGCTTAATGGATGAATTACATTTGGAATGAGCATGCTGTGCACAGAAACACTATTATTTATGTAGATAAAAGGTTATTCCTTCCCAGAAGCCCTAGCTATGCGGCACACAGAGGGCCATTGAGGAGCTCTGTCAGAGTAACTTTAAATAAAAGATGGAATAAATGTATTTGCAATGTGCTGCTCACTTTGTAGTTGCTGAATACATTAGCCATCTAGTAGAGAGGGGAGGAACAGATTGTGAGGACTGATCTGACACACTTATCAATCTGATGAATTTCATCTTATATTCTGTCCTGAAACGGAACCCTGAACTCTGATGCTGAGGACTGGAACAAACTGTGAGTTAATTAGCTGACATACAAGTCTCCACCCATTGTCTGAGATATTTCTAAGACTCAGCATCTTCCTTTATGTCAGACTGACCACACTCTTGTAGAGGGTTAGCTATTGGTGAACTGAATGGTGGAAAAACCTCTAGGGATCCTGTTAGGACTCACTTGAAACACAAAAAAATCAATAGCCATAAAAGATGTCTTAACTGGGCTTGGACTCCTATAACCAGAGGTCATTATTGAAGCCTTAGATGTCAATTATCCGGATGCAGCTGAGAGTGGCCCCTAAAAGGAACCAGAGACTTTTATGAGGCTGAGACTGATGGACTTTTATGGATTGTGTTGTTTTACGTGGTGTATTTGCTGTTCTGTTGTTGTTGTTTTTTTGTCTACCTGCCCAGGGACAACAAATGCAAATTATCTGCTAGCTGACTCTGGTGCAATTACTTCTAATTGTATGTCGTCCCTGCAAAAACAAACAATAAATTAACTTAAATTAGAGAGGAGAAAAAGCTCTATTACCAGAGTTGAAGGAGGTCTGGAGAAAAACCATTCAGCTGCGTTACCCTCCCTGGAGATTTTATATGCCTTTGACTACAGCTGGCTATTGAGCCCATATTCCCCACCTCATGGGTAAAATTAAGTTGGAGGCAGCAAACTTAATGGAGACATTACACAGAATAGAGCTGCATCCATTCTCTGAATCTATGAGTTCATGAAGAAATGCAGGTCTCAGGATTAGCATTGATCCCTAAAGCATCCGATTACTCCGCTGAATAGGCAGCCTAGATGCATTTATGGTGATAAAATAGCCTGGCCTACTGTCACAGACCATTTAACCAGCTATTTATCCAATGAGCATGAGGAAGATAAATGATAGTCCAACAAAGTCCATGAGAGAAAAGAACACTGCAGCAGAACTCCAACCTATGAAATCCAGTACAGCACAGTTGTGATCATCATGCTGTACATTGCAGCAGTATAAAAACCCCTGCTACCTGCTGGACACCATTGTTAAAAATTATGTGTTTATTTTCTCAGATGCCTTTTAATAGCCAAAAAGACTGTACCAGGTTTTCTGCAAACTAAACACACAGACTTGTACTGATGAACGTTAGTACACCTGATATTTGAGATGCAAGCACTCTGACCTGTTGTTTGACCTGCTGTCATGAGAGATTTAGGTCCGCTAGGTTCTGCTGGGCTAAAAGTGAAGCTATGCAAGCTACCACATCAGATACTTAGGCCTAGTTCACACAAGCACGGGTATTTTTAAAACAGAACTTTTTTGGCCTCCAGTTTTTAAAAAATCTGCGTCCATACGAGCGGTGTAATAAAAATACCTCTGTCCACATGACACCGCAAATTCCACTATCAAGCAATGTAATACACATGCCAAAGCAGTACGTGGCGATATAACTCCAACTGTAAGGCCATCATAGCCAATCAGATGGCAGTATAACGTCATTATCGGAAAAACAACAAGCGTACTATTATGCAGTAGGAGCAGTCTCCGTAATAGCACACTCTTGTGCCTCTGTTGCTGGATGTGGTTGAGTAGCGTTAGTATGATACGGCCACAAAGTGCTGATATGCTGCTAAATAGTATCAGTATTTTGTTTAGGTCCATCCTCAAATCATCTCACGCACACACTGGATCGGGTAATAACACAGCTTTGACGTCATACAATGGAGACGAGACAAAATAACTGCGGTTATCCTGTCCACACATGACTGCTGACACCGGACTTTTCCAAAAAGTTCACCCTGGACTCCGCTAAACCGTGAGCAAAGAGTTGGTGGACAGCCCCTTAAACCAGTGGTTCTTAACCAGGGGTCTAGAGACTCCCACATTTTCAATGTGTAATTCATGATGGAAGTGAGCACAGTGTGAGTAAGAGTCATAAGGGTGACTATTCTGATCATAGGTTTCACTTCCTCCATGGTTTTTTCCTTAACTGTTGTTCACAATAATAATAATGTCCCTTTTTTACTGCACAAAAAAACCTGCTTATACCTGCTAACATCTGGCTTTGTAATTTAATGGTTAAGTTTATAATCAGCATTCACACCAGAGTCAAATGACTCTGCAGTATTCATGGGTATTTATCGGCTCAGGCTCTGATCGACGTTGATGGAAACACAACCCCCGGGTGAATGCGCTAATTTTAGGCCCTTAACCAGCGAGATGCAATGACGCGCCACCACAAAATACCGCCCATCTCTGCCCAGGCAGCGCTCAAACATCGATCCAAATCAAATCAGCCTGTTTGAAAAAGAGACAGAATAAGTAAGAGAAATATAAAAAGAAGTAAACACATTAAAGTTTTCACAGGCCTCCATGCTGCTTTCTCCTGTTTACTAACCCGCTTTCTGGCCTGTCTGTGATGTTGATTGTAACACAGCAAAAAAAATAATTCCCACACACAGGAAAGCATACTCGTCTGCTACAGAGACATGTACACAACTCTGGTCTACTGGCAATGGGAAAGGAGTCTATCACCATTTTTTGGTGGGTTTAGCCGTGTGTAAAAAAAAAACAACAACACATACACACACTAATTTTGGTGGGAAAGGGATATGATGAACTCAGTCATTGGCTGCTTTTTTATTTCTGCTGTAAGAAACCTGATGCAGATATGTTGAGAACTGGCTGCAAATGGTGCATTATTTATCAGCCTGAATCTCATCTGTTTTTTTATCCAGTCAAAACAACTGTGGCATTTAAAAAAGACACAGGGATAGCCACTCTTTCTGAGATAATTAGATTTCTCAGCGAGATGTCTGCTCTGTGACTTCCTCCAGCCTTTTCACAATATTTCATTCCTGCCCAAGCAGGTTGTCAGTTTGCAGACTACTGATCGTCTTAAAGACATCTGGATTTGACAGAGAAGCATTTCTCTGCATACCGAGAGATTGTGTTACACAGTGTATATGTAGGTAGGGTACAAACATGCCTGGGGGGCAGAGGGCACAGCGCAGTGTTTTTGGACTAATACTGTACAGGCAGGGGGGATGTGAAGTCTGTGTTGTAACTTCTGCTTTGCTGACAGAGAGTGGTGGCTGACAACATGGGCAGCAGAGGAGACAGGAAAGTGGGTCATGTTGACATTGTTTGCTACTTTTAATTGGTGTGTCCCAGTGGCTTCACAAAGCAAGCATTCATCTTATGTTTTCCCCTGAAGGTTCTTAATGCTTGATGAAAGCGCTACAGTTGTAGATCACCCTGTTTGTGTTAAACCACTTCCAGCTAAATTGTCCACTACCTAGTCTGCAGCACTTCGTCTCTTGGATTCTTTGTGAGCATCTGAATAATGGTGCTGGTGCTATTGAATGTTGTAAATCAACAGCCAAGATGCTTTAGACTCAACACACTGACTTGAATGAGCCTGCAAGGGTTTGAACTATAGCTTACCATGCAGCCTCTTCTTCTCATAATTAGGATATGCCACAGAAGACATGATAAATAATTTCGGACTTTTTTATTGTGAAATATTTCTTGTCTTATCTTATGTTTTTGAATTGTACAGAGATATGGAGATGCTGTGGGAAAAGGTACAGCTACACTGGATTTGAAACTTTGGTTAGTTAACACAGAATATGTGTTGAGAGAGCATTGCTGTTATATTTTATAAGGTCTCTTTGTTAGTTCAAAAACAAGAAAAACCTTAGAAACTCCTCAGTAACTTTAGCACATATAAAACACACCTTAATGCACATGGTAGTTAGCATTGGGAGGAGAGGACGTTTTAGCTGCATAACCATGTCTCCTTAATTGCAAAGACTGGAAAGGCTGTATGCTCAGTATACACAGCAGCCTTAGACAACTTGGGAATAAAACATTTAGATGCACAAACGTTTGCCTGCAGCAGTGCTATAGAGTTAAGACAGATGAGAATATAAAGTAGGAAGAACTGAAAGTCCTGACCTTGGGCTACAATGGGAGAAAAGCCTGGTTTCATCTTCCTTTAATTGCCCTCCTGGTTTATTGTGGTCCTGACATAAAGTATGTCAGTGGGAACCTGACTTTGGCTGTGTGTGTCTTAAGATCTGTCCAGCCTGTTCTCATTTTCAGGTCGGCAAACACACTGCTTTGTCACGCCCCTCCACATGTAATGTCGACACCAAAGGCAGCCTTTAGTGTGTTTATGAGACACACTGGGCTCGCAACTCACTCTAATGTAAACCCATTTGTGGCAATACTTGACACTAAGAGCTAGGGCTGTACAATTAATTGAAATACTATCAAAACCACAATATGGCCAAGTGCAATATCCAAATCGCAGGAGCTGCAAGTTTTTGGATAAAGGTACAATGTGCCACAACAACTGCCACTTAACAAACTAAACCTAACCAAGTACTTTTGTTGCCTAAACCTAACCACAACTGTTACACAATGTTAACCATTTGTTAGAATTTGATTTAGCTGTGCGTCACAAAGAGACGCCAAAGGGTGCCCTGTGCATCACCATAACATGCCAAGTGGCATGACAAAGCGTTGGTATTTAATGACCTTGGAATAGGGATGGGTTGGATCTGGCTCAGTAAAGGCCACCTTGAAAATAAAAGGCATTACTGATAAAGCATTTGTTTTTGTTTTTCCTTATGTTTTCAAGTTTCTCTAGTATGAGCGTAGACAAACTGCGAGCTTCTGTGACATCCTAGCTGAGCTGAGTGCAATTGTGAGATATTGAACATGAAAGATTTGTCATCACAGCAGGCAAAAACTGTATTGTCTGTCTTTTGAAATATTTAACCACTGAAGGATTTTTAAACAAAACACAAAGCGATGTCAAAAATTGATTTAATTCAGACAAAAAATTCAGATTGAACCTTAAAATTACATTTTGACAAAATTAAATGAAATTATTCAGTTTAATAATTTTGCTGTCTATAGCACACAATTTGCAATGTTTATACACTCCCCTCCTTTACTTTCCCTTAAAATCTTGCGGGTGTATTTTGCTGTTATCCCTCCACCATGCTGTTTCTGTTGGTAATCCTAAACCTTATGCAGCCTGGAGCCCAGGCTTTTGGTTTTAAAGCTGACAGCCACCTCTGTGCTTGTGAAGCCGTTGCTGGTACAACATGACGCTTCGCATATGACATTAGTTGTGGATCCCAAGCGCTGTCGAGCTTCTCAGGTTCCAGTCCTGTGAAGTAGGACCGCTGCCATGTTCACACAATCTGCGGGAGATTCTCTCTAATACATCTTAAGGGGATTACCACTGAATTTTAGCTTTGAAGTCTGCCATTACTATTCTGTAGAACATTTAGATCTGCATTTATTGAGCATTAAAGACTTGAAGAGAAAGACTTTGTCCCTCCCTCTGATCTGTGATGACACATGGATGTGGAGCCCCATAGAGAACAAAGCAGAGAAGATGAAAAAGGTGTCTGTCACAGCTGCTAATAGCACCATGTCTGAATATGAAGCACACCTGAATCTTGAAATTCAGACAATTATTCTCTATGACACAGTTATTATTTGGTAATGATCAGGCCCTCAAAAAAGGATCCAATAATGATGTTCGAGTAATAGACTATATATAAGGTTTTAGCCATTTGACACATTTAATTCTTCCTCCATATCTATCCCGGTGCGTTCATGTGTGAGTATAATAGTCTTCATTCCAGGACACGTGTTGGCTGCAAAATACCAGAGGTGTGGACTTGAGTCATACTTGAGTCACAAATTTGACAACTTCAGACTTGTATCAAAAAAGGCTTGCAACTTTGACTTGAATACAAATGTTGTGATTTCTCTTGGACTAGAGTATTTTGACTAAGAAATACTTGATACCTTTCCCCAAGATCAAAGATTAGAAGCAAACCTTTTTAATTGCCACATGGAACATGCAACAACATACAACATCACAGGAAGAATTATCTTTCAGAGAATGTCTTACAAATTAGAGAAGAGAAAGTTATGACATTTTTTTCAATTTTAGATGAGTAAAGTACAACAAGAGAGGACAAAAGCATACAAAAATCATTTTGTTGTGGTACTGGATAAATGTACTATGAATGTGCAATGTCAGCACTTCTTTTTATTGATTAAGTTCCATTGCACTTGTTTTGACAAATGAATACAAATTTTAAAAAGCCCTCATGATTCTTGTAAATGTAATATGTAATTACCCTGTTGTTAAAATGGAAAAACATTTGTTGGAGAGTGCTTTACGGCTTGTTTAGGACTTGAAACTCAAAGTTTAGGACTTGGGACTAGACTTAGGACTTGCCTGTCTTTACTTAGAAGTTGACTCAGGACTTGCCTTGTCTTTACTTGGGACTGGACTCATATCTTGCCTGTCTTGACTCAGGACTAGACTTAGGACTTGCCTGTCTTTACTTGGAACGTGACTCAGGACTTGCCTTGTCTTTACTTGGGACTCGACTCAGGACTTGCCTTGTCTTTACTTGGGACTGGACTCATATCTTGCCTATCTTGACTTGGGACTTGACTTGGGACTTGCCTGTCTTTACGTAGGACTTGACTTGGGACTTACCTGTCTTGATTTGGGATTTGACTCGGGACTTGCCTGTCTTGACTTGGGACTTAACTCTGGACTTGAGTGTAAAGACTTGTGACTTACCTGTGGCTTGCCTGTGACTTGCAAAAAAACAACTTGGTCCCACCTCTGCTAAATACTGTAGTATTTTGTTCATGTGTAGTTTTGGCCCAATATTAAACAGATTCTGCAGCTTTGAAGTTTGCTTTAAATGTTGACAGCAGTTTGGGCTCTGTCACTGGCCTTGTGGTTATTTTGCTTTCATGTTTTAAGCTGTGGCTGAATGTCTTTAATATTAATGTTTTAACTGTCATTCATCATATTGAAGTAGCAAGTCTGAAATTGAGAGCTACTTAAATAAAGAAGGACTCAAGCTCTCTTTGTAAGCTTTGCTTTTTAGTAAACAGTTCTTGCACCAACAAGCACTTCAAACTGGAACACCTAGCACAAGGAGAAAATTGCAGATCTTAAGGTTTTAATCTCAAGCACACCCACCAACATTAGGAGGCTTACAGTTCCATGATACAATTGATTTTAAATCAACAAAGTATGCCCACCTCATTGCTGGGCTTAGTAAAACATAAGGCTGAGGGACTTGGAAATGGTTGCACTCGGCACGCCACCATCAAAAATGAGTTTGGCCTTCTGTTTAGACGCCTCTTTGCTGGAGCTACAGTGTTTGTTTACAAAGTCTACTCAGTAATTGAGAGATTATTCCTTTGAATTGTGCTAAGACCCACAGTAAATCCGGGCATTATGCTTGTCTTAAAGTTGTGTTTACTGCCATGGGCTTGTCTCAGTGAATCTACTTTGCAGCTGTAGGTGTTGTTCTTTCCTTTTCCTGCTCCCTGTTCTCTTGCTTATTCTGCATCATGCTTCCATATTATAGACAGACTTTTTTCTGATAGAAGAAAATACAGTTTCACAAACTTTGCAGTTCTGTTCTTCTGGGCTTGGATTTAAATCACCTAACTGGAAAAAGTCATACAGAGAAACTACAGAACTTTGTAAAAAGTTGCTGCTGTCCTTTGAATTTGTAACTTTAATTTCCAATGTGATCTCTTCATTTCCACCATCCCTTTTAGTCTCTGCCTTCTCTTTGTCTCTCTCCCTTTCTCCTGACATGCACCTAATTACTAACCAGTCATGCTGGCCATATGAAAGTTGTAGAGATAATTATTATTTTTCTCCTATGCTTGTGCATTATTTTGGAATGCTCAAAAACTGTTATGTTAACAAAATTTGGTGAGATCATTGCTCTTATCTTTAAGAACATATGTACATTATTTTGCCCAACAGGAATTCAGCCATTTTGGATTTCCTGCATTTATTTACAGCCACCAGTTTGATAACTTTAGGATGCACAAAAACAAAATGTTACCCATGTTCAAATGAGTAATGAATTCGATTTGAAATTGGGCTTAGGCTTAACACATTGGCTCTAAAATGCCCCCCAGTTACTTTTAGCCTTTGAATACATTGTTGACATCCTTTGTCAAAAACTCATAAAACTTAGCGCACACATCACAACGTGAACACTGTGAGAGGATATAGTGACTGGGTTCATAAGGGCCCCATAGCGCCCCCCATTGTATTAAAAGCCTTAGTTAGAATGAAGTTGTTGTGTTGTTCATGAAATTTGGTATGCACATTGCTCTCATCATTTGAGACATATTTCCCATTGGGTTTGATAACCTCCACCCACCGTAAAGTCGGCCATTGTGAATTTTGTGAGTTTTTCATGTATTTTAATGCTAACTTTTGTGAACCACTCCTAAAGGATGCATTGGAGTTGTGTCAGATTTGGACAGTACAATTTTTAAGACCTTAGCGATAAACAGTTGTTAAAATTTTGAGTTTTAGCGGAACGACGCTGCTGTGGCATGGTGGTCATTTTTTGCATTTTGCCATAGAACAGGAAGTTGAACGTAAATGCTCATTGTCCAGTCTGCCCCAAATTTCTCATGCTTGATTGGAGTCCTTCCCTGAAAACATTTGTATGCCAATATTAAGTCAAAGAAGTTGTGCCATCTACTGGCTATAGGAAATAGACCTTGTGTGAAAAACAATTTTTTTTTTCTTTGTGTGGTCCACTGTTTACATGTAGCAACATATCACATTTTAGTACGTATTCACTAGTGCCACATAGTGGACACAGGAAGTGGTACACAATTTGGAATATGTTATTACCCGCACCATGCACTCCACACAAGAAATAATATCTAAGTCATGAGCACAGTGTCCAACCATCGTGAAAATGCTCTGGCATGTCGACTGTTGGCCTACCGGTACTCCTGATGTAGGGGAACGTGTGAGGGCATGTTCACTGCTGCAGCTTAAATTAGGTTTGTTCTTTTGTTGTGTACTTCAGCCACAGTCTCAAGAGTACACTGCAAACACAGCTTCCTTTCCCTTAATCAAAATATTAATTAAATGCTTTATTAACTCATAGAGGGAGAATCTCATATTATTTGTCTTCAGGTCAGCTACAGAAAAGCAGCCCTGGAGGGTGTAGTGATTAAGTGTTTTGCTGTTGGACACTTCAGGAAAGTGGATGCTGTCTGGCATGAAGCTGTCCTCCAGATGAAGGATGGTCTGTCTGTGACTGCACCACCCTGCCGCTGTTCCTCTCTTACTAAGGAGTAACTCAGAGGAAACTTGACAGCGGCTTTTGAATTTCAATTTCCACTTTCCATCAATTTAACTTTTTTTTTTAACCAGTAGATTTAATTCCTATTGTCTGATCTTTCAAAAGCACAAAACTTGACTGCTCTACTGTGAACCCATAAAACTGCTGTATATTTCATATTGAGGTAACATGTAAGCATTATCTGCCAGATGGGGCTTCGGGGGATAGTATTTTTGTGTTTCATCTGCCTAGGACTTCAGTGGATACAGGTCGCTACTGCCAGATGAGATGAGACAAGTCCTGCACAGATCTTATATTAGTGTTGCTTTTAGTCTGTTTTTTTTCCGGAGACAGTTGAAGTAAGCAACAGTTGAGTTCCTTAAAGTGGTATTAAGGTTGTTCAGTCTAAGAATCATGTATTGTTGGCAAAGGATGTTTCACCTCTCACTCTGCTGCAAATAGATTTCTCTTAAACAGCTTGTTCTAAAACTTTTGTGTAGGCCAACCTAATGTAACAAAATTGTGGTTGAAGAGAGTTAATTAATGTAGAAAGATGCTTGATTTTATTTTCAAAAGTGAATGTGCAACAGAGAACCACAAAGCTATGTTTCCATCCAAGCATTTTTATGCAAATGATCCAATTAGAAAATCTGGATGGCAGGAACAAAATTTGACAAAACTTCCACAATATTGCTATCAAGTTTTTACACTCGCTTGAGGAGTATGTTTTTTTTTTCAATTTGTCGATAAAGAATTCAGGACAAACAGATGATGGAAATGTGTTTGTGGAATAAATAATAATGTGAATATTTTTTTGCTGTTCGGTGTGATTACATTGCACAACAATTCTAAACTGGGTTAAACATACTGAATTGAAGCAGCAAAGGACTGTCTGTGAATGATCTGCAGTTTAACTTTCCTGACCTGTCAAAGGCACTGCTCAACCCATGGGGGAAACTCAACTATAGATGAAAAGACTTGTTACTGGCACCTCTGTGTCATCATCTTGCTTCAGAAAGCAAGAAATATGTCACATGAGCTGAAACAAAAGAACCTACCCAATAGCTGTAAAGTCTGTGATCTGGCAAACAGCTCTACACCCTGTTACCTGCCTGAAATGCTGTCAGAAGTTGTCACATCAGTCCAGAAATGGAGGCTTGTCCAGTTGGTTCTCCTGCTATCCCCAACTGAGCTTACAGATGGCATTGTCTGGAGTTTCTGTCAGAGCCTGAAAAATCCGCCCACCTGAGAGACACAGGGCTGAGACCGTATAGTTTGAGTGCTAAAACACAAGCATGAGGCCTGTGGGAGTATGTTTAAGAAAGTATCAGCAGTGAACAGACATGATAGTGTTTCAGGCACTGTTGCACAGACAGGGTTGCTTGTCAGTTATTTTAAAGTTTAGCTCAGGCTAAAACTTGGCCTGGAGATTTCAGACATCTAAAAAAAAAGCTTCTAAGTTCCGTTTACACAATTTCCTGTTCCGCTTGCTCATCGTGTTTGTATCATTTTACACAATCAGCTCATGTTTTGTGATGTGAGCCAACTGAGAAATAGCCTAAAGGCAGAGCTTGTAGATTTCCTTTTCCACTGCTGTGTTACTATAATATCATACATTCATTGCTCAAGGTACAAAATATTTGAATCTGTTGCTCTGAACGCATCTCTCAGGACATGGCGCAGGATACAGGATAGCGGCCTCCAGCTCTTAGACTCTGAATTAGTACATTTTTAATATTATTCTAAGTTATCAGCTCAAGGTCGTAGTGTTTTATCAAAGCTTGTGGATGGTGTGCTGTAATCTGATGTCCCCGATACTTGAGTTTATGTTATCACTCTGATAGTTAACTTTGAATTTCCAACCAGATATCACTTATTAAACAGTGTTGAATAAAATTCATTACACCTCCTTGGCAGAAGAATGAGTTCTACTTAATGCATTTCTAGTGATAGAAGTAATTATTGACAAAACATGCCATGATCACCATCACCAGTGCACCGGAGTATAAATTGATGATTTATAACTTGTGTTATTGATCTACATACTTGTGTATACCTGATTTTAGCAGCTTGCAAGTTATAGTAAGTTAATATTATCAGTGTAAACATTGCATGTAGAGATGTTTCCCACATTATTAGGTCAGCTAAAAAAGATAAAGCCAAATTAAACAGGTTTCATCACCCCTATTTGGCTCGTCAAACTCTGATAGTGAAAAAAGCTTTGTCACAAAATAAATAACACTTCTTTATTTAATATTTGAGGGAAAGATGTTGCTCTTTGAATTTGAAAAGTCAAAACAAATGATCTCTTATTACAGTTAAACAGTAAGCTAAAACATTTAACTGACATCTTTTGATCTCAGTTTCTTTCTACCATTGGACAGTTGGACAGTCGGCAAGAGCACTTGTATTTGCAGCCAAGATCCTTGTTTTGTTTCCATGAAAGCGGCAGCGTGTGCTGGACACACACACTGACCAACTGTTGCACATCGACATAACTCATAGGAAATACAGCTCCTATGAAAACACTGTCATTCTTAAAATATCGCTACTAATAACATGGGTTATAGTACCATTTTTAACAGCAGGGAACTGCAGTAGCTTTCTAGTATCGGTATACCATGCAACACTAAACTAGACTATGACGTCAAGTGCCTGGACCACTTGGGACAATATATATGCAGGGGTCCTTCAACAGGCTTTGCGTTATGAACAAAGACAAAAAGCAAACTTTTCTCCAATTCCCAAAATTCTCCAAACTGATCCTCCACAATCCACTTCAGTGAAAACTACCATTCTGCACAGAGGTGAGCGACATACTGATTTTCATAGGAAATAAACTTAATGGACTTGATGTCAGAGTCACACTCATTGAAGTGCCGCACAGGGAATTTCAGGCACTGCACCAAGCCTGGAACTCAGTCAGGACAAAATAGACACTCTCACTCAGGGACACAAATCAGTACAACAATTCATTTACACTCTTACCACCCAGTTCACCTCTGTTACCACCTGAAACAAAGCCACGAAGGAGACTATTCTGGACTGACAAGCATGCAGCATGAGAGGCAAAACTGAATTGTCTTGTTGATCTTGGTTTGTTCAGGAATGCAGATTAAACTAAATTCACCCAAACAAACCCCAGACGACTCCAAAAAATCAATGTAGGAATTCATGACCACACAGCTCAAACTACCCACAGGAGACGGTCAACAACATCACATTCCACAGCGTACACTGTCTGGGACTGAAGAACTCCATCAACCGACCAGGCTGACCGTTGTGAAATTTGAGGACTACCAACAAAAAGAACTAGTTCAACTACAAGTGAGACAGCTAGATGAAACACAACCCGTTCCCCAGCCCTCTCTTTCTCTTTCTCTCTCACCCCCTACTCAGCCACACACTCACTCATACTGTCCTTACCCCTCCTTTTTCCATTCCATTTAAGACACGTATCAATTATCATGCTCACCAAAGATTAGATTACTCCTTATGGCTCTGACTATCTGCAAGAACCCCGAATGAACTGGAAACCAAGGCACACCATACAGGTACATGTTATACATTGAAAAAGAATGAATCCACCATCAAAAACACTGAAACAGAACCCCACTGTATCTGTGCCTGACCTGCTGTACCCTGATGTTCTCTGCTCTGAGGCCAGGGGTATTAACGTCTAATTTTAACTTTGGGACTGGATGAGAACCACTGGAAGCTCTGCCTCTTTGGCCTTATTGAGGAAATACCAGGGTGATCTCCTGTAGACCAGTCACAGATAACACCCACCACCACCAAGCGGTCTCTCAGGATAGTCTCAGCACTCAGGTATTTCATCCTCTCTTTGAGACAACACTCTTAACTCAACACCACTGTGTAGCAACAGCAGCCTGTGAGTCAGTCTCTCTGACATTTCTTTTTTGCACTATGTATCCTTTAACTCTACTGCTGAAAGCTGCGACAAGGTTTTTCCAAGCGTGTTTACCACTGATAAGAAAGCAGGGCGGGATTTCTGTTTCAAGGGATACTTTTGGGAGGATCTGTATCTCTCTCTCAACCTAGTAGAGCGAGACAGAGAACGCACACAGTCACAAAGTCGTCTGGCACTGAAACTGATGGTACAGTTTTGCTGCATGCTGCTGTGGCCACCCAAGTGAAAGATAAGGCTCTGAGAGAAAAAGTCACCCCTCTCGTCATTTATGAGGCAGCCCACACTGCTCGCAACAAAGTGCAGCGCATGCCATCCATTCCTGTGTCTCTTTCTGACATATACAGAGGCGAATAATACTAACCGTAGGCCACTGAGGAGTTAGCTCATCTCCAGCCCCGACTCCCCTCACTGCCTCTGCTTTGGTTTGCACTTGGCCGTTCTACAGCTCTCTCTCCTCTCTCTCTGCTCATGTGTTAGTACAGTATGCCCCTCTCCCTTTTTATTGAAGTGCAGCCATTCAGTTAAGCTCCTGCTTAGTATTGCGTTCACATCGTCTTGTTCGTTGCCTGTATAGTAGCAAGAGTCGCCTTTATTTGGAAAAACAGATTTTGTCAACATGGACTTGGCTACATCTTGGGCTGAATATGGGTACTAGATATCTTGAAAGTACTGATACCTTTAAGGAATTGACTGAAATGCTTAAAGTACTAAGTAGTATGGAAACATCTCCAGGCAAATGATACCTGCATTCTGACCTTTTTGCCTCAGGGATCTAATTGATAGATGTATCATAATACCTAGATACCAGATCAACATGGCACCAATTATTCCAGTGGAGTTGCTTGCGAGGCGCATACGCCAAATAAAGATTCTAGCTTCTGGGTTTACTTACACAAGAAGTAGCTGAAAACACGCAGTAGTAGCTGGTTCCGCCTGTGAGTCCCCCTCGGCTCATAGACTTAATATTGTGATGATGTAACAGATTTGTAAATAACTTTTCTTAGTTCCAGGAAGGTTTAACAAATACAGAATTTCCATGGATCACAACATCAGAATAGAAATAGAAGCCCCTGTGTGTTTGCTGCTAGAACCCATACAGTCTGTGGTGAAGTCGGGCAGGGTGTATTTGAAACATTTGAAAGTATGTCCACACTAAATTTCACTCTATTCATATGATCGGTATTTAATTAAGTACTTTGTTGGTATGGGTATCACCTTCAAAGCACTGATATTGGTGCCGGTATTGTAATTTTTTAACAATACCCAGTCTTAGCTACATCTATTTTTCATGGCTATTGTTGAGTCCAGGAGAGTATGTGCCCACCCATCTTATTTTAATTAACACAGTGATTAACTGTAGGAATAGTTGGACAGTTAAGAGTTTTTAGTTGTTAAAGGCAGAGACACACCATTGCTATTTAAAACTCACAATTGAATAAAAAAAGGAAAAGATTTGCTCAAGCAATATTCAGCCGAAAAAGCCTGCTGATTTTGTTCAGACCCATAAATAATTTATGCTTGAAAAACTCTGCTTTGTTGAGATATGGAGCAATTTACCTGTCAAGTTTTCCATCCCATCAGTGGCCTAGATGGTGTGATCAGGGGTTGTTCATGTTTTTGTTTTTTTTATCCTTCCATCACCACTTTGTTTCTTTTTACATTATCTACCTTTTGTGCATCTTCTTCAGAAGTTCTGAAGGCGATGCAGAGTGAGGAGGATGGTGACAGAACTGTCATTTCAAATATTTAAGTTAGAAAGGATTGCTTCCATCCACAGAGGAAGAAAAAACTGTGATATGCAAATAGGCCCAAAACGCAGGATAGATAACTTGAGGCTTTTCAGCTTTGTTCTCCCTCTCTGCTTCTCGTTCACTCTCGAGGCTTGAGCCGTGACATGCAGCTTTGAAGAGAGATGCTTTGGTGCAGTCAAGAAGCCTGATGTTGCCCTGATAGGCTTGTTGACTGTTTTGAGTGAATTCCTTCATTGAATTTAGTTAATCATGTACAAAATAAATCAATAGATAGCCCGGGGAGCTAAGCCATCTCATCCATCTCGGTCTCATTTGAATACATATTTGCACCAAACACAGCAACCTGAGTGAATGATGAGTAAGTTTGCTTATGAGCTGGTCATATTGAGTAGAACAGTGTGTTCTGTTTTGCCAGGGGATTCCAAATAGTTTTTTTGGTCAAGTTAAAACTTGCAGAGTTTTAAGGGAACTGATCATAGAAAGATGGTTGAGTGCTCGAGGGCAAAATTCCAGCTCGTTTTTGGAAGACTGAACAGAGTCCTATAGGGAGTAGACCCCACCTACAGTTTCTCGGTTCATATACACTAAACATTTGAAGTCTTAAAACAAGTGAGGATTTTAAACCAGGGCTGGAGCAGGATGTGGATTATGTGAGCAGTTTCTCCCGATGATGCACAGCTCCACAACTGCCTGTCAAGAAAAAAAATGATGCTGGGTTGAATAAAATTCAAATAGCAGCAGATAGTAGTATAAAATATATAACATACCACTTCACCAAATGGCAATAAATGGAAAACATTTCTATTCATCACAGGGGTGTGATGTTACATTACCTTAGTAGTGTTCACTGATGATTTAAGTGGGATTTGGAGGGGTGGTAGGTATATAAAAGGAAGCTATTATGTTTTAAATAAATACTTAAAGGTGAGAATAGGTTAATGTATGTGGCAGTTAGAAACATTTCAACCTGTAATGTGCAGTGTGGTAATGAGCTATGGTGTTGAACCTCAGGAACTGTTTCTTGTTGTGAATCGGGAGATGATGCCGAGCATTTACAAGGCTCCCTCTGAAATAGACAGCCTTGCATCTTTCATTTCATGTCTTTTAACGCCTCAACTAAATCAGAGTCATTGGTATATTTTCAGTCAGATAATGCTTTAATCTCTTGTGATTGGTGCAATCATTTGAAATGAGAATGTAATACTATGAACATTTGCCTAAGAATTAGGTTCTTAGATTTGTTGTGCTCTTAAACTCTGACTCACTCTCTAAATACAAATCAGTTAAATCAAAGCCAGAAAATGAGTCCATTGAAACCAGGCTAGTTCTAGACCAAAACCGTAATGTTTGTTTACAATACCTCCTGAGTAGAAAATCAAACGCCACTGAGCAAACACTGCCTACTTTAGTTAGTTTTAAGCCACCTAAAAAAGGCCCACCTACAATAATCAATATCAATATAAGTGTACGGTATATTTAGAATATTTTCACTTTGCTGTCAGGCGGCCTTTACAGATGGTAAACTGAACTCATTATCTCAATGTCACCAGACTTCATTGACAACAAACATGATAGTTACTGGTCTGTTGCTGCCTCAATCAGTTAATGTTTAAGATAAAGTAGTGAAAATATTCTAAATATAGCATATACTTAAACTGTTAATGATTTTTTACATGGGACTGTGGCCCAGAAACTTCAGATAGGTCGGACCACTGTGTTCTACTATACATCTTTAAATAGTACAGTTACGGCTGAAAATTGCATGACAACAGAAATAAACATGTTGGCCAATTTCACATATCTTCACAGTTCAATATCAGTAGCCAGCTGTATACCCGAAAGTGATTGTTGTTGTAAGTGCAAAATTATTTGTTATAATAGCTGCCTGTTTTCCTGGTTTACAAAAGGTGACAGCTTTTAAACTTCATCAGACTTTTTTTTTCCTTCTACCTGTATGGTAGGGGTGGGGGGAAAAATTGATAGAGAACAGTATGGCAATATTTCTGTTTGGCAATATTGTATCGTCATACAATACTGTCAAGTATCTTTTTTTATAAATATATATATAAATGAATATGACAAATACAAATTATACTTTAGGTAGCCTACCAGAATAATATGATCAACTGCTTCTTTTAGTGCACTAGATACATTTTGCTTTACAGTTGAAAAAGGTTAGAAATTGCTATATGTCACAATATATTTTATCGCAATACACAAAAATATCGTATCCTGAATTAAGTTTGTGATAATATCGTATCATGGATCTTCAGGTGATTTCCACCCCTACTGCAGGTAGATGGATAACAAGATCAGTTTTTATGACTAAGAAACTTTTCAGTAAAAGCTGAATGTTATTTTGTTTCTTTACGGGATGTATGTGTCTTTATTTACTTAAGAAAACATATTTTGTGTGTGTTAGAGCCACTGCAAATATTCCAGGCACGCAAACTACAGTGACAACAGGACCTTCCTGTACAAAGTAAACTGCTTGTCACTCCACAAATAGATTCAGCAGCCCGTTTCAGTGTGTGTTCAGCAGTTGTGCACTGAGACAGCGGCTATCTCACAGGAATTTTGACTGTGCACAGTGACATACAATAGTCCCCCACCAATTTTAAGCACTCAGTTGATGTCTATTGCAGAACAAATCGACTTTTCCAGACTGGTTTCATGCTGGTACAATCTCACCACATGTACATGTCTTATCTTTACCTGGTCAGGTGATGTAGATAACAGAGCTGAAAAGGAGATGACCTTCATGCTTGCCCACACATGCTGTCTGTACGGGAGGGACTGTGTGTGAATGTTTGTATTGCTACAGTCTGTTGCATTCAGGTTGTTGCAAGATTAAAGATCAGAGCTGAAGACCACCGAAGAGTTTCTTACTTTATAATGTATAGAGGTCAGAATATGGACAACGTCCCATAAACATTCTACACACAAAAACCTGCTAAATCACATAAATGTTTCTTTAAACCTGTACCAAATCTACCCAGATATTCTGTACCAAATCTACCCAGATATTCTGGGGTTGTCCATGAGTTTGTCATTCAGGAGGTATTGGAAATGGATTTGATTTTTTCCCTTTGAAGGTGGAATAGAATAAAACGTTGGCTGAGAGAAATGAAAAAGAGAAAAAGAAAAAGAAGAGGCAATGGAAAAAAAGTGGGGGAAGGAAACAAAGGACAGATGATTACTGATAAGTATGTAATTACAATTCAATGCTTGGACTGCAGTGATCATGCACAGCAGTTTTATGCAGGAAATGAAACAAAATCATGTTTGGCTTTTAATAAAGCATTATAGAGCTCTGTAGGCCTGTTCAGACTGCAGTCTGTCAGTTGCCTTATTTATACTAAACTGTTCCCTGTAAAAAACAATAAATCATCATCAGGATTTCACGTCTGCCTGAAACAAACTCTGCCATTAGCAATCGACACTGAGAGTCCTTAAATCACCCTTTGCCTGTCAAATCATTCCAGAGGAAATTATTAATTTCCCCTTAATTTGCTGTTGGCATTGTATAAATTGATGCCATCACCTTGAGGATACATGTTTTGCAGCAGAGCAGATCGCTGTCAGCACAGCCGTTGATTTCCTGTCATTGTCTCATCCTTAACTCACAAGCTGACAAACCTGAAAAACACAGGCCACTACATTCCAGGCTTTGTAATTCTAGTCACTACTGTGTCACATCTTACATGTCATGTGATGAAAAAAAGGAAAAGAAATTCCCCTTTGCAGCTAAAAGCCCCATTGTATGCCCGTTGCCCCTTTCAGAGCTGGGACTATGCATCTATGCCTATATAATTAGGTTGAAGTGGATGACGGCTGAAAAACTAAACATTTGTAAAGTTAATAATAATCAAAAACTGCACCCAGCTAACACTTAAATGTATTTGTCCTCTTACATTATTTGTACAGTGTGTTTACACTGATGATGAATGTATTGGCATTCTTGACATTTTTTGATCCCCTATGTACTACTTTAAATTCAAGTCATATTTTTATCTGTAATAAGCTGCACAGTGCCACTTGTTAACTTGAGAATTGAGTTTGGCCATCTTAACGCACATATTCAGTGAAGACCCCTTAAGTGCTGTAAAAAATAAAAGGAAAATACAGTTTTTTCCTCCTCTTGAATCTTTTGAATCCCACATTGTGGCTCTTAACAGACGATAAAATATATCTGCAGAAAAAATAATTGGTTTTTTTAAAGTTATAAATTGAAATGTTATTGTTTCAAGTTAGGAAAGCATTATAAAATAGGGCTAATATCTGTTTTAAAAAAACACAAAGCAAATACTCCTGTAGTTGAAGCTCCAGTTGTAAGTAATGGTGTGAGCATGATGTCAAGCATTGTGTCTGGCTTGTCATTTTGAAGCCAGGAGATAAGGCTTATGAATGGTGCTTTGTTACCATTACTGGAGGAAGAGCAGGAAGAGCGAGGTTAAAAGGAGGGGCCAGTGCAAAGAGGATGAAATCTGAGTGGGGCCTCATGCAGGCTGACCTGTTTAACACCTGGAAAACTCAACCCTAAACAATCCTACACGGTATGAGTCAGACCAGTGTAAAAATTCATGAACAAACACAGAATGACTCACATGTATGTAAATGACTCTCCAAATATCTCTAAACTCCCTCTAAGTATTCTTTAATGCACACAATCTTGTTGTTGCTCTGTACTGTTCCCTAGGCTTCTTTAATACCCTAACCATCTCCAACAAAAACAAACTAACCAGCATCACATGCACTGCCTCCAAAATCATCTGCCTTCCCACACCAAGTCTAGCAGACATGAACCTCACAGCCATCACATGCCCAGCACTCACAATATCAAATGACGCTGATCACCCCCTAAACCAAAACCTAACAGTACTCCCATGTGGTCGGAGTTATAGGACTCTTAAACGGGGAAGAGTTCATTTCAGCAGGAATATTGTTCCAGGAGAGAGGAGAGTTATCACATACCTGTGGAGAGAAGCTAACTTATCAGACTCCATGTTGAGGTTGACCTGTGGGTAGCTTTAACACCATAGATACACAGTATATACAGTAGACAGTGAATTTATCTATGGATGTAACATGAACCACATGATCATTTTGAACAATATCCTTGAATCTATGCTTGCATGATTGGCTAAAAAGGAGTGACTCATGTGATTGGCTACAAATGGTGCACTAGAACATATTAGGAATAATCATGACTAAGGTGAGTGCTATGGACAAGTTAGACGCTGCTATCGAGGCTGTTTTGAGTCGACATATCTGCTTAAAATCGCCCGACATATTTGTTTGTTTTACTTTGCTCTGCTCCACTCTCACAACCCATGACTACGCATAAATGTGGACCAAAGGTGACGTTAGATTTAGGTGGATATGTAAGTGATTAGTTAGGAAATCACTTAGAATGGACGCAATGTCAGACTTAAGACGGAAACAGGGTTCAAGTTCACAATTCTGTCTGATATTGGGCAAGTTTTTGTTTGGATTTAAAAATATTTATGCGAAGAGAGTCATTTATACGTTATAAATACATTTGTGAATCCTTCTGCGTGCATTCCTTAATATTGAGACTGATCCGACTCCATACATCATCCTCTCTTAATGCTAAAGGTTGTGAAATAAAACTATGTGAATGATGCAATAATGAAAACAAGGAGGGTGATGTATGTCTCCGAATAGAGAAAAAAACATACATGCATGTCTTCTTTTAGCTTTTCTAGCATTATGTCTGAGCCAAAAGTTTTATCAAACACAACACTTACGCAATTTCTGGTTTTCCTTTTAAATGTCAGCATCCTACAAACAAAGTTAATACGCATTTGACTCCTTTAAGAGAATGTTTTCCATGGTATTTGATAGATAATCTCCCAATCCTTTGGATATCCTCATAGTTCCCAGATAAGGCTAACATAGGCGCGTTTCCATGGGTTGATGGGATTTCTAGGGTGGATTTGTCTTTTCAAGATAACCATCCAAAGACCTCCTCATGATAAAGTTCCCATTCACAGCTCTGTTTAGTGTCTCTTTTCTCCATATCAGCCAAGCTCGCAGTACTTTAGCATTTAGCTGCCAATGGACGTTTTTTTAACCATTTGCTGGAGAGCATCACTTGACAGACCCTGTCCATTAATATCCACTCTGATAAACATGGAAAGCTGCCACGAGTTGACTCTCTCCGTGTTTCTGGTAATGGACCTCCGCTGAGTAGGCATTTGTGTAATTCACTTTCTTTAGCTGGCTATTGCACACTTTATGCATGCACACTAACTGGCGTAATGGCAGGGCATCTGCTGAAGGTCAACATTTCTGCACCGCTTCTAATTGCTGTAGCCTCAGACTGTCTCCTGAACTCGGAAAACAAATGCTCGCAGTGCCCATTGTTTTTGGCAAATGAGGTGGTTAGTGGTGGTTAGTAAGTAATGACAGTCACTAAGGTTTATTTTTTTAACAAGAGATGGTCTTATGTTTGTGTCCACCTCCACTGACGAGCGTTATGTTGCTCTCCAGACATGCTGGTGCCTCTGCAGCCTGCTGAAGCAGCACAGGGCATTTTCCATAAAGAATGAATTAGCCTCAATTCTCAAGGGTACTTGCTTTTCTATCTCCACCTCATACCACAGGGCACCCCATACAGAGGCACACAGAGGCCAAGATGCAATCAGGAAGTTTATATGAAGTGTGTGTTTCACTTTAGGAGCAGACCAACATTAACATATGGTCCCATGAGAGGCAGAGAAAAAAAGTAGCAGCTGAGGTTCACAATACAGCATCAAAATGGGATGCAGGTCTTTGTTCTTTCAGGCGCATAGGATGGTTTTTTTTTCCAAAAGTGATCTGATCTGAGTCAGCCTGTTTTGAAATGCAAAAACTGTGGCCACTGACATGCACATTTCATGTGATTTAAGAACATTGGACTCTGTGAGAATTGTAAACCACAAGAACATCAGCACCAACAGAACCACTTCCGTATCGAGCTTGTGTTACAAAACAGTCATCAGTGTTGAACTGTGGCTGAATAAGCAGCTGCTAGTCTTTTAAGAAAACCAAAAAAAAAAAAAAGATTTTTTTTTCCCCAGGACAGGTTTAGTCTGTAACTCCACACAATTTTTACATTTTTTTTTTTTATTGATGTGATGAAAGATTATGTAATGTAATGAAAAACAAGCTGGAGCTCAAATTAAAGCTTACATTTGAAAATAAAACTATGATTTAAATCACATCGAATTGTTATCTCTTTAATATAAAACAATTTGTTTGCTTAACTCGCACAAGCAATAATCTATTTACTATTTTGTGTCTGTTCTTATTTGTCCTGAGGTTGGAACTGAAAAGTTTTCTTTTGTGTGCAGTTGAAGATAGTCAGAGAGTCAAGCATCTGGCTTCTCATATGATGAATCTTTTTTAATATTTAACCCCAGTATATTCTCAGAAGCTTTTGATGCCCAGATGCTAAAATTACTTGATTGTTATTGTGTCTGCTTTTTCAGCATCTGAATCATCTTTATTGGCCAAGTATGTATGCATGTACAAGTAATTTTTTGTTGCTTTCAATGTACATACACAGAATATACATAGAGCTAAAAATAATGACAACAAAGCTGAAGAAGGTAAACATAAACCCCATCAGCACTGACTCTATGACTGAAAAAACACCATCAGGGCTTGGTGCCTCCCTGATCTTGTATCTGTAAGAGAACTGACACACATCCTCTTCACAGATCCAGAGTGCAAGTGGGGGGTCAGTGCAAGGGGAGGGCTTGGCGGCAGGGGGTGCAGTTGGTTGTGTGATGTCTAAGTCAGAGTGGGTGAGGGGTGATAGGGTGGGCTCGTCAAACCTAAAGGCCCAGACACACCAAACCAACTTCAAAGAACTAGCAGCAATGAATGCCGACTGTCACGTCGCCTTTGTCTCGGCCAGAAACTTGCACATGAACACACTGCAAAGATGTGCCTGCATTAGAGGAAATAACTCTCCATACCAGCTGACGGCAGTCATCTGTATTCATTCAAAAAAGGAACCTGGAAGACTGACTTGACGTTGGTTAGCCAGTTAGCACATTATCAACACAATGCAATGTTAACAGTACAGAGCATAATTGCCATGCACCAGTGAACATCACACAAACCATCAGGAGCCATTTCTGCTAAAGAGCTCAATGGCTTAAGAAAAATAATCTTACCTTACCTACCAAGTTTGTTTTGATCTCAATTCCTCCTTACTTTAGCTCTTTGTTTACTTTCCTCACTTCCCTTTCTCATGCACTGAGCTGAACTGCTAATCAGAGTGATATTATTAACCATCAGACTCCGCCATCGGTGAAACCGATATGCTACATCAGCCAAAAAAGAGCTGACAAGGGCCTAATAGGTGCGTAACACACCGCACCTATTAGGGCGACAGACACTCAGCTGGCTGTCGGCTTGGTGTGTCAGGGCCCCAGGTCCTCAGCCGGTTGATGAGTCACTGCAATATAAGAGGATGATCTTTTAGTGAGGTCCTACAGGCAACTCGACATTGACACAGGGTCATTTGCTGAGAACCTGTTTTTCAGCTTTTCAAAGTAGGTCTTCTTTGTTATGCTGAGCTCCTTTATCAGTGTGTTTTCGGCCTGGTAGAACATAAGTCCATCCCCACTTCTGTAGACCTCCTCCTTGGCCTGAGCAAGCTGTCTGAGTTTTGTGGTAAATCAGGGCTTGTTGTTACTGTATGTGCAGGTTAAGGTTTTAGTTTTAGCCCCACTGAAGGTAGAGATTGACGTTTTCTGTTTGACCCTCCGCTATTTTCTAAATGTCTTCTACTCAGAGGGAGTCTCATTGTCTTCATCGTACCATTTGGTGCTTAGGTCAACTGTTTTTTAATCACATTTGCCATTTTGATCTGGCTTTACTTTAACTTACGGGTGTCCCTTAATCAATCTCTCTTTCCCTCTGTCATGGTTGATTTATAAATAGCAGACCCCCTCAGACCTTAGAGTCCTCTCTGAATCCCCCCCCCCTCCTCCTCTGCCCCCTGCTGAGACACTTCAGAGGCAGTTGGAAGAGTTTGTTTGACCTCAGTGACATATTCTATTCATTTGGACTCATGGCTGGAGGGAGAGAGACATAGAGCTCCCCGCCACCTGTTCAGCATTTTATCTTCCAGCAGAGTGTGTGTGTCCATGTGCACACAGTCTATGTTTGCATAGCCAATGTTCTGCCTTTACCAGCGAACCACACAACATTTTTTTCAGCTCAGGCAGAATGATAAAGGGCTTTTTTTCCTGACTTTTACATTGTTTCTTTCCTCAGGCTACGGGCATGGGAACAGCAGGCGAGAAAACAGTGGAACAATTTCCTGTTCAAGGAAAAGTATTTTATTCCTTGCCAGAGTCAAATCAAATTACTGGTGTAAATATTTACCTGGGTGAAGGTAAAAAGCGCCTAGTGTGCAGAGGAGAAAGTACAATTGAAAATCAGACAATGTTTATGTGCAATTTGTCACATGAAAATGAAAAACAAGCAGACGGCAAAGCATTTTATTGTGTGATACAACAGTCTATCCTAAGTGGATTTATATTCTGCAAATCACATTTTCTGAATAGTTATGTATTTGACAAAGTTTCTGAAATACTTTTGAGAAGATAACCATACTCCGAAACAGAAACAACAAATATGGAGAAAATAAGGCCATGAAAGCTTTCCTAGCCCGACTCTCTTCTGCACGTACTTTCCAAAAACAATTCATGAAACTTAAAGTTGATCAAATCACTAAGCTCAAAGACAGTTAAATGAAGGTAATGCTGGAAACAAGATGCCTCAATTGTAAGGATATATGAGGATATGTTATCTATGTATAGTCTTGTTTTTGATAGAGTAAGTCACCCAGGGAAGATAGGATTTTAATAATTGAGCTGTGACAGACTATCAAGCATATCTCTAGTGATCAGTATCTTCAGTTAGATTCAAATATGAAGACAACTGAATATCTCAAAATGCACTTTAAAACCTCTCCCTGACCAAGGGAACTCATGTCTTCCTTTGGGAATGTCAGGAGTTTTTTGGCAGTGGCAGGTGTTTGTTGGAATGGAGGGAATCTGATGTCAAACAATAGTAGCTGATGGAGGAATGAAAACACTTAAAACATTTGTGGCCTCCAGTCCTGTTGTTGTCCTATTGCCTACAACTCTGGTATGTTGGACCACGATGATTTGTAGCAGAGGAGTGTGGGTTTTTTTGGTCCCTCGCTCAGCCTGAATGTAGCATCCAGTCAAGGCCACGTCCTCCTCAGCATTCCTCTTCATGCCGAAGGCACTCATGTGAGAAACAAAAGAGCTTTATGTGCCATACTGAGTCCTTCATTGCTGAAGCACAGGTACTGATTGCTGTTTTTCAGATGGATTATAGTAAGGGCTTAAAAATAATAGTCCTGACATATTGACAACTTTATTGTTTAACAGTGCCTTTAGTTCACGTCTAAAACCCCACAACTGTGGTACATTTGGACAAGAGGTGCATTTGAAGTTTCGAGTACTTTGTTAAAGGGACAGTTCAGACTTTTTAAAGTGGGGTTGTATGAGGTAGCTACTTGTAGTCAGTCAGTACGTTTACATGCACAGTTAAGTCCAGCTACGTTTAACTTGACCAGGCCATTTTATTGGACTACTGTCTTTGTCCCAGTATACAAGCACAGAAGGAGAATTGATTTATTGACCAAAGTATGTCCATCTCCACTATGATAGGTGGTGATATGCCCCCTTTCAGCATGTCAGTATTGGACCTATTACGTCACAGACCAAACAGTAGACCAACAAGTTAGCTGTGGTTAACTAGCGGCAAACTGGTACCATGGTGGACAACTTTACAGCTCTGTACATTTTGTACATCCAAAAATGCACAGCTCTGAATGTAGATTTAACCACGTTGTTACCAGCTTCTTGTTATACACCCTTCCTACCCAAGGGGCAGCACTAACTGAGGCATTTCAAATGTCGCCGCATGCAATTGGATAACACGATGGCCAGTCAGAGCAAAAACAAGGTGACGTATTCATTGCACTAAGCCCCATTTGTTTGCCGAACAGTGGGGCTAACTGATATATTATGCTTTTGCCGTATCCCGTCAGCAAAACAGCAAAAACGTCCTTCCTGGAAACGAAGGCTTCTAGGACAGTCTTCTGTTCCTCTCTCAAGGACAAAGATAAGTGTAGTTGGCTTAGCGTTTCTTCCAAAGCTAAATTGAATGGACGCGGTCCTTCGGCAGCTTCCATCTTGGCTGTTTACTTTTCGACTCCTCCTCCTGGCGCCATTATGTTATGCCCGCCCAGAGCCCGCCTCTGTCAGATAGACTGATCTGATTGGTCCGATTGGCAATTCAGCGGGCTCTGCTGGTCAGGGCCAGATTCCTGTGCAGTGCAAATTTGAATTTGCTAGGGGCAGGGCATCTGGATTTCCAGGTTAATGTTTCCATGTATTTTAAAAGTCTGGATTTAGTCAGATTAACACAATTAATCAATTTCCTCTAATGTCATGCAAACATACTGAGTATATTGCCTTCAGTAGGTGTCCGTTAGCATGCCCCCCCACCTAAAAAAATCTAGAACAGATTAAGTGTATGCCGTATTGAGGGTATTTTTAATGCTTTACCTTCCCGTCAGACAGCCCGTTCCAATGAGGAAGCCATTAGTGGCTTTAGTTCACCTTCGATGCTCTTTTCAAAGCCACCAGACTCGGTAAAATAAAAAGTCATTTTAGCCCATTAAACATATGAGGCACTGGTCTACTGCTGCCTCAGTTAGTTAGATGTGTTATTGTGTGGCTTTGGTGAGTCTAAAGTAATATTTTTAAATGCCAAAGTCACACAATAACAAAAACAAACTAACTTATCTCTTGTGTTCAGCGATGTTTAACCACTGTTTTTCCTCATTGGAGTCTGGCTTTGAAGAGAGATATAACAGCTTCAGTTCCCCATTGGAAATCACTGTCCGATGGAAAGGTAAAGCAATGAAAATACTCTCAATGTAGCTTACACTTAATCTGATATTTTGTATATTTTATGTGAGAATTTTTTTTAGCTACCTAAAATTTGTTTTATTGCTGACCATCCACATCCTGCTCCATCCTGACCGTCCTGCTTCTCAAAACTGGGGGCATGCCAACCACCATCTACTGTCGGTAATACTTAAGCTATGGATAAATACCTCTACCAGCCCAACCTGAAAAAATCCGAAGTATCCCTTTCATGTAACCACCTAACATGTTTAGAGTATCTAAAAAGAAAACAGGAGTTTGTCCTCTAATCTAGATTCAGTGATGAGTTTGGCTTTGATTTACTTGTCTGACTGCTAAAGTAGCAATGAAGCATCCTCGCCAAATGATGCACGTAACAACAGACTGACCATGTGTAACAGAATTGTCTGCAATTATGTTGAAATCAGCAAAAACCACGCACAAATGCAGTACAAATAACCAGACTACCAGTCAACAAGTCCAGTAAATAAGATATGAAATTGGCATTTCCAAGGATTATTCTAAATTATGCTACAATTACACCAAATGGATTTACAAAAAAACTTTCCATACATTAAATGTGTTAACCCACAACTGGCAAACAGGTAATTGATAAACCACCAAAAAAAAACAAACAAACAAAAACAACAACAAAGAGCTCTACAAAAACCAGCTGGGATATCAAAGTTTTAAGCAGCTCTAGGCAAAGCTGGAGCTCCTCGACCAGCTTTTGTTCTCCAGTGTTCAGCCCACAAACTTAGTTATCAAGCTCTAACTTTGGTTCACCTCCAGAGCTCTTAAGGACTGAACCAGAGAAAAAAGATTGTGTAGCAAGATTGTGTAACAGAATGAAGACTGCCATTCCTAGTGCTTTCTGCATGCTAAGGCAGAGCGCAGCAAAACCTATCAACCTCACTGAAGGGTTAGTAACAATACTAATCTACCTGGTTACATTCAGATAAGTCCACATTCCACATTCTGACCTCACACCTCCTAGCAGAAAATTGACTAAAGTGTGTATGCATGTCTTTGTGCGCTGATATGAGTGTCAAAATAGTGTTATCTTGGTAGGCCCAGGGGAGTGCTAACTCAGCACTGTGTGTCCATGCAGTAAGTCAGGTATACTTCTCAGCACCGAAGGCAAAGCAAACACAAAGATAGCTGTCTTATCGCTCCCCTCTCCCCACCTTGTCTGGCTGTCCAGCTGCCTCTAAACCTCACACCAAAGAATAGCCATATTGTTTCTGCAGGACTTTTGATTTTGATTAATGGGGGGTGAAGACAAGGCAGGTACTGAAGTGCGTGCGTGTGTGTTAGTGCATGCAAAAGAAGGGGATTATGAACTGTCAATCAATTCGCTCCCAACTGTAAAGTTCTCCAGCAGCAAGGCTAGGGATTAGGGCTGGATCAAAGCACTTATTCAGGCTCTAAAACTTTGTTTGAAACAGACAGGAGAGACGAAAGAGGAGGGTGGACTGAACGGTGGGGTGGGGGTGGGGATTGGGAGTATGCCTGTATTCACACAAAATCAGGTGTTGCAGCGAAAACGCCAGCCCCACCTTTATTTGAATGTGGGTAGCGTGATTCAATGATCCACGATCTTATATTATTGATGCAAAGTAAAAACATTGATGCACATCATCATCTTTACGATATGCCTTTAGGTTTAAAGTGCACCTCCTTAACAGTTAAATAGTGCTAGCAGCCTAGCCCCCTGCAAAAAATGGCAAGTAGCCAAAAAAAACAAACCCCAAAGCAATTAGGATATAAAGCAGAGCACTTGCCTTGTTTGTTTGTGCACGTGTGTCTTTTGTGGCAGTAAAGATACTACTGTTATGATAATCAAAAGGAAACCTACAGATCATTTAAGCCAACATAAACAAACTTACAAAGACAAATACTCAGTCGCTTAAATGGGAAGACTGGCTTTCTAAAGTTGATCTCCAGCCTCCACTCCCAAACAAATGGGACATTTAAGTGACACTCCCACACCGTCGCACAACCCTGCGGCTAATCGCCACAACACCTGATCTGGTGTGAATGCAGCCTAAAGAGGCAGCCGGGTAATGATAGGGCTGTGCTGTAACACCTGCAGTTTTGGAAGACTCTTTCACAGTAGCTGCAGGCAGTGAGCTGTTCTGAAACAACTAAATGCCCAGTCAGAGGCCAGATGAAGTGCACGAATCTGGCCGCAGAAGAAACCTTGTCTGTGTGTGAATGGATGATAGAGCCAAACTCTCTGGAGAAATACGTCTTTTAGTTGCTGTTAGAAAGATAAAAAGATCATTCAACATTTCCTTGTCTTTACCACATTCTGATTGGTTTCTGTGCATCTGAAGCTATAAAGCTCATGTAAGTTTTTATGTCTTTTTGGGGCATTAACTCTGGAAACACAGGTTTTGTGTTGGATTCTCAGGGCCATTTGATAGCTGTGCCATCTGGCAATGCATCCATACAGCGTGTGGCACAGTAATTGTGCACTGATGCTCGTTGACCCTCTCTCTCTTTCTCTCCTGTTCCCTTTATCTGAAAAAGCAGTGTATTTTTCCACTGCTGGTGTGGGTGGAAAAAAGGAGAAGAGATATTGTGGGCATAACAAAGTGGATTCTGCTCCATCATCAACCTCCGTTCAGTTTTCATTGTCTTGCAGGGGCTTTACTACTGATGGTTAGAAGTAGTACTTACACAGCAGTATAAGACATCATTACCACAGTATAAGAGGAGGTGGGTCATGATCATCATCACAATGTCAGCCCAGTATAACAGCAAGAAAAAGAATGAGAGTAAGAAAGGTTACTTCATGGTACAGTTGTAAAATGAATGAAATCCCACTGAAGAGAATATAGTTATCGGATGTGTCCTTATTAGTGAATTGTAACAACGAAACATCTGTGCTCCTAACAGACTCATAATCAACATGTAATACACCACAGCGTGCTTCAAATCAGTCATTAGTGTTATCTGATGTAATGTGGCGTGTCTGATTTTCGAACATTTCGGGGCAGAATACTGATGCTCACATTTCAGTCATCGATCACTGCTCACTCTGAGGTTGGTGAGTCTGCATGTTTAGCAAGTCCTGTGTGTGGCGTAATAAATAAACCTATGAACTCACAGCCTGTATGGAAGTGTTAAGGTGTGTGCAAGCCTCTACAAAGGCTTCTGTCTTATGAAAGTATCATTTAGTACCATGAGTCAGGGGCAGGTAACACTGGTATTCCATTGTTGGTACTGATTTGACTGGTTGCCAAAAGACTTCTAAGTAAGGCTCTCATTATTCATCAGTAGTGAAGTCCATAAAGCCTCAATAACACAGAATTTCATAGTGGAGACTAAGAAATTTTACATTACTTTTTGCCATATTGGTGACCTTGTCCTAACTTAGACAACTTTTTAAAATTAAATTTCAAATCTTTATTTCCAAGAACAGCTTTAGAAAAAAAGCAGCTGCTTTTTCTAACATGGGTAACAATAGTAATGTTTTGATTCCCAAAACATTTATCCATAAATCTCTATGGCTGAAGCCACACACTTTTTTTAATCACTAGGGGTGTAACGATATATCGATCTGGATTGATATATTAATTCAATGATCAATGATCCATTATCAACAATGCAAAATATAAACATCGATAAATATCAATATATGCCTTTATTTTAAATGTCCATGACACCTCTGTATCAAAATTTCCATCCATGCACACCCCCTTCCTAAACACTAGATGCCTAGCTTCAGGCAGATATGGCAAGCAGCCAAGAAAAAGAATATGAGGATATTTACTGACTTGAATCAAATTGAAGTGATATGACAGACTTTGGGATATCAACAAATAAAATTTGTGATTTACACTCCCACTAACTGCAGCACGAAATATCTAATAAATGTATTCATATTGTGCTAATTTGGGTTATTGTCTTTTGGAGCCAATAGCTACTTTCTATGGAAAACCCCATATTACACAGTTTTTCTGTCACAAGGAGTTTAAAGAGTGCATTTGCGATTTTTTTTTTTTTACCTGTCACTCCATTAAGTTGTCACATGTCTTTAGAGTCAAGCCATCAAGCTTAAGACCTGTGGTTAGGCTATAACCCAGTCAGCAGAAAAAGAATGTTTGCATTGTATGTTTGTGCAAACCACGGATACATTACATTTGCACGTTTCATATGTGTCACATCAGCGTTTCCAAAGTGATGTAGAATATGAGCTGACATTATCACTGGGGAATGGCGAGGATGGTGGCTAACTTTTTATCTGTGCTTCTGTGGTTTTGTATTTTATATTAATGTCTTTTTCTTATATACACACATACCATCAACCTGCCAGGAACTGCAGATGAAAATTAGCCTGTATCGCTACAGCTGGGACATTTACGTGACTTCGCTGATCATGTGCACTGTCCCTTTCTAAATAAAATAAACATAAAGTTCCGACTTCTGTCAAGTTGTATACCACTGCTGGAGACCAACAAACAAAACTGGTTACTTTTAGCGAGTCACTGATGCATTTTCAGCAGCTTTTTAGCAGCTAAGCATGAGTGTTTTTCAGCATCTTGTCTTTTTCTTTCCACCAGGGATAGTGCCATGAAAAGTGGTTGCTTTTTACTGAGACATCACTTCTTTTTGTGCCTCAAAGTAACCACGCATTAACCACAGTGTTGTTAAACTGTAAGGTTTCAATGTGTCTGTGACATAAACACTTACAAATGTAACATAACTGTAGTTTGCAGAAACGTAGATTGCCGGGATTTATTCTGGCAATGTGGTTTTAGGCAAACACTGGTCATGCAGAGCTGTCTACCAGACTCTTACCTACCTAAATCTACCTGATTTTGGTGCTGACAGCAGGCCTCACTCGAGTATGAGTCAAAATATAACAAAAATGAAATTAAATTGGTCCAGTGAAGTCGTGCATGCTTGTTCAAAATATATTCATGTAATTGATAGAAAATAACTGATGATTCACTCCAGAGAGGCCTTTGTAAGATTGCAAAAACAGGTTTGTCTGCACCGTTTAATTGGACTGCTGAGAGCAGTTTTTCCTTAATGGAGGTCAATACGTATCATTCTGGCAGAAGGTGCAGTGATTAACATGAGGACAGATAACATACTGCATACCAAAATGTTCAACTACAGCAGTCCCTGATACTGGCCCTCTTGACTCATATTTAGGAGTACCGTTTGACCAAAAGGCCAAACTCAGGGCCAAAAGTGCAGTGTCTCAAGGCTCATGGGTTTTGAGTCTTGCTTTTTATCTTATCTTCTCTAAAGCATCGACCATTATCTTAGCTTGTCAAATGGAGGCTGTGCACATCTGTGTGTGTGTGTGTGTGTGTGTGTATGTGTGTGTGTGTGTGTGTGTGTGCGCGCGCGCGCGCATGTGTGTTAGAGGTGGGGGCCACTGCACTTAGCTGACCAACAAGTGTTAATTAACCCAATCTATAATGGTCCGTGATAATCAGGCAGAAAGGGCTGCTCTACTCAGTGATGTGTCACTGATTGTCATTTAGCTTTACAAAAGAATGGATGGAAGGAATTACAGAAAAGGAGGAAGCCCTGCACGACTTGTTAAAGCTAGTGATCTCTCCCTCACCATAGACTTGCCATTACAGCACCCTCCATCCCCCTGCTTGTGTCCTCCCACCACCAACCCTCCAACGCCCTGTTGTGCTTCACTCTGTTCATATTGCGTCACACTGCAAGCCTGATTGTTGAGTGCACTCACCTATAGGGTGCCTATGGGGCTTCGCTCAGGCATGTCCAAACTGTTCCATAATGGGCTGTGTAACTGCAGGTTTTCATTCCAACCAAGCAGGAGCACACTAGATTCGACTCATTTAATCAACTCATCTCAGCTGATCAGACGAATCAGGTGTGTTGTCACTGGGGTGGAACAAAAAGCTGCAGGCTCTGGGCATGTTGGGGAATACTTTGAACATCGGGCCTCTTTTCCACACAATAAAGGGGTTTGACCACCTTTTTTTCCTGCCTTACAATCTCCAACAGATCGGAATGGATCTGCAAGAGTGAATAATGGCAAGATGGTTATTTCCAGTGCTTAAGCTAAGCTATGATGGCATTTCTTTGTGGAATATCTCTGATATTTCTGGTACCCTTTGTTCCATTCTCGATTAATTTACATTTAATGGCTCTGCTGTTATCATCTCCTGGTGTGAGTCATATCAGACACTCCCACTACACCCACTTTCCACTAATCAGTTTCCTGTTGTTATAACCAGTATTTATGCTGTTTTCTCTCCACAATAATCCTCTTTTGTTTTCAATATGTATAAAGGGTACAGTAGAATAAAATTGCATCAGGCAGTTTTACCAGTGTCTGTGACTGAAAAGGTACTCTGAGTCACATATAAACATTAGTCCACTTAAGACGTGCTTTAAAAAGTGAATCACAGAGCAAACCTTTCCGTAAGTCAAACTCAAATAGATCAAATGGGAGCTGTGTATACTGTTATTCTGCGCTCATACATTCATCTACAGCAAAAATATCCACCTCACCAAATCATTTAGTTTAATTTTCATTCTCTGAGTACTCTTCTGTTAGAGGTGCACTGCTTCTAGTGCAGCTCAAATTGTTCCAGGAATTAAAAGGGAAACTTTGGTATTTTTGAACCTGGACCCTATTTTCCAATGATTTTGTGTCTAAGGGACTTATGGAAACAACAGTTCTTAAAATTAGGCCAGTACTGAGAGAAAGCACTGCAGCTTAAAAGTGCTTGTTTTTGCCACTGACAGGCTCAGATTGTATATATATGTATATACAGTATATATATACATACATATATATATATATATATATGTATATGTATATATATATAATATAAGTGTCTGACAATATTATGGGAATGAGCCTACAGAAAAATTAAATGTTTTTCCTTACCTTCTGCTGGTCTGTTTACCGTGCCTCAGTGAACAGTAAAACAAACTATCAACGAACTGTTTCTGTTAAAGAGCTTAATGGCTAAAGAAAAATAATCTTACTTTACATAACAAGTTTGTTTTGGTCTCTCTCGGTCTCGACTTTAGCTCTTTGTTTACTTTCCTCACTTCACTTTCTCTTCTTGTGCGGCGAGCTGAACTGCCAGTCAGAGTGATTTCATTCGCCGACATCATCCCTGACGCCGATTCAGTATGCTGAAAAAAAGCTGACGGGGCAGATGAGGGGCAACCTGCACCGACTGGGGCGACAGACGCTCACTGACAGCCTAACAGTGACCGTCGGTTTGGAGTGTCAGGGCATTAAGTCTCGCTCAAGGAGAAGTCTTGGACTTTTCCACATTGTTGAAATTAGCTAAATATTCAGCCACAACATTCAAAATAGTTTAAATAACACTAAGCTATGCTTTCTGCACTCCAACACAACAAACTCTTCCACCATTGTTATTCTTGCAACAAGTCACCTTTTACAAGATTTCTAAACAAAACTTCTCCTTGACCAAGACTTGATCACAGTCGCAAACAGTTCAGCGAAAGGTACAGAAAAACTTCTCATTTCTCTGTAGGGCCTTGACTGTAATGCTGTCAGACAATTAAAATAACAATCTGTGCCGGTCAGTCGCAAAAACAGTCACTTAATATGGATGTAAATTGACGGTGCACAAATGCCTGAAGGGATTACATTGCAGCCACTGTGGCTCTCATTACCTGACCAATTTAAAAAAGTGTCTTCATGAGTCACTTTAACACAAAACCTTAGAAAACAGGGTCCATGTTGAAAAATACCAAAGCTTCCCTTTAATGAGTATTCTTACAAGGTGCATGATTACACATACACAAGCAAAAATACACATCTGTGAACTGCCACAGAATCTGATTTTCTGTGTAAAATACAATACAGCCCTTTAACATCTTTCATGTTTTTCGTCTTTCATGTCTAACTATTTATCAGCATTTCCTGTCTGTCTTAAAAAGCACTTTCTCTGAAAATGGAGTAAGTCCTTGCACAGGTCAGTTAGGTTTAAACACCTTAACAATACCAGCAGCATGGCTAGGAAGCTTTGAAGAGTGTATTTAGGGGAGTTAGCAAGGGGCTAGAGGAGGACAGTGCTATAAAAACTGCTGTAAATCCATGATGGCATTTTGAGGGGGTATAAGGTATTGTTTGCAAAACTTAGTATTCATGTGTGCGTGAGAAAGACAGAGCAGGCGGGAATGCGCTGAACGTCTGTCCTCTGTTTCAAGGCATGCTAGTGGTTATAGGTAGTAATTCAAACTCTGTCAGAGCTGGAGGAATCCACTGGGACTCACCAGGCCTGCTTTGACCTCCACACCACAAGTCACTGGCCTTGTCCTCCTCCTTCCAACTGGAAATGAGAAGCCATGCTGACTGTTAGCAGATTTTTAAGTCATAAAACCTAAGCTGTCTTGCCAAAAGCAAACCTTTGGGGTTCTCTGTAGTGGCAGAGCGAGGACAGATTAAAATAATGCAGAGGCAAACAAAGTACATTTTAAGACTATGTGCTTTTGTTCAGCTGCTAAGTGTACTCAGGCTTCATTATACTTAATATTCCCCTGTCAGCACCGTATCAAAAAGGATCTATTTGTCTTTTTTTTATTTAGCATGTCTCAGTATGCACTGATGGTGTGTACAGGGTTCGGCTGTCAGTTTTTGCATGTGAGACATGTCTAAACCAGCAGTTTCCATGTTTAAAGCCTGTGCTGGAATGCAGCAAACCCAGTGTGTGCAAAATAGAGGAAAAGATGTGAAACAAGTAAGGGCACAGAGCAGACGCAAGTGAGTCTAGCATACAGGGCAGAATCAGCAGCTGCCACACCCTGCAAGTTTTAAAACATATTTTTTATTAGAAGTGTTTTATTAGAAGTGTCAGAGCAAAGGTTGCACCCCCACCTCCTGTGTTGTCGCTCTGTTGCTTTACGGGCAGCGAAACAGAGAAGTGCTAATACTATGTGGGACCCAGTCTGCATCCGTAATTGATCTTTGCAAAATGAGTAAAAATAGCAACAAAGGACTTGTGATTTTCCACAGGAGAACATTCAACCACATCTTAGAAATATCTCTTCAGCTGTGGAGGATATAATGGTTGTTACAGCATTCACAAACATCTGAGGCTCCCTCATTTGTGTTCAAACCTCCTGCACGCATTTTTGGAGCGTAACAAAAGCTGTGATTAGCTCTGTGTGTGGTTACTGGGACAGGTTTCAGGATAGTGGTTTTACAGCTCCCACTCAGAAACAGCTTAAAGGGAAAATCCACCCAGAAAGTTATCCCTCTGTTATTTCCGTAAACATTACAAACCACAAATATGACAGCATGTCCTGAAAGTAGAGTCCAAAATGCAAAGGGTGTGATCTGTGATGTTCCCTTCATCGTGAACTGATATATTTTTCTGTTTATGAGAACCAGAATGAGCACGCCCTAATGCACAATCATGTAGTGTAAAATATTCATATAAACATTATGGGTACTGTTTATGTCTACCGGCAGATTGTATTATTGATTGAAAAACATATATACATGTTTCTAGCACTTAGTTTAGCTATATGACATTGGAGGAAAATGTCAAATGTGGTAGGTGTAGTCTGCTAAAATGCTGAGCAGACCGACATCGACAGCATTTTATTGTGCCCAGTTACTAAAGGCTTTGTGTTGCAGCTACTGAACATGATAAAATGGATATTTGCGTCAAACAGTTTTGCTGGACAATGTAGATGAAGGCAGAGCATTTACATGGCCTTACAGTCAATAATCTCCACAGTCACAGACCGATTTCCCACAAAAGATTTAACTATCTTGGTAAAGTACAAAATCATGGTTGATAGGAAAAGCTTTCAGACCTTCAGAGGAAACAATGTCCATCTGCCGACCAATCAAAATGGACAGTTTGGTATATCATATAAGGTGTTATAACGAATGATGGTTGGTAATATGAGACCATGTAGGAGGTATATGTTGACACTTAAGTAGAGTCTACCAACTTGAACGTATTCCCTGTAGCTTCACCTCAGCCAGATACAGATGGTCCTGCTGGCAGATATTGACAAATGCATTGATGTGCATATGGACTCTTGATTGTCGTTTATGCTGGTGACAAATTATCTGTTAAGTGCCAGCAACCTAATACATTACTGACACTGACCCTAACAGATTGGTGTAGTTCACCAGAGGTGTAGTTTTACACTGAAGTGAGCAACCCTACAGATGGTACAGGCAAGTTCTCTTTAAGTGCTGACATTGTATCCATCACTTACCTCTGAGAGTTATCCCAAATCCCTCAAGTTGTAACCCAGCATCCCTCAGAAGGAAACCTGCAAGCATCTCGAGGGAAAAGACGGGCAATCTAGAAAAAAAAAATCAGATTACAGTTTTGTGTAAAAGATGATGGTCTTTATAGCTGTTAAAATAAGATTTATCTCACAATAATCTTGACAGCCAAGATCAAGGGTGAAAGTATTCGAGTACATGGATGTAGGGTGGGGGAATATGGAGAAAATATAATATCACTATATTTTTGACCAAATACCATGATATCAATATTGCAACAATATTGTAGGGTTGACTAATGGTGCAACTAAGTGTTTCTATGCCAATAATAGAACAGCAAGAACAGTCTGGTTAGTTCAGAAAATAACGTAATTTTATTGTAATGCAGCCATTAGAAATGTAAGATGATATCCAGTCTAATGTCATGACATTGATATAAGATTGACACATTGTCACCACTACAAGTTAGTGCTGGTACGCAATATTGGGTCGAGGGGACCGCAGCTGCCTGCCAAAACCCACAAACAACCTTTCATGATTGTATTTCCAATAACACATCTGCTCATTAAAGGCAAACATAGAAAAACAACAACACAATCTCAAACACCATGTAAAAGAAATCATCCCTTACAGAGCTGGGAACAACAACACTGGTCAGTCAGTCAATTTTTTGTCCATCCACAGCAACCTCCAATGCTCCAGAAATCCTCCACTTACTCAGGTCTAGCTTCTTAAGCACCCATAATGGTGTCTGTAAGCTTGCACTGAATGGAACCAATGATCTAACTGACTCAACTTACGGTACATATCTACTGCAATGTGCAGGCTATCTGGAGAACTGACAGCTTCCTCCAACAACTCTGTTTGCAGTGCCTGTAGATAGGTGTAGCTCCCCACTGACTCTTGATGGCATCACCTAAGCACGACCTGGTGGGCAGCAGCAGCATTCACTGTTCTTACTGAAAATCATTTTCCCCAGTGTGGACAGATGACAGGAAGTTGAGGAAGTAGAATGCAAAGAACAATTACTGAAATGTTTTAGGAAAAGGGGAGAGATGTGGAAACTTAGAATGTTGTGTTAAAGTTTGGAGAGCAATGCCCCTGAGTAAGTTGAGGGCCAAAAGAAGGAGGCAGGAACTCAGCAAAAAGAAGTGGCAGCTGCAGAACCCTCAGAAGCAAGCACAGGTGATTATGCTAGACTGACTGCTTACCTTTCTATATGGAAAGGACAGTGTGGACTACTGCCAACTTGTTAAGGTCAGCATATTATTTGGCCAAGAGCAACAAGCCTTTCACAGACTTTGAGAATCTCATTGAACTTCAGCAAGATAATTCCGCTGATTTCTGTTAGGATTGAAGATGTTTTTATTCCATACACTGGCCATTTGACCTTGGTAAGAATCATTCATTTCACCCTCTCCTGCAGATCTTATCAACATGCCACACTGTGTCTTTCAGGAGTGGGGATGCATTTGGATTTTAGAAAGCAGTACGAAGTAGAATGTTAAAAAGAGAATTTAGGGGGTGGGATGGCGGCCTCCATTCAGAGTTGGCCTTAAGTTTGCCAGAAAAGCTTGAATTAAAATGTAAACTGCAGGATCAAACATCTCTCCTAGCTGACACAGTGCTAATGTGCGGGAGACTGCACTTAATCTGATCCATGGATCATGCTGGAGCTAATTACCATCTGTTCACTTACACTTCCTGGCCCCAGAACACTGGCTTGTTTTCAATTACTGCTCCCGAAAGAAGATTACGGCTTTCATTTTTTTTTATTTTTGGCGACGAGGGCTGCATGGCTTCGTCTTCACCAGGTGAGGACCATTATGTGTGACTGCAGGAAGTGCCAGCCGCTTATTTTCCCCACTGTGTTGATGGTGGGGTCGAGGGCTCAGAGCAGAGATGCTGGATTGTTCAGCTGCAGAGTCATTATTTAGGCTTTCTCTTGTGCTGTGCAGAACACTGCAATTCCAGATTCAAGTAGGATCTTTTGCATTGAAAGCCTTTTTCCTTGAAGCTCCAACACTTTCGACTTGTTTGGACATCCTGCAAAGTTTCTTCTAGCCATCATCTCTCCCGTGCTCCTTTATTTCATAAGGAAATCCTTACTATTCCTTATTAGGCCCCTAATGTTTCAAGAAGCCTTTTATTCCTTTCATCTAAAGAGAGGGCCACAAATGCAAATGAGCTGTTCTCATTAAGTGAATGCTTCCGAAATGCCCCGTTCATGTAGAGCTGCTCTTAAGTAGAGGCAGCTGCAGACCCAGGCCCATGGAGAGACTGAGTGAGAAGGAGGCAGCTGCCCAGAGGAAGAGAGGCTTTGCCTGGTCAGGCTCCAAGATAATGTTACTGTCTGCCTTTTACATAGTGGCGTAAGATTTACAGCTTACAATAACTTAATACAACGACACGGTCTCTGGCTTTTGTTTGATATCTAGTGTTGGCAAAAAAGTGTATGTCAAAATTTCATATTGAATAGCCAAATCTGATTTGACTGACGTAATTCTAAGTTGGATGCAGCCCTACATACATTCATTACATTTGTTTAGCAGGAACATAGTAGCAACTAAAACACTTTCCCTGGCAGATATTGTGCTGTAATCTCATGCTATCACATACATGTGTCCACATCCTGACATGCAGTCCAAGCCGCTACGCTTTTCATAACACAGAGCTTTAAAGCTGTTTCTCACTGGTGCTAAAGATTTTGCCTTAGTTGACTGAAGATATCTTTAGTCCCATGAGAAACCTCTCTTTGGGCTTTGTCTAATTGGGCATTATGGATTTAAAGCATAAAACACAGAGACTGGGGATGGCTGAGATAGCGATTAAAGGCTATCAGTCTCCCTGTTGATACACTCACCTATTGGAAACAATGATGCTGTCAGCTCCAGAAGCAGTGAAGCGAAGCAAGATAGAGAGCTTGGTTGTTGGAAATGTATAGCTTGACATAATAACTGTGTGATTGTATAATTAGTGTTGCCATGGGGATTGGTTCTATCTGTGCCTGAGACAGGGTTTACAGTATGTTTTCATCAGTATTATGGATAGCTGAACTTTTACCTGTAATGGAGCCCACATGAGATTCACTCTTGTGTCATGCAAACTGATTTGTAATGTCATACACGAAAGTCATGTAATTCTACAGCTGACCCAGGTCACATGCAAGAATTAAATTTTTAAGATACTAAAGTGTTTTTGAGATAGTGGCAGATTAATATCAGTGTGACCAGATGGATTTAGCTGGATACAGTTTCAGTTGCTGGTGAACAGGTTATCTGATGAAACATTTTGAGACGTTTCTGTCTCTTTGCTGTGCATGTCACCAATATATAGCCTGCTTGTTCTCAATCCCGAGAGTGTAGAAGAATGAGTTGACTTTCAGCTTCACTTTCACCATTCTCACTTTCCTTCAAAGCTCCTGAAAACACTGTTTCAAATATTAAGCATCTCTCTATTAAATTAAATTAAGCATCTCTCTATTAAATTAAATTGTTATGACTAAATAAGCAACAATCAAACTTTAAGTTTGACAAAAAACATCCTTAGATGTTATTTATGTAGAGTCAAAAACTCAGTTAATTTGCTCCGTCATGACTGTGTGGGGGTGGTTTGATTAGTCTTGACTGCTGGCAACAGAAGCAAACCTCACAACTGTCAACACATTTTAAATTGAATGTTGCTAAACTCAGATTAGTGCAGGGAAGTACCAGGCATCACTTTTTCCAAGTCAGGAAGGACATAAATATAAATGCAGAAATCTCTCATGAAACAAAACAAAACTCTTAGTATTCTACTTTGACAGAAAATTGCGTGTTCATTGAGGACCATATCAACACACTATTGTGAGAAACTGATTGACAAAATAGGTTTTTAGATGAAAGTGTAAGTACTGAACATGCAGGACTCTTCAGGTGAATTTGTGTAGCAGTATTTTTTTTAAATTCCTGGACAAATCTTAAAGGTGCGCTCCACTGATTGCACACATCAAGTTCACTTAACTCAACATGAGGAGTACACAGAAAGCCTGTGTTGTAAACTGGGTTTGACAGATGTGGGCATTTTCCAGCCAGGAGGGTGTAATGAAAAGAGGCTTTTGGTTGCATGGGGAGTGTAGGATCCAGTGTTTTTGGAACATGGTTCATTCTCGGGACTTAAAGTCTGGATATTTCAATCTTTGCTGTACAGTTTTTAAAAAGATTTTAAAAACTATTTCTGCAGCCCGGTATTGTATACAATGTGTTGTTGCTCTATACAACAGCAGTGCCATTACTCAGGACACATGTTAACATGAGGTGAGGAGGAGGTCTGAGGCTTGTCAGGGGGAAGTCTGTGGTACATATCTGGCGACAGATATTGTGTGGGTGAAGTAAACATCTCTTCCTACCTGCGTGCGCTGGTGACACACACACAGAGTCAACAGACAGCAGGATCACTGCTTTCCCCTCAACCAAGCTTCCATTTTTAGCCATACAGTCTGACTTTCTGTCTGCCTTTGATCACTGCCATGGCAGAAACCCTTTTGATGACTCATGCAGATAGGCATCCGTACAGAGGCAAAAACAATCTCTTTCTGGCTTCACTCACACACTCATTCGTATACTGTTTGATGGGTCGTGTGGGATGAGCTGATGTGTGATCAGTAATTGGCCAGATTTAAGGTGTTCTTCCACATGTTGTGACATTTGGTATATTCTTTGGACTTTCTGTTGATTTAGTTTGAGCTTGTGAAAGTGCTGGTCTTTGTCTGCTCAGCCATGGTGGCATTACTTCGCACGCTAATACCACTCTTACTTTTATTTATTCCATACATTAAACCAGTGTTTCCCAAAGGGGGGTACCCAAGTACTGCAGGGGGGGGAAGAAAGATTTTTTTAAATGTTCATTTAAAAAGTAGCAGTCTTGCATAATTCCTAAAATAATTATATCACTAAATAGTGCAACATTATTGTACGTTATTGCACAAATGCACAGTATGTACATTATGTAAAAATATGTTTGAGAACCACTGCATCACACAGCATTTTCTTGCTGTTTAAAGACATTTCCAAGGAAAGTACCTGCAGCTTTTAATCTTGCAATAATGGATTTTTCGGCCAGCTGGGGGCAAGTGGAACAAACTGTAAACAAACATTGATATACCTTGTAAGCTGATATGGAGAACTTGTCAGCAAACAGTTATCTTCTACACATCCAGCTATTATGGAGCAACATAATCATTCATTTGGAGTCATGTTTGTGTCCACCTGATAAATGTGAGACCAATATCCACTCTCTTTTAGCTCTATTTTTGCTCTCCATTAACTCCCGAGGGAAATATCTGTCTCTTTAGCTGCTAAATGCACCACTGTGTTCACCAGCTAGTTTATTACTGTGTCTGTCTGATCAGTGGCTTTTTAGAGCTGCTGTGGCTGAAAACAACATGGGAGCGGTGAGAGTGAACCAAAATAGTAAAGTTGCGAGCTAGACAGCTCAACAATGAACTGAAACTTCCTGCAAAGCTCCGTGAAGCCGAGAGGAGCTGCAGATTCAAAACCTTTGACATTATCCTTTGATACTACAGTTGATTAATCTGTCAGTTATTTTCTTGAATGATCTGTTAGTTGTTTGGTCTATGAAGTGTCAGAAAATGGTGAAAATTGTCGATCAGTGTTTCCCAAAGCTCAAAATGAGGTCTTCAAATATCTTGTTTGGTCCACAACACAAAACATTCAGTTTACTCTTGTAGAGGAGGAAAGAAACCAGAAAATATTGACTTTTTTTCATATTATACTGACACAAACATTCACATTCTCTCTAAGATCTGCTTTTCAGCAGACTGAACTTCTTTTAGCTCATCTTGAAATCTATAACTATGTGGTCTGTCTGTGTGAGGATGATGGTCTCAATCATCTCTCAATAGCTTTAGTATGTGCTCCTCTTGCAGAGAAAATGTAACTACATTTGCTCTGTGGCACTTATTTAATAATATAATATTGCTCACGCTTCTTCCCTTAGCATATAGGTACACTGTAAATTTACACCATCTGGCATAAACACTGGATTCATAGAAATTTCTCTTTGACAAGGGAACTGTCCACTCATCCTAGCCATCACAGCAATGTCAAGCTTTTCACATTATGCTCCAGAGTACAGACAAGTGGACAAGCTGTTATGCTAATGCATGTTTATCAACTCCTCGCCTGAACAAGCGCTTACCCTCTAACATTTCACATATCGGCGCAGCAGCAGACATGCAAATGTTTCCTCTGCTGTCCGCAGGCTTGATAGAAGCAGAGAAAAATGATAATGGTGGCATTTCATACCTGAATTCTCAGACACAGCATTAGGACAGCTTGATAAATGAGGCTGACTGAGTACACGTAATGTGCTGACATCTTTGTTCTTCCACCAGAAAAGGGTATGTGAAGGGCCTGTGGGTAAAAAGACATGCTTAAACTCACATACATGCAAATGCACAGCCACACCCTGCTGTGCTGCTGTCTGCTCGGCCACGATGTATCCCAAAAGAGAATTTTAATATTAGTGAGCGATTAATAGGTAAGACATGTTTTTAAAAATGAAGTTCCCATCAAACTTAAGGTAAACTTATTTTCCTGGTGAACGATAACATGCCTTGTCCCTCTTGTCATGCTTGGAGGCAGCAGTGCAGCACTTTATTAGCTTAGCCTAAAGGGAATTATGCTATGATTGTCTATGGCACACAAGAGTTTGCCGCAAGTCAAGTTGGATTACCTGCAGCCTGAACAAATAAAGTGATGCCACCTGTACACATGACACAGTAGCCACAGCAGCTATATCATGTTGCAAATTCAGTGTGTGTTTTTGTGTTTGTGTTCACTGGTGTGCCAGCTTATCCTGTGGTCCATGTTGCCTGTTTACACATTGCAATTAAAAGAATCAAAATGCAACAGTTTTTTTTTCAAAAGCAAGATGTTATTTTTTTTTGTTATATTCTGATCTCAAAACGCTCCAAAAGGCTTCATTTTGAAGGAGAATGCCCATGGACGCCCCCTACCTGATTGTAGTTTCGTATTTTTTTTTAGTACCCTTTTCCACTGCTTTAGAGTTTGCAGGTGTTGTTGTTGACTGAGCTGCATCACACTGACACACACATACACACACACACTTGACAAAGGACAGAGTGAGTTTGTCCCAAAGCCACGATACACACCTGCTCTGCAAAGGAGGAAGCTGAGTCTTGTTGTGTTTGCTAGCGGCGTTGAAGGTGACGAGGGATGTATCCGGCAGTTTATTGTTGCTTCACATTGTCACTCAGTGTTAAATCCACCATATTCCCTGGGCTTCATTGTTTTTTTTGTTTGTTTTTTTCAGGAGGGAAGTGGCGGGGGGAGGGAGGTGCAATCACTTTTCCAGTTTGATTTGGAAGCTTTGCTTGACACAAGAAATCACATTTCACTGTGACAGCTGCAAGCTGGCATGGTTTGGGGCTCTATGCTGGTTTACGCACACCCACCCTCTGGATAATACTTTGACTTGCCAGTCGAGGCTGACTGGGATGAATTATTGCATGAGGAAGTCTTTATGCTCTTGTTAGAATCCATGTATCTTCTTCCCCTGTGTGCCTTATTCAGTCGATGCCTTTTCATGTCATGTTTCATGTCTACGCTCAGCAACATAAAAAAGCATCACTTGTGCTATTATTGTACTGGAGGCATTGTGGGAAATGTTCATTACTGGTTAAATTTCAAGTCTTTATTTGTCGTGTGCACAACAATTACAAGAGCAGGCACTGGCAATGATATTCTTATGCTTGGCTTTCTCCAACAATGCTACTACAAAATGTATAGTAAAAATAAAAATTCTGGACATGTTTATAAAACACAAAATTACAAAATAAGATCTTAAGATTGGAATAAATACAATATATGTAAGTAAAATAAAATAATGGATGAAAATATATAGTATATGTAAACTTCGGTTTGCTCAGGCACAATAGGTATTAGAGGTAGTATGAATGTAGTGTACACTAGTAAAGAGGTAAACTGTATTGTGTGGGGTAAATAAAGTGACAGTGGTGAGCTTGAGATCTCAAGACTTATAACAGTCTTATGCACTGTGGGACGAAGCTGTCCCTGACTCTGGTGGTGTGGGACCAGATACTGCGGTACCAGGTCAAATCTTCACTGATATCAACCCAGAGGAACTCTTACCATACTGCTGTTGATTGAGATGGTGTTCTTCTCCCTGTTGCTTCCTGTAGTCCACAATCAGCTCCTTAGTTTTGCTTTGAGGTCGTTGTCCTGATATTTTTTTAATTTTAATTTTATGTACTGTATTAATCCCCCAGAGGGGAAATTCAAGTTTTCACTTTGTTGTCATTAATACACAGGTCCGAAATACACACACATGCACAAACAGGACCTATACATGCACAAAGTGGAGAGATGTCAGAGTGGCTGCCTTGGTCAGGCGCCCCGAGCAGTTGGGGGTTCAGTGTCTTGCTCAAGGGCACCCCGACAGTGCCCAGGAGGTGAACTGGCACCTCTCCAGCCACCAGGCCACGCTCCGCATTTGGTCCGGATGGGCACTTGAACTGGTGACCCTTCGGTTCCCAACCCAAGTCCCTATGGACTGAGCTACTGCTGCCCCCCAGCACTCTGTTCTCCGCTCTGTGGGCTGTCTCATCACCATCGGTGATTAGGCTGTTGATGGCGGTATCTTAAGCAAATTTAACAATGGTGTTGGAGTTGTGGGTGGCCTCGCAGTCATGCATAAACAGTGAGTACAGGAGAGGGCTGAGCACACAGCCCTGAGGGACTCCAATGTTGAGAGTCAGTGTGGAGCATTTGGTTTGTATCTGTATTGTCTCTTGGCACTGCTAATTGCTCTCCAGAGTGCATACCTGGATTTCTTGCACTCATGTCTACAGTAATGCTTGGTGTGACATAATCAATGCATTGGCCGATGTAGCCAATGATTATATCACTGTATGTGTTCATGTTGTTGTCTTGAAACACAGAGCCCTCTGTTGTGCTGAAGCAGTGACATGGAGCCAAGTCTGATTGGTCAGACCAGTGTGGAATGGTCTGTGTCAGTAAGTCATGCTTGTTTTTCTGCCTATAGGCTGACAGAAGCACAATTAAGATGTGAGAAATCCAACCAGCACTACGGCTGTGTTGTGACAGTAATGTTAGTGCCAGATTATTTCACTGTTGGCTAAGGTGGTGAGGTTTAGTTTATACCAAGTGAAAATTCTGTATTATTTCGGGTAGGTTTTGTCAAGACTAGCTCAAGTAGGTGGTTAGTGTTTTGCCATGTGTTGGCCAAAACAAACTGAATTAAAAAACAAAACAGCTCACATTGAAGCATGGTATTTTCATTTTGTAATGAACAGAATACATTTGCATACACATGCATATTAGCTCAAAAACATTAAATCAGTCAAAATACTGGAGGGCGAAAACATCTTTGCTTTTCATTATGGAATGACTGCTTTTTAGTCATTTAAAATCCACAGTCCCTTTGCTTTTCCCGTCTACATCTCCTTTACAGTTTGATTACATAGAGCGCTCAGAGGAGATGCAAGACGGAACAAACCCAGTTGGATGCATTTTAAATTATTGAAAGTGCAAAAAGTTCATAAAACCATAAAAAGTACTAACTTCGCAGTGTCAGTTAAGGTGCTTCTCTGGTGATGAAGCCTGGATGAGGAGACCCTAGAAAGGCCTTAATTCGTCTCCCCTGGAACACATTGTTCCGCTGGTGGATAATCGTGAGATAAGAGCTATTGTGTTAGAGCTGCCGGAGCAAACAAAACCATGCCTTCAGGACAGAGAGAGAGTTGCAGGTTTCTGTTTGTGAAAGGCGGTTGCTAAACGTGGTGAGAATAAGAGGGAAAATGTTGAAAAATTCTTAAGTAGCTTTGCAGCCAGACTGAGAGGAAACTCGTCAAAGTGCACATTAGACCAAGTGGTAGCTAACCCATCAGAAAGTTTGCAGAGTGGAAAAGAGTGCAACAGCTCTAATGGCCCTGTGAGGAGAAGAGTGAAAATTGAGAAAAGTAAGTGGGTTAAGTATTTTGCAGTAAAGTAAACCAAAGACAACCTGCTGTGTATAACCACACTCCCACTTTCTCCAGCAACAGGGGGATCTAATAAAATGATTCCTGCAGTCATTAATCAGTGGCAGAGAGATTGACAGTACATTTGCTGTAGTAGTCTATGAACACCACCTGTGCATAATTAGTTGTTGAAATCTAATTAAACTATTGTGTTAGCAAGTTGTCAACAAAACTTTTTAATGGAGTTTTGAGGTGTTCGTTAGCATTGCAGGATGTATTTCACTTGGGGAAAGATGATTATGTACCTTTTGTCTTGTTCAGGCTGCAATACACATACCAGGAGGGCAAAACTCATAATATGAAACCCAGTGAGGTAGACCTCACAATTCTTCCATGCTGTCCCCTCTCTCCTATTTTCAGTTCTTAATCAGGGAGGCCAATTGCTACTACAACTCTCTCGCCTGTGTGAACAATACTCTGCTCTAGTGCAGCTTCTGGCTCCCAAAGATTGTCTTTTCTGCAGATACAGGATGACTTATAGGGTGAACCTGGAGAGATCAAAGAGGCAGACCTATTTATTTGGTGCATTTCCAGCCACCTTTTTCCATTTTCAGTTTGCACATTAAAAATCAACCTGAGTGGAAACACCAAAGTTTTGAAGAGAAAAAAAACAAAACGTCAAAATATTGCAAAAAAGTTTTTACGCTCTGACAAGGTGAAAAAGTTGATGTATAAAAGCAAGTGCAATGGAAACAGATTCAGCTAATCAATGATGACGTACAGTCATTATATACCATCGTTGTATTGGCCGCTACAAGCTCTCTCTGTCATCTCTGGAGGCTTTAACAGCTTGTGTATGCACACAGGGCTGTTAGCAGAACTCTTCCAATAGCACCAAGCTGTAATATTATTTGTTCAGAATGCTCTTTTCCCATAATCCAGTGTCTCTATTTTTGTACATCCCTTGTTATCTTGTAATTCTCATAACAGCAGTGGATGGAAACATGCTTATATTCGCATTTTCTTTTGCCAACATTATCAAAATATCTGTTAAAGTTTGTGCTCCATGTGGTTGAAAATTCAACTATTGATGTCTGAGCGTAAGAATAATAAAAGTGACCTATAACCTTGAAAAATATTAAGCACGCAGTTAAACAAAATAAATACATTCAATACAAAACCTGAGCTACAGTTGGTTTAGGACAGAGTTATTGCAGTGTTGTAGCTCATTAAAACCTAAATGCGGGTGTCTCCAATGAAAGTGCTGTTGCCTTTATGTGTGTATGATATGAGGCACTATAGACTGGAACAAATGTATTCTATGTATTAACTTGTAAAGCACTCAGCCATAAGGTTTGTTTTCTGATAAAGTGATATCTAGGCTAAGTTGTATGCATGGTATATCGTATACATTTGATTAGTTCTTTATTGCCGATGATTGAATTCAGTCAGCACCATCTAAACACAAACAGGGGTTTTAGGGTCTTACAGCTGTGATTTGCTTCCTCTGACCAACTTTGTTCATGTCATTTGTTAAATTACGCCGTAAAGTCTTTTGCAATTGAAAATGTATATTCTATGCAGAATTCTGGCAGGTTTAGACACACGTCTTTATCTTGCTTTGGAGTCGCTGCAAATGTTTGTTTGTTTTTTTTTGTCTTTTTGGCTAATGCCATTCACTGGCAAAATGTATGTATTAGAAAATAAAAATGTCTTTGTATGCACACTTTTTAGCCACCTCTTTCTATTTTCTGTAAGTACCTGCAACTGTCACCTTTATACAAATGCATAATCCAGTGATAATAAACTGGGCAGGAAAACAAACCGTCTCAGATCTCCTAAAATTAGAGAACTTTTTTGGGTACCATCATAGTTCTTTGCACTCTGGAATTTTCAGGCACACAGATTCTCATAATTGGCCACCCAGCTTAAATTCACAGAGACAGTTTGTTTACTTCACCATAGCAGTTGTTATGTGTTCAAAGATGATAAATTTAGCTGACTCTTTGAGCTGAATCCCCATGTGACTTGGGTCTTGCATTACCAGAGAAAACATGCAGTTTTTTTCACCGCAGTCTCATTCATTAAACCATAACTAGTGTTGCACATTGTGTATGTGGTTGTTTGAATTTGAAAGCAGCTTTGTGCGTGATATCTTTGAAACAAAAAAGAATCTGTATTATTGGAAGTTTTCACCGCTGATGTATTTCTTGAGATGTTCAAACAACGCTGGCTGTTCTCGTCTTGTGAATAAACAAAACCATAGGTCAAAACTGATTCTATCATATAGTACTGTTTGATAAAATCTTACAGGATGAGGAAGGCCATATGCTCACTTTCAGACAAAGGCTGACAGATTTCAAATAGCATCACTGGTGAATGTTTGATATAATCATTGATTACTGCAGTAATCTGTGTTGGTGATTGGATGCACACTTCCTCACAGATGAGAAGGACCAACACAGCCGTTACAAGTTATGTTTTGAGAAAAAAATAGATGTAAGTATTTTTTGCATCAACACATATTTGTGTCTCACAGCCCCGTTGGCAAGAAAATGTTGGCATTGTACAATTCTGCAAACCACTAACGTGTTACATTTGCACATTTCATAAGTACCATCAATGCTAAAGTGAGGTAGTGTAAGAGCTGACTTTTGGAGGTGAAGGGGATGGTGACGGCATGTCACGCAGGTAAGACAAAGCAGCAACCCCAAGGGCTGAAAAATTAAGCCAAAACAGAAGTGCCAAAACTTGCAGTTCTTGAAACAGCCACTTGAGGCTGGCTCCAGAAGTCAATCCCCCATAGGCCCCCATAAACATGTTCACAGCCTGGTACAAAAAACAGTTTTGGTCTTCATAGCTAATTTCCCCCTTCATGACGACTGTACAGGGAGTCAATTTTTATATAACTCACCTGTTTATATTTTATTAAGGCTTAAAGTTATGCATAATTAAGAGCGGTCGGCTTTGAGTGAGGGCTGTCTGCTGATAGTGTCCTCAGTTTCTCAGTCAGATCCACCCTTCACTCCTCCACAGCACCAGCCTGTCATTCAAATATCGTCACTTTTGACAAAAGAAACAAGATGACAACAGCCAAAATGCTGAACTTGAGGCTTTGAAACAGGAGCCCACAAACCAGTGGGTAAAGTCACGGTAGCCACATCCATTATTTTTCAGTCTGTGGGAGAGAGGCCAAGCTGCAGACTAAACCTCTGTCAGAGATAAGCCAACAACAGAACTGGGTGGTTTTTAGTGACTTACTGCTATGTTGCCAGCAACTTTTTAGCCTCCAAATATAGGTGTTTTTAGTGTCCTGTAGCGGTTCTTCCAGTGGGGAGAGAGACACAAAAAGCAGTTGAGACTCTCCTGCTTTTCCTGCCATGATAGTGCCACCAAAACTGGATTTTAAGACAAAACTTGATCTTTTCCTTACCATAACCAAGTGAATTTTATGCCTAAACCCAACAACATGTTAACCACAACGTTGTTGAAATGTAAGGTTGCAACATAATTGCTACATAGTCATGTGCTCATAAATCATATCCGTGGTTTGCGGAAGCATATAGTTTGGTTTTGTTTTGTGTTGATTTTTTTTGTTTGTTTGTTTGTTTGTTTGGTTGGTTGGTTTTTTTCGATTGGGTTGGTGTTACATGATCATTGTTTTTCTTCACTTTAGGTGTCAGACCCAGTAGAATAAACAGATTATGTTCAAGGATAAGGAAGGAGTTTAAAGAGTCTGATGTTTTGATCTGGAGTGTTACAGCTGCAACCCATTCAATAATGAGATGGGACTGTGGGGGAAATTGGCCCTGTTTATAAAATGTGAGTTTATATTGATATAGGAAGAAAATCACTGTGCTTTTTTGTTGAAGGAATTGTGTATTGTGTTTTGTTATTTTTTGGTTTGTTTTTAATATTTTACATGAACTCTAAAAAGAAAAGTGATACTGGTGATGTGTTCCAGCTGTAGGTAAAGACTTAATATCAGTTATCTCAGAGCAGAAGAACTATGAAAAGATGACCAAGAGCCACGGCTCGAGCAAAAGCAGCCGCTTCAGTCAGCAGCTGCACTTGTGCATTTTCTGGCCTCACCACTTTGGAATGACCAGAATCCAAGCCGCTTCTTGTTCTGCCTGTTTAGCTAAAAGCTCAAAGAGAAAGAGTTGGAGCGTGGAGACCTTAGTGTCACTCCACTCTGCTGTGACCTCCGTCCATCCATCTTCTCTCCACCTCTTTTCTCCCTCCTCCCACGTTGCACATGATTGGACTGTGCCACCATAGCAACCACTCCAGTGCTCCCTCACTTTGTGGTCGGAGGAAACCACTTCCTTGTGTTAAACACAGAGCACTGAGCTTGACCCGCTGGGCCCGACCTCATCAACCTTAGTGGGAGGCATGCTTAAAATGCGGTGTCGTGACATTTTGAGTGACAACATATTGTGGTGTAGCTTCATTCACTTTGCTTACACCCATCCATTACTAGACATTTATACTTGGGAGGAGCTGCCCAGTCTCACCACAGTCTCTCCTAGGGTGTCTGACACTCTTGGATCATAGTGATATGAGTGCCGTATTTTACTCTTCTGTTCTTCATGCCCTCACACTGATCAAAGCATCCAGATCAAGTGATCTAAGACATCAGGTTTCTCCTTTTCAGATAAAAGTGTGGATCCCGCAAGCACTTCCATATTTTTTGTTGTTGCTGGATTTCCTATGATCTGATGCCCATCAGGCTCCTGACTGGCAGAACTCAGGACAAAAGCTACTGTTGTTGCACACCTGCGACTGAGTCAAGCAGTCAGGGATTGTTGCTCCTTTCAGTCGGGGGAGGCTATGTCTCAGGAGCTAGAGCAGGTTGTCCGCTAATGGGAAGATCGGTTGTTTTAATCAGCAGTCCACAGTCCTCCAGTCCACATGTAGAAGTATCCTTGGGCAAAATGCTAAACCCTAAATTGCAGTGAATGTTTAACTAATGAGCATGTTGCACCTTGTAAGGTTGTCTCAGCCAGTGTATGAATGGATGAATGTGTTGCATGTAGTGTAAAATTGCCAAGAGTGGTAGAGACTAGAAAGGTGCTATACAAATGAAATTCCATGTACAGTACCATTCAGTGGATCTTTTGGAAGTACAGTGTATTTCTTAAAATAGTAACAGTCTGTTACCTTTTGTGTTGCAGTGTGGGGTACAGACAGTGTGACTGGCTTGTATGGAGACACCGTTGTTATACCATGCAACGATGGAGCTCCAGCACCAGCTGATCTGATGTTCGTCAAGTGGAAATACGTAAGTAGATACTCTCATGTTGATGAAGTATTTGAGATTTAATGAACATAGACTTTGCCAAGTTATTCAATGACAGAAAAAGTAAAAAAAGATGACTGCATATCATAACTTGTTTTATCTTTGGAGAAGAATTAAGAAGACTACAGCCTTTTTTTTTGTTGTTGTTACAGATATAGCATTTTAAATATTGTGTATTTCTCATCTGAGAAGTACTGTAGGACAACTACGGCTCCTCTGAAATTATTTTGATAAAATGGATTGGCTTGTATAATTGAAACTAGGGCTGTACCAAATGTCTTTTTTTTTTTTTTTTTACACTTAAAGCTTCTACTGAGGTTTTTGAATGAAGCTTCAAACGTCTGTCGATTTATTTTATGTCATCACCCTAAAAAATAAAAATAAAAATCCACATACAAAATCTTCAACGTGAATATAATTATCCATTGGCTGAAATGTTGTTGATGTTGGAGCTGAAATTGATTTTTTGTTATTGTGGTTATATAAATGTAATTTATGGAGCGGTTGGAGGCCACATTAATACAGGTCAATACAGCTTTTGACAGCAGTGAAAATGTTTTTAAAAGCTAAACACCAACAGACATGAATTAAAGCAGAAATTCTGATTTGATCTTTTCTTGTTATTTTTTAAAATATGTTTTTTGTGCCATGGGAGCTTTCTGACATCAAATGACTGGAGTTACATTATTAATTCAGTTTATTTAATTTCATTTTACAAAAGTTACCTCAGACATGTTTCATATAAAGCAGGTCTAGACCATACTCTTTAATGGACAGAGACCCAACAATGCAATAGGCCTACACAAAATACTACGTATTGTATGTATTGTATGCCATGATTAGTAAGTGAAGTAAACAAGATAATTGCTGACATTTTCCTCATCATCCAGCTTTCAATATCCTCTATAAACTGGATGGGATAACATATTTAGTGGAACGTTTGCCCAGGACTAGAAGCTTTTTTTGAGTGAAACATATGTACAATACATACAATGTGGTTCATTTGATACAAGAAGATAGACTTCTGCCAGTCGGTACTTGAGTGCTTTGGTGTGAACACTGCAAGAAAGAAGAAATGTGCTGTACTCAGTTGCCTTTTGAGACAAAACAAGACATATGAAGATGTCAGCTTGGACTCTGGGCCGTTGTGACTGACATATTTGACATTACATAGTGCAAATGAGTAATTGTTTAATCAAAAAGATAATCTGCAAAATTTAAGATAATGAAAAGACTCATCAGTTGCAGCCCTGAATGTATTCTCCTAGTAAATCCAGCCTAAAATAAGTTCTTTTGAACTTAGGGGACATTAAAGTAGTGTCTGTTTTTGATCAAAAATGTGGAAATTAAATGCAGAATCTGTGGTGGAGTGAAAGTGCAGAGTTATGTCTTAAATGTTTTATGTGCCCGAAACATCTCTTCAAGGCTGCTTGCTGTGTGCAGGAGTTCTGTTGTCCTAGCAAATTGCATATCACTGTGCCAATACACCTACAGTTATGCTACTCTAACTACCCTGACTGTGTAAACATAACCTTACAGTATAGATACAGTTGGTATTTATGGTAAGACCCACAAAAGGACGCCAAGGAGGAAAAACAAAACATTCGTCTTCTTGCTGAAGAGTTGCGGTGTGCCTTTCTACATGCCAAATAATCTTAAAAATCCAGAGTTAAAGGGTATTTTTCGACCTGGAGCCCTTTTTTCCAATGTTTGTGTGTCTATGTGATTAATGGGAACAACATTTGTTGAAATTGGTTGCAATACAAACACTCATGTTGGTATTGCATGTTTTTAACATCAATTTATGTCCACTAAACGTGCTTGTTTTTACCATTGACAGGCTCAGATTATTCTAAGTGTCTGATGAGATTATTGGAAGGATCCCTACAGAGACAGACCTTTGTGTTAAAGAGAAAGATCATTTTTGTTTAACCAGAAACAGCCTAAAATTGCCATTATCAAACCAACAGACTCCATTTAAATACAGGTTTGGTCAAAATAAACCCATAACTCACTCGGTTAGGTGTGAAAATATGCTGGCTCTATACACGCTAAAATTACTGTTTCTTTAAAAAGAGTCTGATGGGTTTGGCAATGGGGATTTCGGGGCTATTTCTGGTTTAACTGGATCTGGATCTTGTGCTTTATCCAGACATTGTTAGATTGCTTAGCCACTGGTAAAAAGCTGTGAGCCTCCGAGGACCTGAAGTTCTTAAGGTCACAAATCCTTGCGTGGTAACGTCATAGCACATTGTCGAAGCATTGGCTAATGGTGTTGTGTAATGCTAGTGCTGCTATACTGTCTCAAAGGTGTATCGAACTCACTAAAACAATTGTCTATTACATCATAGCATAAGTGGCTGAAGGGTACTGATTTGATGGTATCTGTCATATCTGTGGTAAAAGTGTCTCTTATGTGAGTTGAAAAATGCACTTTCCCAGGATTTACAGGCTTGGGGACTGTTTTCCCCCTCGCCAACTCTGCCCTCACTACGCCTCCTGACTATGACTAGACACCAGGTGTGTCTATGAGGGAGTGAGTTATATGAAAGTATGAGAGTGATTCCCTGTTTAGTTACCATCCTTCTTATGAGTGCAGGTGCTGGAAAAGTGCTAGGGATGCACGTGCAACTTGAGGGAGGAACTTCAAGAGATGACTTGGACAACAGCTTTAAAGCCTTGGTCCTTAGTAAAACATCTAGAAAAATGGATTTAGTTATCTATATCATATCATCATTGTCTAAGATTATGGGTAAATAAGGATCATCATAATCTGTAGGGTAAATAAACAGTAACAATGAGATAAATTGCGATCTGTTCTAATTCTACTACTCTACAAAACCACCAAACCTTTCTGTCCTCTGTCTCTTCAGGAAAAAGATGATGGCACTCCTGGCGATCTGTTGATCAAGCAGGCCCGCAACGACCAGGCCACAGTTCAGGCTACAGACGATTATGCCCAGCGAGTCAGCATCGATGACAAGTTAAGCCTGCTCATCAGCCAGGCCTCACTCAGAGACCAGAAGACCTTCACCTGCATGGTGGTGTCAGGCTCCAATCTCATGGAGTACCCTGTCACTGTCACCATTCACAGTAAGCTGATATATTGACACAAAACATCAAAACAATGTTTATCCTCACAAGTACACTGTTCAGATTATCTTAAATAAGCTTTCATTTTAAGCACCTGTGTCTCATTATTCAGCATCAGTATATAATCACTCCACTTAGCGACGGGGTAACAACATCTGCATTTGTATACTGTAATTCTTATTCTTATTGTAACCTCGTGTCTTTTTTCTTCTCTTAAAACAAACAGAAGCAAAGTCCCTATCAGCATGTACTTTGTTACATAAATGTTTTGGCAGTTTTACCTCTTGGTTTCATCTCTTTCACTTTTAAGTTCAGTGCAATTATTGACCTTTGCATAAAAGTCACAATGGCAGTCTGATGAGGTCAAAATTGTGACACTTCTGTTTCACTTCAACACTACATGCATCTGAAGTGAATGCTGACAGATTCAGGTAAAGACTGCAACAGTATTATTTATCAGTCTCTATGCTTAAAGGAAATAAATCAGTTTAGTAAAGTGAAACACTGCAAATGAGGCAATTTGCATTGTTGAGGAGATTTTTTCCCTTTTACATAAATATTTCAAAAAAGGTAAAACAAAAAACAAAAATTTGAACAGTCACAATAATAATCGCAGCAGCACAGCTCTCTTTTTTTACTTTCATTCTTGCCCACTGCAGAGATGAAATTATGAATTTTACCCTCAAAAACTCTTAAGGGAATGGAATAAGAGTCCAGCTTAATGACTTGTCATGTTATGTGTCCAGTATTATGAAACAAGCAGTAGAATTCTTTATCAATGATAAAATTAACAAAAAAATATGTTAGAAGTTTCAATGTGAGAAACAGGGTGTGGCTGTTCCTCACCCTCACAATGGTCATTTATTTAGGCTTTCAACTGCAAAATATGTTTTAAAATCAGAAAGAGCTATATCGTATTGATATATATTTTTATGTAGAGAGCTCAGCGATTTCTTTACTGTAAACCGACATCACAATGTAATGTAACATGATTTTCAAATTGCGATTGAAAAAAGTTTTTAATGTGACGCAGTGTAACTAGCCAGAGGTTTGGAAACACCACATCCTGTTGGCTCCACACACATGTTGCCCAACATTCCACATGTTCGAACAAGAGTATATAAAAAAACCCAACTTTAATTACTTTTCATGTACGAAATTATTATAAGAGCAGTGTGTTCCCCTTTGGGGAATATTTCAGTACATAGTGTGTTGTTGAGCGAGACAGAGAGTGACGCTGGCTGCGCTGAGAGCAGACAAGTGTGATCGATTGGAGCAGAGGAGAAATAGTAATAAGGTGTTGAGATTTGATATTTCCACTCTTAAGTTTGTGTGATTTGTCACTGTAACTGACTTGGGATCAGTAAAATTCATATTTCATGTTCATAGTGTTCACACCTGGCCTGTTGTTCTGCAGTGATTTGTTCTTGTTTCAGATTTTATTTCAGTCATGATGGTTATATTACAGTACATGCTAACGAGGCTTCAAGAAACAGATAATATTCTTCTGTGGCTGTCTTTCACAATTGTTCCTGAATATATTGAGCGATGTGAAACATTGTACTGCAGGAATGCATTTGCAGTGCTCCTCTGTCTGCTGGAACGCAGATACTGGCCCAGAAATACTCTGATATTTATTCAGTGCACTCTGCAAAATTAACTTGTGCACATATTTAGTCCTTTTAGAAAAAATAAATTAATGCAGACTGATCTGTTTTTAAATTCTGTGAATATTGTCACATTACAAGCTACTTTGGTGATATTTCCAGGAAGTCTCTGGTGTAAACAGAAAATCATTAGCACTGAAACAAAAACAATTACATTTGTTAAGCTTATTCAGAGATATGTTTGTGACATTTGGAGGCAGTTTTCCTCACAAACAGATTGGTTTAAATAACATTAAAGCTCAGTGTTATCCACTGTGAATCTGTCACTTTTGTTTCCTTCTGTGCTTTAGGAAATACAGTTTTTTAATTTCACTACCTAAGACTGCCCATGTATCACCTGCTAATGGACTTTGCAAACCAAGCGTGAAATAGGACATGAAGAGTCTAGCTCAATAGGCCTTAGCGTATTAGGTTATAGTTAACAGAGGACAAGATTAAATTATGTCCTGCAGCTTGAATATTAACAAGGCAATAAGTTTGTAGCTAAGCATTTAGATGAAGCGGCTGTCTACTTTTTAGCTGCTGAATATTGTCGGTGAAATATTTGTGTATGCACTCACTGTGCCCATCAGGTCTGTAGCTACTGAGAAATTATTGACAGTATGAAGAAAGGATCAGTAATTTAACACCTCTATGCAAATTCACCTCAAGCCACTCTTTTGTGATTCCATAATCTGATTGTTTCCTTTTGTGTTTGCAGAGGGACCATCTCCAGCTCAAATTATGGACAAGTCTGAAGCACTGCAGAAGGACAAACTGACAACGGTAAGATTTACTGCAGCATTACACTTTGGTGTCCTGTACAGTGGAAGTGTGAAGCTGTCTAACCACACCACGTGAATTCTGCTCACGTAAATGTGTGTAGGCTGAAATGGTTTTTCATGGGCTGCGGTACGTGTAGTGTTACATATTGAATGTAAATATTTACCCACCCTGGGAACTGCTGTTTCTCTATTTGAGTGGGCTTGTGAATTTCTATCATATTGTTGATACATGGTGAAGAGAGCTCAGAATGTGACAGGAAAACCAGTTGAGAGTATTGCATGAGTTGCCATTGTCGTCCCTGGCGGGGGCACAGCACACAGGAAGCTGACATGTTGGATTATTTACACAGTGAGTCCAAGCAGCCCGAGGCGATAGGGGAAGTCAAGAAGAGCGGCTGATATGAGATTTGTGACTCAGCTGCAGTGGTGAAAGGTGACTGATCTCAGTATCAAAATGTCTCTTATGGTTGCTATTAAAATGTTTTTTTGTAGAACTCTGACATGCAAAACCACAAGGAACGTCAGAATGTGACAGCATATGCACAAGTGTGTCTCAGGGCTTTACGAGCAGTGCATACGTTTCAAATCTGAACTTACTTTCATTCATAGTTAAACACCAACTCCTGCAAGAATTTCTCCACTTATTTTGCCGTTTATTTTCATTCCCTGAACACACACACACACACACACACACACACACACACACACACACACACACACACACACACACACACACACACACACTGTTGGAAAAAAAGAGAAAACTTTTGAAAAGCTTTGGGCAGCACATTCACCGTGCCTCTTCTCTCTGGCAAGCAATGCACATTTATTCCACCACATGCAGCAGCAGAAACACATTTATTATGGATCAAGTGAGTACTGCTGTCTCCATTGGTATTCCCACCTAAAAATTCAGGTTCTATTGACCAGCTTTGAGCATTTTGTGGTGAGGGGAGAGAGACAGGGAGAGAAGGAGGGAATATGAGTTGATAAGGAAAAAAAAGTGTGAGTGGAAGCGTGGGATTTCAGTTTTGATAACTTGCAGGAGGGATGATGGAGGGCACGGTTGCTACATTCTCAAGTGGAATACCAAATGAGAGGAAAGTGTCAGTGGTGGAGAATGCAGCATACCTGAACTGTCTCAACCATGGAACGGCAGAGGCTGCATTTCTATTTGCCCACAAAAGTTGGCCAATGTGTATTTTTTCATAAAGAAATGAGTCATGTTGCAAAGCAACAGCTGGTAACTTTTATGAAAATAACTTTTTGTTGTATTTGCTGAATCTGTCACTATACCCACGAAGTATTATGTGAGACAGATAGTCTGAAAAACATCATGTCCCTCCTCCTCCTCCTCCTCCTCCTACTGCCTCTAATGTCATATACTTGAATCTGCCGCGGCTCACAGAAAACAACCTATGAGAGCTGCACAGTCTGTAACACAGCTATCAGTCAAGTCAGTAGCTCCTGAACTGCGGTCAAACTAGGCAGCGCTGATCAAATATTAGGCAAGATCCTGCATTGCCCATTTCTCACCTCAGATGTTTTCAGAAACATAATTCAATGTACTGTTTAGCTATAAAAATGAGGAATTTAGAATGAAGGATTTACAACAAGCTGATGGGCTGATGCATTTCCTCACACTGCTTCTCCTTCTTCTCTTCCGTTATTTCATAAGTTACCATTGGTGTGTGTCTGTCTTCAAGTACGGATGGCGGTCTATGGTGATGTAGCATGCAGACTATGATCTGCTGCATGTTACGCTCATTATCTCCCACTGCTGGGGAGGCAAAAGCAAACACTGCAAGTCATGTGGCCTCTCTGCATGTCATGATTTATCCTGAAACACATCACAGTACAAACTGTGATATGCGTTGGCTTTCTACTTTTTTTTGGTTGCCTCCATCAGCCACAGAACAGATTATCCTTCGCAGTGCTCAGGCCAAGCTAACTTTCTGAAAGTGACAGAAGTGTGAGCAAATGCCTGTGAATAATGTTGTTTTACACTCTTGGATTCACAGACTCGCAGAAACAGAAGCGACATTCACTGACAGACTCTCGTGGTGGGTTATATTTAGACTGATTAACAAAGAGTGTGACACATGCAAAAGTAACAACTCATTACAGTGTTGTAATGATTTACAAAGGGTCACAAAGGGTTACATTTTCTACAAGTGTCTGTGTTCTGATGTGACTTAGTCCTTCATAGTTAACCCTGGAACATGTTAGGTACCTGTATAGGATAGTATAAGGAGTATATCTGTTGCAGTTAGATAGACCCAGACACAGGACACTGACAGCATGTGAAGGGAAGAAAGTATATTGCAGGATCAAAAGGGGAAGGACGTGGAATGAGGGTGAAGATGACAGCTGGCTGAGGCAAAGGGGAGAGGGGTGATGGTGGATGGCAGGATCTGCAGGACGGATGGACGAGGGTGGGTGACGTGCACAGTGCTGGACTGGCACAAGTTTGCGGGCAAGCAGGCAGACAGGCAGACAGGCAGGCAGGTAATGCAATGTAACTGAGACAAAGATCTGGCAAAGAGCGAGAGAACAGCCAGGGTTGAGGTACTGAAGGGATGAGGAGCTGAATGCTGTCAGGTATTTTCAGGTATTTTGATCGAGCAGAGAGCCCGGAGAGGTGAGGAGCAAACTGAAGGCAGGTGTGCATGTGGAGAGTGAGAGAGAGAGAGAGAGAGAGAGAGAGAGAGAGAACAGACAGAGAGAGACAAACAGGGACGCCCAGGAGACATGAGGAAGTGGGGAACACAAGAACACTGGGGCACGGCTGTGGCTGTGGCTGTAGCAGAGTTCTTTTGAAGTAAATTGTGCACTCATCCACCAATATACGCTACACCCAGCCAGAATGTTTTGAAAAAGTTCAAAAGTTTAATTAGATGGGGAAGATCAGTGCATTCCCCTAGGTTGACTGGTTTGGGATGGTAAGCCGCTGGGTATGTTACCCAATTAATTACTAGGGGTGCAAATCACAAGATTTACCATGATATTATTATTGGTTAAATTGGCATCACTAACACACATGAAACATGACTTAGCAACAAGAATACTTACACATTTTGATTTACTTTGTCACCAAGCCTGACCAACCTAGAGCCAGGAGGAGTATTTCCTCTCAGACAGCCTGATGGATCAAAGCCAGTCTTTTTGTGGGTTTGTATCAGCAGGAAAGCTGCAAGTGCTCTGGCTAGTACTGGCTTCCCTCTCATCAGCAGGAGAGCTGCTAGCATCCTCACCACTGGTGCTAGATTCAGGTTGGGAGGTGCGCTCTAAAAACACAAATATTTTAACCTGATTTTGAGACATTTTGGACCTCTGTCCAAATTGCTTTTGTCACACATAATGTGTTGTCATCAATTCAAGTAACACTCACTCTCCACTCCTTATTTGTAGCGTTAAACAGTTAATTTTTGGCCTGTCAGGGTTTCCTGTTGGTCCACCAGGTCTGCACACGTACAGAGGAAACACTGAAGGTGATGTAGATAGAGGTTTTCTTTTTCCATTGATTGTGATGGTGGTTTGGTAGATCTGAGTAATGGAGATAAGCCACAAATTGTTCTTTGATAGGAGCTTGCTTAATGGCAAGTCAAGTGAACTTTATTTATATGTCACTTAAAACACAGAGTTGATCCAAAGTGCTCTTACAGCACACACAGAGAAAAGCAAATACAAAAGGAAGGAAGAAAAACACAAGAATTTGAGTGATAATACCAATAAAATAATAATAACAGCATGTCACTACCCTTATTATTGCGCCTATAGCAAAAAAAATTGTATCCTTGTTGTTTTTATACTGTCACCACATTGTGACAGTAACAGAAAAAATGACAATCTCATTATGCACAATTAAAGGCGAATTGGAAAGGGTGTGTTTTAAGATGACTCATAAAAATCTCAATGGTCAGGGAGAATTGGATGGTGGGAGGAAGAGAATTCCAGAGTTTTGCTGCAGTTATAGAAAAAGCCCTGGGTCTCGGGACAGACAGAAAGTAATTTAGTCATTCAAACGGTTATTTAAACAAAACTCTCCTCCTGGACCTATAGTACGTTAAAAGCTCTGTGTGTGTTACTGTAGACTACTGAACGATGGGTTTTTGCTGGGGTATTTGTTGTTATGTGACTCAGCGCATTCAGGCTTGCTCTCTGCTCCTGTGGTCATGTTAAATAGCATTGCATTCTCAAGCCTTGCTCGTTAGATAAAGTGGGTGTTATGGTTCAAATAAAGAATTCAGCACAACTGACACTGTGGAATTTAAAGCATTGTAATTTGTCAATGGAGGGAAGCTAAAGAGGTCTCTTGCACTCCTCTGGCCAGCAACAAAAGCCACAATGCATACATTCACACGCATGCATTCACACACACTTCTCTCATGAAGGCGAAATATAAGCTCCTGATTTTTCCTGCTTCACATTACATAATGACCATAATATACCTGCAGGGGATTCATAGAGTTGTTGATTAATGCCGACAACTCGGCGATTACTTCAGTCACTTTCTGCCCTGTGCTCTGCTTCGGAACAATAACGCTCCACTGTGTACTTCACTTCAAGACTCTCACAATCGCTCTCCACCTACTGGCATTTTCAACTGCTCAGTGATTGATGCTAGTGCTATTAGTGAGCGACCGGCATCAAAAAAGCAAATAAGAAATCTGCTACAAAGCTGAAAAGCCGTAAGCTGAAAAAGCAAATGCCAAAGCAAAATTATTATTGTGATATTTAGAATGTTGATATATTACCTCTTTACAGAGCATTTCAGTTCATTTGCATTCTTGAATTAAAGCTCAACCAGTAATCAACTGACTAAAAGGCTGTAATAACTGCCAGTCAGCGTGTTTATCTGCAGCCAAGATGAGCTGAGTAAAGCTTTATTACTTTTAATTTAGAAAGTATGTTTATTGCAGTACTATGTTAGGTTTACCCCATGTGTAAACATAATTTCCAAGCCAGGAACATTGGGATTGTACCATTTGTTTGACTTGAACATTACTGACATAAGAATAGTTTCCACCAATTTTCATTCAGCCACCACAAGTTATATAGTATCACTGCTTTGACATTAATGGAGCTAGTTTGTAGATCTAATTCTCTGTGAGAATGAGTCGTGCTGACATAGTCATATGTATTCGTTTCTTGCTTTTCTTCTTGCCATCAGCAAAGCTGGCCAAAACTAATAAGATAAAGAACTGAAACATATATTCTTATGAAAAGACATGTTTTTAGGTTTGCTCCCCCTGGTTCTTTGGGCCTCTCACACTGTAGCTAACGTGCAAAATGACCAACAGTAAGAGGACTGGTTGCACTTGGCAACAATGCCTTTGGGTTCAAGTTAATTAAATGCTACTTATCTCTTGAATTTTTATGGTTCTCAGTAAATTTTCAAAAATTGCCCCAAGCTGGACAATGGTAGATGGTGGACAGATGGGGTGCACGATAGCCCCAATGAACTTAGCTATATTTTTGTTTTCATTTGTTGTCATTTTGCCTGTTTTTACCTATGGCTTATGACAAAGATTCACTCATCAACATCAGAGCAGGAAGCACTGGGACTAGATTAAGTGCAGCAGACCTTGGGTCACTCACTGCTCATGGCATCATTCGACCACCCAGCCAAACCAGCTGGATCAAGTGCCACCAATGGTGCAACCATCCTGGGAGGAGGAGGACTTTGGTGGGGATAAGAGCTGTGCTGGCACAGCTTGGACCTAATATTGTTCCACTACCCAGCCTGCTCCTGGCTGTTGTCCAATCACAGGAAAGTGGAATGGGTTAAATAGGACTCTTGACATCAGACTGTTGTACCCACATCTTTGCAGAGACCTGGCTCCATAGGGGTGTCCTGATGTTTGGTGCCGACAGACGCAGCACTCTAGTGGGGCAAGGAGAGACAGACTCTGAGTTTACATCAATGATGCTTGGTGCTTGGAAAATGGTTCCCTGATGTTGAATTGAAGATGCCAGCCATATTATCTGCCCAGAGAATTCACCAGTGTTTTCATTGCTACTGTTTACATTCCTCCTGATGCAAAATGAGAAATTGCACTATAGGAATGCACTGCTTTTTTTTTAGCCTAAAAGCATAAAAAGACTACAGCTGCAATTTGCTATGTAAACCTGTGCTGTAAAATGACAATAAATCAACCTCACACCACAAAGATGGACACAATATCAAACTATCAAACAGACAATAGACAACATTGCATGGACTTAAGAATCCATGTAAAGCACCCTTATAGTATGTCTTGGTTAAGGATGAAAAGATACGTTTGCCTCCAGTCAGGAATGTGTTTTGCTATTGATCCTTCACTTGAGCTGCACTGTGCAGAGTGATGTTTGTGCTAGGTTTGACACTATGAGGCTGTTTTCATGTGCTGAGGGAGGAAAGTTTCTCCTAAATCTAAGTTAAATGCATAGACATACCAACAGGATTTATGACATCACCACTAGTTTTGAAGCCGAGCAAAGTCCAATATGCAGCATACACAAGTGTGATGTGGAAACTTAAAGTCCTCAAGCACACATACACCAAGATTGGACTTTTCAGTGACATATGACACATCTGGTGTTGAGCAGTTAAACCTTTTGATATTTCATATTCAATATACATATTCATAAATTCTGGGGGTTTTTTGATGAGGAAAAATAAGTAGGTGAGATTTCAATAATTTTTAACAAGGTAAATGGATTTTTTTGTGGTAAAACCCTTACAAGTAAGTGCTTCTGCTGCTGTTAGGTTGTTTTTCCTGTATTTAGTAGTATATATATTTAGTAGTAGTATTGTTTCCTGACAGAAGACCTCAAAGACATGCTTGTGGTGAGCCGCTGTTATTCAGAGGTGCAGGCTGTAGTACAGGATATAAAACCAGGCGGTTTGGGAAAAGGAATGTTCTTATGACTCACTTATTGTAAGGTTCACACGCAGTGAATCTCTGCTACTGTTGCTGACCTTCAATACTGAAGATGTAGCAATGAGATAGGGAGAATGCGTGCTTCTGAACACAAAAACGAATTCATTCCTAAATGAGAAAGTTGTTTGTCTTTTCTGGCCTGCATCCAAAAACATTCTCCTGATAATGTTGGAAAGCAGACATTAAATTATACAACTCTAGGACAGAGAAATTACGGCTTCACTGAAATGGGTTTTAGACTGCGGCTGCTAATAGCAAGTATTTTGAGCTTTTTTTCTTTTTTATTTGCAGTGTTTCCCACACAGTCATTCTTGTCGGGGTGAAATAGCCTCTGAAGTAATGTTTACCATCTACATTAAAAACACAGGATAATGTCAAATTGATAAATCTTTGTGTGAAAACTGTTGCATTACAATCAGTTCAGGTAAAGGGCATTCAGATCAAACTGTGTCTCTTCCATACTAGCAGTGGATACTGTTGTAACCACATTAAATATTATAAATGCATATTATAACGTCCTCCTGGTCTGCTTCTTAGCATTTTCAGCTAGTCTTGTGAGTATTTGTGTTGAGACTGTGTTTTATTGTCTTATAATTCATTGTTTTGCTCCCCTCTCTGTTCTGTTCAGGTTGGAACATGTGTTGCGGCAGATGCAAACCCTTCAGCTACGATCATATGGAAGAGGGATGGAAAGCCCTTAGTGGCCGATGGGAAAGGTAACGCATTGCATGCTGTTTACTGATACACCAAGAAACTACTCAACATTTACACCACCCAATATGCTGTCATACGGGGATCCCCCAAGGGACCAGCAAGTGCTCTTGTACAGTGACAGAGTGAAAATGAAACATAGCGTGTGGTATTTAACAAAGACAATAGCTGAAACAATAGACAATAGAAATACATCATTCATTGTTGTTTACTTTTCACCAAAGGGTGCCATAATATCACACTGTGTCTTGACTTTTTCATTTGAATTGGATGAACCCTTGGATCAGACAGTAAGGGCTAGAGCAAATATACAAAATCTGTTTTGTTGTATCTAGGCGCAGCCAGTGAGTACCTGAAAGTAAAGACAATCACATGACTGATCCAAATGGGCAACTTTTCTTTGATTACTAAATTCCCATCATCTAGACTGGTCCGATAAAATAAACCCAACATAGGGCTGGGCGATATTGCCTTTTAACAGTATAGCATTTTTTTTTGGGCTATATAGCAGTACACAATGTATATCTCAATATTTTGAAAGATCCTCTAAACTACTGTAGACTACTAAAATACAAAACTACTACATAAAGTACAGTTACAATAAAGTTGTATCGAGCACTTTTAGAACAAACTTAAACTACTGTTATAAAAGTACTTTTATAATAAAGTAAAATAAAGTAGTCTTACAATGAAATTCGATAAAGTACTGTTGAAATAATGTTAAATATAGTTTTATTTAAGTTAAATGAAGTACTGTTAGAAAAATAATAAATAAAATATAAATAAATAAAAATTTTCTGTTGTAATAAGTTAAATAAAGTACTGTTACAATAAAGTTAACTAAAGAACCGATTAAGTTGAATAAAGTATTGTTATCGTAGAATAAATTAAAGGGCAGCCACTGGTGCTTTTACTCCTAAGTACCTAGCTCATCTCAGACTGTATGTGTAAAGTTTTTTGCTGTGAACCTAAAGCTTTAGGTCAACAGTTAAATGTTAGCAGTAAGCAGAAAGTTAAACATGTTGTTAAACATGAGGATTTATTCACTGTGAGTAGGAAACTGTCCAGTTCATATGTTATCAACATTTGCAAGCCATGCTGGTGCTCCATGGTTGCAAAATGCAACTGAACAGTTGCGGTATGGAGCCCTGCAGATACAAAAACACACTTTACCTGCTCACAGTATTACCCAGGAGAAAGTGGTGTGGATGGGCAGGGGAGTGTGTGTGACATATCATGTTTGTGAGTCTTTTTTACTTGTATGTCTGTAAGGAAGACAGTGGGAGAACCGAAATGCCAAAGCAAATGAAAAAAATAAGCTGACAATTTATGCTTAATGGTCATAATATAGTCATTTATATATCTCACACAGAAGAGGAAGCGATACATCGAGTTAATAGAGATATCAACCACCCTTGCCCCAGCCCATCTGATTTTGCAACTGAACCAAATTAAGCTTTTTGCAGTATTGTTTAATGTGCAGCTTAATGCTCCACCTGCAGCACTGTATGATGTTCTCATCTTTCTGTCCATCCCTTCCTCTGCAGCCATTGTAATCACCCCCAGCATGAAGGTAGATCCAGCCACAGGCCTATCCACCACCTCCTCCACCCTCCAGTATGCAGCTACCAAGGAGGACTCTGCCTCGGTCTTTAGCTGCATGGCCACACATGAGCTGTCCACTGAGGAAAGTGTGCTGGATCCCTTTCCCATTCACTGTAAGTGGAATACAGCGCCGCCATCAGGCTCCATAACTATATTACACCTTCTGTTTGTTCTCCCTCCCCACATACAGAACGCTGTTAAGTGGATGGAGTGAGGCTTTCTCATGCAGGATGAGGGCAAGCTTACTGTTTCAAACTGCTTCTTGAGCCAATATTCCAAAAATTCAAAAATACATTATTTGTTTAAGCCATATAGTGGCTACAAAGATAAAAATCATCCAATGAAAAGTTTATAGAAATGTAATATATTTTGAAATATACATGTTATCATAAAGGGAAATGCAGGCTATCAGGTTGTGTTTGTGAGTATTACCATACTCTTGAGAAAGACAGTGAAGACACTAGCTCTCAACCAAAGCAACGCTTCAGTGTCTGAAACACAAGAGTGTAAAATACATCAGACTTTCCTATAAATTATTCACACACCAAATACACCGTGATTCAAGATAGGAATAATTCTGCTCAAGCTCCTTTCTGATTAATGTAGTTAAAGGCTGAGTTTAATTAGTTCAGTTGAATGGTAAATGGACTGCATAAAGCACTTTTCAACCTTACCAGACAAAGTACGGGATCAAACTGCCAGCTTTGTGATTAAAGGACGACCCACTCTACCTCCTGAGCCACAGTCACCTAATTAAAAACCTCTCAATAGTGGACTGATTGGCTGACAATCGCAGCTTCCATAATTCACGTGTGAGATGCTGCGGATGGTGACTTCACAGTTTAAATGCTGCAAATTGCTCTGATTAGCCAACTTTAGCAGTAATTTTATAGAGAGGGAAGTTAATCAGTCCAGCAAGTCTAGCTGTGAGATGTTTAATGCAGTTAGAGTATGAAACTGCCTTGGAGTAGTAGGACTGATTAAAATACTTTTAAAACCATGATTTAGGGCATTATTCCAAGATACCTCGTGTGTAGCCCCAGAGTCATCCTGAGTAAGGGCCTGTGCTCACATAGAACCTTTCTTAGGTATTAAAGCTGTGTGGAGCGCTTCGTCCCAGCACTTAATAAAAAAGTGCTGGCAGTATCTTTTTTGATGGTGCACTACGTGTAGGTTTTGTTTCTTTGGTAACAATATCTTGACATTAACACTAGTTAGGTAGCTAACATAACACTACTTAACAGAGGGTTGACTACACAGTTAACAAAACGCTTATAATGTGCACAGTGATGAAAGCACAACACTTACCAGCAGCTTCATGTGTCTGCTAGCTGATCAGCTCCCACAAACAGGCTTTTCTGTCTTTGTAGTAATTTTTGACTGACATATCATACAGCTCAGGATAGACAGAAACTGAAGGAGCAGCAGTGACATCACTGGCGCCATTCTGAAAAGTTCAAAGACTTTCAATTAGAAGCACTCAGAGCAGCCAAACAAAAAAGCTGGTGTGCTCTGAGAAAAAGACGCAGGGTGCTGTGCTTTTTCTCTTGGCTCCTTCCTCATTGGGAACAATTGATAAAAGATGCCGGCGATCAGAAGAAAACACTCTCACAGGCCCTAACAGTAAAAAAGAAAAAAATCTATCACACTTTTCAATGCCATCTTATCCAGAATCAACTTGCTGTTGTATGCAAGGTAATGACAACATATAAAGAGTACATATTGTCTTATAATACAAGGACAACAGGACCTTTAAGAACACTGCAAGACATCTAGCTACACCAGACTGCATTTAATGTAACATGACATATCTTATCATGAGCTGAATGTGATGTATAATTTACAGGATAAATGCACTTGAGAAGCATAAAGTGCTGTATGAAGCTGAACATAACTCCTCAAGTAAAGAAAAGTGCCATGTGCCTTGTTTGGTGTGTGGATGACTTTTCTGTTAACCATATGTGAAACACTTGCAGTCAGTCCTAGTTTGAGATAGTTGTTGATTGAGAACACAGAGGTGTATAGGATTGAAAAACTTGTCATGGGAGGTGGTTTACCACAAGTGCACATAATAGTGATGCAGTGAACAATGTGCTTGCTGAGCTTTTGCTGGCTTTTTCGTTGGCTAAAGGATTTTTTAGGATTTGTGGGTTTGGGGGATTTACAGTCAGTGTGCTCGTTAGGTTCCTGATCACATCCCTGAACTTTGAGGAGCAGATGGAGTGGGAGGCTCGGATCAATAAATGAAAGCAGGGATCTTGAAAGGCCTCAGCAGTAGCAAGTTCATGAGGGAATTTCCATTTTGTAAGCTACTGAGGTGACTTTTTTTCCAGTTTATTCCTGTGTAAACAGGGTGGTCTACATGCTTGGCTGATCAGAAGACTGATAGGGTCACCTTCCTTTTGAAATGTGATGGAAAATTATTCAATTGTTATATGTATCTGTCCTGCTTGATGGTTGAGTTGATCCACTTTGAGGGTAATTTATTTGTCAGGAAAAGTATCTATGAAGCTTTGACGCTCATGCTTTTTTTTCCTCCCATTCCTTTTTTCCCTTAATTGCCCTCTGACCCTCTTAGATCCATCAGAGAAGGTTAGCCTCCAAATCATGTCCAAGGGACCCATTGTAGAAGGAGATAACGTGACATTGAAGTGCCATGCCGATGGCAACCCTCCACCCAGCTCCTTCACCTTCCACATCAAGGTTAGTCACAGCCCAGAGTTTAACCTCAAACAGCACACTGCTGTCTGCTGTGGTTAGTAGTTGGTCATTGAAAATTCTGCCAATGCTTTACCACCCAGACTGGCAGCCACTTTTTACCACTTACCACAAGTTTCAATTTTCTCTTCTGAAATAATCTTAAAAGTGGAAAAGATATTTAAAATGTAAACTAGACTTTGGTGGCAGCTCAATTTCAAGTATTTTACAGGTGATTTTGACATGAGTCAGAATGAGTGATGAATGTGATGACTTTAGTTTCAACAAAATCAAAAAAAGACTTGCGACTCAACTTCGACCTAAACACCAATAATTTGGGATTTCACTTGGACTTGAGCTTTTTGACTTGGAAATCCTTGAAACCTTCCCCCAAGCCCAAAGATTATAAAGAATATTGCCATGAGTCAGTTAATTTCCCTTCATTTCTTGAATTCATTTCTTGCAGGAGAGAACCATGAAGAACTAACTTAACGTTACTGAGCGCCAGTTAAAAAATGATACCAAAAATAATTTGGTTTGTGTATAAAAACTACAGGTGATCAACAATAGGAAATTAGAGTATGTAAAATGTGCGGGTGGAAAATTACCAGTGGAGATTCAACAGCTTCCAATGAACTTGTTTAAACAAATGAATCCAAATTTTAAAAAAAGAAAAAACAGTCCTTTTTTTGTAAATGTAATATATTATTGCTCTGCTGTTATATTGGCTTTGCATTTGGTGAAGAGAAAATTATGACTTGTTTAGAATTCGAAACTCAAAGACTAGGACCTGCGACTTGACTTAGGACCTGTCAGCATTGACTTGGGACTTGAGTCTAAAGACTTGAGACTTACTTGTGACTTGCAAAACAATAACTTGGTCTCCGCTCTTGTTATTGCTATAGGTCTTTAAAAGCTCCATATCCTTTATCAATCTGACTTTAGGTTAAGAGTATTTACATTCAGATAATTAAGTGGACCTCTGCACTAGTCTCATAAGAAATTACTTCTGTCTTCGTAATGTCTTCTTTCGTCCTTCCTTTCTCATTTTCTGATATTCTATCAGAGTGACAGAAGCTAATAGTACCTCTCTCCTCCTTATCCCTACTCCTGCTCTTCTCTCTCCACCAGGGCCAGAAAATGCTGGTCGAAAATTCGGACACCTACACTTTGGCTGCCATCAGCAGAGATGCTGGGGGTGAATACAAATGCTCCCTGCCTGACAACGAGAAAATGGAGGCTTCCCAGAACGTTGTTGTTAGCTGTGAGTACTCGTGACATATGCAGAGCCTTAGCACACTGTACCACAACAAGGTCATAAAGACAGAAACCTCCAACTGTTGTCCTCCCTGTGCTTTTGCCTTGAGCCACGGCTGCTCCCTCAAAACTCCCCATGCTCTTTCCATCTTGACTGAAACTTCCTGTATTTCCTATAAATAAAACGACACTTTTATTCAATGTAAATAAAGTCATGGGAGCAGAGTAATGGTAATCAAATTTAAACTTCGAGAGCCCAGCCTGGCAGGGAAGCAGATCGTGGAGTGCCAGGCTGGGAGGAGGAGGAGGAGAACTAATTAGAAATTTCTGACACAGAGTGAGCAAAAGTGTTTGGGAGAGGAGCTCAGGCAACTGATAAGCTGTTTTCCCTCCTACCATCCACCAGCACTCCCTCAAGTAATTACTCCCTTCTTCCCAGGTGTATGTCTCTGAGCCTTCAGTTCAAATGGGTCCTATCATTGTAATAAAAAATACGTCTGACACATTTCCCCTCCTCTACGTCCCATATCGCAGCTTCAGTGCGTTTCACACATCTTAAACAAAGAAGTGTTTCTTCAGCTCCCAACTTTTAAATTGAGTTTGTGACTGAGGAAAGAAAACAATAGCTCTCTAAATTGGAAATTGGTACAGATATTTTTGTGACTGTGTGGTTGTGTGTATCTCATGCTGTCGTAGAAAAGGAAAGTTGCTGTTGCTCCGACTAGCTGGCCGGCAGTAACGTAAATGTCCTCTGACAGCGAGTACCTAAACATTTACCACCTCGTTGTATGATGTGATTTTTTTCCCTTTTCCCGACAAAATGAGATGATGAACTGCCCTCCCAGAACAGCAACTCATGCACTCAAATACAAATGATAGTTTTTGTAATAATACCCATTCTGGAGTATGAAAACTCTACATTGACAGAAAGAACAAAAGCAATTTTACTTAAACAACACTGGACCAGAGATGTATGACTTGCGACCTGTAATCTTTGACATAGCAGATCATGTCCCCATCAAAACAGCAGCACAGACAGCCACTGCTACTCTCTTTTCAAAAGTTGTAATTCATTCTTATGCATGCTGCACATGTTTTAAAAGCCACAGTGTTTAGCTAACTTGCAGAGTGGGGTATACTACCCAAATCTGTATTAATCACGGAGTTACTACGTAGCTTAACAGTGTATTACAGCAAAGCTATTGGTGATTGTTTCATCTGAGTGGATGGAAGATGACTATTCACAGTTTGGGAGGTATAACCATGGATGTATGAAGAGACCTGGATATAGTGTTGGAGGCTGGATTCTGTTCATTCCAATGAAATTTGCCCAGTGGCGCATGAAGCTAAAAAAGTTTGATTTCCAAGTACTAACATTACCCAAATGATCAGCACTGCTTCAGGATTATTGGGCTCATAGAGCAAGTGCACTCGGGACCTCGCTGGCTGAGCTGTGTACTTCTGGTTTAGTGCTCTGCTAACTTGAATGGGGATAAAAAGATTAATTCTTGCTGACAATCCAAATGTTATAGGACCAAAGGGATCAAGTCCTGATAGTCACACAAATCATGGTGATGCTCAAAAAATTCATCCACTGATTTACAGACATCTCTTTCCCAATGTAAGTCTATGGGAAAAGGGCCCAATGGCATCAAGTGACAGGCTTGGGAATTGAATTTCTCACCATTTGGCCACCATGAAAATTGGCTTCAAAGCCCAGCTATAACTCAGTTAAAAAAATAAAAAAATATATACCTAGGTGGTCTACCCTAGTCTGCTAGTTAACAAATTAGTCAAGGCAACTTGCAGACTACTGAGGTAGTGGATAAAAAGCTAAAGGGTTTTACATTGAAAAGCTAATGCTAACTGTTTCATGTAAGTGAATGGAAAATGCTAAAACAATCAGCGCCATATTCCGGGAGGTAGAGTTTGATAAAAACACAGATTTTGGTGGTCTAACCTAGTTTGTTAGTCAGTCTTTTTGGCTTCCTAACCAAATAGGGTCCATATGAGTTCATGCCGTGGCAGCAAAACGTTAAAACTAGTGACTAAAAGGTAAATACAGTGGTAATGTTGAAAGGGAGCTGATCAAGCTTAATCTGATCGCACCACCACAACCCAGACAAATGGTGTGAGGAGGAGTCAAATGAGCTGTTTTTGAACAAGGTTTTTAACAATGACAGACATTTATTTTTCCTCACATTTTTATGGATGCTTTCTGAGACACTCATTTTTGACATTATAGTTTTTAGAGAGAAAGGAAATTGGAATCGGCCAAAATTGGAAAGGGCAGGTCAAACTATTATTAAAAAAAATCGGAAATTGGAATTAGCCAACAAAATTGGTGCATCTCTGTATTTTACTTTAAACAGGGTTTTAGAACTATTTCCTGATCACAGTTAAATACTCATTTACAAGTAGCCTATACACTGAATTCTGAATGGTATATTGCAGTGGGGAGCACGTATCTGCCACCATCACCTGGATGCACCTCAACACCATGTTCTTGTTATTTGTAATTCAAGAATTCTGGTGAAAACATGTCAAGCTCCTTCTTGTAATTAGGCTCACCAATGGGGCATATGAGAGTGTGACATTTGAGCTTGCCATCACTGCAGAATTATGCCAACATAAAGTCAAAATGTAGCAGAAATACACCACTAATGCTGGCATTATTCTTTATTTCTGTTACTGTCAACAAATGTGTTTGCCTATCTCTCATTACCGTCTGATTTGCCTACCCTGTCTGTGGCTCTCAGCTCCAAGCCCATTGGTTCCCACTGAAGATGTAAAACTTTAAAAGCTGCCCCACAGTTATGCAGTTTCATATTGTTAAAAAAAGTAATTTCCCAAAAGTTTTAGTTACTGTAGTTCTCAGCAATCATTAGTCACACCTACTTTTTGCAGATCTATTTTCTGTGGCAGATTAATCAACATTTGGTGCTCTAGTGAGTATTTGTGGCAGCAGGAGTGTGTACGTGGGATTGAGTCAAAATAAACTACAGTGCGTGTGTTCATGTTAATGAAGGAATGTGTCACCCAGTACAGCAGTGTGGCTCACTGATGTGTTTTTAATAGTTTTTGGACAATAATAGAGCTCTGTGGCATAGAGGAAGGCTTTGGATGCACACACAATTCTTGTTAGTAGAAAGATTAATTGCTGGTTTGGGTATACACACACAATTTGTTGACAAGAAGATTTATGAAGATGTATAACACTCCCAGCTGTAGCAGCAGAATGTCATCTCATAAGCCCTTACTCTCAGATCAGTGTAGCTGGTGTCACCTTGAAGTGTGGAGTTTTGTTTTTTGTTTACCATAAATTAACAGTTACATATTCAACTGCCCTATATTCAATAAGCAAATACTGAATAAATGCTGTCTGATCTATTTACTCTTTGTTAATAAGTGTTTCCTTTGGCATGTTTTTTTTAAAAATGAAAACCTTTTGGCTCTTCAGAAAGTAGACATGAAAGCTGAACTCTCAGCACTAAATTGTCTCTGAAAGTGGACCTTGTGACATCAGTGTTGAATGAGTCCCCTTCAAGGCTACCATCATAACAGCTTCGCTGCCTCCGATAAGATGCAACCAGCCAACATGACTCAACCATCCTTTTTCTGTTTTGTTTTCTCAGTCCTGGACCTGAGTCTGACTCCCACTGGGAAGATTGTGAAGACAGTAGGGGACACCTTATCTGTGCAGGTGCAGAAGAGCTCCTCGGGTGACGCTAAAGAGTCATGGACAAAGGTAATGGTGTCAGGGTTGGTTTGCTGATCAGAGACAAGTGGCATTAATGTACTGTATGGAAGAAAATAAAAGTAAAGCCAGTAATCAAACCTGACTGCAAAATCACACTGATTGATAACTGATCTGTTACATAATGTGAATAATGGTTAGATGCTGATGATTTGATCATTTCTTATTCCTTCAACACATCAGGAGCTTAGATGTTAGCATCAAACTAATTGTTCTCTGCTGTATCTGACAGAGAGCTCAGCCTAAACAGTAAAATGCATTAAGAGAGCACATTATGCTGCATTTATAGAAGGGATGGTAGATATAGGAGTGTTTGCAAAGGGGCGGCTGTTAATCAAAGGCTTATCCACAGCTGAAGTAGAGTAGTAGTAGTAGTAGTAGTAGTAGTATCTTAGTAAGATACAGTTAATGTATTGGAGTCAATTTATTCTAACAAAATAATAGGAGAAAAAGCCAGTGGTGAAGTACAGAGGTAGGTCCAAGTCATTGCTTTTCAAGTCTCAAATAAGTCTTAAGTCTTTGCACTCAAATCTCAAGTCAAGACAGGTAAGACGTGAGTTGAGTCCAAAGTCAAGAATGGCAAATCATAACATGCTCTTCACTAAATGTAATGCCATTTTACAACAGGATATTAAATTACATTTACAGAATTAATTAATTCTTTTTAAAATTTGTATTGGTGCATTGTTGCATCTCCATATGTACTTTTCAACCTGCATGTTTTGCATACTGCAATTCAACTGGGAATGAAAAGCATTACTATTAGTTTCTTTGGGAAATGAAGGGAAAGAAATTGACTGGTGGCCCTTTTTATTTTTAAATCTATGGCCTTGGCAGAAGGTATCAAGTTGGGGTGGGGGAAAGAATTGATACGGCATAGTATCGCAATATTTTTGTGTGGCAATAAGTATTTATTTTTTTATTATATTAATTGTTATTATTTCAATTACAAACTAAACTTATGGTAGCCTACTAGAACACCATAATCAGTTGCCTTTTCAGTTTACTAGATAAAATTTGCTGCAATAAAAATGACTGAAGTGACATGAAAAGACTAAAAACTTTATTTTACCAAATAAAACTGTCAATATTGTCCTTTGGGGACATAATTTGCCACTGAAAAAAGGTCATGGCTCAAGTTGAAGTCACGAATCATTGGTGTTCAAGTCCAAGTCTTCTGACAGCAAATCAAGTCTAAAGTCGTCAAATTTGTAACTTGAGTCTGAATTGAGGCTAAGTCATGTGCCTCAACTCCACAGGCCTGGAATCTCCACTGAATTGTGCATCATGTGACCCTGAACAGGAGAAGTGGTTATAGATGCATAGATGAAACTGCTGTCTTACCTTCATACATTTACAGTTCTTCCTTATTATTAGATTTGTGTTACTGTGGCATTTAAATTTAGAGTTACAGCCTTGGCTTAGTAAAAAAAAACATGCTGACGTTGTGACTCTGCTTTTCAGAATGGAATGGCACTGAAGGAGCTGGAGTTGACCAACTTGACCTTTGCTGATGCAGGAGTCTATTTATTTGAGCTTTCCATGACTGGCCTCATGCGACGTCAGAGCTTTGAACTGGTTGTAGAAGGTGAGGAAGTGTGTGTGTGTGTGTGTGTGTGTGTGTGTGTGTGTGTGTGTGTGTGTGTGTGTGCGTATGTGTGTGTAATAGTAACCCTTGTGCTTGCTGTTATGAGTGGAACACTAAAAATGTCATGCTCATATTTAGTCGTACAGACTTCTTTTCTTATTAAAAAAAAAGGCAAACATGCCAGGGTGTAAGTGTTTCAATCTGTTTTGGGAGATCATAACAACTCTCTACATACCATGAAATATGTGTGTGTAATGAAATGCTAGTGAACAAAACAATCTGAGTGACAACATAATGTGTTTGAAACAGGTAAGCCTGTGATCACCAGACTAACCAAACAGCGTGCTGATGATGCTAGTTACAAAGTTCTGACCTGTGAGGCTGAGGGAGTACCAGAGCCCAGCTTCCAATGGAGCGTCAATGGCACAGATGTAAGTGTTGGAGCATGAGTGAGAAAGTGTGTGTGTTCTTAGTGTCTTTAGTGGAGAAAAAGAAGCTGCAGCAAAATAGCAAACAGTGCAGTGGGGTGTCAAAGTGTTCTTTAAGGAGCCTTTCAGAGTTGGCTTAGTTCTTGCAATAAAAGTTGAGAGCTCCTGCTGAGGCTTTCACTCTTTTCTGCCATTGCTCCATTATGACATTCATCTGTACAGTGCTGTTTCCCTGAGGCTGTATGCATAGAGCATAACTATGTCTTAGCAGCCATTGTATATTGGAACTTGTGAACGACCTCGCTCACTGCTGGAGCCAAAATGCATCAGATGCAGTTGAGTGAGGATAATTTCAATATTCAACATTAGGATTATTTTATTTGTCCCTAGAGAAATTTGACTTGGACATAAAAATGCATATTGCAGAAACAGACATAAAGTGCACAACACAGACAGGTGCAAACATAAAGTGCATTCAGATAGGTGTATCACCAGCCCTCATTTCACACCCTCCTCATATCCTGAGTTAAGGAGATTCACTGACAGAGGGATAAAAGACTTTTAGGTAACAGTGGTTAATAGGAACCTCGTAGCATCTACCTGATAAGAGCAGTTCATATTCTGAAAACAGGGCATGGGAGTGGTCTGCAATAATTTTCCCCGCCCATTTAACTATAGTCATTACAAAGAGCATTTGGAGGGAGAGGTGCCTATGTAACCCCCAATTACTTTCATTGCTGTGTGGACCAGTCTATTTATTTGTTGTTTTAACTTTTCTGATAAATTACCAAACCAAGCTGAGTTCTGTAGCGTAATATACTCTCAATCAGAGCATGATTAAATAACAGCATTACCCTCTGTCCAACCCCAAACACCCTGAGTCCACCCTGAGTCTGTGGAAAAAGAAAAGTCAATAGATTCTAGTACATACATAATTCACACAGATATTCCAAGATAGATCACAGGCAATGTGTACACCCCAGTATTTGTACGATTTTTGTGTGAAAAAAAAATACAAAAAAAAAGAAAACCTTTTAAAAAAAATCTGTTCTAAACTATTATGTGAAAAAGCATTACCACACAGCTGAAAAGCCACAAGTTTAAGGGTTAGAGGTTAGTACCATTTAGAGATAAGTGATTTTCACAGGACAGCAACCATATGCAAAAACGTGCTGCATTCATCAATGGAAACTATTATTTCTGCAGTTTATCGTGATGCTACTTGTGTGGTGTTGATCAAATATTGGCCTCAACAGGACAATTAAGCAGCTTTAAGAGCAGAAGTGTGGGTGATAAAATAGTCCTGGATCAAAAAAATCAAGTTTACAATGAAATAATGGTAATCCCACCATGGTGCAAACTTTTTAGCCTCCACAGTGAAGCCAGATATGTCAACATCTGTATCCATAAGCCCCAAGGTAGCAGTGTCACAAGAGAACTTGTGCAATCATTTGCTTTTTTTATGTCAACAGAATAAGGGGAAACTCACACATCCTTGAGGAATGCCTGTGGTAATGACTGAAGGCTCAAATAATGTCTGGCTTCCTGGCTGGGTCCGGTTGGTTAAGAATGAGTGATACCAGCTAATGATGTATGGATTAACACACATCTGTCTGAGCTTCAGTTCTGCTCTCAAAGCTACTAAATTGCCCTGTTAAGGCTAACATTTGATAAATTGTGGCAATTTCTCATCACAAGTAGCCTCACAATAAACTGCATCATAAAGTAGTTGCAAATGGTTGCTGTCATGTGAACTCACATATCTCCAAATGGTTAACCCTAACCTCCTGACTATTCAAATAATTATATTTTTTTCAGCCTATAAAGGCACACCTCATCCTTGAATTTAAACATGACATGATTTTTCAGTTAGCAGTTACAGTGCACAAAAGCTAGATCTTTACAGGGCATGATAAAACATATTGTAACAGTGCCGTGAATGTTTTAAAGTGGCCCTGGCCCTGATGTTGAGAGATCAATGGAAATGCAAACAGTGTTGCACATTCTGGTACACTGAGGGAGATTTAATAAAGAATAGTTTTTTAATTAGCCAAAAAATTTGTGAGACAGGCTTTCCACACCGTGTGGGTGAAGTTCAGCCTCAGTGCAGATTGTGATTCACTCCTATAAATAATGTACTTATCAAGATGCTGTGTGATGAAGCGCTCCAGGCCTCATCATGAGCAGGTAATGCTCTGACAACGAGGCAATATGTCTCTGTTGGATTCAGGTTTGTTGGCAAGGAACGGGATGTTTTGTGTTTACTCCTGCATTCGGAATGAGTTTGCAGTTTTCCACTTACTGTCTCCCCTGACTCCCCTCCGTTGGCAGAGTTCAGCACTCCTGATGTCGACATTTGCAGTATTTTCCTCCTGTTCTGACTTCCCACCATCTCACAGTTCCCCACCTGTCAAGCAATACACATAATATCCTGTAGAATGGAAACGTTGATAATGTGTGTGCAACTTAAGGAGCTGCTACGCGTGTGAGATTTCTTCCCCCAAATAGATGTTCCCATATCTTCTTCTTGTGACTGTTTTTCTGCTGTGCCTCCAGGAGGAGAGCTCGTACTCTAACGGCAAGGCCATCCATAAAATCACTGTGGTCCCCAGGGTGAATCTGACTGTCACCTGCAGCGTCAGCAACAAGCTGGGAGAAGATACCAAGACCATCAATGTAGCTTCTGGTAAGTTAATGTTTGTCAGGAAGTTGGTTGGTTGGCTTTGTTTTCCCAATTGTGGGACATGAGAGTGCTGCAGTAATGCTTCTAAGGGAGAGCTCAAGTTACACGTCTTTGAGGAGACAAATCATGTATTTTCACTCGCTTTGCTGTGATTCTGCCTTTTGTTGTTTTGAGTCAATGTATTTGGCTAATTAGGCAGTATTAGTTGAAAACTACGACCAATTAGTCAAATTATATTTAAGTTCCACTTTTCTTACAGTGTTCACACAGACATTTGCTGTGTAGTGACAGCTCCTCACAGCCAATAACCTTGTTGACCGTCTCCACATGAGTTTTTTCTGCAGCTCAGCACTGCAGGAAACAAACAGGCTGTTGGTGACTTGATGTTTGCGTTACTGCCAGTGTGACTTCACAGTTGGAGGGAATCTCGCCAGCAGCTTTCAGCTGCAGCTTGACTGCTGAAGCTTAATTTTTATTAATGACTGCTCATTATAACACTGCAATTCTTGTTTTGCAACAAAAGATGTTACATGAAACAGGACAACACCGAAACAACTCAAAGCCTCGCTGCAGTTAAGGGCAATCAAGTTGCTTGGGTGTGAGCTATCTTATCTTTTATGGTCAACCCAGACAATAAGAAGAGAAGATAAAACTTCAATCATTGGCACAATGTTGTTAGATCATTGCACCAACATAACATGATAGGATATAACAAGAAATAGAAGAAGAATAGAAGAAAACAAGAAATATATAGATTGGATTATGAGTTGAGTATAAACATATTTTTAAAGTTGGTGTTGAAGCATTGAAGCAAAACATACTAAGAAAAAGAAAGTTATCTAGTAATGTCTGGAATATAAGAATACACCAAACATTAAATATATGAATTATGAATGATACTGACATCTAGAACAACATGTCATGCCAAGACTCAGTTCATCCCATGTGGAACCCATTTCAGCAGTAAAAACAATAAAATGTGATCAGCAATATTCTTACATTTTCAATCCCATCGAAGCAGCGTTGTGGTTGAACAGTGGGGGTCAGGCACTATGATGCTGACAAAATAGCTTAAGCATCGATTTCTTTGCTCATCACACTGTTGTTCTTTGCAGCTTTACACCCCTGGAGAAAGTTACTCACTGTTAATGTTTTACGACTGCTGGGGTTCTTTCCTTCTTCTGTGGGATACACTGGCATAACAACTATACTATATATATACTATACTTTTGCAGGTTTTGGTGATGTTGATCCTGGCTTAAGTCAGAAGACATCAATCTGTAAGCTGTTGTTACAGACAGCGCTGGAATGTGGAGAGACTTTAAAGAGACAGTTCACCTAGACCTACAGCTATTTATCAGTCTAGATTGTTTTGCTGTGAGTTGCCGAGTGTTTGAGATATCAGCCGTAGAGATGTCTGCCTACTTCAATATAATGTAACTAGATGGCACCAAAAATTGCTTTCTAGAAAGAATGACCCAGTCACTCAAGATAATCTGCAAACCTTATTGTGAGCAGTTTAGTGTGGGAATTATTTTCTTTCTGACGAACTACACTTGCCAACTGTATCACTGTGGAGATGGAAATGTGCATCTACTCATTGATGAGAGGCTCGTGCTCAGGACAGCGTGAGATGTAAACCTATATGGCGTACTCCTCAGCTGAGCTGTAATGTTAGCTAGCAGTTGATGCATGCGTCCTCCTTCTCAAGCTTTTTAAATGTATTTTTTTAGAGCACCACAAGCTAGAGTGTCATCTAGTTACATTACATTGGAGAAAAGGCAGACATCTCTACTGCCAATGTCTCTAACACTCGGTAACACGCACCAAAACAAGCTAGACTGATAAATAGCTATACAGGTACAAGGAAAAATATGTATTTTTGATTGTATTCAGTGAACTGTCTCTTTAAATTGTCTTTCCTGTCATTGAGGAAACTGTATAATTATCATTTTCCACAAGTCATATAAACATATCGTCAACAGCACTTATTTGTTGAATCTAACAGTTGCAGAATATGCTTATATTGAAATGTGCGCAGTGAAGGGCACCAATTACTTACACTTAACACTTCCTTCCTACACTACACTTCGTTACACTGTGCCCACCATAGACACTGGAATGAAATCAAATAAAACAAAAAGGATTATTTAACCAAAGCCTGGGACCGTCAGAGGCTAACGCTAAATGCTACAGTGACATTGGTTCATGCATTCATTCTGTGCCATTGCTGTTCATCCTCATTTGTTCTGTCTGTCTTTGACAATCATCCTTTCTTTTGTCTCTTCACTATCTCCTGGGTCTGGCTGTATTTCTTTTTTGTTGGGGTGCTAAACCTTGCTCGCCTATTTTCCCTGCCATGTAAGAGCCACTGCCTGGCAAATGCTCTGAAAGCATAGTAAATTGTTGCTTTTAGAATGTATTGTTGCTTTCTCCTTTCCAAGGTACACTTTGCTTATTGTAAGGCACTATCAGAGCAAAAAAAACAACAACAACTTTTGTGAGGCTACACTTGGCCAGGCCTCTTTTATGTTTGATGAGTGTAGAATCTTGTTTGGCTTCAGGGTTTTTAGACAAACAGCATATATATGTTTTGTTTGCCTTTTGCTTTTATGATTTCTAATTCATTTATGTTTGATTTCAGTTTTTAAGGAGGAAAGGGGGGAAGAAGGTAAGATTTTGTTTTCCTTTGCCCTTATCTTTTACTTTCTAGACACTTTTCTGGAAGCTTTGCTGAGTTTCTTATTTATTTTTCAAAATGTTATGGTATTCCTGAAGTAAATCCTACTATCATGGCGAATTGAACTAAAGTGTTACCCTGGTGGATTCTCTGATGATGCACCCAACACTCACCACTCTGTCTTCATGCATAAACTGAGCTACATTCATCACTTCACCTGCAGACGATACTGTGTGTGAACATTTATCCTCTCAGCTTTTCCATCATCATTATTTATTTTTTTACTGGCTAACTCATGCAGACAATTAAGAAGAGTGCCTGATGATTATTAAAGGACACCACATAGTTAAAGGATGAAAACACGCCAGTCTTATCTTTGTGCCAGTGATAATTCCACCATTTGGACAACATATGCACATGGATAATGGGACACTATCTGTTAAAAGCATTTTGTCAAAGTACAATATATGGTCTTGTAGCAATAAAATCTCTGCAGATACAGTATATTTAAAAGATGACACTTCCGTAGCTCAGTGTAGCTGATGTTTTTGTAAACTGTGTTAGATGAGTAATCATGTTTCTGTCCTCTGAATAGTGATTTGTAGCTGCACACATCAACTCCTATCACCCACCATCCTTAGTTCCTGTCAATAAAAACAAGTCACTGTAACCCTGAATTATACTGTAGTAAAAAAGTATCGGCAAATGATGCACGTCAGCGATGGGTTCCAAACACCTCACCAGCCACCCTTGCACAGTGTCATTCAGCAGCTTTAGCACCACCTCCTGTGACCTGTTGAGAAAATGGAGAGTAATGAGTCAGACTCAAACATTCATTAGACTGGTATGAGTAATTGCTGAATATATTTGTGATGAAGGACACCGTCAGTTACAGAACCGTTGACAGGAAGGCAAAGATACAGTCAGTATTAAGGCACACCCATAAAACATCACATCCTTATACACCAAGGAGGGAAACAAAGCATGTTACCATGCTGATGAGGTGCTGTTTGGCTTTCTGCACATCAAATAAACATAAAAATCCAGAGTTAAAGGAAAAATTTCAATCTGGAACCTATTTTCCTATGTTTTTATGTCAAAGTGACAATTTTTCTTACATTGGTCCAGTATTGAGCGAGACAGCTGCAGCTCAGGGCATGTTTTGCACCATTAATTTACATCCACTAAAAGCATTTGTTTTTGCCACAGGCTCAGACTGTTATTCTAAGTTTCTGACAAATTTATGGAAAGGATCCCTACAGAGATAGACAATTTTGTTAAAGACTAGAAACAACCCCAAAATCAAAAAGCCAGTACCTTCCAGTATGAATTCAGTAATTTTATCATTGTAAAACATACTTCATTCATAGTCATCAGAAATAAAGTAAAACTCACAGAAACAATCCTGGTTCTTCTTTTCTCTGTTTTAACATGACCAACTGTGATTTGGTTCAAATAAACTCGTAGTTCTCCTAGTAAAATGTGAGAATATGCAAGCTCTATACAAGCTAAAATTACAGTTTATGTAAATGGACTGGTGGGTTTGGTAAGGACGATTTTAGGGCTGATCTAACACTTTATCCAAACAGTGTTAGATTGTTTAGTGACTGGTTATACAGTTGTCAGCCTCCAAGGAGCTGTATTTCTTGAGGCCGCAAATTCCTGTGTGATAAAAGCACATTGTCAAAACACAGGCTACTGGCATTGAGTAACATCAGCACTGCCACTGCCTTAAAATGTGGATGGAATTCGCAAAAAACTGAACCTAGTCTATTGAATCACAGCGTTATTGGCTGTAGAGTGTCATAGGGTATCATGTTAAGTTTAATGAATCATATCTATAGTAAATGGAATTTTTTTCTTATATGTTTTTATGTGACTTTAAAAACTGCACTGTCCCAGCATTTACTAGCTTGGGGAAAGGACTGTTCTCCCCCTCTCCAACCCCATCACCACACTCTCCCAAGTATCACTAGACACCGACTGGATGTATTTTCTCGTCTCCCTGACACACTGATAATCCTCTCCTGTTCTATTAAAGAAACACACCAGCCACCATTTCCAAAATATTCAATATTTCATTGTGTACTGCTGATGTTTCCTGGAATATAAACAAAACTTTTCATGTAGCCCCAGATAACAACCAAAACAAGTTTCCCAAACACAAGGCGAAGCAATAAAATGTTGAGGAAGTGTCATTTTATTGCTACAGTATAAACCAGTGCAACAGAGGAGAGTTTGTAAAGGTGGTGGGATGTTGGCTGTGTGTAGTGTTAGCTCGAGCTAAAATGTTGGCATAGAGCTTCACAGTGAATTATCTCCCTAGGACGTGTCATGATTTTGGTGTCTGTGTTCTCACGACAGCTAAGTTGAAACAGTCTGTCAATGAATTCCTTTAGGTGCTCAGTTGGAAAGCTTCTGTGTGAGTGTTTGAGTGTGTGTGTGTGTGTGTGTGTTAGTCATACAGCTGAAGTAGAGTGCTGCTGTCTGTTGTCAGGTTCTCAGGAGGAATCAGAGGACCAGGCAAAGCTCATAGTGGGAGTTGTGGCAGGGCTCCTCATAGCTGCTGCTGTCGTGGGACTCATCTACTGGCTCTACATGAAGAATTCAAGGTATAGAAACTCACACTGGTACGCAAACCCAAATCTGTACTACATAGAGTGAATTAGAAAGACAAAAAGGAAGGTGAATAAGGGATATACTCACAGTCTCTTATAGTAGATTATACCAACACTTCTGCATGCCCTTAAATGATCATGTCACAGTGATGCATATGGAAGCTGAGAACAGCCGTGCTTTAAAAACCTATTTTTGATGCCGTTATCTTGCAATCACAAGGTATTATTTAATTATCTTGAGAAAACAAGATTTGTCATCTGGAGCTATTTACAAAAAGGTTGTTTCCTCTTGCTAGACTACTTAAAATGTTATTAGAGATCAGGAGTGCCAACATGCATAACTGACATCTTGACAACTGTAGAAACTGATTGAACCTGAAAATATCAGATCAAGGAGTACCTATAATTGATATTATGGATTGCAATAGATGGTACTGGTAATAAAGTGGTAACAGGGTGTTTTCTTGTGTGCACAGAGCCTCTGGTTTGCACAAGAGGCACAGAGTAATGGTAATAAGGAAGTAATTCACTTGTGACCTTGAGAAACGACATTAAAAAATATAGTTGCAAGCATGGCCGTTCTTGGCTTCCATAGCTTTGCAGCTAAGTATATACTATCAGAGCATGTAGCAGAGGGAGATATGAAGAGAAAAGAGAAAAAAAAGACAGTTGAAAATATTCCATAGCCTGTAGTCATGCCATCAGTTTGAATATTAATAGGGTAGAGTTGTAGATAGTCTGAAGTGACGTATGGATATTGAGGAGATGATTTTGCACCCCACTGTGGAGTGACGTCTGGCACATGGTGAGAAGGTCATTCTGTAGAAGAGTTGCTTCATGCTTTTGCAATTCTGTATTCAACACAGGCAAGGAAGCTGGAAAACTGGTGAGAAGGAGGTAGGAACATCTGAGGAGAGCAAGAAACTAGAGGAGAACAATCACACTGTTTAAGGGCACTCAGGCTGTACCATGTGGGATCAAAGAGGTAAGAATTGTCACTTTTAAATATGTATGCACTATACACACAAACAGTGAGTCTGCTCAGATTATATTTAAGTTCAAGTTCAGTGTGAATGTTAATATACATACAAGTCATCACGTATAATTCCAGTTTATTATAGCATGCACAAATCAGTCGCTGAGATCTCAATGTACGATACAGCTTGCGATCTGTTAGATGATTAGACAGAAGAAAAAACCGGTTAGTCCAATTTATTTAGAGGAGAAAACAAAAGTGAAGGATAACATAATTACCCAACATGTTTGTCTCCTGTGTAATAAGGAGTTATTGTAGACATTTCAGGTGCGCTCACTTTAATTTTTACCTTCAAATTAAGTGCTTTAGATCAGTGGTGTTATACATTTTTGCTTTGTCACCCTTGACAGAAAAATATGTTTACTTAGGACCCCTCTTCACAGCGTGTCAATTGTTTACGACCAATTAAACCATTTACACACAAATTTGTAATGGGAGCCACAGGTTTAAATCATCTGGATAAAGTATTGCCTGATTACACATCAGTCATTTGTTCAGTGATTCAAATTAGTCTGCTGTTGCGCACAGCAGTTTCTACAGTTGCTGTACAACAGTTGAGCCAATCAGATCTCTATTGGGTGGATGAAGAGTGGGCTCATCATCTCCCTTTGTCACAGATAGAAAAATTACCACAAAAGAGACTCTGAGTGAGTAAACTCCTAGTCTGTTTAGACCTGTCTGATCTTAGCCCAGGGGCCGGATGCACAAAACTCTAAAAACTCTGTGAAACCATAAACACAAAAATGCATTTGCATTCTTTTCGTTAGATTTACAAAGCCATGCCGATGCCTGGTTCCGTTTTTATAAATCTTAATCATTATTTTCATAAATGGACAGATAGACGTGCCCTTGAATACGATTTGCATAGCAATACATGTAAACACGTACCTGTAAAACATCATCTGCATACAGAGTTTAGCAAGACTGTCTTTAAAAAATAGTCAAAGACCCATGTGAACATTGAAACAGGTTTTGCTTGCTGTAATCATGCCTCCTGTTCATACTGGACATTAACAGATCCCTTCCTAATGTTTTTAATGGAAGTGATGGAGGACAAAGTCTGCAGTTCTTGTTTTGTTCAAAAATGTATTCCAAAGTTTATCTTAAAGATCTAGTGTGGAGGATTTAGTGGCATCTAGTGGTGACGGTGCAGATTGCAACTGGTTTTAACTTTTCCCATGTGCCAAGCGTGTAGGAGAACTACCGTGACTGACTTAAAAACATGAATGGCCCTATCTAGATCTAGTGCTTGGTTTGTCCATTCTGGGTTACTGCAGAAATGTGGCAGTGCAACATGGCGGACACTGTGGTAGCTGCATAATATAAATAGCTCATTCTAAGGTAACAAAAACACAACAATTCTTAGTTTCAGGTAATTATACACCAATGAAAACATAGTTATGAATATTATATCCTATTTCTGCCAATACATCCTCCTAAATCATAAACACTGGACCTTTAAGCTAATGGCAGGCACAGCAGTCTTATCTCGAAATAAGGTGATAATCAATCCATTATCACAAGAAAACAAAAGGTTGTTCTGTTTCGTTATCTTGAGGAAACAAGCTTTGTCATCTTGAGATAATGAGATAATTACCAAAAGGGTGTTTCCGTTTATTAGGCTAATTATAAAGTTTATCAGAGATCAGGGTGCCATGCCAGCATTCCAGATGGCATCTTGACAACTATAGCAAGAGATTAAAGGTGAAATATCAGATCAGAAATTACCTGTTATTGATACTATTGATTGTATCAGATGGCAATTATAATTAAGTGGTAACACAGTGCCCTTGTGCACACAGAGCCTCTAGTGAGTACAAGGGTGTAGAGTATTGGGAATGGTGGCAGCGGGAATTAATTAACTTGTAATCTTCAGATATCAGCATTAAAACATTGTTGCAAGTAAGGCTGTGCATATCAGGTGGGATGTTTTTGAAGCTTGTAGCAGAGGGAGATACGGAGAAAAAGAAAAGACATTAAAAATATATATCATGGCCTGTGTTCATGCCGTCAGTTTGAATACAAATAGGAGTTCTAGATAGTCCAGAGTGGCGTGTGGTTAATGAAGAAATTATTTTGCGTCCTGCTTTGAGCGGTGAAGTCACAGATTGCAAGCAATTTAAAGTGAGTCTGAGTTAATCAAATCAGGTGGGTATCTCCAAAGTTACAGTATTTGTAATACAAAATTCCCTCTGTGTGTTTTCTGGACAATGATTCCCTGTTGGGCTGCAGTGGAAGGACAGTAACAAAATGAAGGCATTATGTGCCAAAAAGGCAACTAATACTCACTTAGGTTATTTAAGAAGAACCGCTGATAAACTCTGGAGTGTGTTTTTGTAATATGAATTTTGTCCCCCATCACCAACACCGAAAGCTCACATTGAAACCCATCCTGCATGAAGATAAATTATTGAGTTTACCTTATTAAAACAGACTTTGCCAAGTGTGCCACAGGGATAAAATGATAACATCACTAACCCAAAGAATTAGAGTAGTATCTCCAATACATATTAAAAAATCATGTGCCTTTGATTGGCATTTTTCAGATTGCTGTGTAGACTGGAAAAACAACTTTAATTACTGTTTTATCATTAGATTCTATCCCTGTTTATTTCCCTCTACGTTATCATGGGCCTTTGATGATCATGTCACCCTAAAAAAAAATTGTCTCTAGCCACTCTATCTGTATTTGTAGGTCGAGGGATGGCACTGTGGGTCTTTTAGTCCACCTCTTCAGTCCAGACTGATATATCTCAACATCTGTTGGAGGGATTTTCATGAAGTTTTGTACAGATATTCATGATCCCTTGCAGATATCCCACCAAGTTTGATGATTTCCTGTAGTGTCAGATCAAAATTTAAGTTTTTCCAATACTTTGATTTATGACCAAATGCCTGCAAAACATAGACATTCCCACTAGCCTCAGTTGTACTTTGTGTTTAGTGCTAATTAATTATTTAGCATTAGCATTTTTTGCTACTCAATGTGCTGTACAGTGGACATTTTGATCCCCAGATTTTGCTGTGGAGCGAGTGCTCTTGAGTACCGACAGCTTCGGACAGGATGCAGCAGCACAGAGATTGAAAAGACACTTTCCACCATAAGGCTCTTAGATAACATTATCTTTTCTCTTCTGCTTAGAAGTGGTGAATTTACAGCTCACAGCAAGATAATATGACACAATCTCTGACTTTCCTTTGACATCTAGTGTCGGCAAAAATGTTGCTGCACATTTCGGATCCATCGTTAGCACAGTTAGCTTGTTGACTATATTATATGAATGCTGCCGTCACACTGAACGTCCCACTGAGCCCGTTAAAATTAACATTTTAAAACTTAATATGGAAAAAAAAGACTCGTCGAATGTTCTTATTGAACAGCCCAATCTGATTCGACTGAAATAATTCTGAGTCGGGTACAGCCCTAATAATAGCATTGTCATTGGGAGCAAGTTAGCATTCTACCAGCTTGTGTGTTTGAAGCGGTGTTTTAGGCATTCGCATCATTACTGTATCTGGCCCCTGGAGTTTTTTGCCACATCTTATTCTCAGATCTCGGCAGATACTTTGATGAACCACAAGGTTGAAATCATATTTCATAGGACTGATGGCTCAAACTAATGAAATAACACAGATGTTGTAATGAACTGGAATTATACTTTAAGATAAATGTGAATATGTGTGAAGCTGTTTTTCTGTGCATTATAGACACGAGTCTTACATGACTGAAATGCTAATGACTGTGTTTCTCTGTATGTCTTTGTGGGGGAAGAAGCAGTTGAAAGCAGCCTTGCAACATAAAAAAATACAGACTCCCAGTTGGCTGCTGACACACTCCATCAGGCTCCACATAAGCAGCAACAATCAGAGTCATTTTCCGCCAAGTCCTGCCCACAGCCTGCTGTCCCACCTCACTGTTTGAAGTCTGCACTGAGGCTGCCTCGTGTTACTGTTTCATTTTGTGTTTTTGTGTTCCTGGTGAATGCTCCCTGTTATGTTTTGTTTGAGCAATTCCGCTCAGGCTGTGTGGTGGGCTTTTTTTTTTTGCCCCCTTCGTTCTTTCTTAAGGATTTTTTTTTCCATTTGTTTGTTCTTGAATCTCTGCAAAGAATGTAAATCCCTCGTACACTTTTTAAGGCCTGTATAATTATAATTATGCGTGTGCCCTGGCTGAGCATGCCAATGTTTATTTTTATTGTTTGTTTTTTACTTTTTGTGTGTGCTGTGTGTGGAAAAGCCTTTGTTTGGCTGTGCTCAGAGAAAAAAAAGACACTTCACTGCTATAGAGTCCTACTGAACATGTTCTCAAACTTTAAGATAACCTCAACATCTCTTAACCTGCTGACTCATGTTTTCTGGTTTTCAAACACTGGCGACCCTGAGTATCTGGTTAATGGATGCCCAGGACTGAAAGAGTGATATTAAGTAAGCAACTGGATGAATGGTTTCTATACATGCAGTTTATCATAATTGTGACCCAAAAAACAAACATACTTAATTTAAATTTACATCCACAAAAATTGCATTCGTGTGGATTTAAATTGGATGCCAGCAAATGGCCACAGTCAACCACCAATTGAGTGTTTTTTTTATTTTATTTTTTGTAAATTACAGTATTTTCCCTGTTTTGTTATTCTTAAACGAAACTCTACAATCCCTTTGTGTTGCAAAAAGTTTTATCTGAAAAAAATGAAAAGGAAAGAAACTTGCAAGATTGAAAAATTATGTTCTGCCATAATCTTTCTTTTTTTTTTTAAGTTTATACCAAATGACTTTGTTCACCTGTGATTCAGTTTAATACACTACATTGTTGTCTACATGACTTCACCTGTCTGCTTTGCAGCTCCTTTATGTTTTTTTTTTTTTATGTATTTATATCCTGTGTTCAACTTCCCTGGATGGCGATGCTGCAGCACGCAAGGTAATCTTTTTTTTAAGCCTGCGTGAAAGGCATCATCAAGTGTTGGGAAGGTACTGTATGGTGGGAGAGTTACACGAGAGTGAAGAAGGCTATACAGTATCTGTGCCCATTCTCTGCTGTATTACTATTATGATGTTATTTTTAGCTCAGTGGTGTGAAGGATAACCCAAACTGAAGACAGAGGTTGAGATTGGTGGATTAGATTAGGTCATAAAGATGGTGGCTCTCTGGCTTTACACCATTTTTGTTTTCAGTGACCCATCAAGGGGAAAGGGTTAATAAGACAGTTTGAGAGGAATCATGACTCTTGTTAACATTTGTTGCTCCGTTCATACTTTAATTTACTTAGTTGTTTGGTTCACACCATGTTAATTTACATATTTATGACTTCCATTGTTCTGATGAATAACTTGACAAAAGAAGCATCAACCTTTCACCTCAACCATCTGTTCATATTTCTGAGTGGATTATGACTATTTCCAACAGTCAGAGTTATAATAAGATTGAGTTGTTATCCTGCAACAGCTTCCTTGTGGCAATTAAAGGTTGAACATTTGGAACTGGTTTTGTAGACTCTTATTTTCACCACCTGGTATGAAAGTAGAAAATCCAGACTTTTAAGTTGACTTTGTCAAGAGCTTCAGATGTAGAAGCTGATTATAAAACACTAAATGTTAACTTGAAGGAACCATGCTCCGGGTAATCTAGTGATGGTCTCTTTGATTCCAGTTTTCCAAACTGTAGCAAAGATATGAATTCCCTTTCTCTCGCCTTTTTTTTTTTTTTTTTTTTTTGAACAGTGAAGTTACCAGTGTATCACACTTCCCCACCCGGCATAATCAAAATGACAGCAGTGTAATATTATTGGGAGATGGTTGCAAAAGTACACATCATGAAGCAGTCGATGAACATTTGAAGCACCCGGTTCATTGTTTTCTCATGCCTTTTTGTTCCTTTTTGAATAATCAGGTCAGCAGTGAAACCAAAGATGGTAAGATGAGAAGGCCATAGTAGTGTTGTAAATACAGACTTTTGTTTTGTACTGTTGTTGACAATAAAGTGTACATTTTGAAAAAAGGGTGTTATGTCTGGTGTATGTGGGGTTGAGAGTTCCTTTCTGTAAACCGTGACTAGCATTTATACAACGTCTTTTTAAAGAGCTTTACAATTTGCCTCTCATTCACCCTATCACATATTTTAACAGTGATGGTGGTGGAGCTGCCATGCATGGCCTGCCCATTGGGAGCAGCCTGGGGATCAGTGTCTTGCTCAAGGTCACTCCAACATGCTTAAAGAAGGAGGAGTGAACCCACAACCTTGTCATTTACATGGCAGTGTGGTTCCAGTGAGCTGAATATCATCATATAATACTGGGTCATTCCCGCTTCTATCATGGTGAGACAAAAACATTTTGATGCCTAAGATTGCATCTTTACATGGCAATTATTTTACTACCCTACTAACATCAAGGACCAGTCTCAACCAGATAATTGCCATGACAACCGTGCCATAAATATATCACAAAAAGACCTATTTTACTCACATCAGTTCTTCATCACTGGCACGGAGGATCATCCATAGTTTAGAATGCAGGAGTGTCAAACATACGGCCCGTGGGCCAGAACTGGCCCACTAAAGGGTCCAGTCTGTCCCACTAAATGACCTTATGCAACTAATATTGGTGATCTTGTGAAGACTAAGTCGGAATTTTCTGCGTTGAATCAGCGCTGTTGCTACAGCGTAGGCTCTTCATCGACGTAGAGCCTACGCTGTAACTTACGCCAGACTGACGTTCACCTCCACCAGAAATGTAACTACACGTCACAGCAATGCAGACCTGTTTATTTTTGTAAGCTGAAACCATTTCCCTCCGTGGAAACAAAGCTTTTATTTACTTCAATTTCACAGATAATAAACTGTAAATTGTGCAGATAATAAAGCCTCCACAAAAATAGCATTTTAAGTCTTGTGTGTGATTTATACTTCAGGATTTATCCTGGCTTCATATGAGCAGAGGAAATCTCCGCTCATCACTAGGCTAATTTATATAATGTAAAATACTATATGCTTGTACTTATAACATGAGCATGTTGTATTTGTTTGGAAAACATGTTTATATAGTATAAGACAGTTGTGTTGTTGGTGAACTTAGTGAGATGTAATGGAGCTGAATTTTGTAACTTTACCTTTGTTAAATGTTGCTGTTGTCCTAGGCTTTGTATGAGAAGAGGAAAAGTTCGCGAGCTGCTAGGCTAATTTATACAATGTAAAATGCCATAGTTTTGTGCTAATAACGTTAGCATGTTGTATTTGTGGGGAAATGTGTCCAGTAAAAGACAAGTGATTTGTCTGTGAATGCTGCGAGATAATGTGTTTGAAATTGTCACTATTAAGCCATGCGTAATGTGTGCTTTGAATCATCTAAACTTTACAGCACAAGTGTAACAGCAGAGTGACACAAACACACCACCGCACAAATATAACGGTGTAGGTGACGTGGGTAGGCGACATGTGTAGGCTATGGGTTGGGGTCTGCCGCACAAGTCGGCCTACAAATCCCGCTTAAGAGTCGCTGGGTTTCAGATGCAAGTTAAACAGTGAGTTGCTTACCTCATGTAAAACCACTTTTTCACCAGTCTATTTTCACTCTCAACTCATCAAATACCACTGCTTTGTTAGCAAATGGACACACTAAGATTCTCTTCGTGGCGGTATGACACGTACCAGGCGGTGGCTATAATTGACCATGCGGGCAACTACCATAGCATCAAGAGCAACAAAGTCCATATAGGGTGGATGGGTCAAACAAAAACCGGACTTTCACCCGGGAGCCTGCTGTTCGTTTCCTGTGTGACACCAAAAGTCAGTGGAGTTATTTTAATAACAACAAAGTGTGCTAGTATGTGTTGCACGCTATTCTAGCGATGTCATGCAGTATACCTTTGTAAGAACCATACTTAAGCCAAATCGAGATGCTTTTTGGTGAAACTAACTACGTGTTTTTGTTGCCTAAACATAACCACAGACTTTTGATGCCTCAACTTGAGGAAATAAACCCAAAAACAAAGAGTTTTACCTACATTGTAAGTTTATTTTGAAAAAGATGATACACATGTAACAAGCAGAAACTGTACATTTCATGTGAAAACATAAGTATATCTTAAAAAGGTACAATGCATGTAACAAGCATCAATTGACACGTGCTTCACGAACAGCCAAAACCGACGCATCTGGCGTGGATCTACTGAGTCATTTATTGAAGCATAGGTCCACTGACAGAACAGAGGTAGTTTTAGTTGGGATGACTATGAATAGATTGTTTCCACACTGACCAGAATTCAGTCCTCCTAAAAACAATGAATACTTATTGTGGTCATATTTAAAGATATTAAACACTGTGCAAAACATTCTCAGTCAGCAGCTTTAGTACACAAGAATCTGTGTCAGACTTTGTATGATGCCAGCATTACCACACAGGAGCTAAAATGTATGCACTGAGACATATTGTTAAATTTGCACTGATTTTTCTTAAGACATCTCAGACTGTTCATCCGTTTTGTAAATGGATGAACGTTTACAGAATGTACTTGTTCTTCTTCACTCGAAAAGAGAGTGAAAAATGTGGAGGTGTTGTTATTTAGGGTTATTATACAAGAGTTTTAGTAAGTGGTAAATGGACTTGTATTTGTGTAACAGCTTTGTAGTCTTCAAACCACTTTCAGTTCAATTCAATTTCATTTATAAAGCCCGATATCACAAATCACAAGCGGATAAGGAAAAACTCCCCAAAAAAACCCTTTGAAAATACTTTTACACTACATATCAAACTCACACATTCACACATACATTCATGCGCTGGTGGCTGAGGCGACCAGACAAGGTGCCACCTGCTCATCAGTTAGACATTCACATGCACTCACATAACGATGACACAGCCATCAGGAGCAATTTGGGGTCAGGGAATCAAACGGCTGATCTTCCACTGTATGTGGTCCATGAGCTATTAGTTTTACACCCCTGGTTTAGAGCTATTGAAGCTCCTTTTGGGGATTTGTAGTCCAGTAATAAACTAAGCTTTTATAGGTAAAAAGATTCATACTTTTGTTTTTAAGGGAAATTGTGTTTTTGAACAAATGCATTTCTAATTGTACCATTTATATAACCTCTGAGAATTTAGAGCTCATCTAATTAATGAAAGTCAGACCCCAGCACAACCACAACACCACGTACTAAATACATTTGGAAACAGAACACACTCTCTGTAGCAGAAATGGTTCTCTGCATAGCATGCCACACACAAATCTATGTAAAAACTCACTCAAAACTCATTTCTCATCACAACACTCAGCATAGAGAGCTGCAATCAGACTTGTATAATCCACGGTATACATGCAGCCAGAACCACCACAGTGAGACCGTTTTGGCCCAGTTTTTGGCCTCTGTCCCAGCACAAAGACCACAGAGGCTCCAGTTAGAGTTGAGCCAGTCAGCCTCCAACATATCCAGCTGGATCGACATTAAGACACATAATTTATCTGTGCTCAAGCCAGGATTACTGAAGATATCTTAAATGTACAATAGGCTGAGTCAATTCCCTTTTGCTGTGGGACCTAATTCAGAGAGCAACTTCAAACACAAAGACAAACAAATTACACAGCTCTAACATAATTTCAGTGTCTCACATTGTGATGCAACCTTTTTTCTTGGATCTTCACGCTAATTAGCGTGTTTACAACTCTGTGCCATGACAATGTGACTTTCTTTGTGCCACTCCAGCCCTGGGAGCTGTGAGGGGTAGGAGGACATCTGAGACTTCGTGTACTGCGTGTAGGAGGAGATGAGCTTCATCGCTGTGTTTCAGCTTCCTGCTGGTTCAGAGATTCACTGATTTCTTGATGCCCTTTAAATCCACGTTTTTAGTTTTTGTCAGGGAGTCTCATCCTTAAGCTCCTGCATCATTTGCATGTAATTCTAAGGCATTATGTCAAAATATAGATGCAGTAACCCAGCACCCCCAGGAAACAGTTATTTTGATCAGACACATTCCTTGGATGATTTAGTTTGGCTCACTGTGGGAAAAAATCACTGCCTCCTCTTAGTTTTTGGCATTTTAAACCCAACATAATGTCCTAGGAATTTGAATTAGCTAATAGTGTGCTGTGAGGGAAAAAATCCTGCATTTGATGCATTGAAAAAATAAAATATGCGGCAGTGGTAAAGCTACAGTAGGTAACTTTTATAGCAAATATGACAGCCAATAACTGTCACTATATCTTGACAGTAGTACATGAGGCAGATAGTCTGTAAAAAACAACAACATACACACACACACACCTAGTGCTCCATTTTCAAGAATCACGAAAACAACCTATGAGAATGGGGCAGTCCCTAACGCAGCTGTCAATCACGTCAATCACTGCTTGTGAGCTGCAGTCAAACTGTTAAATTAGGCAGCACTAATCAAATATGGTTTGAGATTCTGTTAATGCATAATCTTCTCCTTAAGTGTTCTCAGAAACATATTTTAGTGTACTGTTTAGCTGTAGAATGAGAAAGCTTGCTCTAGCCAGTGGGTGGTGCTGAGTTTTTGGCTCAGTTGTTTTCATCATGGCGGTTGGGTCACAAACTTTGTCTGAATCCAAATGTATACCCTCTGGACTTGCAGACTGAGCCCTCACAGACTTCAGTCGTACGCACTGTGACGAGTTCACCGTCATCATGTAAAGTCAGTGATGGTAGACGCCACAAGTCGCTGATAGATAGTCCTCGAGACAGTTTTACTCTTTGTCATGTAAATGTTCAAATGACCATTACAGTCATTGTAACTGCTGTCATATTCTGTGTGCTCATCTGTCCCTGCACATAACAAGATATAAATCTCACGTTTAGGGTTGTTTTGTGTGAGTGAACAAAATAAAGTTCAGTATAACATACAGGCTGCGGACATTCAAATACAGAGATGTTTGTGAATAAGGATCAAGTTGTGACTAAGATTTGTAGATTTGGACAGACCTAAGCACTCCCAGACCTCTTGGGAACGCGGCTGCAAAGTCTGCAAGTCTGCAAGGGCGGTTAAGTCCAGACTCATTCTCATTTTACAGCTGAAAACTGAAAATGGCCTGTGATTGGCCCAAAGTCTTGCGTCATGAGCTAGATTTTCTAAAGCTTGTAAACAGCCAAGAGGAGATGCAGAGGTCTAGTGTTCTTTCAGACCACTTGAAATATTTCAATTATAATATAATAAAAGGTTATTATGGGATTTTTGCCCAGTGACAACAAAATTAAACTGCCTATCCCAGGATAAGAATGGAAATATTCTGATTTTTGTTAATATCAACAATCATGAAATGACACAAGCTAACAACAGGTTAGTCTATCCATACAGTCTGACATCCCCGATCTCTATGGCTATCAGCACCAAGCCCATTGGTTCCTACTGAAGATATAAATCTTTGAAAACAGTTCACAGTAGATTTTATCTTCAATAAAGGCTCAGTCATTTCATAAAACAGCGGGTAACTTTTGTTTTTTACTTACATTAATCAAACAGGAAGACAATGATTTATTGGGGACTATTTTCAGCAGCGGATGAATCCACATTTGGTGCTCTATGAATATATCTGGCAGCAGGACAGTGAAGGATTCAAAATAAACCATAGTGTGTGTGTTTATGATGAAGGAACTTCACCCATTGTAATGATGTTCTCACACTGAATTTGAAGCCAGTGTTTTTGCATGATTACAAGTCAATGCAAAGACATAAATAGACACAAATTTGAGGTGGACGATGTAAGTGACGTGAAACTTGCTCTACTCATGTATTTGTGAGATACATGGTTTTTTTTGCTAACGTTAAAAATTTGCGTGACGCTGCATTGTGAACCTGTCAGCGATGAGATCTGGTTGAGATTCTTCTTATGTAGTCTCTACAAACTACATTCAGTGAATGTAGAGTCTGTCGGCAAACCCCAGAGACCTTGCCTCCAGAAGGAGAGCGGAAGAGCCCTGGTTTCCGGTTACAGGCTGTTTGTAGTCTGTGTGATATTGACCAATCGCGTTTGAGCCGGCTGCAGTTGTTGCCAGGTTAAACTGTCCATGCGGTGAACCAACGAGGTGGAACATAATTGGCGTCACTGCAAACTCTGAATCCATTGCAATGGTTCAGCATATTTACTTACATATAAATGGAACGGTGATGTGGTGGTTAGCACCGTCGCCTCACAGCAAGAGGGTTGCCGGTTTGATCCCGGGTGTGGGAGCCCTTCTGTGTGGAGTTTGCATGTTCTCCCCGTGTCAGCGTGGATTCTCTCCGGGCACTCCGGCTTCCTCCCACAGTCCAAAGACATGCAGATTGGGGACTAGGTTAATTGATAACTCTAGATAATTACACAACCAGGTGTATTCTTGCAAGTAACACAAGTTATGAGGTATGTTGTCACAAAACGTAAGGACAAAAGGATATTTATTGATAAAGATTACAGATAGGAATTACTGTCTTTCAACAGAGTGCTAACACAGTAGCATCAGACACCACAGGTATTTCTGCTGTCTGTGAGACTATTTCCCACTTTCTTTCATAACTTCCATTTAACTTCAGTGTTTCTTCCTAATTCAGTCCCTTCCATCAGCTGTCAGGAGCTTTCTCCTGATCTGACTGCAGTAGCTGGCGGGCAGTGTGAAGCTCCCTGAAGTCATAATTACTGCTGACACATTTGTTATTTCTGTTGCAACAAATCAAACCTCTTTTGACTCACAAGAAGCCTCTGGCTTAAAGCGATGCGTTTATTTTATACTGGAGCAAACTGTCAGAAAACAGCTGTCCCATGATATCATGACGCAAAACATACACACAAGCACACACACACACACACACACACACACACACACACACACACATACGCAGAACATTAACTAAAACAAAGGAATCGTGACTTTTTATTTACTTATCCATGAAAATAACATATCAAGAAAAAAAAGCATTAATAATGTATAAATTAATTGCACATTACTCTATGCTTTACATATTATCATCATATCACTTTTTTTTGTCACCAGAGCACATTAATACGAATGGCATTAGAAAATAAAAACTGCCCTTTGCAACCTAAGGCCACTTACCCCCTTCACGAGGGAGTCCAATGGAATGGACAATACTAAGCTCCGAGTAGTTCAAGTTTGAGAAAATAAAAGTGAAAACAGACCAGTGCAAAAATGAAGCCTCAAGTTAAAGGGGAATGCCACTGAATTTTCATATGTGAGTATGTGTGGTGGCTCGCTCAACTAGAAATAAACCAGACGTGTCTTAAATTATCGTCTAATCTGCAACATTAACAGCACTCTAATCCGGGAGTTAGAAATGCAGAACAGTTTTACAGATTTCTTTGCAGGGATTTTCTGCTTCAGTACAAATAGTGACAATAAACATCATTTGAATGTTGAAATGCAAATGAACTTGGTGAGTTCCGGGAGCAGACAAAGCTGCTAAGCTGATGACTAAGCATTATCTAAGTGCTTAATTATATGTTTATATGTGTGTTTTTGTTTAGCTGACATACTTTTATGGCTGTGCTGCAAAAATGCTTTGTGAATGTGTGTGTGCAGGATGATAACAGAGATTAGAGACTTGGTTCTCAGACTTCCTCTTTGCACACAGCATCGCTCATTATCACTACTTCTCTCTTTTAGGCTGCAATATTAACCTATGTTAAAAGAATAGTTCCGAATTTTTGAATTGGGGTAGTATGGGGAACTTATCCATAGTGAGTGTATTACATACAGTAGATGTCAGTCAGCAGGCCCCTGGTTTGGAGAAGCAGGCTGGAGTTTGACATGGAAGCTAAGCAATGTACTGCTGTGGATGGGGGTCAGCAACAAAATGTATTCCAGCCACCTAAAAAAGTCCCACCTTCAAAAGTCAGTATCAGATTAAGTGTGTGCTATGCCGAGAGTATTTTTACCACTTTACCTCACCATCAGAGCTGCTGGACTATCAATGATCTGATCAGTTTGTTAGTTTGTGTTATTGTGTGACTTCAATAAATTCAGACTAGCCCCACAATAACACAAACAAAATAACTGATCAAGGCAGCAGTTCCTGTGTTTAACAATGATAAATCACTGGTTTTCTCAAAGGAGTCTAAATGGCTAAAAACCATTTTGTTGCTGACCCTTCCACAGCAGGCTGCTTCTCCAAACTAGGGGGCGTGCTGACTGAAATCTACTGTATGTAATATAATGCCTATGGATAAGTACCCAGTACAACCCCACTACAAAAAAATCTGAATTACCCCTTTAAACTACAGCAGTGTTCCCCTTTAACATGCTGCTTATAAAAGGAAGGTAAGGATGGGGGGATCATTTGATGTTACACTGACCAGATGACTAAAATAAGAAATGAAATAAAACATTACATCTTTTGTGCCTCCCACATTGTTGACTTTGAGAGCACATTCATTGATGGCTATTGTGTCTCCATCACTGAGCATCATTTTATTCCCATGGTTGACCATGCAGCACAGAGAGCCAAACTCACATGTTTACATGCACACAGTAAATTTTCCGTAACCTGGTTGCTATGGTAACATGGTTTACTTAGAAGTATATGTCAAATCAGGGTTAGGATGACCTGTAGTTGTGAGAAAGCTGTTGAGATGCCTGGTGCATTCCAACATAGAAAAACACAGCAAGTTCAGAAAGTGCTTTCACGTTTGGTTTCACACTCTCACTCTGTGAATAAAAGCGGATGTAAAAAAAAAAAAAAAAGTTAGTGAGCTGTGTCATTAAGGACAGGAATCATCATTTTCTCCTGCTGTATTATCCGAACGTTCCAGCTGAACCTTTTCATTTCCAATTTGCAGCCAGACTATTCGATCTTTAACCAGGAACACTGTGTGAGACCTCATCAATCAACAACTCTAAGACTCCTCTATTAGGAAAACTACAATACATCATTTCAAATGAATTTTGCTAGCATAGTAATGGCTGCAGAAAAAATGAGAGCGTGGAGGTGAAAATGGGTCAATGCTGTGTGTCGCTGTGTTTACTCAGCTCGTTCCTTGGTACACTGTGGTCTAGCTCAAGGCACAAAGGGGGGACCTCAGTGCAAACAGACAAAGGGATCTCCCGGTCTTCCTCTGCTTGTTCGGGCAGAAACACACAGACCCACATGCTGCACAGTCTCAAGGATCCTAGCTCAGCTTGCTGCATCAGCCGTTAATATAATAAAAGTTACTACAGTCCTGGTATACATTAGTTAGGATGACATACCATATCATATTGACATATCACATTGTACTTTCAAGAAGAAAAGATCCACTCTACCCATCTATTTACACTCCAGTAGGTAAAATGTTTACCTCTGTTAGCCCAATGTTTCACAGACAATAAATTCTCCGTTAAAATTTGTTAAAATAGCTTCTCTTAAATAATCTAGCAGTAACCAGTGAAGAAGTGCCGACTGTTATGGACGCAAATACTACAGGGTCTCAAGAGGTCATCAGTCATCACATTTTAAATTTTACAGGTAGTAAACTTAATAAAAGACCTAACCAGAATAATATAGGATTTTATCAGTACACTGTATCATCAAATTGCTGGGATCTGGAAACCCAACCCTCGTTAAAAAGACAACAGATTGCTGCCCACCTGGCAGAAAGTAGTAGCAGTAGTAGAAAATGTTTGCAATGTACATCTCGGCAAACCACAACCATGTTACATTTGTACATTTCATTTGTATCATATCAATGTCATAATTAATCATTATTATACGAGCTGACTTTGTCATCTGGAGGTGGAGGGGATGGTGGATGGTGTGGTCTATAGCTTGTCAGGCAAGACCATTGTTCTAGATGAACAAACAACAACACCTGTTGTTTTTTATCGAGTCATCACTATTTCCACTGGGAATAGTGACGAAAAGCAGCTGTTTTTTTACAGAGACATTGCTGTGTTTCCAGCAGGGACTGTGCCATCAGAAGTGGGTATCTTACCACAACCAAGTGACTTTTGTGCCTAAACATAACCATGTCTTAACTGCAGTGCTGTTGAAACATAAAGTTTCAATCACCCCTTTTGCACTGCCTGTTCAAGATGGGAAGTTCACGTTGTTATTCTGCCTCACCATTCTGTATAAAAGATACAATTGTGTAATGAGGAGACAGAGTTGTCTCACTTTTAAACAAGTAACAGCACCAAACTGACGTCTGTGTAAAAAAAGGACAGCTGGTAGGGTGGGACCATGGACCGGATTGGTGTGATGTTTCGACAATGTGTTATGTGTGCAACCCACTGCTGGGAGATTCTGAGAGACTGCTGGAAGCAGTTAGCAGCTAACTCAAAGAAGAGTTTGGGAGCTCCTCCAAGCAGAGGACAGGATCAGCCGCCATATAATGTTATGCCACTGTCGACGCATATGTTATACACCACAATGGAGGCTGATGCTGCCGGCATGCTGTCTAAAATCACACACTGGAGCTGCATGATGCTGCTGTCATTTGAAGAAAGGGACTTGTAGCATTATGTTTGTGTAATAATTCCATACAAATGTAATGTATCCATGGTTTGCAGAAACATACAGTGCCAAAACTTTTTCATGCAACTGGGTTGCAAACTGGGAAATAAACATCCAGACATGATTTTAACAAATCCCCTGGTTAGACAAACTTATGTGGAGGAAGAAACAAAAAAAGTCTGTCCTCATCTGTAGAAATCTATTGATGTCACAGTGTTCCTAGATCCAGGTCTGAACAATTACTTTGGTGAATACAATGTTACCATAACCAGTGGTCAAAAGAATAAAATTAAATCCCAAATTGCAAACTCTAATTATCCTTTAATTAGTATGAGAACAACAGCCGGGTAAACATAGCCCTGTCTTACTGCAAACTGCACCCCTAACAGATCTATCACAGATCTGCCAACAGCTTGCATACTGCTCTGAAGAGGAAAAAGGATAAAAAATAATTTTGCATTTGAATAAACCCAATATTTGCACTGGTGAGATATCTTGCAGTCATTATGGAGAAATACACCTGATTCCAGATTCTGGGTTAAGGGGCTTTTAACTTCACGCTACTGCACTGTGAAGGTGCATATGACTCATCTCAATGTTTGAATGCTCTGCAGTACTCTGTTCGTCTCTGCTGTATTCACACTATAACCCCACAGAGAAGATGCATAATTACTGCAAATCAGACTGACAGCGATTCCTCAGACACGTGGGGAATGTGGACATTTTCAGCACATGATGGCTGTGTAATTGAAGTGGCGACAGGCGGCTGCAGAGCACATCGTCTCTATCAGCAATGTCTGGCTCACTCCTGTCATTTAAATGCTTGAGCTGAATTGCAGGCACTCTGGCTTTTGTCATGGAGAAATTAAGAGAATTCCACAAACATTAAATATTTCCACCATTGAGTCACTTAAGGGCAAGATGGGGGCCTGAGAGGAGCTCAGTGTACAAAGGTGTAGCTCACTCAAACAGAATGAATACATTCATAGGCTTGCTGTGCTCAGATGAAGAAAGTTAAAAAAAAAAAAAGCACCAGCTGATGAATACCCTAGTTTTGGAACAGAAACAAGGAGAAACTAAACCTTCTATCCTCTTCCTGTTTCCCTCCTCTTGTCCAAATAAGATACCAAGTCCAACAAGAGCGCTAGTCTGGAGCTGTCGCACAGTTTTCTCCAGGTCTGAGGGAAACAAGTGAATCAATAAGGCATCCTCTGGCTCCATTTAACTGCTCCTGACTCACCACACCTTGTTAAGACCTACAAGTCAGCCAGACCTTGGGCAAATAATGGAGAATTCTCTAATGGGCAACACACGAAGGAAGTGCAGAGAGTGGGTGAAATAGCAGACATGTAGAGAGGAAAGTAAAAAAGGAGTTAAAGAGAAATGGTGGAGTCTGGCTCCCCCCACTGGTTGTAAATAAAAATGACCCCTACACATTGGCTGTGCATGTTCGGCTAAAAAAGAGCTAGAGATGTCTTGCTCTATTGAAAGGCCCTTCAAACCTAATCAGGAGAGTGGCAGGATGTGAAAGGAACAGTAGCAGCAGTAGCAGGATCAGGCCATTAAACAGGCATACAGTCCAAGCCTGGAGACAAACAGGAGCGTTTGAAAACCAGAGGCCAGCACCGGCACAGCTCACTGTAAACAACACCAAGCCTGGTTTCTTTTTTTCACAGGTTTAAATCATTCACAGATGGTCTTTTCTCCCTTTTTTGATTCTCTGTGTTCTACTGTGATTTGGTTTTAGCCACTTTGTTGTGCATCGTCGTCTCTGTTCGGCAACAAAAGGCAAGTGTCTTGAAATATTTCTGTTGATAACTGTAGTTCCAACAGTCCCAGGCCGAGCAGAATGAAGAAGCCCTTTTAGTTCAGTTCATTCAGAGGCACAGCTTCATTGTTGTGCTCCCCTTTCACTGTCTCTAAGACTAGAGGTTCAGCCTCGGGGCCACTAAGGCAAACTCTCGCAGAATGTGTCGGGCCACGTCCACTTTGTACTGGGCGATCATCAGTGCCCGCTTCACGTCCTCGAAAGAGTAACCCTCCCCCATCAGCTTGGCGATTTTGGCGTCCACGTTCTCTGACTCCAGACTGTGGGGTTTGCTCGGCTGAATGTCCGGAGGGATCTTTCTGGGCAGTGGTTTGGGCGGCCTGGCAGGGGCCTGCAAACAGTCCATCGATACTTGGAGAAAGAAGAGGAGAGAAATCATGTCAGTGGAAAAATGCCCCTGGCACACAGGCAGAGTGTTATTGGTGGTCAAGGAGAAGTTTGTCTAAAGGCCCAAACTTATATTTTATTTTTACCCCTACCCTCATTTTCAAGTGCCTTTTGCCCCTTGGAACACAGTTTCAAGGGATGGTGGTTGGAATCTTCCCCTATGAAATGGGACAAGCCTCCAAGACCCTAGTACCTCATCAGTAGTCACCACAAACAACTATGGCCATAATGGCATTATTACAATAACATTTGCCTTTTTTCTGATGGAGACAGAAAAACATGTCACGAATCATTCACAATTTGAGTTTCATGCTATCAATCATTTAAACAAGTCATCTAATATAAAAGAACACTGTAGGGTAATGTTAGTAACCCATGCTCCTACCAGGCCCCCAGGAAAGCTGCTCAGCCTTGCTTTTACCTATATAACACCATTACAAAACAGTCGTATGTAAAACTGTTGACAGGACACCTTGAGCTGCGAGCAGAGGTCAAATATCACTCTTTCTATTATGAATTTTGATCTACAGAGGTTTTATATTTGTAAAACTTTCCTCGAGCCAAGAAAAGCGATTGAAAAATCTGTGATGTCATCGTAATGTAAAGTCTATGAGCCAAGCGGGAGCTCGTGGGTGGGGCCAGCAGGAGAAACATGACTGCATATTAAGTGTAATAACATGACTGATATTAGAGGAGCGGTAACAAGTGCAACCACTTTGTTGCGGCCATCATGCCCCCTCAAACGGGGGAATGTGACATGGAAACTTGTCAAAATTGGGAACTGTCATAAACAATTAGCAATAACAATGTTAACCTTAGCTAGCTAGCTAATTAGTTAGCATTTTAATGCTTGTTATAAAAAAGCACCATGTTACATTGAAACAACATTAAACTAAGATAATATGATGGTTACTGTAATGTTAAATCTGTATTTATGAGGAAAATACACTTGCAGGTTTCTTTGCTTGTGCAGTCATCTTGCAAAACACAGGGTAAGGGCTAAGTGGTAAGGTCAAAGCGTGTATTGGGATTGAGCCGAAATGCTGCTTGTCTCAGAACAGCAGCTTTGACATTTTTTCCAATACCTTCTGAGTTTGGGCCTTTATTAGTAAGCAATCACCATCTTTCATAGCTACAAAGCAGATACTGACATATTCACACAGAATACTTTGATGTCCTGCTCCTCAATCCAATACCAGAGATGGTAAAATGTGGTCAGCCTGCTTTCGAGGGAAACACATTAGAAGTGCTGAAACCAAGCTGATTTGAAATTCAAAGCTTCAGGCAATCTTGACATGTCTGCTCAAAGCAACATCTACTGTCAACACTTGAAAAGAACTGCTCATGCAACATGAAACACGTTGGTCATATTGAAGAGACTCTCCGGCCCGTGAGAGCATACATGATTCTTTCAAAAGACAGGCGGGGATTTTTTTCTTTGAGAGTAACTTTTTTACCATATTTCTTTCTTCCTTGAGTTGCACAATTTCAATTTCAAAGCGTCATATTTTTTCCAGACCTTAATTCCAGAAAGGTTTTGATCTTTTTTGGTTTTATGTCCAGTCAGAATATGTAAGAAGACAATGGTCCAACACAGAGACAGTATGCAGTTATATGTATAATGCAACTATATTTTACTATGTTATTGTGGAAGTCCACAAACCCAGACACATTTGTGCATTATCTCATGAGGTCGTTCTCTAAGAAGGAGAAGTAACTCTACCTTGACTGGCTGGTAAATGATCGTACTCCAGGCAGCCTCTGGAGCCTTTAACGTGTTCTGTGTGTCGTCTGACTGGAGGCAGAGGAGCAGCACTGTTCAGCATGTCAAACACCGTGTCTAGACACAGATGACATTAAGGAATTCAGGTAAAGAAGCCTATTGCTATCTGTCACTCATCAAAGTAATACAGTGTGTATTTTCCACAATTCAGCAAACATAACAAACTCTTTACCCACTGCAAGAGAAAATAATCAAATTAGCATAACACTGTACGAGATGCACTATATTTATTTTAGGAGTTCAGGAGTTTGGCAGCTCACCGGGGGTTAACAGCAAGTGCTCGTGTCCAGAGGAGGGCCTGTGTGGTCGTGCAGTGACAGAGGATGAGGATGTGGAGGAGTTGCAGAATGAGGACGAAGAAGAGGAGGAGAGGTCGATGAAACTGTGCCGCGCCGGTGGAGGAGGAGGCTGGGACGGAGGGCGGCTGTTGAAGGGGTCTTCTAATGCTGAAACACAACAGAAAGCGAGGACAAGACTGAGCTCTCTGCTCTGCTCTGATTCACACTTTATACTTCTTCCATGAGGAGGTGGCTGACGCTGCTATAAAGTCTAAACCATGTGTAGTCCCAGCAATGGGATTACATGCTGAAGAGCAACTGACATGCCGCCCGTTAGAGAGAAGCCAAGAGAGGATATTCTTGAGACATCAGAGGAGGAGGAGGAGGAGGAGGAGGAGGAGGACTGGGAGAAGAGGTGCAGGAAGGCTCTGTTTCAAATACTTAGCCATGCACATTGCACACATGCATGACTCCGTAAAGGTGTTGAACTACAGAGTCTGAGTTAACAGAACCCTTAACTGGTGCTAATCAAACAATACAATACAATACAGTAATAAGCACATAATGAGTAATCAGAACAGTCAGGAGGCAACTACACTATGGAGGCCCATAGGGCTCTTTATCAAAATGATAATGTAAACTTGAAAATGAAAATGTAATTCTACAATAGCAGATCATCACCAATAGTAACCCATGTAGTAGAGTTCACATGGTCCTCATCTGTGAAGGACTGAAGGTGCACTGTGTTATTGTAATGCTGTAAGGGGCTGTTTGTTATTCACTAGTGGGGAGGGGATGGTGCAAAAAGGGGGAGGCATGTCAAATAATTTTTGAAGCATGGGGAAGGCATTGAATGTTTTTTTATTTTGCCTTAGGCAAGAGGCATACAAAATGGCTGTATTTTGTATTTATTTTATCGCTGATTACACAATATATCACAATCAAAGACTGTAAAAACAGAAATTATTGTGTCTTTTCACATTTCTGACGGTCCATCGTGTGTGACGGACACTTCTGTCAGAAAAAGAATAGAATCAAATCTGAGCCTAAAATAGTGATATTATATCAATAATATATTGATATATATATATATATACCAATATCACTTTATTCTATGTCTCATTTAAAATTTGGCCAAAAATAAACCGTTTTCACTAATTCACCAGCATGCATGAGTGAAAATCCAAGGCTTTCTTCATACCAGGATCTTCAACTGATAACTTTTAACTTTAAAACATCAAAGGGTAAGTTTAAAAAATCGAATGACTAATTTACAGTGGAGGGAAGGTCCTGCATTTTCCGCCAGTCCCTCAGGGAGGCTAGAGGAAAAACATTTGTAGCTTCAGGGAGAGTCAAAAAAAATATGTAAAACAAAAATTAAAACTACTCTAAAAAATTTAAAAATAGTCCCTATACAAATAGCTATAATATTCCAAAATAACAATATCATTTTCCACGTATGTATATTATTTGAATAGAGACGAAAATAAAATGTAATAAACCAATTTGCATTTTTCATTTTGACTTAAATACTGCTTGCATAAATGGAAAATCAGGTCACATTTTTATATTGCATTTTAATTTTCAAATTTGAATTAACATTTTAATATATTCCACTGTTCAGCGGGGTGCAATTTTGAAAACTAAATGTCAAACAGCTTTTTCATTTTTATTTGAATACGGTCTCAGAACGCTCATACAGGTAATGTGAAAATAAAAATGTAAATTGCATTATTGCAATGTTGTGAAAATTTTTATTCAAATAACACATTCATACCTGGAAAATTATAATGCAGCTGTGGAAGTACATTTTCAAATTTACATTATCATTTCAATAAAGTCCTCTGTGACCTTCTATAATAGCTGAAGCCTAGTTTTGATTTTTGATGACAGCGTTGGAGTAACACACTGCCAATGTAGACCATGTGAACTCTGCTACATGTGTTACTATTGGAATGATGATCTGTTGAATAGATGCTGTATACTAGCTGCAGAATGTGGTTTTAATAAAATGACACTAAAGTTAATCTTATTTTGGGGTTTATGAATAGATCTTATCTTCTGATAATCTGCCTGTAATCACACTGAACTTCTCAACAGAAATTCCTGTATAAATGAAGGAGACAGATATTCTCAGCCTGTCACTTGAGATTCATTGGTAGAAGTCAAGATTGCAAGTCTGACATTGGGAGATTTTTACGTGACAAGAGTGACATTTTACAGTCAGACAGGTTTGACAACACAGGTGTGTTGCAGAGAAAAGACAGGCTCAGACAGGCTCAGACAGGCGATTAGACAGCAGAGGAGCTGAGACAGACAGGGAGCTGTGGCTGGGCGAGGGGAGGAGGGGGTGGAGGGGTGTATCGGACGGGGGTGGCTACCTTGTGGAGGCAGCAGAATGTCATAGTCAGAGGGTATCTTGTTGGTGCTGAAGGGGCAGGGGGCAGTGTGTGGCACCCGCGGGACCAAGCCCCTGACTGACTCGGCGTGTCCACCTGAAGAACAGAAGCACAGAGTATGTTTTTCTCAATGAATGAAACAGAATTTTGCCAATGGTTGTTATGCACTTTTACATTATTTAATATCTTCTATAATGTTTAACATCCTTAAATGAGACAGAATACTGGTATCAAGATAATATCCAACAAGATACTTGAAAACAGGCTGATGTGTAATGGAAACACATGAAATTATATGACATGTTCATACAGTTTCTACAGATCACTTCTGGACATCTTATTCACCCTGCTCATTGCAACTTCCTCTACGTCAGATGAAGATGCAAATGAGCTCATAGCACCAGAGATTCAGATAATTGTGATGTTAAATCCTCTCTGCTGGTTTCAGGACTCACCAGGCTCGGGTGGCTGGGACTTCTTCTCGTCGATGGAGGGCTCTGGAGAGCCGTTCTCCAAGTGCCTGAACAAGAGGAAATCTTTTTGGTTCACAGCAGCCTAATTAAACTCTAATGGAACCATCATTGCTGTATCACCACAGTACATTGAAAGAGGGCCGGTACCTGCTGGGTACAGAGATGCAGATGGGAGCCTGGCTCAGGCAGAGGTTGGATGAAGGGATCTGGTAATCGTCCTCCACTCTCTCCATCCCTCCCCGCTGTCGTTCTATCACAGGACTGCTGAAAGGGTTGGAGGGTCTGTAAAGGGCACCATGACAGGTCAACCTAACCTTTCCATTAGTGTCACTCATGCAGTTATTACATTCAAACTGCAATCACTGTCCCATTCCCATAAAATGAAATAAAATGTTTAAACAGTGTGTGACAGCTCTATTCAGCCTTTCTGGTACTAGTTTACTAGTTTACTACTTTAGAGCACTTTGAACAGTGTGGCGTTGTTTCAGTTGCAATTTCTTATGAAATTGTCTTTTTTCATTTTGCTCCCAAATTCATTACAAAAAAAACAAAATGCACCCTGCTAAGTATGTAGTTTTGTCACAACTGATGAGAACTGGTTGTCAAAGTAGTGCATCATGCTCTCCAACTTGTAATATATCAATGAAAGTGAAAAGATTTGTCACTGTAAATAGAGCTAATAAAATGCTGATACATTTCAGCACACAAACAAGACGACTCATATCAGACTGTACACTCAGAGCCACTTGACAGGACAGGTTTTCCCTGCTTGTGGGACAAATATTCACACTGTATTTAGCGTGGTACTGCCATTCGCAACGTCATATGTGTGTAAGCCGATGTTTTTATCCCCGGTGGAAGACTCATCTGTCAGTAGAATCAGACTTACAGGCTGCACTGTCTCTAATTAACCATCTTTTAATAACCCTGCATAAGACACTTTGCGTGTGCATAACAGCACTTTCACATGTCCCAAAAAATGCTTGTAACCTTTTTCTGTTATTAGTTTTGTCTTTGTGCACTTTGAAGGCTTATTTTACTTTGATAAAAATGAAAGAAATACAAATAACCAATTTTATTCCAAGTTTATTCTAAGTTCTATCTGCCAGTCTGCACAGTAACCTATCCTAAACCTGCTGACATCCTTTATTCTGAGTGATTAAAAGTTCACTGACACCAATTTTGGTTTAAATATGAGAGAGGGAGGCCTGTGGACTTAGGGTGTAGGGTGTAATCTCCCTCCAAGTTGTTAGGAATATGTGAAAAAATGTGAAAAGCGGCTGAGCTCCCTCACCTTTCTCATTACTACTCAGCCACCCTGGAGCAAAATACTAAGCCATGAAGTGTAGCCTATCAGCAGAGGTGGTTGCATGTTTAAAGTTGTGACTGATAATAATCAGGTTCTTTCTGGATGGATAAAAGTCCCAAAACAACACAGACAGACTTCAAACCACAGCCATCAGGTCAAATTCATTTAGACTTCAATTTTGTGTAGTGTAATGTGAAATTATGCAGCACCACTTATCAGCTGGCTCCACCCTGCTGGCTGTGTTTACATACCTAACGTGTCACAGTACAGTGTTTTTGTGCCGCAGAGGTACAAAGTACACTAACTGTTGTGTCTTCTGTGGGAAACCATGAAACATGGGAACAATGAGGGTGCTGTCTACCATGAATGATGCAGTAATTTCTTTGGCCAATCAGTTACAAGACACAGCTTCATGTCCCACTGTAACCCCTGTTACATATTAATCATGAGCATGGAAACTAAGCCAGTAGTTAGTTTACTAAATAAACATTCAGGTTCAGATCAGACCTTTTGGGAATAAATGGTAGTCTGCAAATACATAGTGAATGGAAATACCACCTTGTGGCTGTACGCCTCCACCAGCCAGTCAAGTTGCAATTTACATCCATGTCTGTCCAGACTCATGTAATATATGTAGTGAAGACTTTAATAAAAGGTATTAAGAGTATTTTGGGGGGAAACATTTATGATTCACACAAGCAGCACAGAAGATCTATTTAATCACCACTGTTTTAGGGTTGACACCCAAGATTAGTGTCACAATTTGTTATCTAACCTCGGGCTGGGCGATACTGCCTAACAATAATATTGCGATATACTGAAATCTCCTTTATCTGTAGAGTACTAAATACTAAACTACTAAATAAACTACTGTTACAATAAAGTTGCATAAATAAATTGAGAAATAGTTAAATAAAGTACTGTTACAATAAACTTAAATAAAGTAATGTTAATGTGTAAAGTAATATTATTATAAAGGTGAAATAAACTGTTGTAACAATAAAGTGAAATACAGTACTGTTACAATAAAGTTCAATAAAGTATTGTTAGTAATTTTGTCGTAATCAGTGTGGGAATTCTCGAGTTATGGCTTTGTGAGGTCACAGTGACCTCTGACCACCAAATTCTAATTGGTTCATTGCTGAGTCCAAGTCAACATTTATGTTATTATTTGAAGAAATTCCCTCAAGTTGTTCCTGAGATACCACGTTACAAATGGCTACAGCTGTTGCTAACACAGAGGCACAATAAAAAAGTGTGTTATCCTGTGAAAATAATCAGTGTAATCAGTGCAAAATGCATATGTGCACGTCAGCTGCAGCCATTTGTCTAAGGCAAGACAGTGTATATCACTCTAACAAACTCACAATATTTAACAACACTAAATAGTTTTCAGCCGAGCCAGAGCTTCCCCTCTCAGCTCAAGCTTCATCAGAAGTGACAGCTCTATCCCCTGCCTCCACTACAGCAGCCCGATAAACAGAAATACCTAATCTAATTCTGGCTGCAGCTAAAAGGCTATTAGACATCCAGCCATCATTTTTCAAAGCTGCTTCTAACCAGGACTTTTCCCTCAGGCTAAAAGACCTCACTGGTTGATGGTCCCTGAGTCTGAAACCACAGAGAAAAGACAGAAGAAGGTTCAGGAGATGAAACTTTAGAATAAAAGGAAAGACTAAACATATGAACAGTGTTAAACTGAATGTTACTCAAATCTAAAACAAGTGTCTAATTTTTTTACAGCTTTCACCAAAGTTTGCTTTAAGACTGCACATCACTCGGCTATTTTGTTCTATTCCCATGTTGGTCTGCACAGTTCTGCAGTCAAATAACTCTGTGGGTTTAATATTGGAAAATAGATATTAGGGATGTACCCGAATGCATATAAGGAGGAGGAGGAGGTCCCTTCAAATCTACGCAAATTATACATAAACATGAAACTTAGAACATACAGTTTTCTGTTGTATTAATTGGCTCTGTTTAAAAAACTCAACAACCAACAGACATTTTACCTCGTATTTTTGTATTTCAGTCAAAGTTCATCCGTTTAAGATGTATCATGCTGTATGTATCTGCCATAGGTTTCTTAGAGTTTTGACTTAGCACCCACTGACACGTTTTTAATGGTTGTCTAAACAGAAATAACAAGAGCTGAGAAATAAATGTGGCATTAGAAAATAAAAGTCCCCTGAAACAAATAAAAGAAGTCCTCAAAAAAACATCCTTTAAAACAAAACAAAAAATATACATATATATATATATATATATATATATATATATATATATATATGTACAGTATTTGTATTTATATTCAAATACATATTTCCTCATACTTCCTCCTATAGATTTCCTCATTCACTTATTTCAAGAATTATTTTGTACATATGTAGGCATTTTTTTATTTATTTCATATTAGGGATGCACGATAATATCGGTACATCATCGCTATCAGCTGATATTGGCTTTACAATGAAATATCGGAATCGGCCAACATGCTTTTTCTTAATTTGCACAATGAATGATTATTACATACATTGCAGTATGTAATTAAGTATTGTATTTCATGTCTCCATCTGCTGGTGAGCCTTCACAATAAGAGAATGCATGCATAATATGATGTTAATTCCACTACAGAAGAGACTTGATGATCAGTAAAATTAGGTAGGGAAAAAAGATATAGTATTGGACTATTGTCGATATCGATATCGGTAACGGTAACAGTTATCGGCCAAATGATTTGTTACACGTTGGCATATTGGATATCGGCAAAATATCCAAAATCATTTCATAGGGATATTTATAGAGATAAAGTCAGAGGGGCCAGACTGAGATGGTTTGGACATGTTAAGAGGAGGGATAGTGAATACATCGGTAGAAGGATGCTGAGGTTGGGACCGCCAGGCAAGAGGCCTAGAGGAAGACCAAGGAGCACATTTATGGATGTAGTGAAAGAGGACATGAAGTCAGTTGGTGTGAGAGAAGAGGATGCAGAGGATAGGGTTAGATGGAGGCAGGTGATTCACTGTGGCGACCCCTAAAGGGAGCAGCCGAAAGAAGAAGAATGGATATTTATTTATGTAGTTATTTGTTTCATATTGACTTAAATGGCATTTCATAGTGTTTGGGTTCAGAGAGTTCATAAAACTTTGTTTAGTTAACAATAAAAAAAATATTAATTATATGGCATTATTAAATCAAGTTGATGCTTTAAAGGCAAAACAATTTTATTGACAGTAGATATTAGTTTAGAAAATACAACACTTGACAATTTAATGTGACTACTGATATAAATCACACCCACTTCTTCCTTCTATTCAAATACAGACACAGACAGATAATTCCCATGGCTGAACAGATACAGACACAGATAATAATGTCTCTGTGCATCTCTGTTAGATATACCAGCATGTCTCATCTCTATGATTTACACTGACATACATTTTGATACACTGGTTTTACGGTTCACTGTGAACTCGCTGGTTGCAGCGACGTACCACTGCATGGACACAGAGAACAAACACGCCTCTACACGCTGCAAACTTCTCTGCCCATATTAATACAAATGTGTTGATATCATTTCACAACTTTTATAGGATACTTCCAGGGAAACTAACTGGATAAATAGTCCCATTGTGTGTGTGCGTGTGTAATACTCACTTGTGGCTACAGGCAAGCGAGGACTGCGTTGGCGAGTGCCGTGAGGGAGGGATGTCATACTCATCACTGACTTGCACACCATTAGAGAAGGGCTGAACACAAAAGAAGGAGGAGAATTATAAACACAAAGGAACAGCTGAAAGCTTAATGTTGGCTGAGCTTGATGAACTAAAATAAACTTTAACACAGTAGATTCGGCTTCTCATGTTCCTCCCTGATTCTGTTGTAGGAAGAAGGCAGTTAAGTCCTCGCCACTTATCAAACGCAGCCAGGACACATGAAGGCTGACACAGCAAGTCTGCAGCAAACTAATATGTCCCTCACCTACTGGAGCTTTCAAGAAACTCACTAGCATTGCTGTGCAAATTACTTGTTTGAATCAAACCTGATACATTTCAAACTGAGGGTGCTTTCTCCAATCATCAGCTGGCAGGGCTGTAAACAATATAATGTACTTCCTGACATCTGTTTTTATCTTTTATCACAACATGACAAAACACTACACAGACAATGTCACATTAAAGCAGTGCTGCTGAGAGGAAATGCAACGCAGCACTGCATGACAGACATCCTCTGTGACTAAGATTTGCATCGATCCCGTGCCAACAATAATCTGCATTCACAGGACGGCATGACCTGTGAATCTTCTGCCTGACTTGCCAGCATGTAGTAAAGTGAGTTACTCTCCAGATCTCCAAAGACACATAAAGATGCTGTGGGAGAAGCATTTCAGCCTGTGGTAGTCTTCATGTTTTAGGCCACATCATTGGACAGTTCTGAAACTCCTCATGCAGATTTGACCTTCAGTAACACTAGCTGAGAAAAATATTCCATTCACAAAGCGCACCTGTCTTTGAAATCAAAGCAGCTCTACATGGAAGACAAAAAGTATGCAAATAACCGCATGAACTTCCTGAATATTACCAAAAGTGACAAAGCTCTCCACAGGCGACAGACTGGAGGCACTTTCTGATCAAAGAGTGTCTCTAGAGGGAGAGTGAGTGATTGGCTGGGTGTGTGTGTGTGTGCGTGAGTGTGTACTGCACACTAGGCTTTTAAAAGATAAAGTGTCGAGAAAGTACAAATTATGCGGATGCTCAGCAGCACTCTGGTTTCCACTCCGGTAAATGTTGAGGCAGCCTCTGTAGGATTTGATTGGTTGTATTTGAACGGTCAGACTGAGTTTCAGTTAAATCAGGGATTTCATTATTTAGCATAGATTATCATATTTACATTCCATCTAACACACTTCAAGTGTGTATTTACACATCAGAAGAATGGCGGAGCAGCTTACAGTGAGAGTCTTGCGCCTGCTGCACGTCTTATCTACAAAGTGACTGTGAGAAAAATCTTCTGTTCTTACTTCTGGTTTCATGTCTTTGACAATCAGGGTGGTAAACTGTACGCATGAGTAATTAAATCAGGAATCACATCTCCCTCATGAATAAAAACAACACAAACAAGTGAACTCAAATTCTATGTATGACACATTACAGAAATGTACGCATCTATGAATAATGCATATTAAAATTATGGGCACCAGGACATCCACATGATGGCATAAACAATACTAGCCTACATCTGTAAGAGGTGAGGGAGATACTGTGGCCTCTAGTTTGGCAGACTGGGCTCTTTCTCTCTCGCAGTCTCACTCTGTTTCTTTTCTTTTGACTTTTCTAAGATGACAGATGCTGAATATATACTCCCTATCTGATGCTGTGGCTGCTTGTGGTTGGCTGAGAGGGATGTGAACTCATTAGTTTGCAGCTGTGTTAATCAAATCAGGTTGGGTTTCCATTACGCGTGCCAAACGTGCCAAACGGTGCCAATCCCCTTTGATCTGACATCAGATGTGACGGGACAGTCGATATAGAGATACATTTATGTGCTGATTGCAGATAGTTGCATTGAATAGTGGTGTTTGTGGGTATTTATTGCATCGTTAATGTGCCTGACATTCTGGAAACCTGCCTGTGAGGTTTTGGTGACGTGTGCGCACTGTCCGCCAGTCAGCCAAACTTCAGCTTACACCGGCTGCGCTCCACCTGTGCTGACAGTAGACCTGGTTTCAGCTGGCGAGCTTTTAGCGCACCTTTGGCGAAGCCTTTAGGCACGAAACTGTCACTGTGCCCACCACACCCATCTTAGCGCACTTCGGTCTGCCAAACTACCAAACAGAGCGCGCCTCAGGTTGCACTGCTCGAAACTAGCTCTGTGTGGGGTTCGCCACCCTGTGCCACCCTGCGCCACCCTACGCCGCTCCAGGAAACTAGAGCCCACCATTTCCCACATCCAACACTGAGTTAATGTATGTTATTAGATGCTTTTGGAAAACTAAATCAGTCTGAGTGACCTTTCCAAAATAAACAGGCTATTATTCAGCATGCTAGTAAGCTGTGGGGCTAACCTTTAGTTCTGTTTGTCCCACTAACATCCTATCCATGGGACACCTGGTCGGGCAGGATGAATGTGTTGAAAGCTGTAAAATAAACTTATAATCAACATGGGTGGGGCTAAAAGCAAATGGCACCCAAAACCTATTAGCCCACCCCTTCCTTCATACTGTGTCTTCAGTTTCTCTGTAGAGACTGTGACACTGAAAACACAATTTACCAACTGGACTGGACTTCTCGTATTTGCTGTGTTCAAGTCCAAAGAAGATGATATCATTGGCCCCTCACTGAAACAAGACCTTACCAGACAAAGCACTTACAATTTGTCTGTCATTGACCCATTCACACACACACATTCATACAGCAATGGTGGTGGAGCTGCCATGCAAGGCGCTGGCCTGCCTTAAAAACTTGGGATTCTGTGTCTTCCTCAAGGACACTCCGACATGCATAAAGAAGGAGGACTGAACCCCCAAACTTGTGATTAAAGGATGACCTGCTCCAGCTCCTGAATCACAGCGATACATACTAATCACCTTAGCTTTAGTTTAGCAGTTACTTTACAATAAAGTAAACATACTGAAACTTTTTATATTAACAGGAAAGATACAATTGTAATGAAACAACAGTTATACATGTACAGATGCACGTCACACAAACTGCAACTCTGGTGTGACTGTACATTAAAGGGGGTCCATGTGAAATTGAAAGCATATGAGTTGTCAGTGCACTGTTCTCGACATGGAGGTGGCTGAGCCAGCAGCTAGCAGCTAACAGTGCTAACTCCATAAACAGTGCTAAACAACAACAAAAGTGCTGACAGAGCTAACAGTGTTAACCAGGGGGGAACTGGACGGTGGGCGCTACGCTTCTGTGATGACCCTGTACTGATCAGCGGTATGAGCGCAGTGCATAGCAGCGGTGACAAGCTAGTCAGTGTGACACACACATGCAGAGTGAGGAGCTCTTCTGATTCGTTTGAGCACTGCACTGTGCATCAACAGCCCATTAAAAAAAACAAGGGTTTTTTAGTAATGCATACAGACTTCTTTGAGTATACTTCTCGCTTTTTCAGTATGAGCACACTACAAAATGAAAACCTATTTAGATTTAGTATGTAGTTGAATATATTATGGGATACAAAGTAAATGTGTACAGCCATGCTAGCAGCTCTATAGGGCTGCATTGCTCATTGTTACAATGGCCAAACAATAAGATGGCTAAAACAAAGTATTGGACAAACAGAAATTTTGACCTGCTGGTGGAGTGAAATGAAAAGTTCACCAAGACCATGAATGACTGCACCAAACTGCATGCCACCCCATTCAATAACTGGTGTAATGTTTGCCATGTTCACCGTCTTAGTTCAGTAACTTTGCAGAAAGTCCAGCTGAGATGTGTGTCATTGGTTTTGCAGGTATTTGGTCATAAACCAAAGTCATGGACAACTTCAAAGGTTGGTCTAATGATAGCGCTAGATTAAAAGCCAGAGGTTCACCAAAGTTATTTTTTTTCATCATGAGGGGAACCTGAATGTCATTACAATTACTACATAATTTCATTACAATCCATTCAGCTGCTGTCGAGACATTTCATTTTGTACCATAAGAAGCACTAGACGAAAAGGCAAATGATAACCAAGGACATTGGAATTCTCAGAACCCTGAATGTCAGCAAAATGTCATGGTCATAGATTTCTTTGTGCTTATTGAGAAAACAAAAGAAAGAAAATAAAGAAACAGGTTTTTCTACTTGTCACATATAAACATCTTAAATGTTCAAACTGATATCTCAGCCCTACCTTGGAGCTCTCTGAGGTTCCCGCTCCCTCCATTCTGTGATGTAACCTCCCAAATCCAGCTGACGGACAACTGAGCGGTCTTCCATTAAGGTGAGAGGGGCCGCTGGGTTCCAGCTGTAGCGGGTGCTCCGATCCAGTCCTGTGGGCATCTGCAAAGTGGCTGTCTTTGGGACATCGTGTCTCAGGGGGCATCTGGGAGTCTGACAGTGTGCCAGTAGAAGATGAGATGGAAGAAGATAAGGAGGAGGAACCTGGGAGCCAAGAGTGACGCGACTCTGGGGGGATGGGAGGGGGACGCTCAGGAGGAGGCGGCGGAGGTGGGTCCCTCTGGGGAGGAGGCGGGGCTGGGAGAGGCTTGTCCTGTTTCCTGGACATGCCTGGTGATGACTAGAGAGGAAAGAGACATGGTATTTTCACTGAAATGATAAGAAACATTCAAAAATAATGCTAGAATAATTTCCTAATGACACCACAGTTAATGTTTTATTGTTGTTTTTGTGTGGACTCCAGAAGGACTAGTGAGCATTTTGTGGAAACTTCACATAAAGAAATAAAGAGATTTTATGCAAAGATACTCCAGTGTTTGGCATTCAGTATGGTCACACAGCCCAGTCAACAGAAGAAAATGTTGGCATTGTACATTTCTGCAAATCACTGATACATTACATTTGCATGTTTCATTCATATCAAATCAACGTTTTTCAAGTGGCATAGTATATGAGCTGACATCGGGAGGTGGTGGGCATGATGGATGGTGGGACACCTTGGCGCAAGTGACTCTGAAACATGTCAAGGTTGTAAAGAGCATACTTTATTTTTAAGTACAACAAATTTCAGTTTCAGAGCTTATATTTTGAAGTGCTGTTTTCCTGCTGTAGAGTGAGTGACAATGGACAGCTAACTGACAGAGACAGCAAACTAGCTCGACAACATGGTCAAACGAAATTATGATGCTTAGTGTATTTAACTGTGTGGACCTTAAACTAATGACTAAGGAGAAATCTGGACCCGGGGCTGGACTGGTTGGGAACCGCTGCTTTAAAGACCTGTCTAAATTTTATTGTAAGATAAAATTATCATGTGACAGCCCACTGACATCTGACTTTGATGATTATGTGCAGGAATTTACAGGACACCTATTTTTCTTTATACTGTATGTGGGGAACTGTGTGACTGACCTTCGGGGAGCCAGTGGGACTGGCAGACGGGGAACGGATGGCACCCTTCTGGATGAGGTCGAGTCGTGGCGGGACTGGGGGAAGGCCGAGGTGCTGGACACAGTGGCTGGTGTCTCCACCCTGGACTTTTCTGTGTTGGCTGACAGGTGAAGAGCTGGGAGACACCATGGGCGAGTTCTGACGCTCTGCACAGTGCTGAGAGAAAATTAAATAATCTGTTAAAGGGCTGTTCAATCATTTATGACCACCTGTGGTGCAGTGTTGTAAGAGAGTTAACCATCTGTTCATATTTATTAAACTGCTAAGTCAAATTCTGGAACAAGTAAAAGATAAAAGTAGAAATTCTTTATTTTACTCCTAAAAATTAAAAATAAAATGACTTTCAAATGCCTTAACATCTTACATGATGTTACTACTTTCTTTGCAGTTATCAGGGCTGCAAAAAACAAAAATATACACGACACTGGTTCCTTTGGAATCATTTTTATTGACCTTTACTGTCTGCACTTGTCATAGTACTTCTAGATTCTCATACTTTTTCTCTGATGTACCTCGTTCACTAGAAATTCCTCCAGTTAACGTTTCTTCTTGTTAGTATTTCAGCAAAATTGATATTGGCGGATACCGATGACGTGCCAATTTTATTGTGCATCCTTAACTAAAAGAAAAGGTTAATCTGATTTTGTGAAGCCCTTTTACCTACCACCAATCAATAGATCAACTACTAGCTAGTACTGCAGGTCTTTACCTTCCTGATGTTGGCCAGTCCATTCATCACCAGGCAGTCCTCTCTGTCTTCCTCATCATCCAGCTCTAGCATGGGACAGCTGTGCTGGTCCAGGAAAAAGCACTTGTTGCCCTCATTTCTTGGGTCAAACGGATCAACAATGATGGGTTCTGTGCCTTTGATCTCACAACGACAGAACGGACAACCCTGACCATCCGATTCCTGGAACAGATAAGAGAAAGGGTTTGCATGAAAGAGGATTTGTCATGCAAACACACACACCAACATACACAAGCTTTAGTATGGCAGGGACATTTGTAACCCTACAGACGTTTCAAGATCTAACAATCTGATGAGCATGGCTTTGTTGCTGCTGTGTTTTGGGAACATGAGGAATCACTTGGGCTGTGGAACAGGAAAGCTTGTTTCTGCACACAGCTGGAATACACATGGTTAAGGTTATGTGCTGCACTACTGCCCTATATCTTACTCGCATTTCATGCAAGGATTCTGGCAAAGTCGACCGGACACATGTTTGCGTCGATCCTCTCCGGGGAAAACTGTTTTGCAACTTTACAACATTCATTGGCCACATGTACATATTCCACATGGCTGCCTCTGTCAAACAGGGGTCATAAATAATAGGATAAAAGAGGTTTTGGTTTTCAATGCATCTCTCGCCATTGACTCAGGGGCTACAATCAAAGGCACACAATATTTACAGAGAACAAAGCTGCATTTGTGGTGGCCATATGGTTGGGGACTTGGCGGGGGACGCACCAAATGCATGTTTGAAATTGAATCCTAATTAGAGTGGGTGGAGAAGGGAAGGAGTGGGAGGCTGAAAGGAAGGGAACCCAGACGGGGGAGGAGATGGTGTGATGGTCGTAGACACTGAGGAAACTGTTCAGCGACAGATGCGACTTAAGTGACAAAGTAAAACAAACTGCTCCTGAACCTCTGTCATGATGAAGTGGAAAAACCTGTCCAGCTTTTGTTCAAAAACAACCTGTTGATATACTCAAGCTTCCCACATTAATTTAGTGACTTGCAGATGTCTTGACACCGAGGTTAAAAGTGGGCAGCACTGGTTATGGAGTAAAGCTTTTTTAAATGTCTAGTTTAAATATAACCATCATTTCAACAGCATTTGAATTGAATGAACTTTAATGGGTAGTCAATTAAGTAGCCCACTAATGTATGTAACTTTGACATCTAAACACTTAAACATGCATTTATTAATTTTTTTTAGGATCACTTTTTTTTTCATAACACTAGAAACAGTACTGACATACTGCGTTATCCTTTATAAAGTTGATATTTTGATGCGTGTTTGCTAACATCTGCCTATTTACACATCCGGTAAACTAAGTTTGAGCAAAATTAACATATATTTAGAGTCGTGTCTGGCCACCTGTGATATTCACCCTTTTTTAAGCTCCAGTTTGGTCTCCACCGTCTCCTGATCATAAAATGTGTCTCTTTAGCTGCAGCATGCTTAAGCAACTCGCTGACAAACATATGCTGATGAGAGCAGTGAGAATGAACCAGAACAGTAAAGCTGTGAGCCGTAATACCAAAACAATGAACTCAAAGATGCTAAAATGTTAAGCAGAGCTAGGGGGCACTGCATAATCAGGTGATTATTCTCTGCAGGGTTGTCACTATGAGTGACACCTTTTACAGTATACAGTGGCAGCCATTTAAAGTAGTCAGCTGGGCCCTGACAGGGTTTGAGCTTATTTACAGCTGATGTCCGCTAGGAATCAATGACATACAGTATTAAATAAGCACCCACCAACTGTACCACAGCACAGGAAGCAGAGGAAAGAGTGTATGTATGGACAAGAGTAGGGTTGGGTATCATTCACATTTAAACCAATGACTGTGCCGGTTCCAGTACCTGGAATTCCTTAAGAGTACCAAGCAGTACATTTTTTCAATACTCTATTTTCTCCTCTATTGTTCTGGGCACTGCCAGGGTACCCTTGAGCCAGGCGCTGAACCCCCCACCTGCTTGGCGCACCTGTCCAAGGCAGCCCCCTCACTCTGACATCTCTTCATTCAATGACTGTTTGTGCATGTGCGTGTATATGACAACAGAATGAAAAAAAATTGAATTCCCCTCTGGGATTAATAAAGTATAACTTCTCTTTCTAAAACATGGAGCTAATGTTGTGTCTCTGTGTGTCTGTCTGCTTGTCTGTGCATATTTGCATGTGTTCGTGTGTGTGTCTGCTCATCTAGCAGTGTTAACAGACTATTACTAAAATGATATAGAAAAGAAAATACTCTGAATGCCAAAGCTATCACGGCAGATCGGTTCTGCAGCAAGAGTTTTGGCTTGCTGTCAAACCGATTGAATGGCTGAATGAGTTGCTGTGAAAATCTGTGACCTGCTTTCCAGCTTTGGGGTGCCTCCACCTCCCATCTAAAGTTGAGCCCAGCAGCTCCACAAAGCTTCACTATCGACCTCAGAGTTCCGTGGCTGACTTCCAGGCATCGGGGCACTTCGCGGCACTTTCACCTTTTATCTAAAGTCATGGTGTTCTCACCCAGATGCACTCTCAGGTACCGACATTTCACGCTGATGAATTTAACTTGAATTGGTACACAGTAGTACTGACAGCATCATCTCACATATTTCTGGAAAGAGACATTACTATTGAGTTTTTCAAATGTATTTTTTCAATGTTTTGGGCACTGCAAGCTGAGCACCATCTTGTTCCATTATATTGGAGAAAAAGCAGACGCCTTCACGGCTGATATCTCCAACACTTGGCAACTTACACCAAAACAATCTAGATTGATAAACAGCACTACAGGTAATAGGAAATATATGTATTTTTGATTTTGGAATGAAGTGTCCCTTTATAAGGAATAAATAAATTACAGCAGCTTTCAACATCATCCACATTTTTGGTTGGGTTAAGCAGTTTTTGTCCATATGTCCAGATCTCTTTGACCTGAAAGTCACCAAGTCTCTGTTTGCATCAGATAAACTATGTTGACTTTACATTTCGTGGAAAGTTACCACTTTCCAATGCTCTTGATCCAATCATTAGATGGATACACAACCCTCATCATCTAATGGAACCTACAGTCTGCTAAATAAGAGAGAGAGAAAAGCTCCTGTGAATCACTCAGTACGTACTCACTGCATTGATTCAGGATAAAACTAATAGCAAGAACAAGGGAACCCTCTCATGTGCCCCCATATTCTGCAGAGATCAAAAAGGGTCATTATAAAGAACAGGATGTGGAATTACATCAGCCAACTGTGGGCGTCTGATCCACCCCAGCTGACTAATATACAGAGTGAGAGGAAAGATAGGGAACCACCACTGAGTCAATGACCTGAAAGGACCACTGCTGGATTACTCACTGTCACAGGGTAGGAGGGTTCCCTCTCTCTCTGAGTCACTGTTTCATTAATGTGGTGGAAAATACTTCATTACTGAAGCACACACATATGTTCACACACGCAGTGACACACGTCAGTCAGTCAGTGACTGAGGTTGTAGAGGAGGCGGGGTCACAACGAGTTGTCATAACAGGAAGTATGACAAACAAGCACTGTTAATGTGGGTGCTGTTGGGTCCTACTGTTTACAGAGCAGAGGACTGAGCTCTGGAAAGACTGCGCTCATTTGCTTAACCTACAGTTGTGTTCACACTGAAAAAGGTTTCCAGCTCCGTAGGCATGAAAATGAACTTCTTAAGAACAAACCAAACGCTTGTGTGCACTCCAAAACTGCTCAAATGCTGGAATCAGGGTTTTCCAAGACCTTTTACGTCAAAGACCATTGAACTTACACTCTGTGAAGCACAGATCTATGTTTAGTAAATGCTTTGCAGCCCCTGTAGGAATTCATTATTTCTTTGTTATGATAACTGTGACCAAAATTATTTGATCTGGGGGCAGATAACCCCAAAAAAAGATTTGGTATAATGTGAGTTTCAAGCTTGCTTGTTTTTTTGGAAGATTAATGAAAAGTCTACAAAAACACTACAGAGGATGACTTCCTGTGACGGTAAGCACAGGCTGACTGCGTTACCACAGCATCTAGTGATGAGCCTTTAGTTCTTATCATGTTTGCAGTTTCATCAAAAGACACTTTCATCTTTACTTTGGTGAGCAAAACATAAAAAGCAATCGATTTGAATATGTTTTCATGGTATAAAATGTGTTTCATTGTTTGTTCATTTAGACATCCACCCCTGACTAACGCAATGCAAACAAAAAGCTCATGATAAATGGAAAGTATTCTAGCCCTGACTGACTGAAAAACAAAGTGCACTCAGCTCCGTGTATAAAACCTTGACTCATTGTCCTCTGAATCATCTTCCATGTCCTCCCTCGCAAAAGCTCCACTGCCAAAGTAGATGTTTGAAAAGCAGCGTTGTGATATGGTGTGCTTGTGTAAAAAATACAGAATGCATAATACAAAAATATAAATAATGCAAGATTTGCTGTTGGTCTCTACTTGAAACCATTCCAGTTAGAAAACAGAAGGAGTCCAGTGATAGGTTTCTCTTGTAGAAAATATATTCCAAATATATTCAACACCAATAGGAAGATTCAAAAAAATATCCTAATTTGTCTGCTGACTAAAAGTCTTTGATATGAACCCCTCTGAGAATTACAACAAATGCACTCTCCGCCAACTCAAAATAACCTTGATACAGAATTGTCATTGCAAGTCAGGCTTTTGGGCTTATGGCCAGGACTGCAGGGAGAATGTGTATGTGTGTATGTGTGTGTGTGTGTGTGTGTGTGTGTGTCTGCCAGAGATCAATAACATCAGAGTCAGTTCAGACCTCGTACATGTCTGGAGAGCCACCTCTCTGTGACTGCAACACAGATGTCCCACACAAAGGAGAGAGGCAGGGGGAGTCTTTGGACTTGATGCTAATGACTCATTAGGGGAAGGTAATTACAAACACACTTTGCTGGCACAGCTTCTGAGTGCACAAGCACAATGAACGCAGCGGTGCAGGACAGTGTGCTGTGGGATGCAAACATTACAAAAAAATAGCACACAGCAGGAAGCAGAAAAATACACGCAGAAACACTGGAATATACCGTGCACACACTCTCAGTTTTCACTCCCACTACTGACTGATATGTGGAAATTTGATTAGGACAGATGCAAGGACACAGCGAGGAAGTGAGTGAGGGACAGAGTTTTTTTTATCTGGCACTGGAGGCTGAAAGCTGCTTCTATTATTCAGTAGTCTCTCCTCACTTATATACAACCGCTTTTTTAGCTTCAAACTCAAAACTCTAAAAAACCCATGGTTATCAGTGTTGAATAGCTCAGAAAACGTTCAGATCAGCGCCAAGAACAGAGATAATGTGATGATGAAGACGTACAGATTCTGTCATTAACCCACAATGTCCCATGGATGTGTGTAATGGAAAAAGCAATCAGTCAAAGCCATAGGTGTGCCCCCTTTGTTCAAAGAAATGATCTGGAAATAAGTTTACGCAGTACGGTTCATTACTATACCTGCCAGGCTGTGAGACAGGAAGTACACATGAGGTGACCGCAGGGTTCAATCTTGACGTCTTTGTCGTTTTCAGCGCAGATCTTACAGAGTTGGAAAGTGGAGCCCATTTCACAGTACAGCTCATACTGCTCCTGTTCAGGCAGAGTAAACTCCTGTTAGTCATCAAGAGATGCACATATCTATGCATCTATGATGCACATACTCTATTCTAACTACACAAGAAAATAGACACAGTAAAAGCTTCCCACCACGGCCTTAATGTTAAATTCTGTGATGTTTCCCATCTCTAATGCACAACTATTCCATGACCTTGAATAGTCATGGTTAATGATGTTGTCAACAGGGGTGAATAATCTATTTTCTATTTCAGTTATGGTAAAATCACTGGAAAACATATCATATGACAATGTATGTTGCTCGTCTGCAAAATCCCCTACTATTTATTGACTTCCCTGTTTGGAATACACTTCTAAAAATATCATCTTATCAGAAATTCCCAGGCACACAGCAGCAGCCTATCATTTCCCTTCACACATTATCATTTGGTCAAGCCAATAAAAATTAGCTTGAGACAACATTACAGCTACAGTTGGTAACTTCAATAACAATAACTGTTTATTATATGTGCTGACACTGTCACTACAACCTGACAGTAGCACGGGACAGATTATCTGTAAAAAAAAAAAATCATACTGCTCTGCCTCCTCCCCGTAGTGCTTCCAAAGGCATTATCATATGTCAACAAATACAACCAAGCAGAGCCGAGGACTCTCTAATGTCAGACAGGTCAATCGCTACTCGTGAATTGTGGTCAAACTTTAAAACTAGGCAGTGCAGATCATATATGAATCAAGATTCTGTTACAGCATTGTTTATGTCTCACCTCAAATGTTTTTGGAAACATATATAAGTTGTTTAACTGTAAAACGAGAACATTTGTGACCCGGCCACCGAGTTGGAAACTTGAGAGCCGCCCACCAACCAGTATGGGTTGCAATAAAACAAAATTTGGTTTTGATACTAAGTAATACAGAGACAGAATCCCCCATATCAATATCAATATGATACTATACGATCTGCTATATTATTATTATTATGACCAATTACAGTTTGAAAATGTAACATTAAGCAATGCTGAAGATCTGATTTGACTAAAACATTAATTTCACTAGGCTACTATATACCTGGATATTTATTATCTGTGGCTCTCTAAAAAGACACTGTCAGTGAACTTTGTCTCTGTGGCAGAGGTCTGGATGTTGACGCATTTCCCTCATCCTCCCTTCCTTTTGGTTCCAGCCCAGAGTTCTCTCTCCTTTTTTGTCCTCTTTCATTAAGCTATGATTGCTAGATGTGTATACAACAATGGAACATGTTTGCACAGACTGTTTCACTCTTGAAATAGTGCAACGTAAAAGAGAGAAACAAATCCTTTTTTTGGAGTAAAATTTGTTATATACAGCTAAACAGTACACTAAAATAAGTTTCTGAAAACAGCTGAGGTGAAAAATAGGAAATGCAGTGACAACATCCAGATTTGTATTTGATCAGCACTGCCTAGTTTGACCACAATATACAGGCAATTATTGACGTGATTGACAGCTGTGATAAGGCTCCTCTGGTCTGATTGGTTGTTTTCCAACATCAGCAGTAGATTCTAGTAAATGCTATTAGAAACACAACGTGTAGGCAAAGGAACATAAAAGGAAAAGGAAATATGTGGTGGCAATTTCAGCCTAACTTTGCGCAAAAATCTGTTTCTTCATTTCATAACATATTTCATGTCACTTTCTAAACACTCCTGCATACTGAGCATACTGCAACATATTTGGCCAAGTTCAGTCAGTTCTCAGTGAGCATTTTCCACCCTTAAATGTCATAAGGAAAACTGAGCCTAAAAGATGTATTCTGGCTTTGTGAGGCTAAGAAATTCCATGACCACTGGCAACCATGAATATTACTCTGCTTATTCAGATGAGGCATGTTTTCAGTCAGTCACACACACACACACATACACACAAACCCACTTGTGTCACTTTGATGTGATCATGAGGCGTCGGCTCACATAAACCAGTGAGGTCAGGATTGTAACTGCGACCATCAGGGAACAAGTAGCTGCAAATGAGACAAAAAGTTAACAAACACGCAGTAAGACATCTGCACAAATTATTGATTTAAGTCATGTTTTGTTAGTCATGTCCTCTAAGAGGTTATCAAATATGAATTTTACTTACTGCACTTAAGGAATTTTTTAAATGTTACATATATGATATTTTACACACGCAAATGTGTAAATAATCCATAGATATGTTTCGCATCATGTGCTAAAATATGATGAAACAAAAATACTTACAATGAGTAGCAATTAGAACCACTAGCAGCAATGGGAGCTCTTGCACTAACAGTTTTAAATGTTTTACTGAGACTTTAATTAATCCTGATGTCTGACTGACACATAAATTATGAGCAGAAGTTAAATGATTAAAAAACACTAGAAGTCTTAAATTAAAAAAAATATGAGTTAGTAATTTCTCTCTGTATGGAATAAAAAGTACAATATAGCCATCAGCAATTATTACAGAACTAAACTTAAACTCTTTTCCAATTGAAGCCCATTTTGCAAATTAATTCAGCATTTGCAAGCCTGATTAATTACTACCATCATGATTGACATTTAAAGGGTGTCTGATGAGAGCTTAACTTCCCCCAGAGTTGCTGGGGTCTCCCTGCTTGATCAAAAACAGAGGTGCTTCAAACAGGATCCCCCCCCCTCCTCCCCCGTCTCTCTCTGGCTACAGTGGACTTGAAAGAAGACACGGCGCTCCTTGAAGAGCCCCAGCCAGCTGCAACTGACGGCTGGGGGAAGTGAGACGCTGCACACTAAATGGAGGGAAGCTTGTTTGATTTGTCTGGGGGCCTGTCAGATTATCAGGTACGATAGAAACAGATGGTCTCGTAAAACGACTTGAGGCTCAAAGACATCCTCTCGTCTGTCTGAGACAAAAGAAACACCTTGTTTCATCTAGGAAGTGGCTTTCAGGAAAGAGGCACTACAGTGCGCTCTGAAGAGAAACATTTAAAAACTATGCAAATCAGACGTGACTGATTGAGACAGTTTCTCATTTGGATACAGCGGATACACAGTGGACAGTTTAGCACAGCTGATCAATATACAAACAGCGAGTGAGCTAGAGAGAAAGAGAGAGAGAGAGAGAGTGTGTGATAGGTTACGTACAAGCCCTCTCTGTAGCCATCAATTAGGGCCTGGAACAGCGGTTTGTTGTGGGGGATGGTCTGCAGTATGTTGCCATCATTAGTCACATAGCCAATGGCCCACTGGCCCAGCCGTGTGCAGCTCAGTCTGAAGATGTAACTGGTGGAGACAGACAGGACAGACGTGCACGGTTCACACACACAGGCTGCTAAACAAAACACGTATCAAACTTTAAATAACAATGCTAAAGCAATACAACATTTGAATGTTTGAAGGTTCCTGTGAAAATATATACAGAAGACTCAAAGAGCTGTGAGTGAACTGCTGCAATTAACTTTTAATATAAAAAGTGTTTTTCAATAAATGTTAACAGCATAACATCCTCATCAAACTTTGAGTAGTCATAAATAAGCTACTTATTAACATATGTTTATTGACCTTAAGCTGAATCATAATTATATGACCATAACTACAGATAAGATTTTATTGTCCTGTATTTTCTGTTGCCACCCTTGCTAGATTTTGTTCATGGTTTTCTTCTGTACTCTTTGTTGTTGTAGGCATTTAAAAATTAAGTATGTTGAATTTACATGCAATAAAATGTGCTACATAAATAAAAGTACTTTGTTTTGCAAAGGGCACTCTTTTCAAACATCAGGTCTACGTGGGATTCAACATGTTTAATCAGTGTGTCCGCCCTGGATTTTTTTCCAACAGCAGTGCCGAAGTCTTTTTGCCGTGTTTCGATCAACTTCACTCACAGGCCAGAAAACAGGTTAGTAAACAGTAGAAAGCAGCATGAAGGCCTGTGAAAACTTTACAGTGGTTACTTCTTTTTATATATCTCTCTCTTTCAAACTCAGTGCACATAAATTTGGATCGATGTTTGAGCACAGTTTGGGCAGAGATGGACAGTGTTTTGTAGTGGCAAGTCATTGCATCACAACATGTTCACCCACATGTTGTGTTTCTGTCAAAGACGATTTGAGCCGGAACCGACAAAAACCCATGACCACTGCTGAATCATCTGACCTGGGTGTGAATGCCAATAATAACCTTTCTCATTACATTAAAAAAACAGATGTTAACAGTTTTTTATGCAGTGGCAAATGGGCTTAACATTGCTTGTAAAAACAAATGATGACTGTTAGCATGTAGAACACAGATACAACTTACCTTCATAAAAAAAATTATCCAAATAGTTCAAGACATTTTTGAGTAATGACATCAAAACCAAAAACTGCTACAGTCGCCCTCAGTCTCTCCTACTCAACCCTGTGTTTCCAGTCACGGAGATAAAGCATCTTAAATCCTGGAGAAATGCAGATGAGAAAGAGCTAGTATACATTAAGATGCAAAACTATATGTCAACAGCTGAGTGTATCGCAGCCTCTACGGAACTGCATCTGGACAGGCAGGTGAGCAGGACATAAATAGCAACATTCAAACCATCAATGTAACTGTGAAATCAGTGTGAGCTGGTTTGTCACAGTAAAAAAAAAAATCGGGGCATGTAGAAAAAGTGTCTCTTGTGTGTTTCTGGTCATCTAATTCTAAAAATCCTCTGATCGACCTTTAAACTATTTAGAACAAATATTGTCCGATACCGATCGGTGGCCGATAGATTGCAGGATCATCATCTGTGTACGAGGAGATTTTTATACAGCAGCTGTGCTTATCATTTAGCAACAATGCAGCGCTACGGCTAAATTCATGTAGGAAGAACGCTGTTAATTATAATCATACACAGCAGAGTGGTTGAGATGCATTCAAACAACTGCCTCAACAAATAAAGCAAGCACTAAGTCTTTTCAATTTCACCATTTGTATATGGTGTGACTGGAAATCCCCTTCTGCTAAATTGAAAATATAAAACCACTATGTGGGACACACTGCAGTCAGACCTCTATAACTATTGCTGCTATGTTGCATGTGATTGTGTGTGTGGGGGCTTTTAGTGGTTTAAGAAGAAAAGATAGATTATGTCCACTTTAGGACAAATGAAGCTTCAGCTCTGTCCTTGGAAGGACTTTACATGATTATTGGGTGCAAATATAGAGATAAAAACTCATTCTTTGAATTATATTTGAAAACGTAATGGGCTTTCAGATTTGGCTTATTTCAGGAAGGACATTTGCATTTGCTGTGACTTTTCAGGATTATTTCCAGGGGTGAAAGTGGATTTAGGTTCATGTCGGTGTTACTACCCCAACCTCTATTGCTCCACGTTTCTGCTCTGGCCCCCAGCTTCATGCATCCATAAAACTAATACTCAGTTTTTTAACACCGGTATGGTGTAAATAGAAAATAAAACATTTGCCATCATATGTAGCAAATAATTTAAATGGTGTACGTGTCACAGAATAATTCCTGAATTTTGACAAAATGATCAAAAACGAGAACAATTTGTTTTGTTTTGAATTAAAAGAAAATTACACTTAATACATCAAAAACAGTCCAATAGTTTAGAAATTTTTGTCATTGAATTCTAAGAACACTATGCACATAAAAAACAACTTTCTAAGAGAGAAGCTATTAAATATATGGGCACACTGTAGGCCTATAAATGAGAATTTATAGTTGTTGTTTTTTAATAAAAATTCTCCAAAATGATTTTGGGAACACTACACTGTTTAAGAGTAAAGTTATTGATTATTTTATATTATCTCTTTTTGGTGTTGCACTTTGTAGGTGGTCCCTGCGCATGTGTCTCACAGCCAGTGGCTGTGTTTTGATGAAATGTAGCATGTTGTTTATGTCATTATGGCTAGAATACGAAGTATGAATACAAATACAAATATGAATATGTCATTAAGACATGTATAAAAATGTGTATTCACCATAGCACATCCCACGAAACACATACATACAACATTTAGGCTACACAAAAACAGAAACACAAAATGCTACAAGACGAAGGTGTTGTGTGTGTTTTAAAAAAGTTTCGCTTGTGAGTTACTGATCCAGGCACTTTAAATCTGTAAATATTTTTCCAGCTTTACCAAACTGGCTAAGGCAGGCAGGCAGTATGTACTGACACTGAATATATGAGTGGTACCAGACCATACCAGCCAACTTTCAACCCTGATCATTTCATCAACAGCCATGGCTAGTCTATCCCTGAAAATAACACAAATAGCCTTTTGAAATAGCCTCATGATTCAATTGCAAAGACCTGATGTGATCAGTTACACCTGAGTGACTGCTGGAGGGTACAACAAATGAGATCATTACAATTCACCCGCTTCACTCAATGAGAAATGAGCCAATAACCAAATAACCAAGAAAACAATGTTTTTTTTTCTATGGTGAAATGTGAACTTTCTACCTCTGGCTTTTATATAAAACTAAACTGCAACAAAAAATGGAGCTTCTGCTGCTTCTTTCAAGCTTTTGTGACTTCCTCGTGCAAATCATAGCTGAATACAAAGGGAAGAGCTCAGCACGAGGTGGAACAATCTGAACGTGAAAAAGATGTGGAAATGAGAAAGAGGAGGTATTATAAATTCAGTTCAGTATGAGTACTGGGCTTAGAGCGAGCCTTGACCACAGTATGATCCCACCTCTACCAGCAACAAAGGCACCAAGCGAAATCCACCAGGGCTTTGACTGAGAAGAGATGTGGGAAGGCAGTTTGAGAATTTCAGACTGTTTTACTGATGTTAATAAGATGTGTTTCCTCTCTGACGGTAAAGCTCTGCTGAGGATAGAAAGTCTGCCTGCCTGCCTACATGATAATCACACATGCAGTCCCACATGCATTACAATAAATTGCTTTATCATCACTCTCAGTGTGATAACCACGTTTGGTGTTAATGTTTAACTGAGATATGATAATTTTTCACTAATCTGTAAGATCTGGCTTATCCCAAGTGCCCAAGTGCATAAACAGAAGTGGGTGTGCGTCTTTGCGGTGTAGTGTGGGCCTGTGTGTGTGTTTGAGTGTGCGCCTGAGTGAGTTGAAGTGGTAACATGACATATGACTGCCCTCCCCCACACAGCTGTGTGTGTTTGATCCAGTGTTGGTTCATAACAATGGCATCTGCATGATTCACTCTGTGATCAGCACACTATACATTTGCATACTCAGACACACAGACACATTTAAGCCCCTTCCATGCTCACTTACACCACACACACACACACACACACACACACACACACACACACACACACACACACACACACACACTCACCAACACACACACACGTTTCCTGTCCTGTCATTATCTGCTCTGCTCTACCATGCCGCCACGCAAGACCGCCTAATCACAGGGCATGCATAGCTCAGCTCAAGGCTATATGAGCTGCTCGCAATGAATTAGCACTGTTTTTAAAGGTATTTTTTCAAGCTACTTTCTTCCCCCCACCAGGAACTTGCCACGTGGAGGGAAAAAACCCTCAAGATTGCCACCAAACCAAACACAGCTTGCCAGCATTCATTTTGGAGATCAGTGTGTAGGCTTTTGCCTCGACACACACGAGCACTTAATCCATACTATTGCAAAATTTGTTTCCAAAAAGGTTGAGTAAACTCTATTATCAATGACTGCGTTTTTACATAGCATCTGACTTTCTTTTTGATGGTCTCACAGTTTTTCACTTTTCTTTCATAATTCTGCTGTTGTTTAAACTGATCCAGGCCAGCTGGATTTCCTTCACTGATTCTTGCTGTGTTTAGGGACCATATACGTGCACACTGCTGCTATCATAAGCTTTAAAACAAAAATGTGACATGTTTTATGAATATATATGACAGTAATAAGTAGCTTAGGGAAGGTTTTTCAGACTGCAGCTCAGAGGTGTGACAGCAAAGCATGACCTGTTTATGACACACATAATCCTAAATGCAAATTTGGCAAACTCAAAAACATTCTTTATGTCTGACTGATATTTGTTGCCTTTAAGCCTGTGCTCTAAGACTATTTGCTACGGCAACCAAGGTTGTAAATATTCATGAGCATATGTGCAGACAGAGGAGATCAATGGTTTTTTCCATGAAAACTGGATCCTGAGACAGACATTGACTTTGAGACCTGGCTGTGTGTCTGCACTAGATAACTAGAAAAGTGCACTCAGTAGAGCGCAGATATCCGCCAGGCGGCGCTGATCGCGGCCTCACTAGACAATGCATGTGGTGCAGCAGCGCCCGGTGGAACGATCCCTCTAGGCTCCCTAAAGTTGAAAACTTAGGCAGCGACGTGGCTGTGCAGCGCATCATCTAATGCGTGTCAGGTGCCACCCCTAGCACGCAATAGACGTGTTTCACTGCAGCTTGTCAACAGATGACCACGCAAAATTATTACTACTTTTACTGAAAGATCTGTACGCCTAGCAGCTGTTGGTGTGGGGTTGTACGTCGAAAATAATACAGCCATATTGTGCGACGCTTGGCATTTGCCGCTGGTGTGTTTTGGTCTTTACAGTCATAATGGCAGGTAAAATAACAACAATCATCTTCATTCGTCTTGTATCGTGCATAACTTTAGTGGATCATACAATACCAGGTATGGAAATAATTTGCAGATGCTCCACTTTAACATGAGCACAAACTTGTCTATGGATGTCAGTTTTTAGCCACGATGAAGGCCACAGCCTGTCTTGAAACAGATGCTAGGGCTTCTTGTTTTGCGAAATGACACAATTTCTACAAATGCTTTTTGTTACATGCTTTTGCTACATGATTTTGTTGATTACTTGCGGCCCCTATCATCTGTTTAAGAGGAGTGAAGAGTCAGCAGTCAATGATGATATAAAACAGTCAATAAAACAGATTTTTCAGCAATTGTGAATCACTGCAACCATGAAAGGTCCTTGAGGAGTTATACATGCGCACACAAAATATTAGGCAGATTGGTCTGGTAGTTTGCGAGGTTAGCTGCAGACAGACAGACAGACAGACAGACAGACAGACACACACACACACACACACACACACACACACAACCAAATGCATGATCCTCTTCAGGCTTTCACCTCGTGGAGATAACAACGGAGAAGCTGCAGTTGATCAGCAGAAGGGTTCAAATTACCCAAACAGTCAAAGTTTTTGACCATTAAACTCTGATCAAAATCACACGTACGCATATACATACGTGTGGACAGATGGACGAACAACCTGAAATCGTATTGCTGGCCATCACCGGCGTGGATGCTTAAACCCTACTTACTTCCTCACTGCCACACAACTGGCCAATCAGTGTGAGGTGGGTGTAAACAATTATTGGTTTCATAAAGTTACAGAAACTTTTGGACACAGCCCTGAGCCACTCTATTCCTCAGCTCTATTAATACCTTATCAGTATTCAGCTTAAATAAAGCTTCCATTTAATTTCATGCTGGGTTGAAATTTCTGAGGCTGCTCAGAGTCGTACATACTTTCTATAGCTCAACATTCCTGTTACCGTTTAACTTATTATTATGCTATTTGATGTTTGCTATTGCTTTTCACAGTATCATATGTATGCCAATATAATTAAACACCATTCTAAATCAACTAAGAAAATATATTTTCTAACTTTAACTTTGCTTGGTGCTCATGTAGTCTTGATATGTAATGTTAAAGAGAAATACTCTGACATCAAATTTTAGGTACCAAAGATACACACAGTTACCCTACCTGCCAGGCTTGTTGATGTACTTGTGCAGTCGGGCCTTGACTTCATCATATGTAAGGAAGGCCATGTAGCCAGGGTGCGTCACCGCCAGGAAATTCCAGTTCCTCAGAATTGATCCCCACGGCTGAAAAAGACCAGTCAAAGTTGTTTTAATGAAACAGATTAACGTGTATTATTTTTTTCCTTTTCACAACAGTAGCGACTAAGTAGGCTACAGCGCAGCCTTTAATGTAAGCACAAGCTTACCTAACTTGGTTGTGACTGGCCAGTGAGCCTGCATGCACTCATGCACACAACACTCCTAATTATGTTATATTCCAATTAATTCCAGGACCCACAGTTTATTTTTTAAACACCTCTATGACAAACATACAGTCAAGAGAAAATAACAGTTCATCTGTTAATTGCTGGCTAGCTTAAATGTGTTTTTCCTGAATGACAACCACACTTGCTGCTAACTTTTAAATAAAAAAAAACTGAACACAAATTCATCTAAAAAAAAAATTAACATTGCCACCGACAGATGAGCTGTTTACATCCAATCTCTGAATTAAGACCAAAATGCTGTGGGGCATTGTGTTTGGAGGTCTTCAGTGAGACTACCAGTTGGCTCCAAGGTAGAGCCAAGTGCCACAACATTCACCTGCCTGTTAGCTGGAGCTCACCAGGCACAATGCTCTGTTGCCCTTACTGTGTAGCTGGATTGGCAGAGGAAAAAAAACTAATGGATACTGGAATTACTGGCCTTCGGGCTGAAAGGCAGTGGAGCCAAGCCCTGACCACTCTGTGAGTTTGTTGATTTGAGCTGTACACTGGACAGTGGCCCGGGCCAAGGAGGCACGCACAGCCAAATGTCGAAAAAGAAAAAACTCCACTAACTACTGATTCTGACACAGAGTGGAAAGCAAAGCAAGTTAAAACACCCCTCTCACTCTGTCCTTAATGGTCAGATCACACTTTTGTGCTATATGAGTTAAATCATTTTGTCAATTTTAATGAGAGCAGAAGCTGTCACATGACCTACAACTAGTTGACACATTGCATATATGTATGCACTTATGATGAATAATGTGGAGCCTCTGATCCTTGCTCTGCCTCCTAACAGGACACCTAACCAGTGAATCAACCAGGGCAGGAACATGAGGTTGACCACAGCTGACTGCCTTGACTGCCACACAGGTTACACAGTCAGTCAGCGGCAACAACTACCTAAGACTACATTTACTTTAATAGACTATTCTGCCCTATAACGCACACTGACCACCCATGGGCTCAGGAAAAGTCAGCAATGAATCAGAATTTTAAGATTATTTCTAGCACAGATGAGCCCAGGTTCAGATATGGCCACTCTGTACCACATTTGGTGCTGTCCAACTCTGTTACCATTTTGATATGCCATCTTTAGAAAAACTCTCCAATATTTCTAATAAGGAGATAGGACCAGATCCAGGATAAGCAGTATTTGGAGTAGCTCAGAGAGAGTCTACACTCAGGTGTACAGTCTGACACTGGCACGAAGGTTAGTGTTGATTCAATGGAAATCTGCCAAGCTGTCACTTCTCTCTAAATGGGTGGAAAGTATTATAGCACATCACTCAAGTGGCTAAGCTGAGATGTCTGCTGATTTTTGTGACGTCTGGAAACCTTTCCTCAACCACTCTAAGCCGGGTACACACGGATCAATTTAGCCGCCTCTCCTTCAGTTCCACAAAATGTGTGGTAATTTATAATAATTTATGCTCTTTTAGTTATACCTTTTGCATTTATATTAAAAATGGTAACATAGTATGACAACCTGGTGAGGTTGTCAAAACCTGGTCGAGGTTTCCAAATGGAAAAAGTGGACATTTACCTTTTTACACCAAAAGTAATGTATGTTTTTTAAACATGGGAAAACAAGCTAAAAAAAAGGTGATACACTCTGTTCCCATTGCCAAAAGACTAGAACTATGTACACAGCTTTGCAGCAAATGAGTATGCCATTCTGTGTGTGTGTGTGTGTGTGTGTTTTACTGGTATTATACATAAAACATCATGGATAAGCTGGAAAACAGGTTAGTAAACAGTGGCATGCAGCATGGAGGCCAGTGAAAATGTTGCGGTGGTCACTTCCTTTTTTTCTCTTATCTATTCAGTCTCTCTTTCAATGCTGGAGTGCTGCTTGGACAGAGACAGACAGAACTTTGTGGAGGCTCTTCATTACATTGCTCTGGGAAAGGGGCTATAAAATACTTTCTTGTTACTGCTCACCTGATCTGGAGTTATTGTCAGCCGAATGCATCTTTTTACTAAAGGAATTTACACTGGTCATTATCACAGGGGTCTTCAGTCCACCATAAGCAAATACAGAGGCTGCCCTGTTGGATGTCTGCAAAGAACCACACAGACCAGTAATACTGATGCTGCGCTAAATGTTGCTGGAGACTACAATCAGGCTAACCTCAGGAAGGATCATATCTAACTTCCATTATCCCATCAAAACTGAGGAATTGCTATTCTCACACCATAAACAGCATCCTGACACGAAACATGACTGCGCGCCGCGGTATGGAGACAGCACCAAGTCCTTCAAGGCCTCTCAAAGAGTGGTTCGTTCAGAACTTAACTGAAGGATGTTTACACCAGACACTGCAAGAATAAGGCCAGGAGAATCACTAAGGATCCAAACCAATTAAGTAACAGCCTTTTTTCCCCTGTTAAGGTCAGGAAGAAGATACTGGTTATCCAAGGCCAGCACTGAGAGGCTCAAGAAGAGCTTCTGCCCTCGGCCACTAGGATCCTAAATAAGGACACTGCCTTAGACTGCCTAAATCTAGCTAATAAGATATATATTTTTTCTTACTGTTAAATAGTCAGTGCCACATCTTGTATTCTTCATTAGAGGAGGTTATGATAAATCATCAGTGACATCGCATTTGATGGTTTGAGCTGCTCACTGTGTTACACCTGCAAGTGCATTGCTTGTTAGCACATGTAATGACAACACCACACTTTACGAGCATTCTGTTTTCTGTCTGTCCTCTCGGTTCTCAGAAAAGATGAATACTCTGGTATGAAAAAGCCTGCTCCAATTTTCATGATACATTATAAATAAAATGCCATGCCTATTATTATGTTGAAGGGTGTCATTTCTGGCAGTAATTTGACAGCATGTCTGGCTTCAAAGGGAGACTGAAAAATGCAATCAGCAGTGGTAGAGATCCTAGACACAATTTTTTTGCTCAGTATTCCACGCAAAGAGGACATGTGTAAAAAGAACACAACAAGCTAAAGGCACTACATGCAAACACCACAACCAAACCAGCAGTAAAGTGCTATGCACCATGTAGTATGTCAAAATCATTTTAGTAGTTTTATGTTGACCGACCTGGAAGAGGCGTGTGAAAATGTCGAACTCAAACACAGAGATGTAGTCGTTGCAGGTGAGGTCGATGGTGGATTTGAGAGCCATAGCCTCCAGGCCTGAGCTGATGGGATGCACTTCGTGAAGGCACTGTCGGAATACTTTCCACGGCACTATTGTCCTGCAAGAGAGCGACAAGTCGAATCATAAAAGTGAAAGCACCAGGGATTCACCGATTGTCACATTCAGGGCCAGTACTGATACCAATGCTTAAAATAATTTGGCTAATAGCCAATACCAGTGTTTTACTGTTGTTGTTGATATCGTTTTTGTTTTTATTTATTCCCCTTTTTTGTGCAGAGGAAACAAAGAAATCTTAATTTACTGCTGCCCAATACTCACTTTAATTGAACACAGCATAATGTATCTCAATGCAACCTCTGTTAGCTTAGCCACTGAGTGCTAACAGCAAACAATACCTAGCTCGCCTCCTGCAGCTTTCAACACAGATATGTATTTCATAATGTAGCAATATCAAGGAATGAATAGGACATGTCCCCATCAATAGTGGGTTTGCTGCATCCTTTTGTCCCAAAAGTGTAGCGGGTAAGATCTCTGTTCGTCCCAAACATGTTTTCTATTGTCCCAGGGTTGCTGGGATACCATTAGTCCCAAGCCCTACTTTTTAGCCTGTGCAAAATTGATGTGAGACAACAGAAGAACATCAGCCATTGCACCTGTGTCACCTTATTTGCTGGTAGGCTAATGGCAGCCAACAAGGCAGAATTCAGCCGATAATGATGTTTGGCCAATAAGTTGGTGCACCCCTAGAAGGTACAGCAACTTGTGTGACTAAAAAATATTTAATCAAACAACACATCTTTACTGATATAAATATAAATTTGACAAACGGAGTGGAAGAGATTCTGTAGAACAAAAACTACATGATAAGGAATGCAAATCCACAGCTGATTTGAAGATCTCACAGATAAGGTGAAATATTTGTTCTACTGATACAGTTTTTTTTGGGCTTTAGATTAGATAAAACAATGAAAAGAAAAACACATTCTCTAGGGTTATATGTTAAAGTGATATTCAAGTCTGGTGGTGCAGACTGAGGAGGAATGAAGTTTCTCAACAACCACAACTGACAGAAAGTTGCTGTGGGAAATTAAAGTATCTGTTGGTTATGCCACATGCCAAATTACCAAATGTATGTGGTGACTGATCTGCAACCTCAGTTGCAAAACAGAGTAGTTTATCTCACCCTATTTTATCTTCCTTCCTGGCAAAGTTTAAAAACTTCCATTGCAGCAACAGAACAAAACTGAAAAACACTGTTACTGGGCAGCAACACAGACTCATTCAATTAGAAAACGACACCTGCAGAGAGATTAGTGTATACTGTAGCACTAAACAAAGCCTTCCTGGAAAAAGCAACATGTTTTGTAGATAAGCGAGGAATGAGATGGTCACAGGTCTGTTACATCTTTTCCCCAGCTAGCGCTAAACCTAAACCCCATACACAGCATGTTATTAATGCTGTTGTTTTCATTTTATGATTTTATCTCAAGAGGCTGCACCATATCGAGGTGGAGATAATACAGAGAAAACTCTTGCACCAAATACTTTTGTACTATTCTATTATTCATTGCATTACAATGAGAAAAAAAGACATATATTATTATTTATTATTGAATGTATAAAATAAAAAAATGAAAGGTGTATTTTGTCAACATCTCAGCCAACTGATGTGAGCTCCATAGCTCAGTTATTGCACTGACATGATGACAAATGCGGCTCTGCAGCAAAAATATAAATGTGTGTTTGCACTGAAGGTGAAACCCTGAATCTCCACAAGGCCGACCGAAATGAGGAGTGGCAGCTCCATTATGAGGACATTTACAGAGGCTCAAGAAAAAATGTCTCTCGGTGAACATTTCCTCCTTGCTCATCCCACCCAGTGTTTGAGCGCCAGGCTTTTAATTTTACCGTTCAGCCACAAGCATTCGAGTGTGGAGACGTGTCTTAGCTGAAAGCCCTCCTGCTAATCTTATGATTGTCTTCCTTATTTTAAATACAAAATATAGATGAACACATTAACAATAGGCCTGTCACGATAACTACTTTTGCTGGATAATGTATTGTCCTAGAAATAACTGCAATAAACAATATTACTGTCATTTTGAGACCATTTTATGCCACTGACATAACAATAATATAATTACAAGTACACCCTTTCAAAGAATAATGACATTTAAATTTTTAAAAATACTTATAAGAAATGGAACATGGAAAAAAAAAAATTTAGCATATGTTTATAAAGTCATTAACACCTGTTAATATATACAAAAAAGTACATATACTGTAAAATTATAGTGTCTTCACAGAAGTAGCTCAAAATTACTTTAATTGAGATTTGATACAAAAGTTGACCACCAAAAACAAAGCATTGTGATGCCTCTTGAAACTAAAAGCCAAACTTAGCGAAGCTCCAGGACCATCACAGTTGCTTCCATAATCCAGCCAGTGTGCTGCAGTCCGCTCCCTGGGATGGTCAGGCTGGGGAACAGGGCAGTTTGCTGGTGGACTTAGAGAGTGGACGATTTGTTAGGTGTAAAATTACAAACAATGGACTTTTCAGCCCATTGCCGGGGGTGGCAAGCTACAACTATCAGGACTGCCTCTTTCACTTCTGAAGTGCAGATGCAGGCTACCAGTAAGCTACACTGTGTCGTCTTTGAAGTGCTGTTATAATTTTGATCAGATTCACATTAAGTAGGTAGGGTGGAGGAAAAATTAAAAAAAAAAAAAAAAGGTAGAATCGCTGTGCCCAAAATGGTCCTGAAAATAATTCTGTTTATTTTGGCATCATTTGGTTAAAATATTGGTGGCATTTTTATGTTAACAAACCTGCTTGTAAACACAACAGGCGATATTAACGTCACTAAAATGATTGAGCTCATGTCCATATATCATACAATAAATTGATAATGTAATTATTGTGACAAACCTAATAAACACTTAGTGACTCCTTATACCCATCAGATCATTGTTAAATGTGATTATAATATTGTTGTGTTGTTGCTGCAACACAACATACAACTAGGGCTGGATATCAAATAAAAATAAAAATAAAAATATTTCAGTCTGTATGAAACGAAAGAGTCACGAACCAAAAGTTATTATCAAATGCTTTGTCAGAAATGTTCTTGTGTGGCTGCTGGGTTGAGATTATCCCCGTTTGTGTCTCTAGTGTTTTACCATTACATTCAAAAAATGTCCATCTCTGACATACCAGAAGATTCAGGCCTAGTCCACACTGACATGAATATTTTTGAAAACTGGGTTTTTCCCTTATTCGTTCTCAAAAAAAATGCCTGTCCACACAACCACCGACATAAAACAATATCTGTCCAAATAAAAATACAAAGCTTGATTGAAGGGCTGTAAAGAGCATGCCAAAGCAACACACAGCAATACACAGTAATGATAACGCTAAAGCTACACGAAGAAGAAGAAGAAGAAGAAGAAGAAGAGAATGTCGGCCAGTCAGAAGTCTAACAAAGCTATGACTAGAATACCACCTGGAGCAGTGACCTCTGTAGCACATTCTGACACCTTAGTAGAAGAGTTACCGTACATTTATGTGTAAACATGTAAAAAGTCCTGTTAGCACTGTTAGAACCAGCATTATTTTGGCCATGTCCACCATCGCACAAAATGACACCTCATTTGTGATGCCTCACAAAGGAGATAACACTCTGACATCACAATTCAAAAACTCTGTTTTTCCTGTCTCTGCATCAATACTGAAAATAGAGTTTCTGAACATATTTACCCTGGACAGAGTTTTACAAATGACCCATTTTCAGTGACCTGAAATGCAGTTTGTATGTGAACAAAAGGCCAAAATGAACAGAAAAGGCGACGTTTTCAAAAGTACCTTGTACATATGGAAAAGAGCTCATTTAACAAAACTTAAGGCCAAAACACACCGGCGTCTTATGACTGTTTTGACGCACGTTGTACGGCGCCGGTGTGTTTTGGCCTTTACACTACTCTGAAGATATTTTCAGAATCCTCAAATACTCCTCTCACCATCTGGATGGGAAAATATTCTGTACTACAATATAAAAAAAGGTTTTATCCTGTTATCAAGTTATGCCTTTGTTTCCTAATCAGGACAAAAATGGTTTCTGGAAACAACTTTGTACTGTATTGTAATCACTTTCTAAAAATGTCACATTAATAGTTTTCCTGAGTTTTTATGAAGAGCAATGACATGTGATATGTGACATTCCCTGCTAACTAGACAGGAATACAGTCTTAACTCAAGAAACAAATTAAAAATCTTTCTTTATATATTTCTCAAAGTAAGGTATCACTACAAATGTGTCTGTATCACTACTGAAATTAAATTGCTGTTTTCAAAACAGTATGAGATGATGTCAAATGATTCCCAGCCGTATGTGCAACACAATGAACAGCGACATTTGATTTTAGAATCATAACATAACAGCCAATCCTGTAATAAGGCAAAGATGGTATATTATGAAATGGACAGCTGGAGTTTAGAAAATCAATCAAAGACTGTGTGCTACCAGGCCAGCCGATTGTATTGTGCTGCCATGATGATGACAGAAATAAACCAAATTGGACACAAGCTGGCGACATCACAGCAGCTCCTGAGCTACCAGCTGGAAGAGCTTTTAGTACGAACACACAGTCGGAGTTAGAGGAGAGGAAAATGAGCAGAGAGAGGGAGGGAGGGAGACAGAAGGGAAAAGAGACACTACAAGGACAGTGAAAGAGTAATGAGAGCGAATACAGCACACTTGAATGCTTCATGACAGCAGAATGCCTTTTGATAATAATCAATGCCTTTAAACAAAAAAACAAACAAAAAAAAAAAGGCAGCCCAGTGCTGACGGGAACAGCCCTCATGAACTAAATGCTTGGCCAACCACAACTTTAATATCAACTCGCCTGTATGCATTAGCCTCATATACACACTGCTGTGTCTGACACCACCTTACTGGAACACACACACACACACACACACACACACACACACACACACACACACACACACACACACACACACACAGAATAAAGTGATGAATTATGCTGCTGTATTAAGAATGGTGTATGCAAACCGTACTTCAAGAGGAAGCTGGTTATCCTGTACATATGAACAGTGTTTTGTAACATTAAGATATTTTACACATAGCGTTATTTGATTACAAAGAGCTCATGTGATGTACAGTAGGTAATGGAGTTAGCTCATTTGCTGAACCTGACTATGCTGAATCTGGGACAACTTTGATTAAATGATTCAGTATGACCTTGACTAGGTGTAATTTATACTGAGGGAAACTCCTTTAGCAAGTTCTTGCAGGGTGTGGGTCTCCCAGCAGTCCTCTCACAGTATTGATGACAAGCCTCCATCCTCTCCCCCTAACCACGGGAAGCTGAGGTTTGTAACAATCTATAATAGATTAGTCTTTGGAGTGGCTGCAAACACAGTGGACACCTAAACTGCAGTGAGGAACACACAGTGTCAGGTGGGATTTTGGTCTCAATTCACTCTTCTGCCAAGGATTTGACAAATAAAATAATACACACATATAACATGCAAGGTTTTATTTTGTATTTCTAGAGGTACATGTCTTTATGGACACATAAGAAATTGTCAATATGTCATATTTCTCAAAGGGAGTTTGGCATAAAGAGCCAGTATCAATGACAACCAGGCATGACATTGACAAGTCACACAGAAAATGAAAAGGAGGAGCTGGGGTGGAGGTAGGTTGTGAGCTGAGCTTGACATTGTGTCCTGCCTGAACTAACGCCATGCTCAATTTTTTTGCAAAGTCTTGTGTGACTAAAAACTGACATTGTCTTTAGATGTGAGAGGGTGTCAAACTTTGAAAAGTCTTTTGATTTAAAAGTCTTATCAAAGTCTTCTAGTGAAGGGTGGGCATGAGAGAGAGGGTTCTTCGGAGCATTCTGAAGCAGCATTATGAAAAGGAAAGCATTTCATATTGTAAACAGCAGTGTGTTGGGTGAGTACCAGACAACTTGGCAGTAAGGATCACTAGGACCAGAAAATCAAGAATTTCCTCCACTCTCACTTCAAAGAAATCCCTATTAAAATGCCATCTGCTATTGAAACAGCAGAATATTATGACTTCAGTTTGTCTTCACCTAACAAGTGAAACTATTGAGACTTTGTCACATGCAATACTGACCTGTTGCAGTCCATGGAAGTCAGCAGTACATAAGATAATACATTCACCAATATCAGTATCCTTGATACTACTGCAACATCACAATTAATAGGTGTACAATACAGCAACTGACAATAAAAATTTAACTGATTTATCGTAAACATGCTATGGCATTTACATGCACCAATCAATAAATGGAATAGTTCTGCATTCTGTGAATTATGACAATAATGTGCAATAAAGATATGTTCAAAACTGGGTTCCTTTCTCAGCACTACACCTACATATACTTTTTACAGTACGACACAAATAAGAAAGCTCTCATTTTGTGTTCTTGTTCTTTATTTGTTTGTTTTCATTCACTGCATTTAGCCTAATTGCCTGCATTTGGTTTTCTGTAGATAACGGACACATTCAGAGAAAAATAAAGCTTTTTAGTTTACTCCCTATAATCTAAATTTAACTGTTTACTGGGTATACCAATATTCTGAAATCATTTAGGCAATACAGAGAGTGTTCCTCTACTTAAGGAATTCAGTAAATTAATATGGGACTCTTCCTTCGTTAAATCAGACCTCTCTCTCCTACCCTGTGAAATGCTTCTTTTGGAGTTAGTTGTGGGCTAAATGCTGTTTGATAGAGCCATTATTACTCAAAGAACTACTGAAACCTTTAAATGACTCCTATCTTCTACTTAAAGTATAATTAGGGGTTCTTTAAAGCATCTTGAGCTTCCAAACACAACAAAGAGGCACTTCTGAGCTTTCAGTTTATCAACTAAAAAACACTGATGAAGCAGTTCAAACAAGAGCCTGAAAGAGCACTGATAGCCTAGGCTCCTAAAACTCACAACTGTTGTCTTAACAGGAAATAAAAACAAACAAATCTGACTTCTGAGCCTGGAGTCTTTTGAAAAAATATACTCTTCCTATCATATACATCCAAAATCAGAGCTGCAATAAGAAGAGGGCTCTAACCCCCCTGATACAGACAATGTAAGGTTGTCCTTTTTTTGCAGATAAAGTGTCATGTATGGTTACTGGTAAGGCACACAGGAAGTGGTGAATCGAAACTTAAGCTATGTTCACATGAAACAATATTCAAAGTCATCAGATCAGTGAAGTGTTCACACTAGACAACTTTCTGTCTTGTAATCAGGAGTCTTCAGTCATTGTGGTTGTTCACATATCATGCCTATCCAGCAACAGGTCACTCACTACAGGATCTTTCAACAGGAGGAATCCCAGATGACTATGTCATGTGATGCATGGGTCGAACCACAACCCAGGGTCATGGGGGTGTGCTTACTAGCAAAATATTAAAGTCTGAAAGTGACAAAACAGCATTCTGGTTAAGTTATTAGACTAACAACTTAAAGAAACATTGTGTGCAATAGTCCACCCTCTCCTCCCCTTTCTTTGTCACTTTCTGTCTCTCTCCCTCTCAAACACACACACACACACACACACACACACACACACACACCTTGAAAAGTGCCGCAGCAGTGCTTGTCTCTGTCCTCAACCCTTGTTGTGTGCTCTCACTGGCTGTAGATCGCTGGCACAGTCCAGATATTAAGCATGCTAGATATCTGAGGAGCCTCTGCGATGCCCTGACGAACCCCTCAGCTCGTGTCTTTGTTCAAACATGGCACATAAACGTTGATTTGTAAGTGCCAAGCCAACATTGATTTGTCTCTGATCTGAGGCTTTTGTCAAGGAGCTCCAAAGCACTGTCAGCAAGGGGAAAATCAGGGCTAAAGGCCTTGACACACCAAGCTGACAGTCGGCCATTGGTCAATGAAAGGCCATCTGTGAGAGTCTGTTGCCCTAGTTTTTGCTGTGTGTCTTGTGCCATTGGCCCTTGTGAACTTTATTTCCAGCCAATTCTGCATGTTGAATCAGCGTTGAAAGCCCGAGCCTGTCAGTGAATGAAGTCACTCTGATTGGCAGTTTGGCTCAGCACACAAGAAGAGAAATGGAAGTGAAGAAAGTGAAGAAAGAGGCAAAGTCAAGAAGGAGTGAGATCAAAACAAACTTGTTACACAAGGTCAGATTATTTCTTTTAGCCATGAGCTCTTTAGCAGAAACATTTCGTGATGGTTTCTGTTATTGTTCACTGGCACATAGTTAAATGTTCTTTATTCTTTCAAGATTGGTGTTAATGTCCTAACTGGCTAACTGGCATCGTGGCAGTCTTCTGATTTCCCTTCTCAAATGACAATTACTGACTGCTACCGTCTGCTGGTGTGGAGAGTTACTTCCTCTCACGCAGAATGCATGTGCTGGTTGGCTGTCAGTTGTAGTCTTTGTGGTGTGTTCATGTGCAACTTTTTGCCGAGACACAGGCTTTCATCATTGCTAGTTCTTTGAAGTCAGTTTGGGGCATCTGGGCCTTAAAGTCATGTAATGTGGACTAAGCATTGCGAGATCTGGCTGCCTTTACCTACAAAAAAAAAAAAAAAAAGTATTTTCTCATTTAAGGAAGTCAAAATGTGAAGCTGCCAAATACAGCTGTAAACCACAAATACTGTTTTTGGACTGATAAACTTAGCAAACGGTGACAACATACAGACAGTGTGAACTAGGAGAGCTTGGGTAGGCACACGTTAGCGCATGAGAGAGGTAATGACCTTGTGTCTGCTCTGCATGTTAGTAAAACAAAGACGGTCAAACACAGCAGCTGCCCTCTGCTCTCTGCGTGCGTGCGTGCATGTGTGAGATCAGTGCTCAGTGTGACAGTCCGTCACACCTTTCTTGGAGGAGCTCCAACATCAGAGCATCTCTTCCTCATGTCATTATATCGAGAAACAGAAAGGACATGTTTGAGCCATCAGGAAAGTGATAGTATCCTGGAGATGAAAAAACAGGAAACATCCACACTGACATCATTTAGATCCTGATGGCAGCTTCTCATTATCACATAATTCAATCTTCCAAAAAGGGGAGTGTCAACTCAGAGCAGCAAAAGAAGAGGCCAAAACAAGGTGAAGCTTACTTTTCTCCAAAAAATTTCCTCCAGAAGTCAGCGGCATCAGCTTTGGTGATCCTGAAAGTGTCCCCCTGGAATTGTCCTCCAGGAAAGATGGCTTTGATTTCAGCCAGCATGTGGCTGAAGATCAGAGACAGCTTGGTCAGGTTCCTCCTGCAGAGAAGAGGCCAGAAAAGAGAGGAAACACTTACTACAATTATAGCTTCAAATGCTTGACACCATATGGAAATTATTTGACCATCAGAATTCTTGACATGTTTGCAAATTTGGTTGACTGCAGATTTACTGGTACTAGAACACAGAAACTACCCTTTCTGACACTGTCTCAGACCAATATACAATACTACAAAGTACAGTGATGATTTACAAAAGTAAATCCAAACAAAAATGTCTCACAAAATATACAAAAAGAAGCCTTAATAAAATAAAAGTAAATTGTTGGTTATCTGTGTTATATCATGCATCTATATCACATCCATCTGTCACATGATAAATTAAACTGAATATGAAAAACTGTCCCGTGTGTTTTCTCACTCAAGACGTGTTGTTTATGACACATGATGTGAGAAAGGTCACACTTTTGACATTCAGAGATAATTCTGTGATTAATTCAAAACCAAACCCAAGTCATGTCATTTTGCAGCCTGCACAGTTGCTTCTTCAACTTCCAGATCCAAAATGTCATAGTCACACGGCTCAGTTCAATCAACTTGATGTTGCTTGTTTCAAACTATCTTTGACTGTAATTACTCCTTGTTAGCTGTCACACGAGCCAAAATGTTTGATTGCAGTTGTCGTGTTAAGGGGAAGACAAGTTCACTTAATTTCTACCCTTGCACAAAAACAATCCAGTCTGTGTGGGCGTGTGCCATTGCTTCTGAAAGCCAGAAAACATACTATAACCCTCTAAATGTGATTTAGGATGTAAGATCCAGCATTGCAGTGAATAACCTGCTGACTTTGTTAACTCAAAGGACCTTTAAGGAGTTTTTGCACCCATAAGTGGTTACATCTATTAAGCGACTATTGCATACAGGGCACAGTACTGTAGACTACACAGTATTTGCTTTAATGTGGTATTTAAACAAATGCTTTACAATAACACACCTGTACCTTGTCATTGATACACATGATTATTATTATCATTACTATTATTATTATTAATTTAATTAATATTATTAACAAGTATAACTTGAAGTCACAAATCTAACATTATAGTATATTGCATTGTATTATTGCATCTTATATTATTACTACTACACTGAATCACAAGATAATAATAATCTCTATTGTACATGCATTATCATGTATTTATCTATTTCCATGACATATATTCAACACTTACATAGTAGTACAGTGTGTATATTATACTGCACATATATGCAACATAATCTATTTACAATACATGTATATATATATATTATCTTTATTATTCATACTTATATTTATAAATGTTATAACATAGTCTAAAGTATTGTAATGTATATAATGTATATTGTTTTTGAATGCTGCAAATTCTTTGAATTCTGATTTTTACTTTGACCTATTATTCAAATATTTCTTCATCTGTTTTATTAGCTTTTGGTCTCTTTGCTGCTGTTATGTGTTTTTCTTTAGGAATCAATAAAGTATCATATGTTATCTTATGTTAGGTTTATTTATAGAGCACATTTAAAAAATATAAATGTCCCTTTTGTGTGAGGGGCAACGGTGCAGGACACACTGCACCAACGAGGGCAGCTGACACTCACTAACGGCCCAACTTTGAGTGACAGCTGACTGGTGGTTTGGTGTCAGGGCCTTTACACTACATGCCACATTTACCTATTCACACACACATGCATACACTGGTGGCTGAGGGTACCATACAAGGTGGCATCCGCTCATCAGTTAAACATTCACACACACTCACACACAGATGGCACAGCCATTGGGGGCAATTTGGCGTTCAGTATCTTGACCAAGGATACTGACCAAGAGAAAGCCCGCCTATCTTCTGATTAGTGGACGGCTGTTCTACTCCTGAGCCCAGGCTGCCCCAAATTTGAGAAAATGTTTTATCTTTGACCCCCAAATTCTAATCAGTTAATCCCTGAGTCCAAATGGACATTTGTGCCACATCAAAGAAGTTTTCCTCAGGATATTCTTAAAGTATCACATCCTTGAGAATGGGACAGACAGACAGACAAAGAACCAGAAAACTTAATCCCTTCAGCTGCAGCTGTTGCCAGTGCAGAGGTAAAACAATGACTACTAAGTTTACACTGCTGAAGCAGGATCATCTGTAAAGGAAATACAGCTATGAAGTAACATTAAACTGGCAGCGGTAGAGTCTTCATCAAATATTTCACTTCATAATTTGGTGTTTTTCATTCCATTTCCATTCCATCTTTATAATATACAAACATGGATTTGCATTTAAATTACATTAGTAAAACTGAGTTGAGTACTGCCAGAGAAGGAGAGATAATTAAAGCCTTGAATTTTCAGAAGTGTAGTTTACTGCTGAAATTACAGCTGAATTGGCTGCGATATGGATAGTGGAGTTTAAGCTTACAGCCACATTTAAATGCGCAATTCCTAAATCCTCAAGCCAGTATGGAAGGACACTCCAGGAGGTTTTTTTTAGCTTATTCTTTGTGAAGTGTTGGTGACTCCCATCTCCCTCTCCTCTGGGACGGGGATTTGTCTAGCTGTGAGATTAGACTGTAGGCCCGTAAACACTCCCTGGTAACACTCAGGCACACACACAAGACAGGGTGACTTTGCCCAAGGTGTGAGTGTGTGGGACAAAGACAGCACACTGGCTGTGGGGTGCTGATAACAAGCTTTGTGTGAGTGTAGTACACATGTGTCTGTGTGTGTCTGTGTGTGTGTGTCTTTTGTACCTGAAGCACATCATCCAAACTTTTAATTCTTCTTTCAAATGTGCACAAAACAAAGTTTTGTTAATCACACCTCTGTGATTCACCAGTGTCACAGAACAATAATTCAACTGAATCTATCATTTTAAGTACATGTGTTGTAGGGGTAATGGGGGTGTGTGTTGTGTCATATTTTTTTCAATTATCAATTCAAATCTAATATAAGCTTACTGACAGTGACATAGGGCAACAATTGACAACTCTAAATTGGTGCCTGATGCCTAGGTGTGAATGTGAGTGTGAATGGTTGTCTGTCTCTATGTGTCAGCCCTGCGTTAGTCTGGCGACCTGTCCAGAATGTACCCTGCCTCTCGCCCAATGCCAGCTGGGATAGGCATTGGCCTATAGATTTTTCACATCACTGTAAATATTTATCAATACATTTTAATTGTTGTTGCTTTTTACAATAAAATAATCATTCTTAAATAATGCTGTCAGACTAATTAATATTGTACTAATATTCAGCAGGATTATACTAATATTATGGGAAAGAATGCAATTGAAAGGATGTCATTTAATAAGAGTGACTTGAAACTTTCATTGTATTTATTGAAAATGCCATAATTCTGTAACTATAGATAACATGGTTTATATTTAAACTCAATGTCTACAGTTTAACTTAAATATTCTCAATACTTTAATTTCTCTCTGACTATGTTCATTACAGATCAACAGGATTATATTTTATACAGGTGTTTTATACTTAAGAAGCTCCCCTACATGGAGCTCATCATCACTGACCATACTGCTCTTATTTTTGTTTTTCACAAAAATACACACTCAATACATACACACACACACACACACACATACACTTGTTAGATATGACAAGGTGCTTATTGTCAGACTGTTACTTAAGCTTAAACAGATGTGTGTTCAGTGAACACACCAAATCTAAATCACTGTTTTTAACTTATTGCTTTGATGACCTTGCATTTGAGCCTTCAAATTGAGCCTTCAAAAAATGACCTTGCTTCTACAAGGCCTAGTTACAAGTCTGGTGTCAATTCAACTTAACAGGAAAGCTGAATTCATGGAAATGAGATTAGATTTTAGTTTAGATTTTAGTTAGATTTGTAAATAGATACTACGCTTTTTGAACTTTTTTTAGACCCCATTAGTTCAAAATCTGTCTGGTAAAGAAAATACATGCTCGTCCGTAGTGCTCCAAGTGTCCTGAAGCCCTGACATAAAAAGTTATTTGGAAAAACGTAATTTGAACTCTGTTTTTAGCCTCATTGTAGCCTGCAGCTCTAACTGCCTCTCTGTGGACCGTGCTCGTGTGTGCGCGACACATTCACATTCACATTCTGTGTTCTTGGATGTTTTAATTTGGGTCGCCGTCAGCCATTAGGTGTGCAGTTGTGCTGCTACCCACTTCCCCCTCAGAAGTGTTGTGAGGACTCTTAAACTTCACCAGAGCCTCCCTCGGCATATGGGTGAGTAGATAATGGCTAAATTTTCATTTTTGGGAGCACTATCCCTTTAATAATATAACTATTCTATATTTTTCTTTTTGTCAAAAAATTATGTGTGCAGATTCAAATGAACAATCAATTACCAACCAAGTATTGTGTGTGTGTCAGAGCCTGATATATATCTTCTTCCTCTGTGCCATAGAGCTCCATTGTTATCCAAAGACAAATAAAAACACATCAGTGAGCCACACTGTTGCACTGGATGACATGCTCCGTCATTACCATGAACACACACTGTAGTTTATTTTGACTCACAGTCCCACATACACCATTCTGCTGCAGAAATACTCACTAAACAACCAAATGTGGATTAATCCGCCACTGAAAATAGTCCCCAACAAAAGTAAATGGAAATTTAATGTTAAAAAATATGACTAGCATTTTAAAAAATAAAACTATAAATTTGTGATCTGCTTCTAAAGATTTAAATTTCAGTAGCCAATGGGCTCAGGCCTGAGAGACAGAGATGTTATAAAGTACTGATACACAGACTAACACATTGTTGATGTGGGTCTTTTAGTGGACTTTGTCAGCTCACAAAAAATATAGTCCACCGCAGTGTTGCCAGTTTTAATGTCAGGACAATGTCTAATGTCAACTCCAGTTAATTGGGGAATGCTGATGATGCTGATATGTTGCTGATTTTAAGTTATTTTTTAAGCAACCAAGATCCAGCACGTTCCAAACGTCTCATGCCAACGTCATTTTGACGTAGATTAATGACATCGAGTCTTAAGATTTTAAGAACAAAATGCAATGCCTGTGAAATGTAATGTCATATCTGATAAATGGAAATTCCAACATCATTAGAAATTTAAAATATCGACAGCTTGATTTTCATCTAACCAAAATTTACTGTCTGTCTGACGTTAGGAGCCTGACAACTTTCCGACATCATCATGACATCTAGTACCAGCTGGGGAATAATACAGCAATAACTGTTAAACTCTGCAGGTTTAGCAGTCACATATTCCCTCTTTCATATCAAAAGCTAAATAATACATTTTAGATTCTTACCAAATATCTTAAATCAATCATATCATCAGCATTGCAGCACTGTCAAATCGTATGTGCTAATGGAGCCTTGCTGGAGTTTAATTTCCTCTGCATTAATCTGTTTTAACACCATCACATCGCTAATGCAAATGCTGTCAGTAATGATGGCTGTTGTATAACCTTGGCGCCTGTGTCTGTGTATGGCAGGTGCTTGATATTGTATTTTCTATACTCAAGTGCTAATTGATGCAGCGCAACCACGTGAATAGTCACCCACATGCAGTGTGGTTAAGTTCTAGTTCTTCTGGTTTGAGAACACTGATTCCTAATGATAAAATAAAGGTTAATCAGCAGTGAGTTCTGGCGACTTCTGAGCTTCAGTGGGAGTAGTATGTTTCCTGTGTCTCACATGAAAAGTGCATTTGAAAGAAACTGCTCTCCACTGTCTCCACTGTCTTGCAAAACAGAAAGTACCAACAAGTCACGTAAATAAGTCATAACAGTCTGAATACTGAATGCACAACTAGGAGAGGTGAAGGATCTAAAACTGTACTAAAGCTCTCAGGTTCAAGCCAATCTTTGGGGTTAAAAAATTATGCTGATACGAAGTGTCAAAAGGTGCAGTTCCTCTTATGGCGACTTGAGACTGGCAACGAGAACGAGTCAGTCCCCATAGACCCCCATGTTAAAATGCTTAACTTTACAGCAGAAATAAACATGTTTACAGCCGGGAACAAAAAGCAGTTTTGACCTACATAGCTAATTTCCCCGTTCATGACGTTCAACTGTATGGCAATTTTTATATAACTCATCCATTTAAATTTCATCTGTGCTTAAATTTACACATAATTAAGGGTGTGGCCACCTTGAGTCACAGGTCAGATCCTACCCTTGCTCCTCTACAGCAACACCCTCTCATCCAAATGTGGTCACTTCTGGCTCCAAAAACGAAGACAATGGCGGTCAAAATGCTGAACTCAAGGCTTCAAAATGGGCTCGTCTATTGTTTTTAATACAGCTGATGGCTCAAGCATGGAAATACAATGAGAGTTCCATATACATTTCCAAACAAACTACCTTGCAGCAGGGGGCTGATTCCCTGAGGTGAGGTTTTGCAGTAACAACCGAACGAGCAGTGGAGTAGTAACATTAGATTTTCCAAAAAGGAATCCTTCAGCTTTTGAAATATCATCGTAACTGTTATTTCCCTGCTACTTTTAACGCTACTAATTCCATGTTTGTGGAAACATGATGTACAGAGTGGGAGCAGAGACACAGCATGTAACAGCAAATTTTCATCAGGAATTTATTTTGAAAAATTCACCTGCCATACAGTTGTCATTTATTTTGATTTATTTTGACCGAACCTGAGCCTGTGACTGTTGGAACATTGGACTAAAAACTAGATGACTAATAAGATGATCTGAAAATGTTTTGGTAAATTTTATTTTGCGTCTGTTGAGTTTGCATGAAGTGTGGTTTCCTATGCATTAACAAGGCAATTAAGTTAGCATTACGGCCCCGCTGATGTGTGCCGTCACCATGAACAGTGGTGAAGTGGTAATTGATGAGGCTGGTGTACTACTAGAATTATAGGTTGGTTACTGAGGAGGAAGTGAGTATCCCCTTTTTAATATTCCAATGGCTTTTTGGTTGATAGGTGGGTATACTGTAAACAGCCAAAAATTGGGGTAGGTGTATGCCCATATGCCTGCATATAACCTGCAATGCACCACTGACCATCACCGAGCAACAATTGTTTTCTACTGTACTATTTAAATGACCATAGCAAACAGTCCAGTGCCTTGCTACTCATTTTATTTCTATGGGTTCAAGCATGCATAGGTTGAAAGTCTTGCAGCATGTACTGTATGTCTGAGCCACTGAGGTTGGGGAAACAGTGGCAGTATCCTCAATCAAATAATTTTAGAGTTAAATAATGTCCTGTGTAGAACTGTTGAAAATAACAACACAGCTGTAACCACGTTTGAATATTTGAGAAAAATGTATCCTGTGTTTTCTGGCAGCATGCAGTGCAACCAACAGCAGTAAAAAAAAAGGCTTCACGAGCAAGAGGAAATCAAAATGCACATAATCTCCAGATAAACCTGTCTTCAGTATGTGTTGGGCTGCTGACTCATGCTGAAGGCCCTGGTATAGATCTCTGTTCTGTACATCTAGATAGTGGTTAAAAAGTGAGGTTGGCATGATTTATTTATGATCACTATGTTTTCTACTGATAGCAGACTACGATCAATCCCAATGCTGCTTAGGTCAAATTATTTATGACACAACAGATGCTCTGCACTTTCTGTCCTTGACCACACATGCTTTTGCATGTGGTGTACACAACACAGCTGACAGTGATATGACTCTATCAATGACTGTGACTGACAAAATACACTCCAATTTGTTCAACAGCAAGCACTGGATGTGTTCTCTTCATACTAGACTGATCAAGATGTCAAATAATCCAGAGTTTTCAGTGTAGTGCACTTGCAGAGTAGTGACTGGAATAAAGTAAAGAGGGGAACAGCAGGGTAAAGCGGGATGAGTGAGAATCACTGTTCTGTGCCTTGGTGGTAGCATACACTCCAGTGTGTGCGTGTGTGTGTGTGTGTGTGTGTCTGCCTGCGATGAAAAAGCCAAGCCCGTCTCAGTAATTTCATGCTCATGCTTTCATGCTCTCCAGTCAGCATTAGGCCTCTAATCAACCAAGGACCAGCCAAAAAAGCTCTCTATTGGGATGCAGAGGGAAACGCTGCAGATTCTTACATAATGGTTGTGATTTGGAACTCAATTTCCAGCCTTGTTGTGGAGGAGGGCTCAGCTCCGAAACACCCCCAAACAACCAGAAAAACAGGATGCATTCTGAGCTGTGTGATGTATTTGCAGCTATTTGTGGTATGCAATATTTATCTTTCCTTATTGCATCATGAGACTGCACTGCTTACTGACAAGACTGATATATTTCTGGACAAAAACTGCAGGGCAGATTGTATGTTCACTTTCCCTGCAATAACATCCTACATGGTTTGGTTCGTTAGTCTTCCTCGTGTGTCCTTGCCATGCCCTGTGCCATTAGACTGGTTGTGTAATCTGCCTCGTTTGACAAGCGCCCCAGGAAAACCCAGCCCATTCATTAGGGCTAATGTACTCAGAGTGTGTGGAGCAGGGTGGCCAGAAACTGTTGGCTGACTAACACAGTTGTTACAGACATCCTTCCATGGCTCTGTTATATGCATATATGTATATCAAACTATCGTCAGCACCAAATGGAGCCGAACCAAGAGGGTTTACATTGAAATGTTTACTGAACAAGTCACATTTCAGCCTCTTCTGAGATAAAATAGAATCCTCCAGCCGAACACTTGTACAACCAGAACACAAACTTGCTGACACGGTGTCACTCCATTGTTGTGGTGACACCTGCACTAGTGCAGCTCAACCGCTCACTATCTCAATCCCTACTGGTTTCCTGTCACCTGAACGACATCACTATCCTCTGTCAAAAACTGTTGTTCCTCTAGCTCACTGTGGCAGTGTACATTTCCCTCTAAAACATTTGGGCCACTCTTACCCCTTTTTTCGCAAAGTGGAAGAGGTTACGTTTCAGTTCCCAAATCTATTTTGAACCATTCGAAGCAAGTGTTGCATGGCATACCAACATTAGTAAAGTACTGCAATACCCTGCTGTTATTAACAGTACAATACCTTGTTTTATTAGTAATGATAGAACAAGCATATTTCCTATGAGTTGTGTCTATGTGCAACAGTGGCTCGCTCCACACACACACACTGCCCCATTGACTTTGTGTGCAGCACTCTGATTCCACTCCCAGTAAGCATAGTGGAAGAGACATGGCTGCAATACAAGTGCTCTTGTCGACAGTGCAGACACACAAGGCAAAATATGGCACTATTTGGCTTACATTGCCAACAGTCAGGTTGAGCCCACAGACACCGCAAAGCCTGTCTGTATAAGATGTTTTAAAGCTATGCAGACTAAGGGAGCTAACATGTCCAAAGGGGAGATAATGACAATGTATCTGGATCCCCAGACAAGTGAAAGGTTAGAGGAAAGGCTGATTAAAACCAAACACCTGCCTGAACTCCAGGGTTTTCTGGGATTGGTGATAGCTATGATAATGAGGCCTGAGGGTTAAAGGTCAAAGCTGGTGGTTTAGGATGGAGGGGGGAGCAGTTGTTATATGAATAAAAGCTATATGCTTTGATTCATCGGGGCCAGGAGGGGCCAGTCCTGTTTTCCTCTCTGTGTGTTTGAGTTTGGGTGTGTTCTCACAGCTGACAGCAGAGATACGGCAAGAGCAGAGTGGTCATGAGGGACTGTAATGGTTTCACAAAGGGACTATCAGACAGATGAGATGTCTATCAGATCTCCAACATGCTGCTGCTGCCGCCACACTGACTCAGCCAAAGGGTAGGACGGAGGCTGGTGGAGAACAAACAGCTGCGATGAGGGTGCGGAAGGAGAGGTGGTGGGAGGGAAGGCTGGGTGGGTGAAAACACATTGTGGGTCAAAGCAGAAAGATGGAGGAATAATGGAGAGTGAGAAGGGCACTCAGTCAGCCGAGTCGCTGATTTAATTGTTTCTTGGGATTATAATTAGCATCAATTATTCAGGCAAATATTTGTCACAGAAAAAAGCTACAGAACGGCGTCCATTAAGTCAGGGAGACAGAGTCAGAGGAGGGAAAACGAGCTCCTAAAAGCATTTTATTTCAAACAAGACCAAATCGCAACCTAGTATATGGCTGGATTGCATATGGTCAATGTGCTAAATTGTGGCCAAATCGTTACACGTTAAGTCAGTGGTCGTGTCTAGAGAGACAGAACACATTTACGTCCCGTCCCCACTGGAGAGAAAAACAATTATCACTCTCATTGACTCTGCATTGCGTGAAGGTGCCTCCTTATCATTTACGTGTCCTAGCAAACACCACAAAAATGCCTAAAAGCTTCTGTGTGGTGGGATCCACTACTAATATGGTAAGGCATTCATAGCAAAGCTTTAACAAGCTGCTGGACCAAAAAAACTGAGCTTTTAGGCAATAAGATGTGAGTCATCTGCAGGAGGATATGAGAAAACTGTGGGATCCTAATACTCAGTATGCCTAAATGCAGCAAGCATTTTGCTAATTTGGCCAGACAAACTGTAGAGGTTGAAGCTTACTGAGCTAGGTAATGCCTGGTTTGGATCTTTGTTAGCTTAAATGATAATCTTGCCTGGTGATTCGATCAAATAGTTGTAAATATCAAAACTACTGGCCATTAAGCGGGATCATTTCTCCGACTCCAAGATAAGCAAAGTAAGGAGAAGTGACTCTGAGACAGATGCCGATGTGAGTTTGTCAGTAAACCTTTTCTTCTCTGTTAGACATAGGGTGCTAAAATAAGCCTTTGACATGCTGTTATCTAAGGTTTTTAGCTAGTCATTGGCAATGTTTAGTGAATCAGCTCTTGGTTGCATATTGTGGCGCCAATGTTTTTTCCCCTACGGAGGACATGGTTTCCAGAGTATGACGCATTGAGCTCTGTCTCTGTGATGTGAATTTCTGGATGTTATGACTTTATGTGGGGGCCCCTGTACTGTTCATTCTTACAGGAGAAGAATACCAAAAGACATAATGATGATACGTTTGAGTCAGATAATTGAGGAGTGTCCCCACGGCACTGTAAAAGCCTTCTGAGGAGCCCAGGTTCCCATCCACACTTCACATGGATGTTTTTTTTTGGATGTTTTTTGAAAGCTTGTCTCATTTTTCTGTCTTTCTTCTGCTCTCTCCTCTCCTGCTCTTCTTGTCTGCTCACTAGTGATGCCATAGTGAGGTTGCCCCACTGGATAATAAACTTGTAACAACACCAGTGTTAGTGATTGCACAGGATATTTTACAAAAAAATGACATTTGTCAACAATGCTCAATATGTCTAGAACCCTGTGGGAAGTTACTGCTAATGCAAATTAAAAAATTCCTACTGCTGCAGCTTCACATTTAAAGTGTTGAACTGCTGCAAAATAAGTTGACTTTTATTGTAAAGTACGCACTAGAAATGCAATATCTTTGTCAGTGAGATTAGTACTACCGCTACTGTTCATAAAAATGCATGTACAGTCAAGATGAAATGAAAAATGACTTAATCACCCTTTTAGATCACATCCCTGACAACTGTTTGCACCTATTTAACAATATACGCAAAAAGAAATTAGAGAAAACAATTTCTTCATATTCTTATATCAAAATCCAATCATGTTTTCTTCCTGTAGAACAAAATATGATGTCTGCTTACATATGCTAGTACCAAACAACAATATCATAACTTTCACCCATCAATCAATCTGCAAGTTTTAGCTGCACAGAGCTGAGATGAAGTTAGCTAGCTGGCAAAATCTTTGTTTCCCCAAAATACTGTGGCATCATGCCCTCTGGCTAGAATTTATTCATAATGACTTTAGTTGTTCTTTTATCTCAGACATGTTAGGATGTTACATACTTTGACATGTTTCAGTGGAAACTTCCGCCTTCCTCAGAAGTGTAACTTGGTCTTAGGGTGCCGTGACCATCCTGTCAGTTTTTGACAGGACGGTCACGCCTCCCTAATATCGGCTGATTGACGGATCAGCTGATAAAAACACATCACAACCACAGAAGAAGGCAGAAGAAACTGAAGACATAATCAACACCATTGAACTAGAATTTATTCACCTTGAGGAAAGAGGTATCTGTGGCAGCTCCAGATTATGCGGAAGGCAGTTTACAGTGTTACATGGAGCATACGACAGGCATCATCTCGCTCTCCCTCCATGACAGATAATACAAACCTATTGGCGTTACACCATAAGAGCCTCACTGGTATGACCAATATGACACACCAACCAATATCGTTATCTTTTTTTTTTTAACTTGAAATGGCATCAGTCAGGCTATACCTTAATGTGTTTTAACTGTGGCAGGAAATGAAAAGTAACCACTCGGACAACGTACAAACTCTAAATATAAAGGTCACAGCGGTCAGATTTAGATAATTGTATTAAATGATCTGCAGACATCTATTAGTCTAACTTGTGTGGGTGTGAGTGAGAGGTGATAATGTTCATATTTGTAACCCCTCATTAGGTTACAGCAGTTTAAGTAAATGTCATGAGTTAATTTGGGAAATATTTGGCTCTAAGTTTATCGAGTCATGAAGGAAATACTCCTCCGTGTCCATTCCACACAACGTGTGTCAGCAATTTGAGAGAAAACCTTAGTCAGAGTGCAGTGAGTAAGCCTAGCAACGACCCTTATTCCCCTCTGCCACACACACACACACACACGTACACACACACATACACACCTCCCCCTTGCTCTGAGCCTCTTGGTCCCTGGCTGAAGCGCTCTGGCTTCCTACTCTGGTGCTCCACTTCCTCCCCAGATGGTTCTACTTTCTGGAAGCTTACTCATCTCAGGCAGGCTCAGGCCTTTTAAGCCTTCCATGGGAACGCGTGACATCATCACTTCAAAGCTTGACTGCTCGCTGTGACGTACCGACGTGTGAGGACGTGTACAAGTTCATTCTACAGAACTGACACCAAAGCAAAAACCACATTAAAGCTTATACATGTGGAAACTAGAGATCAAATTGCCAATTTTGTCTATAAAGTTTTGAATAAATATGTTAAACACTATAAACAAATACAATTAAAGGAAAGGGGATTTGGAAAAACACAGCTTTTGATCTGTATAGGGAACTATGAAATGACAGTAAGAAAAAGGGTCTCATCTTACACCATTGGTTGTGCTACAAAGTGATCCTGATTTAAGACAGTGAGACATGTGGTGAGATTATTCACAAGGAAACACTTCCTGTCCTTTCAGCTCAGTGATTCAACCACATCACTTCCATCCATCCGGCTATAGCCTGCACTGGTAACAGGAATCAGGCATTCAAACATAAAAGGACACTATTTTATCATAGGTGCCACTGTCATTACCTCAATAATAACCAATGGAGTCCAACTAAGCTCTGAAACTTTAGAAGCACAGAAAGATAAAAAAAAATATGTTTGTTTTGTCTGCAGTGCCCTGGCCAAACGAGACAGCAACTTAAATCTAAACTTTCAAATTACTGATGATCAATTAGCAACATGAGATAAACTAAGTGTCAATCTGACAGTGTCATATGTCTCATGTGTTAGCTTGGTATGTTAAAATGAAGGTAAATAAATTGTCTTTCATTTTCCTGTGAAATGTGGAGACTTTGGTGAGTTCTGACTGTATGTGTAACACGTGACTTCAGTGGTTTTAGCGATGGGCACCACAGCAGATAGGAAATCAACTCAAATAGAGAATTACGGTAAGCAACCAAACCTAAACCCACGCCAGAACAATTAGGCAACCGTTAACAGAGCTGGTGACCACTTTTCCAGGTTTTATGGAACATTTATTTAGGTGTTCACTCTCTCAGCTGCATAGTGATTAAGTTTAAGTAATGGACAGTGGTCCTCCATTTTAGCCCAACAGTAAATTCTTCATATACTGGAAACACTGGAAAGTCTGTGCCAGACACAAGCTTTAACTAGCTGGCAGCCATACAGACACAAGAGCTGTAAGACCTCAGAGCTTTATTTAGTCAGATTTTTACAGCATATCTTTTTCATTCAGTATTAAACAAAACTTTGCTTGTCTTTTTCTCTTTGAGCTGGAAAGGCTTGCCAGACCTCTATTTATGTCAAAAGTGGTGATGATTCCTAAAAGCCTAAACACACCAAACCATCATCAAAGAACTAAGAGCGACGAGGGCAGACTGCCTCATGTCACCTGTCTCTTGGCCAAAAAGGTGCACTTGAACACACTGCAAAGACTACAGCCAATGTCCAACCAGCACTTTCTGCACCCACACGGGAGGAAATAACTCTCCAAACCAGCAGATGGCAGCAGTCTGAATTCATCATTTCAAAAGGGAAACCAGAAAAAAATCCAAGGGTGATGCTAAATTCTGTGTCGGCCTACAAAACACGTCATCAGTGCAGCACCCTATATAATAAGTCTGTTTTGATCTCACTGCCTCTTGACTTAAGTCATTTGTTTACTTTCTTCATTTCCATTTATAGGGATGTACGATAATATCAGCATGTCATTGGTATTGTCTGATATCACAACTGGCCAACATGCTTTTTCTTATTTTGTACAATAAAAGTGGATAGAAAAGAAAGTGGATATAGTGTCAGTTAGCCAAATGAGTTGTTACATATCTGATATTGACAAAAAACCCAATATCGTGCATCCCTATCCATTTCCCTTCTTGTACACTGAGCTGACCTGCCAATCAGAGTGATTTCATTCACCAATGGGCTCCACCATCAACGCCAATTTAACATGCTAAATCAGCCAAAAAGGGCCAGCAAGGGCTGACAAAGGCCAACGGTGCAGGACACATTGCAAAACTAGGGAAACAGACACTCACCAGCAGCCCGACATTGACGAACAGCGACCGCCGGCTTGGTGTGTCAGGGCCTTAAAAGCTTTTTTGATGAATAATTCTAAATGGTGGCTTTGATGAGGTAAAGTGAACCACTGTCAAGCCCGAAGAGGCTCAATCTCCAATCAGGAAGATTCAAAAGCAAGTGTCCATTTACAATATTTCCCCTCTGAATTATAAAAAATGATAAATTATCAATTAGACTGAGCACTAAGCTGCACTGTACCTTCCAGAGTCAGCAAATTACAAATTAATGAGAAAAAGATGATATTCAATCCACTCTTGTTCTGGGTGAGGCACACAGGACACAGGATATAAATCTGTAAGTGATGGAGTCATCTTGAAAGACCATTTCTTCATTCATTCTTAAAGCCTTAACACTCCTGTTAGAGAGTTACCAACATTAGTGTTGGTCACAGCAAACAGTAACAAAATACTGCGCAGGTTTCTCCAACATGTCACTGCACCATGAGTCAGGGGTTATTCACAATCAGCCAGAGGCGGGCGAGGAGATGGATTGAGAGAGGAAGGGAGGTCAGATTGTCTTTTATCTGCAACACTCTGCTTCCTGGCAAAAGAACTGCACTTTTAATCCATCTGATTTAGAGACAATCACTTTAGAAAGCTGCTAAAGCCATTTTTGTCAAGCCGGCTATAAAACACTCTGCTGTGCAAATCACTTCAGATGTGCTCTATAGCTGTATCGTAAGGGCATGAAAGAGTTTGCCACTAATATGTATATTGTTACATTATATCCAACATTTGACTTACTCTATGTGGAACTAGCAGGCACACTACCAAATACACACTTTAGTGGTAGTTGTAGGATTGACTGTCAAGGTCTGTCTTTGTGGGATCATCCTGTTAAAAAAGGACAAGTTGACCCAGCCTTCACTGCAGAAAGGGTGGTTTCTAAGGCAGAGGCGGATATCTCATTCAAAGAGCAGCTTTATGTTTTACAGCTCAGCCTCAGCAAATAACATCTCATGCAGTGAATTGATCCTTTGCAGCAGCACGTTATGAAAGCCACGGCTCTCGTGTTTGTCAATGTCATTTTATGCTGTGGTTGCAGGTCTCTCTCGTGAGAAGGGTTTTCATCTCAGAAAAGATTAATCTGGCTGAATATAGAATTAGAGCCACTATTTTGACCACTAACTGCCCCCATACATTGTTGACCATAGTATATATTTGGTAAGGAAGTGACTCATCTTCTACACTGATCCCTCTTTAGGAACACAGACAGTAAAGAGTTCAGTCATTGCCAAGGTGCTGAGGTGCCAAAGGTTTGTTCAAGAAAAGATTTAATTAAAAAAGGATCTTCAAAAAATGTCAAGAAATCCAATTTGCCTAATTGCATAAAGCAGCCCACAGACTCACATGAGGGGCTCTTGGGCATTTTTATTCAAAAGAGGCTACAAAAGCAAATTGTTATTCAGGCTTAAGTGGCAAATATAACTCAGGGTCAAAGACAATTAACTCAAAGAGACATGAACAAAGTTCTTGTGCAATCTGTAACTCTTTGACAAGAACAGTTGTTTGCAATTTTCCCCCATCCTTCAATTTCCTAATTAATATTCCTATCTCGTCCGTGTCTCACTCCACATGTGAAAAAGAAAAATGCAGCAGGATGGGGGATCAGGTGGTCAGATGTGGAGACGAGGACAATGAAGGCTGGGGGGTTGGGTGTGACGCATGGACATCAGATGGCTTAAGACAGGGTGCAGCCCTGAAGAAAGGTTTGGGGGTGATCACAGCAGTTAATCAAGCGTATGAAACAGACTGGTGCTAGACAGGCTGCCACAAAGACACAGCAGGCCACATATGGGTACCCACGTCCCTGGAGACAGATGTGATACCAGATGTGAGATCACCTCACTGTTTCCTCAAAGACTGCTTGTTCCTTTTATTCCTCTTTGTCGAGGATGTTGTGTGTTGTGTTAAACAATAATTACACACTATGAGACACTGCAGAGAACTGATGTTTACCATGACACACAACTAACAGTTAGATACAGCTCAATATGAATTAAATCCTTTACATGTGCAACCATTTATTAGCGATGTACACTTTAATCTATGTTACAGGTTTTAATGCCTATTTACACAATTCCAAGTGCTTACACAAACATTTTGTCATTGATAATTTTGCTCATGTAATCTGACAATAACAAACAGGGATGGATTACTGAGAGGGCCCACACGGCACAAGTCAAGGGACCCTACGGGTAAAGGTGGTATCCAATCACGTTAACAAGGAGTTGAAACTGTGTTAAGTTAATAGTAAGATATGTTGAAATTTGAGTATTAAAGACCATATTATATACCACAAGATTATCATTCAACACAGTATTGGCTGGCAACAATGAAGAAGTCATTTGTAAGATGTGTGATAAACAAGTTGCAACTAAAGATGGAAACACCACAAAATCTCCGCTTCCATATTAAAATTTTCCATCCAACAAAGGGCTGGGCGATATGGCTTAAAAATAATATTGCAAAAAATTTTAAGCTATTTGATGATGCACAATGTGTATATATATATATATATATATATATATATACACACACACACATATATATATTGGTATTTTGAAATCTCCTCTAAACTACTGTAGACTACAAAAACACAAGATTATTAAATTAACAACAGTTACAATAAAGTTAAACAAATTACTGCCATGATAAAATTAAAATCAAGTAATTATGATACAATAAAATAAATTACTGTTATAATAAAGGTAAATTACACATTGTTATAATTAAATAAATCAACGTGGAACCACTGGTGCTTTTATTCTGAAGCACCCCACTTGTCTCATGTCAGAGGTGTTGATGTCCATGCTGTGAACTTGAAGCTTCCAGTCAACAGTTAGATGTTGGCAGAAAGTTAAATTGATCGATAAAGTGATGATTGTTGGCTGGAAACAAACTAACAGCTCTCCAGTTCATATATTAATTATATGTACAAGTTGCACCGGTGCTCCATGGTTGCAAAAATTTACTTAATAGTCACAGTCTGGAGCCCTCTGGATACAAAAACACACGCCTGCTCATACTCTATCAGTCAGGAGCTAGTGGTCTAGATGGAAGAAGAACCGTGTGTAATTTATCACTTTTGATATCATTTTATACATCCCACAAGGAACAAGCAGCGATACATTGAGTATAATCGATATATCGACCACCCCTAATCCAACAGAATACGTAAGTCTGTAACCAACTCCATCCACAGAGAACAGCCACACCAAAACTTGACAGTCAACGAAGGCAAGACTGTACGAGGGCAGTTCAACATGTTAGCGCTTACTGCTTATACATTGTGGCAACTTTTAGGTATTGCGTCTCCAGTCCGTAGATATTTATATCTATGTGCATATCCCTTCTGCTTTTGTTTGCACAATAACTGTGTATATCATCGTTTTTATTAAAGCAATATCATCAGTAGGGGAATTTCAATATTATCCAACCATAAATCACACAGCAACATGACCTGTAGAAGGATATGAGGGGGTGTATATGTACGTATGCACAAGGGCAAGCCTGAACATGATCATTTAACACTGCACTGTCTGAAATGTTTTAGGTCTGTATAAAAAAAATCCCAAACTGTGTTTTATGTGGGCTTTGGTTGCCTAGAGATTAAACCAGGTAGCAGAGGGAAATGGAATTCATTGTGATTACAGACACTGTTGCATTGCCATTATTACATGATTGCACTGAGAAGTTGAATACAGCATTATTCTTCTTCCTTTTGTTTTAAGCTTTGACTGCATTATTTTGTTTTGTTGTCAGGTTTACTGCTGCTCTGAGAAGTTAATAATCCTGTGGCCTGAATCACATCGAACAATTGCCAGTGGGCTTGTGCAGAATTAAAAAAGTAAGATTCCATTGTAATAACAGGTTGTTTATGGGTAAAATTTATTTGATTAAAATGCATAAAGAAAATATCTGTTTCAAAAAACAAAACTTTATTGTAGTATTTTTTATCATAATTTACTTACAATTTACTTTACAAAAATATCCCTGTGGTGTTAGAACAGCACCCCTGGAGCAGGTCAGGGTCCACAGGGAGAAAGCTTGCAGACAGCTGTGTTTAAAAACAAGATCTGGTTTAAGAACGGTCTTCCTGTTCACTATGACACCCCGCTGCCTCTGAAATGAGCCACACCACAGCCATGAATAGGAGTGGTATGTCTGTAAGCATGTGTCAGAGCAGCGGATCAGACAAAAGAAGCTGCTAAAAACCTTCTCAGTCAGTCTCCTTTGGCGGGACTATGCTTGTGGTGTCCAACAACACCTGCCCACAAAGCAACAGCTCACCCTCACATATGAAAGTAAAAGCAATTAAGTCAATAACACCAGTCAATAATGAAATTAAATCCTGGAACAGTCATACTAAATTGTTTTTTCCAGTAATGCAATAATGTGTCTGTGTAATGCAGCACTGACTGGATACTGCACTGCGTGTGTAACTCCTTTACTAAAGGTGTCAATGAAATCACAGTCAATATTCAGTGCTGGTTGAAGTGATGAAATAACAAAACTATAAAAGTGTCCACGAGTGGTACCAAGAATCTCCTATCTGATTTTAGTCTTCATTTAATGGAGACACTACAGATGAAAACATCATCATTTTTGTCTTCTTTCAGACTTGTGGAAAGAAAACGCCCAAAATACACATTGATGTGTTTATTTTAGCTCAGATTTCTGTTTTGGAAATTTCTGCAAAGAGAACATATTTAAATGTATAATGCATAATTTGCATATTTAAAACTTGTAATATAAAAAGTAATGCCAGTACCCTTTTCATCTGTATTGTCTTATTTTTTGTCTGAATATGGGATTTTGCAACACATAAACTTGTAGACAATTTTCTCAAAATGAGTTCTTTCTCATACTTTGAGCCAGTGGCACTTACTAAACTGTTCAGTTTTATTCCTCTCTATATTCTGAAGGTTTTCACACAGGAGCTTTTTCATAAATCATTTATAGCCTGAATTTTATGATTTTTTATTCCTAAAAACATGGAAAATTGATTTTTTTTTAATGGCTTTTCTTATTTATGGAGTAATAAAAAAAAGAGATTTTCAAAATTCCCTTTGTAAAAAACCATGACTCTTATCATGCAGACAAAAGCAACAAGAATTTTGAGCTGGACTTTATCCAATATTTAGATTTCTGTTCCAGAAATGTCTCAAAATTAGTGCGTGTTTAATTGTATAATGCCATATTGGCATATCTAAACATAAAATAAAAACAAAAACAAACGTGTAATACAAAATGATGTCCTCATGTAAGTAATCAAATAGCGAAGTTAGTTTTGCTCTATTCACCCGTAGTACTTCCCCTTTTTTAAACTTATTCTGCTTTAACAACTGCGCTTCTCTTGCTGATACCAAAACAAATTTAGTCCATCTATCAAGACGTCTGACACATCCAGCATGACTCTCAACATCTAATGCAAGTCTGAAAGATACTATGTTAAAGGCAGGAGATGAGACATGTACGCCCACTTGTTGTAATGCCTGTTAAAACCTGCCTAAAATGTGAGAGGCAGAGGGACGTGTTGTGTTTCTTGGGAAAATCACATGAATTGCAGCTTGAACTATCCCGTAAATGGCAAAAAAAATTCTGCTGAATTACAGTGTACGTAATGACTGAGCATGTGATTCAACTTTGACATTTAGTTTAAAGAAACATACAATTCATGTCTGATTTCTCCTCTTTTACTGTAAGTAAAAGCAGCGATGTGCTGTGTTTACTGTAAACCCTGTTAACATGCAGATAGATAAAAAAAAAATCTGCTGGCTGACTATTTCAGAGCTGAACCAGAGAGGAAATATATGAACAGGATGTAAAGTGCATGGGGATTTTCCCTCTGCTCTGCACATGGCAACTAGAAAGAGCTCCTGAGAATCACTGGAGCCTTTCACACCCCTCATTAACTCGAGCTCTTCTCTTGCACTAACTGTTTAATAAATGATATGAATAAGGAACCAGATTTACTTTCTTGGTCCTTACTCCTTTTTGGAAACAGCCTCCAAAAAAGACAAATCATGTGATCCAAAACATATGCTGGTGTACAGTGGGGCAGACCTCTGTCTTTGCTGTTTTGTTGTTTTTACAGAGTACTTTATCTAAAACAAATTTACTACTTAGTAGTTCCCATTCATCCGGTCTCATTCTCCTTACATCCGGCACTCCAGTCAATACTAAGTGATCATAATGCGTTTAGGTCACTGTTAAAGAGGAAATCATGTGAGCTCAAAGCAAATTTAGCTGCGACAATCACAAAAAAAAAAAATGGTTGGAAAAAAATGGTTCTATATTTTGGTTGACTTAATAAAGGCAAACTCCCTGTCAGCAGCTTGACTCCCCCAGTACCACAGATATGTGACATTTTTTAATATAGTGCTTCATAAGGTAAAGCATAAAGCAAGTGCAGCAGCATAGGCTGCTAACACAGATAACCAAAAAACCGAATATGCCTCTGCTCCCTCTAACTCTCCTGTTTTTCACTTCTCCATCTTCACCTCCCACACTCTCTTTAATCTGAGTCACTCAGGCTCATGTCTAACACATCACGATCACAGTGGGTTGATTTAAGTAAGGATGACATGTCAGACGGTTACAGGCCACACACCAAAATCTGCGTTTGATATGTCGCAGCCTGCACAGTGAGACCGTGGAGGGGACAGGACTGCTGGGTGTCCTTCCTGTAACCCTGGTGAAATGGGCAAACCTCTGTCATCACTGTCATCACAACACCTCTGCCGTCAACCCATGCTGAGGTTTTAATATCTATCGTGACAATGACACGGTTGAGGTGAGACAACATTGGCGTACACCAAAATGATCATCATTGGATGACTTTTAAGGTAAGCAACTTGCAACTAAAGAATTGAATTCTCGAACTAAAGGGGCCGTTTTAGTTCTGAAATTCAGTGTGACAGATATGAGTAACTGTGGATTCAACTGATGCTGTGGGAGGTCAGATAGTTCACACTGTCTCTAAGATGACACACATCTGAAGTACAAAGCTGAGCCCAGATGACGAAATGTAGCCTTATTTAGTTTTGATGAATCAAAACATTCACAAAAGCACATTTTCCATCAGCAGCATATCAAAATAAAAATGCTGATGGAAACCCCGCTCAGCCAAGAGAGGACAGTCAGACACTTGTGACTTCAGCCTGCCATCTCTTCTCTTGCCACTGTGACCACGGTTGTCAGTGAGTGAGAAAATGAGCGGTGCAGTGATGCCAGACACAACTCACATCCTGTCTATTATATTATTCTAAAAGGGCACTGACAGCTGAATAGAGGGCATCCTGTAGCATCTACTGCATGCTTAACCCACAGCGTACTGCATGAAGCACTGGAACCAGGGGATCTGAACAGAGTGTACCCACAGAACATTTTAATGCTGAAATCCCCAACAAAACTGTTTTATATTGAACTGCTTTCAGATTGTCTGTCTGAAATTGTAACTGGAAAGTGTCGCATGATTATTATCTCTTTGAAGGAGGTTTTCCACTGAGGGGTCAATGCAGGTCAAGTCAGTGACCCTCTGTACACCGCTGTCATCTCAAAAGCCTCAATGAAGTTAAAAAAAGCACAAAAACAAGATTCTTTATCAAAAGTTCTCTTACCTGTCCTGTGACTGCTCCTCATACATCCTCTCCTTTCCCTCTTTAAAGAGTCTGATGGCCCGTTTGGATTTCCTCATAAGGCTGTCGATGTAGATTTTAAAATACTCGTTTTCACTGAGCTGTGTGAGTCTCTGGTTCTCTTCATATTTTCCCAGTGTAAGCCGCAAGTGCTGGTAGGCATCAGGTAAGATATCCAGGATGTATGGTGGACTGTTTTTCAGCTGGAGTCTGGGATTTTGGCAGAGGCGGACCTGTGGCAAAGAAATCCATGAATGACTGTATCAACTCAATTAGTGTCATCAATGAGTTATTATAGAGTTTGGAAAATATGTTCCAGCCAATATGTAACATTAGAGGATATCAAATACATGCTTGTATTATTTGAATACACAATCACAAAACGATCAGAGTACACATGTGCACCTCATTAGCATTTGCTCCACCTCTCCATGTGCATCTGCGACAATGTGCCTACTACCATCTGGCATGCAGGCCTGTCGGGTTTATCACACTACACTTACAACTTTATCCATGAGTTTCCAGGTTTTCTCCACAGTCCGCCGGTCGGCAGCCGCTTGTTTCGGCGGCCCCACTGCATCGTGGATTGCATCGATGATGCCTAAAATCCGACCCTTACTTCTGTTCGGCCCTCGTCCTCCAGGGTTTCGGCCACTGAGAGCAGTTGCCATTTCCTATACACTGAACACAAAGACGGAATTATTACAGACAGTGAAATTGCCTTTTGTTCAGTTTGTACAAATAATCAGTTACAGTTATTCAGAAGTTCAGATCTATTCATAGTTGTTTCTCTGAGAGAGTTCCTTGATTTTCATATTAAACAAAAAAGAGCTGGATCAAACAGCAACGGATCATTTTCACACATATATTCAACAGACACCTTAAACATCTCTTTGTGTTTGACTGACGCTGTTTGTGAAAGGGGTTCAAGGATCAGAGGAGGTCTTTGAAGGTGCACCAGGGGTTCACAGTTTAATGGCGAATAGTATTTTATTTCTGTAAATTATCAAGACGAGAGAATCAGAAGAATCATTCTCTTTGACGTACAGTAAAGTAGGTAAGAAAGCCTGTACGAAATCATAACTTGTTTCAAATGCTTATGATACAGGTGGGCCTCATTGTTTTGTGCATGTATATCTGCTTGGTCCCTGACACGATGGTTACCCCCTTCTTTTATGCACGCTATTGTCTTCCCTGGAGAGTGTCATTGTCCACTGACGATCATGTCATTTTCGTTCATGATATAACTACAGAATTAAACTAGATTGCACGTAAAAAACTGCTGATTATAGTGGTTTAAGGTTTAAAAGATTGGTTTACACTGGTTATCACTGAATATGTACTCCTTTATGGACTTGATTTAAGGCCTATTTTTACACCTCTATAGTCACAGTTATGTGGGGAAAACAACAACACAAGAGAATAGTCATAGTTTCATTAGATTAGAATGTTATCTATGAACTATTTTAGTTAAACATTAAAATATTATTTGTTGGACTACGCAGCTTTTAAAAAAAAAAAAGAATAAAATAAAATTTCCAAAAATAAAAACATGTTGGGTTTTTTTCTTATTGTTTGTTTGTTTGTTTTTTCTATGCATGATAAGATAAGGATCTGAAAACTTTTTTTTGTGGCCCCCCTGGCAGAGTGTCCCGGACCCCCGGGTGTCCTCGGACCCCACTTTGAGAATCACTGACTTGGAGTATTACTGGTACCATGTCATTACCATTTTATTTTGTTTTCCGTGGGTTGATTTTTAAAGCGACTCCGCGCTGCCACAGACACTCACACAAGCCTGTGAAGCCCAGAATAACAAAATTCCCTCTACGGCCACTGTGTGTTTTTAAACAGGAACTCATAGGAATCGATCATTAGGGAGAAAAACTCAAAGTCCTAACTTACCAAACCACCAGGGACTGTCTGCTGGGATCCCTGCTGAACTCGGTCCACATCGAGCGAACAAAAATTAAGGAGTGTCCAAGTGTCCAGAGGGAAAGAGTGGCAGAGGAAGTATCCAGCGTCTATAATCCCGTCACTTCACTACAAAGCCTCCATATTTTACACACGTCTTATAAAAGCTGCTCCCAGTATGTGTCGGAGGAGTTGGATAAACGCGGAGCTGGGAGGTCTGTACTGTATGTTTTGTACGGCCACATCACTGTCAAGTTAACTATTTTTTTTAAATGTCGCATCCTTTTGTACATTTCAAAATAAAAGCTCCCTATACTAAAAGACAATCATTACATTAAAATTACGTTTTACTTATTCATACTCAGCTTTTCCTGGCTTTCGTAAATCACATAAGCGTTTTAAATTCTGTTGTTATTATCTCCTTCACACCTGCCCTTTCTACTCAAGAATAGCACATGCTCGTCCTTTAATCTGAAGGACGGCTTGTTACTTCCTGTACTGTCTGTCTGTGTGCTGGCTGGCTTGATGCAGCTGTTCCAGCGGTAGGAGGGTCAATGGGAGTATGAAGCAATATTTTCCAGGAACAGACCAGCGCAGTGACAGAAGCGACCAGACACCCATTGGTGCTCTGTTAGGATGTCACCAATGTCAAGTTTGACATGATCAGACTGAACAGCGACCTCCGGTCTGAACTCCCAAGATAAAAGACTCGTTGATGACCCCCAGGGGGACAGAGCTGACAGCTGATAATGCTGTAGTGAAGGATCACTGAAACAACTTCCTGGATGTTTCCCTCGTGAGCTTATTAAATGAGTTCAAAATACACTTGTGTTCGTTTGTTGTTTTCTAAATTATGATTACAACTTACTGTGAGCATGGGTAGCACATGGATTAAAGACTGAAAAAGAAAGAAAGACAGAAAGGCAAAACAATGGATGTCTCAAATGGTAGCTTAATTTTGTAATAAAATTATGTAGTAAATTATCAATACTATGGTTTACGATTTTTGTGACGTTGTTATCATAACGTCTACTCAAGTGAACATGTATATACACTTTTACTGTTTACGCTCTCAACATCAACACAACACACTATTTAAGTGAGAAACGAAAAACATTTTCTTCTCTGGACTTTCAGAGACTTACATTTGGTCAGAATCCGTAGAACTGTGTTATACGATTGCTTCTTATCACACTCCAAAATAAAAAAAACTCTATGCTTTTACTTTGAAAGCAAACTGGCCTCATTTCCGGTATTGCTCTTGCTTCATGCTGGTGTCTTGATGCGGCCACAGACGAGATGGGCAGGAGAAGGGCCGCTCCCAAATAAATCCTCGCAACTCCTCTCACTCTGATCAAACGAGCACTGTTCTACCGGAAATGACACAAAGAGCAGTGTGGGTTTACTATAACTAGGAGTAAAGGGTTGGTATATATATGTGTGTGTGTGTGTGTGTGTGTGTGTGTGTGTGTGTCTATCTACATTTATATTATGTTTTTTTTTGTTTTTTAAATCACCTTCTCAGGGTGGTATCTGTGTCTTCCTCAAGTTCTGGTTCTCAACCAGAGGCCTGGGAGTTTGAGGGTACTGCACAGTAGCTTATCTGTTCCTGGGACTTCACACTTCTGGACTGAAGGCTTCAGATGTTGTTCCTGGAATCTGCCGGAGCCACACCAGTTTGGGGGTCACCGCCCCGAGTGCTCCTACTGCCATGGGGAACACGTCAACTTTGACCTTCCACAACCTTTCCCGCTGTTCTTTCAACCCTTGATAATGCTCCACCTTTTCGTGTTCCCTTTTTCTGGTGTTGCTGTTGGCTGGTATCGCCACATCTACCGCCACTGCCCTCTTCTGGTGTTTGTCAACCACCAGTATGTCCGCTTGGTTAGCCAGCAGCTGTTTGTCAGTCTGGAAGCTGAAGTCCCACAGGATCTTAGCCCTGTTGTTCTCAACCACCTTCAGTGGTGTGTCCTATCATGGTTTGGGTACTTCGAGTTCATACTGGATACAGATGTTCCTGTACACTACCCCAGCCACCTGGTTGTGCCTCTCCATGTACGCTGATCCTGCCTGCATCTTAAACCCTGTCACTATGTGCTGGGCTGTCTCAGGGGCATCTTTACACAGCCTGCACCTTGGGTCTGATCTGCTGTGGTAGACCCTGGCCTCTATGGCCCTTGTGCTCAGGACCTTCTCTTGTGCTGTGATGATTAGTGCCTCTGTGCTGTCTGTCAGTCCAGCATTCTCCAGCCACTGCGAGGTCTTCCTGATATCAGCCACTTCCTCTATCTGACGGTGGTATGCACCATGTAGGGGCTTGTCCCTCCATGTTGTTTGCTCCTCCACTCCTTTGCCCTCCTCTAGTTTCTGTTGTCTGAGGCATTCACTTAGCAGCCCAGCCTTTGGGGCCATCTTCTTGATGTACTCCTGGATTTTGGTTGTTTCATCCTGGATAATGGCTCCGATGCTCACTAGTCCTCAGCCCCCCTCCTTCTGCTTAGTGTATAGCCTCAGGGTGCTGGACCTGGGGTGGATATGAATTTATATATAAATTTAAAGTTATTACACCACACATTACACAGTAGTACACTGTACGCAATGAGTGTCAGTCAGTCAGTTAATAAGGTTCCAAAACCTTGAGACAATACTGTAAAAAGGTATCAGATGTTGAATTTGTATTGCAGCCTGACAAATGCTAATCAAAGAAACTGCATTTTATCACATTATATACAGTCCAGGACATATGGGAATATAGTAAAGGTACTTTTACGAATACTCTGATTGATTGTTTGTGTATACACTTATCAGCCACAACATAAAAACCACTGACAGCTGAAGTGAATAACATTGATCATATCATTACGATGCAGGCATTTGATCAGATTGGGATTGGGAGGCCTCCTCCTTGGCTCTGACCTGAAGAGGCATGGACACAGGGCCTCTGTGGGTGTCCTGTGGTGTCCAGCACTAGGGCCTTGGCAGTGGATCCTTCAATTCATGTGCATTGTGAGTGAAATTGAGTGTTTGGGATTGTCACTGCCATCAGGGAGTGCTGTTGCCATGAAGAGGGAAACTTAGTCTTCAGTGGAGCTTGGGCGGGTGGAGCGTGTAAGGTAACTTTCACATTATTGCCAGGACCCAAGCTTCCCAGCAGAACACCACACTGTAACTAAATGATGACTCACTTCACCAGCCAGTGGTTTTCATGTTTTGGCTGATACTGTATAATTTACAGTAAGTCAACAAGATTTGAGACAAAATAAAATCTCAAATTTTATTATATATTTTTTTCACATTAGATTTAGTTACTTTGAATTAAAAATTGAAAATGAAACTATACCCTGAATAAATTAAATCCTTATTTGACTCTGTGCAGCTCAACTTGCCTGCACTGACTTATTCAGTGATGTGTTGATATGGTAATTTTGACATTTAAGAGAAGAATGCTGCAGAAAAGGTTGTGCAGGTGGCCCGCATAAAATCTGGAGAAAGGTGTGAAGTTTAGTGAATGTCAGAACGCCTTGCTGTGTGCACTGTGGGGTTTGTCTGAATGCTGCTTAAAAAAGATGCAGAAGGATTATTCTATCTCTACTTTGACCTCATAAATGTCAGCAGTAAGTTGGCAGAAAGTTTGTTGATCATTACGTAATTGGTCACATGCTGCTTGTATGTAACTTTGCACTCCTTGCAATAGTTTGTCATGTCTGTCAGTCATATCTTGTATATGATGTGCTTTTATAGTTTGAGTCATGGAGAGATAAATAAATTAAACTGAAACTCAAATTCTAATATGCAATCTGCATGACAGCTTTAATTCACTCTGAGATAAATATATCAGGATGAACATTACACAACTTATTTATACATTTTATTTGCTCCTTCATTCTGTTCAGTGTGAGGGTGGCGGTGGCCAAAGCTCATCCCAGCATGCATTGAACAGAAGCTTATAGAATACCCTGGACAAGTCAGATATCAGGTTACTCTGTCTTACATGACAGCAACTTATCAGATGCACTTGATTTGTATGTCATTGAAATGTGGGAGCCAAAGCAGAGTCATAAGGGAAGAAAGGAAATGCAGACATGGACAGGGATCCAAATCACTCTGCCTTTTTGTTAATGACAAAATACAACCTCCTTCACATGCAACATTTTATTAACAAAATCACATTTGATGATACTTTTTATCTTGTCCAGCAGAAGGTGCTGTACTCAAATGGAAAAGAACTCGATGTTACAGAGTTAATAGTGCATTTATGGGGAAAATGTGATTGCATTGTCCTTATACGCTGCACTGTTTAAAGTTTTTCACATAGGTGGCACATCTGTAGAGAGACGGTGGCTGTATTCACAAGCATTTTAATATATTGTTCAAAATATAATTCAATTTTCTAAATCAGGGGTGTCAAACTCATTTTTGTTTAATCTGACCTCAAGTGGTCCAGACCAGTATAAACCATTGCCAAATAGCCCATAAATAACAACATCTCCAAATTTTCCCTTTGATTTAGTGTAAAGAAAAACAAGCGCATTCTGAAAACATCCATTTATAGTACAGACGATGAACAGCGTGCAGGTATCTGAATATGAATACATACAAGTTCAACAATATGTCTGTTTTCCACATCTAGTCAGTCTGCCACTCACTGATATTATTCCATACATGTCCACTCCTGCGTAGTAATGCTGTCATCATATTGAGGAAGCATGTGAAGTTATCCCCTGCCTCCCAAACCATTTACAAATGTAAAGTTTTGGTTGTGCCTTAGCAAAATGGTTCCACCAATATTGTTTTAAGAGAGGTCTGGTCAGAGTGAAATAGCCTCTGCAGCAGCAGTTTACATGAAGTAGGCTACTCACTGTTTAACTTGCCCATGAAACCTGGCACAAAAGTGCAGCAATAGGACTTTTAGGTCTGCAAAATCATCCAGTAGGCCGGACTGACAACCAAAAATGTATGTAATCGTTACACCTACAAAACACTAAAAGAAAGGACTGATGACTTCAAACCTGATATATTTTAACCTTATGTCATGTTTGTATTTAGCTTAGGGGTTAACTGTGTGCACAGAAAGGGAGTACCTGCAAATGTTTATCATGTTTTTGAAGGTTTGTCCTTTACACTCAACTTATTTCCACACAGTCCCTAGAAAAGTAAGATTCAGCCCAATTTTTCACATCCCACATTCCCCCAGACCCTGCTCTTCTCATTGAGTACATGTAGTTACCTGTTTTGTTAATTCTGATGCATGAATGAAAACCAAGACTGCATAAAAATATTAGCCAAATATTTGATATGATTCAGTGATGTCATTTCTTTTACTATATTTACACATGCTAAATTCAAGAACTAATGCTACTGGGAAAGTATCCAAACACAGCACACCCTTTCTGTGTGTATGATTATTTAACACAAGTATGGGAGTCACCTCCTGTTCTCGTGATTACTCATTGCTCATCAGGAGTGCCGAGGGAATCCCACCAAGCCAAACATGGACTCCACCCTTATCAGCTGAGACCAGACTCACAGAGTAAGAGGTTTCACCTCCCAAACGTCACCTACCATCCAATCATACCCTCACACTTACTGGGCGTCACATTTATCTGACAACCCATGACCAACAAACATGTGTGTGTGCGTGTGTGTGGGTGGGGGGGATATAAAGTGTTTTGAAGATAAAAGTGCAAGTCTGGTTCATTCCCGCAGAGCTCCACAGGGTTTACCACCGAAGCAGACATGCGAATGCCTTGATAAATGTTCCTTGTGTTTTATTTTATTTTAACATGATTTATTTTGTATTTTTGTAAGCGACTCCAGTTCAAAAAAAAAAAGAAAGAACATGAGGTAAGGAAAAAATAATGATGTAAATAATAATATAAATTGGCAATGGTTCAATACACAATGTGTGCTTGGTTTTCTATAATTATCTGAATTCTAATTCTGTATTATTCCTGCTCAAGCCTGTGATCTAATGAAAAACAACAGTTCTGAATTTGTAATATGGAAACAAATCAACCAGGAGACCATGGTGAGTTTATTTCATTCCTCAAAGTTATGGTGTGGTTCTCAGCATTAAAGGATAACTTAAGCATTTTTCAACCTGGACCCCATTCCCTTGTCTAAACTGATCAAAGGGACTGATGTGAACAACAATTTCTGAAATTGTTCCAGTATTGAGGGAGCAGGCAGCGGGCAGCAGCCAGCAGCTGCAATGGAAGTACATGGGGCAATTGAGCACTGTCACTGTATGCCATTAAAAGAGGCTATTTTTGACGCAGACAGGCTCAGATTGTTATTTTAAGTGTCTCAAGTATCTCTCTACCTTTCACTTGATCCAGTCTGTTTGTTATTGCCTTTTTAAGCAGGAGTCTCGTTCTGAAATATCACGAGAGTATAATAACCAGAGCAGTTTACAGAAAATGTATTCTAGTATTGTCTAGAAGATTTTCAATATCATGGATGATTATTTACCTAATTTCAATAATGTGGCTTAGGCCTTTGAATTTGATACTGTATATACTGTACATGAAGAGAGAGACAAATTTCAAAAATTGTTGTCCACATCAGTCTCTTTGACCATTTTACATGGGGAAATAGGATCGGGGTTGAAAAATGCAGATAATATCCTGTAAACATAGTGTGTACGTATTACAACTATGAATTGTCATTACATGTTGAACTTGCTGTCAGATTGACCACAAACTGCAACTGTGTTGAAAGCTATTACAAGTTGGTTGCTCTACAAAACATGTTGTGACTGTTGCATGTTTAAAGATTAGTTTTAGTATTCTGGATGTATGATTAAATGAAAACCTACTTTGAAAACTCAAAGAACATTTGACAGCACAGTAAAGTACCACCAAAGTCAAATTACTGCCAGTCACTGCACACATTTCTGCTTGTTAAAATATCTAATGGTTAGAGAACTAAGAGTTAAATTCATTTGTAGTGGAGGCCTTCCTGGAGGAGTTCAGGGAGCAGATCATTGCTGGGGTGAGATCACCCGGAGCCATCATACAAGCCTGGATCTCCCAGCAGCCGACGACCATCAATGAAACTTTGACACCACAGGAACAAATCAGGGAGCTGTTTCATGTTGTGGAAAATGGAACATTACAATCCAAAGTTTGCTTCTACCAGATACTTTCACAAGAAGAACCCGAGCTAATAGCTGATTTTGGTAAGACAAACCTGTAAAATGACATAGTAATACATGTTTTAATCACCAGTATACTGTTGAGGAATTCAATGTGCTATAACAAATAACACAATTGTGACAGTGGATAAAAAGGACGCTCCTGGCTCCAAACAACTGCAGTCATTTTTAAACCAACATAACAAAAAAGTGAAGAAACAAAAACAAGAAGTAGTCAAGGGAGGGTTGGAAAGTATATGAGGGTGATTGATGCTATTTTCCTCCACAATTTTTTTGTCATATTTGTTGAATGTGTCACTATATCCTGACAGTAGTACATGAGACAATCTAATCAGTGCTCCTCATGGCATTTGCAAGAATCCACCACATCTAAACAAAAACAACCAATCAGAGAGGACGTCAGTCTTCTTTCATGAAAGTGAAAGTTAAAGCAAGCTTTTTATCGGCCTTCTTCTGTTTACTTGTCTTTGCTGTGAACACTGTTGTTGGTAGAGCAGCATGTGCATGAGCAGTGATTGACATGTGTACAGTAAGAGGTTCCTGGCCCTGATGTTTGTTTTTGTTTAGGTGTGATGGATTCTAGTAAACACCATTAGGAGCACTGGGAGGAGCCAGAGGAACATGTTTTTTTTTCGCTGTCAATGTGTAGTGACAGTTTCAGCAAATATGATAAAAAGTAATGTTTATAAACATTACCTACTGACCCTTTAAGCTACAGCACCCACACAGCCATGGGTGTGTCCAGATGTGGCAGCTACATCTCAAACTGGCACACCCAGCATAATCATGACAAATGTAGGAGTTAGCTACAAATTTAAAAACAAAATCTTTATACTTTAAAAAAAAAGATTCTAATAGACAAGAGGGATTTCCCTTGTCATCTGTCCCACCCATGGATGTATTATAGGATCACCCATCTATGCCATGTTGCACCCTTGGGGGCGGGCCAGGCCGGGCTGCTGTGCCAGCTCATTTAAACTCCTTGCCAAGTTGCCCAGGGCTGATTCACTGATGGGGGCCCTGCCCTGGCCTCAGATTTCACCAACTTTTGATTGACAGCCTGTCACAGGCTGTGATATTAAGTCATTATTGTGACACTGCTGATGTTGACATGCGGAACTGCAGTCACCAAATGCACATTATGGACTTTCAGTTGAAGGCCCTGAACTGACTTGTACAGCAGATAAAAAGAGAAGTAGGCCTAAGACATTGTTTTCCCTCACTAATGGAGGTGCTGGACTCTTGTCCCAAAGACATTTTTCCAAAGATGAACAGTTTATGTTGGCTACTCTTTTATTTGAATGATGATTAAATTATTACATTGTTCAAGACCAAGTCCTGCTGTCTTACTATGATGCTAGCCTACTAGCTAACATTGCTCCTGCAGATTGTTGACCTGTGCTTTTTTGTATATAAATTGTACTTTCTGGTGGTAACAGTAGGCTAACTTTTGAAATGGGACCTGCTGGTGCAGCCTATTCTTTAATCATCTGAGGGATTATGAACGTAATAACAGATGAAAATGAAGCTGAACTTATTTAATGTCACATTTTACTATGTTGATGGATAAATGATGCTCAGTGAATTTATGCAGGTGGAACGCTGTCAATTAGTTTTTGCCATGTAGTGGTATTTTGCAAATAGCTCAGAGGCTTAGACAATAAAAATCAAAACAAAACACAATTCATGGTTGTGTGATTACTCTAATATGTTCAGTGGGTAGACCATTGCAGTCGCCACCACTCCAGATTTGGTGCTGCTCTTATTCAACAGTTAAACTGTAATGTTGTTGGGGAAATCATTGCAGCATTAAATGAAGAAATGATGTTGCGGCTTGCCTCTGCCCCCCTATTCTTGTAACTATCACATGTTGCTGTTGTAGCATATTATGGATATCAATGTATGTTTATAAAGATGGACAATGTGTTTCCACTTCCCCCATTGTACAAAAATAAAGCCAAAACAGAGTGCAGCAATCTCTGCATTAAGTCGCCACACGGCCAATTACAAAAAGCGCCAGGCTGTGAGCCCTTGATAGGGTGACGCAGGGATGACGTTTTTTGTAGGCTGATGCTGAAGTTAGCACTGCCTTGGTTCCCTCGTCAAAAAGCCTATGGGATTTTTCCATTGGATTTTGGATCACAGCATAAAATAAGGGTTGTGGCAAACAAACGTTTATGATACTTACAGGTTTTCTTCAGCAAGATAATCCTGACAAATGAACACCACTTTTATGATTTTTAAGATGCAAATGCGATTGCAAGTAAAAAGCTAAAGGTAGGTTAAAAACGAACTACAACATGGCTGCAAGACTTAATGTTGCCACCACAGTGAGGCTGTAAAGCCATGTTTGGTGTGATGATGCTCTGCAGTCTCATTTAGCCAGCTGTTTGCAACCAATGCATAAAAGTAAAAAAAAATTCATGTGTGGGTTATTTACTAACGAATTTTATGTCGTAGAACAAAAGGTGAAATCTTTTTTGGCTTGTGATAACAGCAGACGTTATTTTAGGAATCGAAAACATAACCCATTCAAAAAAAAAAACACTGACTTTGAGACGAGGGAACTGGGAGAGCAAAAATGCTGGTTCATTTCCCTGGTTTTAGGACTCAATTCTATTCACATTCTTTCTATTCGCAAACAAAGCCAGACCCCTGACAAGGCTAGTTATACCCAAATTTATCAGAAAAGTACAAACTTAACCATACGTCAGTGTGATAAGAACTACCTAAAGTGGCAGAAACCATCTTTTTTGACATTTTTTTTATGTTTAATTTGGCCCACGTCCATCTGCTAACACAGAGGTGGCAGACTTTATGACCTATACTGCAGCCAGCCAGCAGAGGGTGATAGAGATGTTTTGGCTTCACTTTTGGGGAGCTGTCGTTGTCTATCTTTATGTACAGTTTGTGATTGATACAATTTATAGTAGGCATATCCTCTAAATAACATTTCAATGAGATGAGACGTAGACGAAATGACAAGTGATATCCTATCAATTTTCTTGATCAACAGAGCTAAGACAACAGAACAACAAGACAACCCAAACAGAACAGAAGTGGACAATGGAAAACAGCAAGCAATTAGAAGACAAACACACAAAAGTCTACATAAAAACCAAAAGGGATACTATTAAAAGACAAAGAGAATTGACATGTCAGGTAATGGGGGAGATTGAACAACTTTTGGAAGAGACACAAAGAGGGAGAAAGGAAATTGACTACCTCAAGACAAATACAGAGCAGCAACAGGAGGACATTGCCAGGCTGACAGCTGAAAAACATCAGCAACACTTACTGATAAAAAGACTGAGATTACAGATAGAAAATGTTATTGAGAAACTCGAGGAGAATAAAAATGAAGCCGCTCAAGAAAAAAAGCAACTTCTAAAAATGCAGACTGAAATATACCAAGAGAAGGAAACTCTGGAAAAAAGACGCAAGGAGCTCATGAATGAGAGATACAAGTTAGAAATGGTCAAGCATGATAAGACAAAATCACAAGAAAGCAAGGAACCTCAAAAACCCATGGAGCAGATAAAGAGAGAGCAGGAGATAGCTGAGAGTCTACAGAGTCTAATTAATAAAAGTAAGAAAATGATGCTTGAAGCAAAGCAGGAAAAAGAACAAATGGAGAAAAACATAGCAGGCCTCAAGCAAGAGTTAAAGAGAAATAAAAAGGATATTTCCCAACATAAAGATCAAATTGAGCACATCAAACGTATTCTGAATGTAAGTACCAACACAATGAAGCAAACAAAAACTCAAAGAGCTGTTGAAATGCAGAAAGCTGCAGTCCCACAGATGGAAAGCAGAGAAAGACAGGAAGAAGATGTAGACACATTTGACACTGTTAAGATTAAACTCTGCAGAATCCAGGAAGAGATGGATAAACTTTGGGATGTGCTGGAAGATAGTGAACAACAAGTAGAAGTGACTGTGGGAGAGAAGCAGGAGCTGAAGACAGAGAGTGGTCAAATTGAAGATGTTACATCTGACTCCAGAAAGCAAAGACAAGACAAGGATGGAAGCATGAAGACAACACAGTGGGAACCAGAGATAAAGGCTGATCTGCAGAGGCAAAAACAAGACATAGAGAACAAGTTGGCACAAATCCAATCTGAAAGAGATGAAATACAAAAAACCAAGGCTGAAATACAAATAGAGAAAGAAAACATAGAAAGAGACAGGCAGTTAGCTAAAGCTGAAATGAATGCAATGAAGTGTGTGAGGGAAAATATAGAAATGCAAAAACAGGAGCTGGATGACAAGTTACAAAAGACAAAGAAAGAGATAAGAGAGATGGAAGTGATGAGCTCTGAGATTGAAATAAAGAAAAAGGACCTAGCAAAAATGATTAGAATGAGCAAGAGAGAAAGGGGAGAGATCAGCAAGATGGAGGAGGAGCGTGGACATGCTAAAGAAGACATGGAGGAAAGACAAGGTAAGACTGAGGGGCAGAGGATGGAGTTGAATGTGGAGAACAGATCTGAAAATCAGTTTGAGGAAGACAACATGGAGACAAGCTCAAAGAATGAAGTGAACACTGGCATGAAGAGAGTGATCCTCGACATAGAAGAGATCAGAAAGATGCTGCGCAGGGTGAGAGAAGATACAGAGCAAAGCAGGAGGGACTGTACACAGGAAAAGAGCGAAATCCAATGGATGAATTTTCAAGTTAAAAAAAAGAGACGAGAGCTTGACCAACGGCTGGAGAAGACCATGAATGAGAGGGATGAGTTAGAAATCATGAAGATAAAGATACAGCAACACAGGAAGGAGTTTGAACAAAAACTGGAAGATACAATAACTACAATGCTGACTTTTGGGGAAATAAAAGCTTGCATAGAAACAGCTGCTGCAGAGATGAACAACACCAGGGAGGAGATAGTCAAAGCCCAAAGGTCGATGGATCAGAACAAGGAAGAGGTCAAAAACTACATGGTAAGTAAATCTTTTCTTTTTTTTTACTTTTTAATCCTGGACCAGTAATAAGCACTTTCTAATTTTAGCATGTCATAGCAGAAAGCAGTTGTTTTTAATATAATGCACATGGCTTTCTTTCTTTTTAGCTGTGCCAATTCCAGAGTCCAAGTTTTGTCACTGATCATGAGCTTTATACAAGAACAGAATAAAATGGAAGGTAGAATATAAAATAGAACAAAAAAGTGTTCCAAGTGAAAGTCTTGTGTTTCTTTGACCCATCCATCAGCCTCCTCCCCTGCGATCTTTGTCACCATTTATGCTACCTATGGGGTCGTAACATTAACCAATGACCACTGTATGATGTCGTTGAACCTAGGGAATTTGTGTGTCCACCATAACAATGGATCCCTTTGGACTTTCCACTGGTGGTGTTTTCAGGGTACTGCCATGTAATTTCCACGCAATATGTGCCACCAAAAAATTAAAAGGTCTTGGCCATTTCCTGTATTTCTGTGAGTTCAGGTTGAGGAGAATTGAAGTCATCATCACTAAATATCACACTGCTGTGGTAAATCCATGGATTGCACTGCCTAGATTATTGATACCGTCTTCATATCCTTTTTTTTTTTTTTTTTTTATAACTGTAGGCGACTGATATTCTATCCTGACCATGTTTTGTCTAAACTTCTTAAAGATTCCTCCTGCACATACATCATTCTGCACAGTAAAGCTTGGAACATACAAATGAAGTAACAATACGTAAAACACATTTTTTGAGTAACATAAAAGCCAATGTGAGCTTAGCTGACTTGATCTAAGACAGTGGTGTAAAATTCAACTCTCATACACTGCATGGTTTTGAAATAAGACTGGATTTGTAAGTGTGTGTGTTCTAGGTAATGAAGATACATGTCAACAGTGGAGCTCTCTGGTTCAGACAAAGAAGATATATCAGGCTTTGGATAGTATATAGTAGTACTTGTAGGACTGATTTGTTGTTGATCTGGGTCTGCACATTGGATTTTTTGAGAGTACTAAAATTACGGAATATCACCAGACTTATCCTTTGACTTATGTAACATTATTATATCTCAAGTTTTTCCAAACCATAAATTATTATTTCCCCACCCGATGAGGGCTTGGTTTGGAAGTAGCTCTCAGTACTGTTCCATTTAATTACATTTTGCATCTGAACTGAACCCATTCAAATCTTATATTAAATCTTTTTTGACCTTTTACTTCTTCTTTGTAAATATAATACTAGAAAATAATTTAAAATCATAATGATTCTTTGCTTTGCTGTTGGTACAACAAAATAATATGTAATCAAAAAAATAACTACAGTAGCTATCCATCCATCCATCCATCCATCCCAGACTAGCTGGTCTTTGTTTATTGTTATATCAGCACTTTAAAGATGATGATTAACAAATTATTAAATTACTTTATGCATTAGTTTCTTTTTGAACCAATACAAAACAAGTATCTGTTAAAAAAAAAAAAAAAAAAGACAATAAACTTTTAAATCACATTTACAATAGCACATACTTTTACTTCGGTAACATTTTTTTATGCAAACCTTTACTTGTAGAGAATTTAACAGTCTGGTATTATTTTTGCTTTAGTAAAATATTTGAACACTTAATCTGACACTGCTTCCTGTCAGTGTGAGTTTGACATTGAGTGTCTCTTTTACACCCATAGTTGTTTACTGGGGAAAGTACTCAATCAATATAACTAATGATAATATTAATTAATTAAACTAAAAGTTCTTTGGGTTGTTGATCTAGCATGGTCGCATGAGAAGCAATAAGAAAAACCATGACAATGCTTTCTTTTTTGTGAAGGATAAGATGACTTCCATGAAAGCTCAGCTCAGCAAATGGACACTGACAGACTCTCCAATCAAAAAGACTTTTCCAAGGAAAACATCTAAACTTCAGGAACCACAGAAAGAAACAGATGGAGACGCTATCAAAGATCAAACATTTAAAATTCCAATAGACAAAGAAGGAGAAGAAGAGGAAATTACAAAAGAGACCATGTCTTTGCAGCAATCTTTAACATCAGAAGATGACAAACAAACACAAGAGCTCAATTTTTTTGCTGTGGACATGAAGACAGAGCAGAATGTTGTCTTACAGACGCAGACAGAAATTCATGAAGAAACATTAATGGATGATGATCAAACAGAATTACTCATAAATGTAAGAGAAGTGGAAGAAGTTCAAACGCAGATTTCCAAACTCAAAGAGAGAGAGGAGCAAATGAGGGAGCAAATAAAGATTGCTATGGGGAACATGGAGGGAAACAATCAAGAGATTAAAAAGATCATTATGGAAATAAATGAGCTGCAAAGCCAAAAACCAGATTATGAAAATGGGTTACAAATTACAGTCAGAGAAAGCACAGATGTTTTCAAACATGAAATAGTTAAATATGAAGTGAGAGTGCAAAAACAGGAGAGTGGCAATCGGGTGAAACAAGAAGTTATTGATGGTGTTCAGAAGCAAAAACAAAATCAGGAGTCAAGAGAAAATATACTGACACATACTGAAGAGACAGATGGACGTTCTGATAAAAAGGACACAGGAAGTGCTGATGTACAACAACTTAGGGCAGAGATTCATAGAACACGAGAAATCATGAAACTAGTAAAACTAGAACTTGAAAATCAAGCTGAAGAAAGTAATATAGACAAAGAGCATAAGGATGAAGGCAGTGAACACGGAGGATTGATCCAGGACATGAAACAATTCCAAGAGCTTTTGAAACGGGTACAAATTACAATGAGGCAAAAGCAAATGCATCTGAATGAAGAAATGAGCAACATGAAATCAATGAAAACTGCAGTAAAAAAACAGAACAGACAGCTGGATCAGAGGTTAGAGAAAACCTTGAGGGAGAGAGATGAATTTGATATTTTAAAAATAAAAATGCAGAGACAAATTGAAGAGACTGAGCAGAAGTTGGAGAAAATGGGCAAAGTTAAAAGCACCATGGAGAAAATTGCTGAGAGGACAAGACAGAAAAATGAAGACGTGGAGATAATTATAAAAGAGACTGAAGTCAAACTGAGACAGTTGGAAGACCTGAGCAATAAGATTGAGGCCACAAAACAAGAACTGGAGAACAGCTGTCCTATAATATCCCAGAAAAGAGCTGACATTGAGAAAATCAAGACTGAAATCAAGCAGAAAAAGGACAGAGAATCTGCCTTGGAAAGTCTTGAGAGTGTAAAGGGAGACATAAAGAAACATGACAGAGCTGAAACAGATACAGAAAGGGACAAAATCCAGAGAAGAATGGGTAAAGAATTGGAAGAAATGGAAAATGAAATCTCCAGACTCAGATCAGAAAAGGAGAAACTGGAAAGGGATAGAAAACTGACAATGGATCATTTGGATCAGAGAAAGAGTGAAATTAAACAGCTGAAAAAGGCTGTAAGTGACCAAGTGAAACAAAAGACAGAGAGACAAGAGATTGAAATGCTGAAACAACAGATTCAAGTGGAGAGGGAGAATGTGAGAATGGAAAAACAACAAGCCGAGGCAGAAATGCATGAGATGAAACACTTAAGGGAGAGTATGGAAAGACAAAAACAGGAGCTTGATGACAAAGTGCAAGCAACCAAAAGAGAAATAAGAGAAATGGAGCTGCTGAAGTCAGAGCTAGAAATAAAGAAAAAGGAAAGTGAAAAGATATTTAGAAAAAACATGCGAAAAATTGAGAGTGAAAGAAAGTGGAACAACATACAAAGAGAAAAGGAGGAATTAAGGAAAGAGACCAAAAAGAGCATAAGAGAAGTAGACCAAAGACCTGAAGAAACTGTGACAGAGAGGGGTGAATCAGAAATGTTGGAGATAAAACTGCAACAGCAGGAGGAGGAGATGGCTGAAGAGAAGCAGAGAAATAAAGACCAGACTACTTTTATCCAAGTACACAGAAAAAATGAAATACAACGTCTGGGAACACAAGCAGTCAGAAACATCAGCAAGGAAGCTGAAAAGATGCATCTAAGCTCAAAAGCCAAAGATTTCAGTTTTGACCTTCAGAACTTGAGACAAAAGATTCATGTAAATTTGGAAATAATTAAGAGGGAAATGGGAATCCTTGAAAATGTAAATGTTTGTTTAGGGAAACAAAGAGAAGGACTCAAAGCATTAAAAGCTGAGAGTAGGACTGTGAGAGACAACATCAGTCAAATGAAATATCAGATAAAGATGACCTTTGACAAAATGACAATACAAGCAAAAGCAGAGATGGATGAAATGGTCCACATGTGGGATGATATCCAGACTAAAGAACAGGGGCTTGAAATCAGATTAGAAGAAGTTAAAAAAGAAAGAAGAGAAATGGAAGTGCTGAAGTCCGAGTTGGAGATCAAAATAAGAGAAAATCATAAGATGATCCGAAAAGGCATTAAAAAACAGCAGGATGCTAAAAACATATGGACTGAGATCAAAGGAGAAAAGGATGCCCTCAAGCGGGAGACACAGAAGAGGAAGAAAGAGCTTGACAAGCGACTGGAGAGGATCATCAGAGAGAGGGATGAACTGGAGATTATGAAACTGAAGATGCAAAGAGAAAAGGAGTTGAGCAATGGTAAAAAAGATCAAAAACGAAGTGAGACAAGATGGTCCAATGTGGTCATTGAAAAGCACGATGTGAAAGAGCAGTGGCAGCTAAACATTGTTGAAGAACATGAAGTTCTTGAAAAATTGAAGGCAGAGCTGAAGCAAGACAGAGAGGAATTGGACAGAGAGCGTGAGAAGATGGACAAAAAGAAACTGGACTTGGAGCTGATGAGGTCTGACATCCTGAAACAAAGTGACACATTAAAACAAGCAATACAAGATATAAAAGAGAAGAAAGAAGAGGTTGAAGTTGCCATGAACACTATCAGTGCAGAGAGAGATATACTCAGTCAGATGAAGAATAGTGCTGACATGAACAAGCAAATGCTTGAGGATGAAAAGAACAAAATGGAAGGAGAAAGGTCTGAGCTTGAAATAAGAGAAGATCAACTCTTGGATAAAATGAAATCAATGGAAATCCTGAGAGAAAAACTTCAACAGCTGAAAGAAAGGATGAGTGAAGACATGAAACACAAACTCATCAGACTGGAACAAAACAATCAAGAAGTACTGAAACTGGTCAGTGTTTTGGAGCAAAAGCATGAAGCTCTGGATAAACAGAAGGAAAATATGTCATCTTACACTGAGATATTACAGAGAGAAAGAGAAGGGTTGAGGAGTACCTTGTCAGAACTTGCCATTCAGAGACAAGAGATTGAAAATCGATTGATACAAGATGCTTTGTGGGAGACGACACATCTTGTCGAACCGAAGGCAGAGCTGAAGCAAGACAGAGAGGATCTGGACAGAGACCGTGAGAAGATGGACAAAGAGAAACTGGACTTGGAGCTGATGAGGTCTGACATCCTCAAACACAGTGACACATTAAAACAAGCAATACAAGATATAAAAGAGCAAAGAGACAAATTGGAAATCACACAGTCTGAGCTACAAAAGAAGAAAGAACACGCAGACAGTCAGTTTGATGAGATAAATAGAGAGAAAGGCAACATCAAAGATCTGACCCTTCAGCTTCAGACTGAAAAAGACAAACTTGAGAATGTCATGAACATGATTATCTTAAAACAAGAAGAACAAGAACTCAAGGACGAAGAGTTTAAAGGACAAACACAAGAATTGGAAAACAGTAGAAAAAATCTATTGGCAGAAAAAGAAGAACTTGAACTTTTGAGAAAGGATCTGAACAAGAAGAAAAAAGAGGTTGAAGCTGCCCTTACCACCATCGGTGAGGAGAGAGAACAAGTCACTAAAATGAAGACTGCATTTTACAGGGAGCGGGCAATGCTTTCAAATGACGAGGAAAGAATGAAAGAACTGTATGAGCTGAACATGAAAGCCGATCAGTTAAATAGTACAATGAAATCCATAGAAACTCTGAGAGCAAAACTCAAAGATTTCACTGAAACAACACAAGAAGGTCTAAAAACCAAAATGAACAGATTAGCACAACACACTGAAGATGTGCAAAAACTGTGCATGATGTTGGAGCAAAAACAATCAGAATTTGATGCAGACCAAAACAAGCTGCCTGATTACATTCAAGAGTTTAAAAGAGAAAAGGAAGCTCTTATAACTATGATATCAGACGTGCTCCAAAGCAGAAATGAAGCAGAAGATCAGATGAAGACAAAGCCTGTTTTGGAAAGGCAAGATAGTGAAGAACTTAAGGCTGAGATGATCAAAGGGAAAGACGATCAGAAAAGTGTCCATGACGTTATTACCGAACAGAAGCAGAACATAAATAAACAAACGAAAATGTCAGAACGAATCATACAAGAAATAGAAAAGACAAAAGATGAGCTTCAGAACACAATGACTCAGCTGAAAGGTGAGAAAGAATACATTAGCAGCTTCCTTGATGAGATAAATAAAGAAAAAAGCAACATAAGAGAGATGGTGCTTCAGGTTCAGGCAGACAAGACCAAAGTTCAGAACATGATGAAAATTATTGTTTTGAAACAAAGAGAGCTAGGTCTAAAAGACGCTGACATCGAGGAACAAATGCAAGAATTGCAAAACAGCAGGAACATCGTACTAGCAGAAAAAGAAGAACTGGAACTTTTGAGAAAGGATCTCAACAAGAAGAAAGACGAGCTTGAAGCTGCCATGAACACCATCAGTGGAGAGAGAGAACAAGTAGTGAGGAGTAGTGTTGACCTGGACAGACAAATGCTTGAGGATGAAAAGAACAAAATGGAAGGAGAAAGGTCTGAGCTGAAAATGAGAGAAGATCAACTCTTGGATAAAATGAAATCAATGGAAACCCTGAGAGAAAAACTTCAACAGCTGAAAGAAAGGATGAGTGAAGACATGAAACACAAACTCATCAGACTGGAACAAAACAATGAAGACGCATTGAAACTGGTCAGTGTTTTGGAGCAAAAGCATGAAGCTCTGGATAAACAGAAAGAAACTATGTCATCTTACACTGAGATATTACAGAGAGAAAGAGAAGGGTTGAGGAGTACCTTGTCAGAACTTGCCATTCAGAGACAAGAGATTGAAAATGGACTGAAGCGAGACGCTTTGTTGGAAACAACACATCTTGTCAAACTTAAAGAAGAGCTGAAGCAAGACAGAGAGGATCTGGACAGAGAGCGTGAGAAGATGGACAAAGAGAAACTGGACTTGGAGCTGATGAGGTCTGACATCCTCAAACACAGTGACACATTAAAACAAGCAATACAAGATATAACAGAGCAAAGAGACAAATTGGAAATCACACAGTCTGAGCTACAAAAGAAGAAAGAACACGCAGACAGTCAGTTTGATGAGATAAACAGAGAGAAAGGCAACATCAAAGATCTGACCCTTCAGCTTCAGACTGAAAGAGACAAACTTCAGAATGTCATGAACATGATTATCTTAAAACAAGAAGAACAAGAACTCAAGGACAAAGAGTTTAAAGGACAAACACAAGAATTGGAAACTCTTAAGAACAGTGTACTGGCAGAAAGAGAAGAACTGGAACTTCTGAGAAAAGATCTCAACAAGAAGAAACAAGAGGTTGAAGCTGCCATGAACACTATCAGTGCAGAGAGAGAAATAGTCAGTCAGATGAAGAGTAGTGCTGCCATGGACAGACAAATGCTTGAGGATGAAAAGAGCAAAATGGAAGGAGAAAGGTCTGATCTTGAAATAAGAGAAGATCAACTCTTGGATAAAATGAAATCAATGGAAACCCTGAGAGAAAAACTTCAACAGCTGAAAGAAAGGATGAGTGAAGACATGAAACACAAACTCATCAGACTGGAACAAAACAATCAAGAAGTACTGAAACTGGTCAGTGTTTTGGAGCAAAAGCATGAAGCTCTGGATAAACAGAAGGAAACTATGTCATCTTACACTGAGATATTACAGAGAGAAAGAGAAGGGTTGAGGAGTACCTTGTCAGAACTTGCCATTCAGAGACAAGAGATTGAAAATCGACTGAAACAAGACGCTTTGTTGGAAACAACACATCTTGTCGAACCGAAGGCAGAGCTGAAGCAAGACAGAGAGGATCTGGACAGAGAGCGTGAGAAGATGGACAAAGAGAAACTGGACTTGGAGCTGATGAGGTCTGACATCCTCAAACACAGTGACACATTAAAACAAGCAATACAAGATATAAAAGAGCAAAGAGACAAATTGGAAATCACACAGTCTGAGCTACAAAAGAAGAAAGAACACGCAGACAGTCAGTTTGATGAGATAAATAGAGAGAAAGGCAACATCAAAGATCTGACCCTTCAGCTTCAGACTGAAAGAGACAAACTTCAGAATGTCATGAACATGATTATCTCAAAACAAGAAGAACAAGAACTCAAGGACGAAGAGTTTAAAGGACAAACACAAGAATTGGAAACTCTTAAGAACAGTGTACTGGCAGAAAGAGAGGAAGTGGAACTTCTTAGAAAAGATCTCAACAAGAAGAAACAAGAGGTTGAAGCTGCCATGAACACTATCAGTGCAGAGAGAGAAATAGTCAGTCAGATGAAGAGTAGTGCTGCCATGGACAGACAAATGCTTGAGGATGAAAAGAACAAAATGATGGGAGAAAGGTCTGATCTTGAAATAAGAGAAGATCAACTCTTGGATAAAATGAAATCAATGGAAATCCTGAGAGAAAAACTTCAACAGCTGAAAGAAAGGATGAGTGAAGACATGAAACACAAACTCATCAGACTGGAACAAAACAATCAAGAAGTACTGAAACTGGTCAGTATTTTGGAGCAAAAACATGAAGCTCTGGATAAACAGAAGGAAAATATGTCATCTTACACTGAGATATTACAGAGAGAAAGAGAAGGGTTGAGGAGTACCTTGTCAGAACTTGCCATTCAGAGACAAGAGATTGAAAACGGACTGAAACGAGACGCTTTGTTGGAAACAACACATCTTGTCGAACTGAAGGCAGAGCTGAAGCAAGACAGAGAGGATCTGGACAGAGAGCGTGAGAAGATGGACAAAGAGAAACTGGACTTGGAGCTGATGAGGTCTGACATCCTCAAACAGAGTGACACATTAAAACAAGCAATACAAGATATAACAGAGCAAAGAGACAAATTGGAAATCACACAGTCTGAGCTACAAAAGAAGAAAGAACACGCAGACAGTCAGTTTGATAAGATAAATAGAGAGAAAGGCAACATCAAAGATCTGACCCTTCAGCTTCAGACTGACAGAGACAATCTTCAGAATGTCATGAACATGATTATCTCAAAACAAGAAGAACAAGAACTCAAGGACAAAGAGTTTAAAGGACAAACAAAAGAATTGGAAACTCTTAAGAACAGTGTGCTGGCAGAAAGAGAGGAACTGGAACTTCTTAGAAAAGATCTCAACAAGAAGAAACAAGAGGTTGAAGCTGCCATGAACACTATCAGTGCAGAGAGAGAAATAGTCAGTCAGATGAAGAGTAGTGCTGCCACGGACAGACAAATGCTTGAGGATGAAAAGAACAAAATGGAAGGAGAAAGGTCTGATCTTGAAATAAGAGAAGATCAACTCTTGGATAAAATGAAATCATTGGAAATCCTGAGAGAAAAACTTCAACAGCTGAAAGAAAGGATGAGTGAAGACATGAAACACAAACTCATCAGACTGGAACAAAACAATCAAGAAGTACTGAAACTGGTCAGTGTTTTGGAGCAAAAGCATGAAGCTCTGCATAAACAGAAGGAAAATATGTCATCTTACACTGAGATATTACAGAGAGAAAGAGAAGGGTTGAGGAGTACCTTGTCAGAACTTGCCATTCAGAGACAAGAGATTGAAAATGGACTGAAACGAGACGCTTTGTTGGAAACAACACATCTTGTCGAACCGAAGGCAGAGCTGAAGCAAGACAGAGAGGATCTGGACAGAGAGCGTGAGAAGATGGACAAAGAGAAACTGGACTTGGAGCTGATGAGGTCTGACATCCTCAAACAGAGTGACACATTAAAACAAGCAATACAAGACATAAAAGAGCAAAGAGACAAATTGGAAATCACACAGTCTGAGCTACAAAAGAAGAAAGAACACGCAGACAGTCAGTTTGATGAGATAAATAGAGAGAAAGGCAACATCAAAGATCTGACCCTTCAGCTTCAGACTGAAAGAGACAAACTTCAGAATGTCATAAACATGATTATCTTAAAACAAGAAGAACAAGAACTCAAGGACGAAGAGTTTAAAGGACAAACACAAGAATTGGAAACTCTTAAGAACAGTGTACTGGCAGAAAGAGAGGAACTGGAACTTCTTAGAAAAGATCTCAACAAGAAGAAACAAGAGGTTGAAGCTGCCATGAACACTATCAGTGCAGAGAGAGAAATAGTCAGTCAGATGAAGAGTAGTGCTGCCATGGACAGACAAATGCTTGAGGATGAAAAGAACAAAATGGAAGGAGAAAGGTCTGATCTTGAAATAAGAGAAGATCAACTCTTGGATAAAATGAAATCAATGGAAACCCTGAGAGAAAAACTTCAACAGCTGAAAGAAAGGATGAGTGAAGACATGAAACACAAACTCATCAGACTGGAACAAAACAATCAAGAAGTACTGAAACTGGTCAGTGTTTTGGAGCAAAAGCATGAAGCTCTGGATAAACAGAAGGAAAATATGTCATCTTACACTGAGATATTACAAAGAGAAAGAGAAGGGCTGAGGAGTACCTTGTCAGAACTTGCCATTCAGAGACAAGAGATTGAAAATCGACTGAAAGCAGACGCTTTGTGGGAGACGACGCATCTTGTCGAATCGAAGGCAGAGCTGAAGAAAGACAGAGGGGATCTGGACAGAGAGCGTGAGAAGATGGACAAAGAGAAACTGGACTTGGAGCTGATGAGGTCTGACATCCTCAAACAGAGTGACACATTAAAACAAGCAATACGAGATATAAAAGAGCAAAGAGACAAATTGGAAATCACACAGTCTGAGCTACAAAAGAAGAAAGAACACGCAGACAGTCAGTTTGATGAGATAAATAGAGAGAAAGGCAACATCAAAGATCTGACCCTTCAGCTTCAGACTGAAAGAGAGAAACTACAGAATGTCATGAACATGATTATCTCAAAACAAGAAGAACAAGAACTCAAGGACGAAGAGTTTAAAGGACAAACACAAGAATTGGAAACTCTTAAGAACAGTGTACTGGCAGAAAGAGAAGAACTGGAACTTCTGAGAAAAGATCTCAACAAGAAGAAACAAGAGGTTGAAGCTGCCATGAACACTATCTGTGCAGAGAGAGAAATAGTCAGTCAGATGAAGAGTAGTGCTGCCATGGACAGACAAATGCTTGAGGATGAAAAGAACAAAATGGAAGGAGAAAGGTCTGATCTTGAAATAAGAGAAGATCAACTCTTGGATAAAATGAAATCAATGGAAATCCTGAGAGAAAAACTTCAACAGCTGAAAGAAAGGATGAGTGAAGACATGAAACACAAACTCATCAGACTGGAACAAAACAATCAAGAAGTACTGAAACTGGTCAGTGTTTTGGAGCAAAAGCATGAAGCTCTGGATAAACAGAAGGAAAATATGTCATCTTACACTGAGATATTACAGAGAGAAAGAGAAGGGTTGAGGAGTACCTTGTCAGAACTTGCCATTCAGAGACAAGAGATTGAAAATCGACTGAAACAAGATGCTTTGTGGGAGACGACACATCTTGTCGAACCGAAGGCAGAGCTGAAGAAAGACAGAGGGGATGTGGACAGAGACCGTGAGAAGATGGACAAAGAGAAACTGGACTTGGAGCTGATGAGGTCTGACATCCTCAAACACAGCGACACATTAAAACAAGCAATACAAGATATAAAAGAGCAAAGAGACAAATTGGAAATCACACAGTCTGAGCTACAAAAGAAGAAAGAACACGCAGACAGTCAGTTTGATGAGATAAATAGAGAGAAAGGCAACATCAAAGATCTGACCCTTCAGCTTCAGACTGAAAGAGACAAACTTCAGAATGTCATAAACATGATTATCTTAAAACAAGAAGAACAAGAACTCAAGGACAAAGAGTTTAAAGGACAAACACAAGAATTGGAAACTCTTAAGAACAGTGTGCTGGCAGAAAGAGAGGAACTGGAACTTCTTAGAAAATATCTCAACAAGAAGAAACAAGAGGTTGAAGCTGCCATGAACACTATCAGTGCAGAGAGAGAAATAGTCAGTCAGATGAAGAGTAGTGCTGCCACGGACAGACAAATGCTTGAGGATGAAAAGAACAAAATGGAAGGAGAAAGGTCTGATCTTGAAATAAGAGAAGATCAACTCTTGGATAAAATGAAATCAATGGAAACCCTGAGAGAAAAACTTCAACAGCTGAAAGAAAGGATGAGTGAAGACATGAAACACAAACTCATCAGACTGGAACAAAACAATCAAGAAGTACTGAAACTGGTCAGTGTTTTGGAGCAAAAGCATGAAGCTCTGGATAAACAGAAGGAAAATATGTCATCTTACACTGAGATATTACAGAGAGAAAGAGAAGGATTGAGGAGTACCTTGTCAGAACTTGCCACTCAGAGACAAGAGATTGAAAATCGACTGAAACAAGACGCTTTGTTGGAAACAACACATCTTGTCGAACTGAAGGCAGAGCTGAAGCAAGACAGAGAGGATCTGGACAGAGAGCGTGAGAAGATGGACAAAGAGAAACTGGACTTGGAGCTGATGAGGTCTGACATCCTCAAACACAGTGACACATTAAAACAAGCAATACAAGATATAACAGAGCAAAGAGACAAATTGGAAATCACACAGTCTGAGCTACAAAAGAAGAAAGAACACGCAGACAGTCAGTTTGATGAGATAAATAGAGAGAAAGGCAACATCAAAGATCTGACCCTTCAGCTTCAGACTGAAAGAGACAAACTTCAGAATGTCATGAACATGATTATCTCAAAACAAGAAGAACAAGAACTCAAGGACGAAGAGTTTAAAGGACAAACACAAGAATTGGAAACTCTTAAGAACAGTGTGCTGGCAGAAAGAGAAGAACTGGAACTTCTGAGAAAAGATCTCAACAAGAAGAAACAAGAGGTTGAAGCTGCCATGAACACTATCAGTGCAGAGAGAGAAATAGTCAGTCAGATGAAGAATAGTGCTGCCATGGACAGACAAATGCTTGAGGATGAAAAGAACAAAATGGAAGGAGAAAGGTCTGATCTTGAAATAAGAGAAGATCAACTCTTGGATAAAATGAAATCAATGGAAATCCTGAGAGAAAGACTTCAACAGCTGAAAGAAAGGATGAGTGAAGACATGAAACACAAACTCATCAGACTGGAACAAAACAATCAAGAAGTACTGAAACTGGTCAGTGTTTTGGAGCAAAAGCATGAAGCTGTGGATAAACAGAAGGAAAATATGTCATCTTACACTGAGATATTACAAAGAGAAAGAGAAGGGTTGAGGAGAACCTTGTCAGAACTTGCCATTCAGAGACAAGAGATTGAAAATCGACTGAAAGAAGACGCTTTGTTGGAAACAACACATCTTGTAAAACTTAAAGAAGAGCTGAAGCAAGACAGAGAGGATCTGGACAGAGAATGTGAGAAGATGGACAAAGAGAAACTGGACTTGGAGCTGATGAGGTCTGACATCCTCAAACACAGTGACACATTAAAACAAGCAATACAAGATATAACAGAGCAAAGAGACAAATTGGAAATCACACAGTCTGAGCTACAAAAGAAGAAAGAACACGCAGACAGTCAGTTTGATGAGATAAATAGAGAGAAAGGCAACATCAAAGATCTGACCCTTCAGCTTCAGACTGAAAGAGACAAACTTCAGAATGTCATAAACATGATTATCTTAAAACAAGAAGAACAAGAACTCAAGGACAAAGAGTTTAAAGGACAAACACAAGAATTGGAAACTCTTAAGAACAGTGTACTGGCAGAAAGAGAGGAACTGGAACTTCTTAGAAAAGATCTCAACAAGAAGAAACAAGAGGTTGAAGCTGCCATGAACACTATCAGTGCAGAGAGAGAAATAGTCAGTCAGATGAAGAGTAGTGCTGCCACGGACAGACAAATGCTTGAGGATGAAAAGAACAAAATGGAAGGAGAAAGGTCTGATCTTGAAATAAGAGAAGATCAACTCTTGGATAAAATGAAATCAATGGAAATCCTGAGAGAAAAACTTCAACAGCTGAAAGAAAGGATGAGTGAAGACATGAAACACAAACTCATCAGACTGGAACAAAACAATCAAGAAGTACTGAAACTGGTCAGTGTTTTGGAGCAAACGCATGAAGCTGTGGATAAACAGAAGGAAAATATGTCATCTTACACTGAGATATTACAGAGAGAAAGAGAAGGGTTGAGGAGTACCTTGTCAGAACTTGCCATTCAGAGACAAGAGATTGAAAATCGATTGATACAAGATGCTTTGTGGGAGACGACACATCTTGTCGAAACGAAGGCAGAGCTGAAGAAAGACAGAGGGGATCTGGACAGAGAGCGTGAGAAGATGGACAAAGAGAAACTGGACTTGGAGCTGATGAGGTCTGACATCCTCAAACACAGTGACACATTAAAACAAGCAATACAAGATATAACAGAGCAAAGAGACAAATTGGAAATCACACAGTTTGAGCTACAAAAGAAGAAAGAACATGCAGACAGTCAGTTTGATGAGATAAATAGAGAGAAAGGCAACATCAAAGATCTGACCCTTCAGCTTCAGACTGAAAGAGACAAACTTCAGAATGTCATGAACATGATTATCTCAAAACAAGAAGAACAAGAACTCAAGGACGAAGAGTTTAAAGGACAAACACAAGAATTGGAAACTCTTAAGAACAGTGTGCTGGCAGAAAGAGAAGAACTGGAACTTCTGAGAAAAGATCTCAACAAGAAGAAACAAGAGGTTGAAGCTGCCATGAACACTATCAGTGCAGAGAGAGAAATAGTCAGTCAGATGAAGAGTAGTGCTGCCATGGACAGACAAATGCTTGAGGATGAAAAGAACAAAATGGAAGGAGAAAGGTCTGATCTTGAAATAAGAGAAGATCAACTCTTGGATAAAATGAAATCAATGGAAATCCTGAGAGAAAAACTTCAACAGCTGAAAGAAAGGATGAGTGAAGACATGAAACACAAACTCATCAGACTGGAACAAAACAATCAAGAAGTACTGAAACTGGTCAGTGTTTTGGAGCAAAAGCATGAAGCTCTGGATAAACAGAAGGAAACTATGTCATCTTACACTGAGATATTACAGAGAGAAAGAGAAGGGTTGAGGAGTACCTTGTCAGAACTTGCCATTCAGAGACAAGAGATTGAAAATCGACTGAAACAAGACGCTTTGTTGGAAACAACACATCTTGTCGAACCGAAGGCAGAGCTGAAGCAAGACAGAGAGGATCTGGACAGAGAGCGTGAGAAGATGGACAAAGAGAAACTGGACTTGGAGCTGATGAGGTCTGACATCCTCAAACACAGTGACACATTAAAACAAGCAATTCAAGATATAAAAGAGCAAAGAGACAAATTGGAAATCACACAGTCTGAGCTACAAAAGAAGAAAGAACACGCAGACAGTCAGTTTGATGAGATAAATAGAGAGAAAGGCAACATCAAAGATCTGACCCTTCAGCTTCAGACTGAAAGAGACAAACTTCAGAATGTCATGAACATGATTATCTCAAAACAAGAAGAACAAGAACTCAAGGACGAAGAGTTTAAAGGACAAACACAAGAATTGGAAACTCTTAAGAACAGTGTACTGGCAGAAAGAGAGGAACTGGAACTTCTTAGAAAAGATCTCAACAAGAAGAAACAAGAGGTTGAAGCTGCCATGAACACTATCAGTGCAGAGAGAGAAATAGTCAGTCAGATGAAGAGTAGTGCTGCCATGGACAGACAAATGCTTGAGGATGAAAAGAACAAAATGATGGGAGAAAGGTCTGATCTTGAAATAAGAGAAGATCAACTCTTGGATAAAATGAAATCAATGGAAATCCTGAGAGAAAAACTTCAACAGCTGAAAGAAAGGATGAGTGAAGACATGAAACACAAACTCATCAGACTGGAACAAAACAATCAAGAAGTACTGAAACTGGTCAGTGTTTTGGAGCAAAAACATGAAGCTCTGGATAAACAGAAGGAAAATATGTCATCTTACACTGAGATATTACAGAGAGAAAGAGAAGGGTTGAGGAGTACCTTGTCAGAACTTGCCATTCAGAGACAAGAGATTGAAAATGGACTGAAACGAGACGCTTTGTTGGAAACAACACATCTTGTCGAACTGAAGGCAGAGCTGAAGCAAGACAGAGAGGATCTGGACAGAGAGCGTGAGAAGATGGACAAAGAGAGACTGGACTTGGAGCTGATGAGGTCTGACATCCTCAAACAAAGTGACACATTAAAACAAGCAATACAAGATATAACAGAGCAAAGAGACAAATTGGAAATCACACAGTCTGAGCTACAAAAGAAGAAAGAACACGCAGACAGTCAGTTTGATGAGATAAATAGAGAGAAAGGCAACATCAAAGATCTGACCCTTCAGCTTCAGACTGAAAGAGACAAACTTGAGAATGTCATGAACATGATTATCTCAAAACAAGAAGAACAAGAACTCAAGGACAAAGAGTTTAAAGGACAAACAAAAGAATTGGAAACTCTTAAGAACAGTGTGCTGGCAGAAAGAGAGGAACTGGAACTTCTTAGAAAAGATCTCAACAAGAAACAACAAGAGGTTGAAGCTGCCATGAACACTATCAGTGCAGAGAGAGAAATAGTCAGTCAGATGAAGAGTAGTGCTGCCATGGACAGACAAATGCTTGAGGATGAAAAGAACAAAATGGAAGGAGAAAGGTCTGATCTTGAAATAAGAGAAGATCAACTCTTGGATAAAATGAAATCAATGGAAATCCTGAGAGAAAAACTTCAACAGCTGAAAGAAAGGATGAGTGAAGACATGAAACACAAACTCATCAGACTGGAACAAAACAATCAAGAAGTACTGAAACTGGTCAGTGTTTTGGAGCAAAAGCATGAAGCTCTGCATAAACAGAAGGAAAATATGTCATCTTACACTGAGATATTACAGAGAGAAAGAGAAGGGTTGAGGAGTACCTTGTCAGAACTTGCCATTCAGAGACAAGAGATTGAAAATGGACTGAAACGAGACGCTTTGTTGGAAACACCACATCTTGTCGAACTGAAGGCAGAGCTGAAGCAAGACAGAGAGGATCTGGACAGAGAGCGTGAGAAGATGGACAAAGAGAAACTGGACTTGGAGCTGATGAGGTCTGACATCCTCAAACAGAGTGACACATTAAAACAAGCAATACAAGATATAAAAGAGCAAAGAGACAAATTGGAAATCACACAGTCTGAGCTACAAAAGAAGAAAGAACACGCAGACAGTCAGTTTGATGAGATAAATAGAGAGAAAGGCAACATCAAAGATCTGACCCTTCAGCTTCAGACTGAAAGAGACAAACTTCAGAATGTCATAAACATGATTATCTTAAAACAAGAAGAACAAGAACTCAAGGACAAAGAGTTTAAAGGACAAACACAAGAATTGGAAACTCTTAAGAACAGTGTACTGGCAGAAAGAGAAGAACTGGAACTTCTTAGAAAAGATCTCAACAAGAAGAAACAAGAGGTTGAAGTTGCCATGAACACTATCTGTGCAGAGAGAGAAATAGTCAGTCAGATGAAGAGTAGTGCTGCCATGGACAGACAAATGCTTGAGGATGAAAAGAACAAAATGATGGGAGAAAGGTCTGATCTTGAAATAAGAGAAGATCAACTCTTGGATAAAATGAAATCAATGGAAATCCTGAGAGAAAAACTTCAACAGCTGAAAGAAAGGATGAGTGAAGACATGAAACACAAACTCATCAGACTGGAACAAAACAATCAAGAAGTACTGAAACTGGTCAGTGTTTTGGAGCAAAAGCATGAAGCTCTGGATAAACAGAAGGAAAATATGTCATCTTACACTGAGATATTACAGAGAGAAAGAGAAGGGTTGAGGAGTACCTTGTCAGAACTTGCCATTCAGAGACAAGAGATTGAAAATCGACTGAAACAAGACGCTTTGTTGGAAACAACACATCTTGTCGAACCGAAGGCAGAGCTGAAGCAAGACAGAGAGGATCTGGACAGAGAGCGTGAGAAGATGGACAAAGAGAAACTGGACTTGGAGCTGATGAGGTCTGACATCCTCAAACACAGTGACACATTAAAACAAGCAATACAAGATATAACAGAGCAAAGAGACAAATTGGAAATCACACAGTCTGAGCTACAAAAGAAGAAAGAACATGCAGACAGTCAGTTTGATGAGATAAATAGAGAGAAAGGCAACATCAAAGATCTGACCCTTCAGCTTCAGACTGAAAGAGACAAACTTCAGAATGTCATGAACATGATTATCTCAAAACAAGAAGAACAAGAACTCAAGGACGAAGAGTTTAAAGGACAAACACAAGAATTGGAAACTCTTAAGAACAGTGTGCTGGCAGAAAGAGAAGAACTGGAAATTCTGAGAAAAGATCTCAACAAGAAGAAACAAGAGGTTGAAGCTGCCATGAACACTATCAGTGCAGAGAGAGAAATAGTCAGTCAGATGAAGAGTAGTGCTGCCATGGACAGACAAATGCTTGAGGATGAAAAGAACAAAATGGAAGGAGAAAGGTCTGATCTTGAAATAAGAGAAGATCAACTCTTGGATAAAATGAAATCAATGGAAATCCTGAGAGAAAAACTTCAACAGCTGAAAGAAAGGATGAGTGAAGACATGAAACACAAACTCATCAGACTGGAACAAAACAATCAAGAAGTACTGAAACTGGTCAGTGTTTTGGAGCAAAAGCATGAAGCTGTGGATAAACAGAAGGAAAATATGTCATCTTACACTGAGATATTACAAAGAGAAAGAGAAGGGCTGAGGAGTACCTTGTCAGAACTTGCCATTCAGAGACAAGAGATTGAAAATCGACTGAAAGAAGACGCTTTGTGGGAGACGACACATCTTGTCGAATCGAAGGCAGAGCTGAAGAAAGACAGAGGGGATGTGGACAGAGACCGTGAGAAGATGGACAAAGAGAAACTGGACTTGGAGCTGATGAGGTCTGACATCCTCAAACAGAGTGACACATTAAAACAAGCAATACGAGATATAAAAGAGCAAAGAGACAAATTGGAAATCACACAGTCTGAGCTACAAAAGAAGAAAGAACACGCAGACAGTCAGTTTGATGAGATAAATAGAGAGAAAGGCAACATCAAAGATCTGACCCTTCAGATTCAGACTGAAAGAGACAAACTTCAGAATGTCATGAACATGATTATCTCAAAACAAGAAGAACAAGAACTCAAGGACGAAGAGTTTAAAGGACAAACACAAGAATTGGAAACTCTTAAGAACAGTGTACTGGCAGAAAGAGAGGAACTGGAACTTCTGAGAAAAGATCTCAACAAGAAGAAACAAGAGGTTGAAGCTGCCATGAACACTATCAGTGCAGAGAGAGAAATAGTCAGTCAGATGAAGAGTAGTGCTGCCATGGACAGACAAATGCTTGAGGATGAAAAGAACAAAATGGAAGGAGAAAGGTCTGATCTTGAAATAAGAGAAGATCAACTCTTGGATAAAATGAAATCAATGGAAATCCTGAGAGAAAAACTTCAACAGCTGAAAGAAAGGATGAGTGAAGACATGAAACACAAACTCATCAGACTGGAACAAAACAATCAAGAAGTACTGAAACTGGTCAGTGTTTTGGAGCAAAAGCATGAAGCTGTGGATAAACAGAAGGAAAATATGTCATCTTACACTGAGATATTACAAAGAGAAAGAGAAGGGCTGAGGAGTACCTTGTCAAAACTTGCCATTCAGAGACAAGAGATTGAAAATCGACTGAAACAAGACGCTTTGTGGGAGACGACACATCTTGTCGAATCGAAGGCAGAGCTGAAGAAAGACAGAGGGGATGTGGACAGAGACCGTGAGAAGATGGACAAAGAGAAACTGGACTTGGAGCTGATGAGGTCTGACATCCTCAAACAGAGTGACACATTAAAACAAGCAATACGAGATATAAAAGAGCAAAGAGACAAATTAGAAATCACACAGTCTGAGCTACAAAAGAAGAAAGAACACGCAGACAGTCAGTTTGATGAGATAAATAGAGAGAAAGGCAACATCAAAGATCTGACCCTTCAGCTTCAGACTGAAAGAGAGAAACTACAGAATGTCATGAACATGATTATCTCAAAACAAGAAGAACAAGAACTCAAGGACGAAGAGTTTAAAGGACAAACACAAGAATTGGAAACTCTTAAGAACAGTGTACTGGCAGAAAGAGAAGAACTGGAACTTTTGAGAAAAGATCTCAACAAGAAGAAACAAGAGGTTGAAGCTGCCATGAACACTATCTGTGCAGAGAGAGAAATAGTCAGTCAGATGAAGAGTAGTGCTGCCATGGACAGACAAATGCTTGAGGATGAAAAGAACAAAATGGAAGGAGAAAGGTCTGATCTTGAAATAAGAGAAGATCAACTCTTGGATAAAATGAAATCAATGGAAATCCTGAGAGAAAAACTTCAACAGCTGAAAGAAAGGATGAGTGAAGACATGAAACACAAACTCATCAGACTGGAACAAAACAATCAAGAAGTACTGAAACTGGTCAGTGTTTTGGAGCAAAAGCATGAAGCTCTGGATAAACAGAAGGAAAATATGTCATCTTACACTGAGATATTACAGAGAGAAAGAGAAGGGTTGAGGAGTACCTTGTCAGAACTTGCCATTCAGAGACAAGAGATTGAAAATCGACTGAAACAAGATGCTTTCTGGGAGACGACACATCTTGTCGAACCGAAGGCAGAGCTGAAGAAAGACAGAGGGGATCTGGACAGAGACCGTGAGAAGATGGACAAAGAGAAACTGGACTTGGAGCTGATGAGGTCTGACATCCTCAAACACAGCGACACATTAAAACAAGCAATACAAGATATAAAAGAGCAAAGAGACAAATTGGAAATCACACAGTCTGAGCTACAAAAGAAGAAAGAACATGCAGACAGTCAGTTTGATGAGATCAATAGAGAGAAAGGCAACATCAAAGATCTGACCCTTCAGCTTCAGACTGAAAGAGAGAAACTTCAGAATGTCATGAACATGATTATCTCAAAACAAGAAGAACAAGAACTCAAGGACGAAGAGTTTAAAGGACAAACACAAGAATTGGAAACTCTTAAGAACAGTGTACTGGCAGAAAGAGAAGAACTGGAACTTCTTAGAAAAGATCTCAACAAGAAGAAACAAGAGGTTGAAGCTGCCATGAACACTATCAGTGCAGAGAGAGAAATAGTCAGTCAGATGAAGAGTAGTGCTGCCATGGACAGACAAATGCTTGAGGATGAAAAGAACAAAATGGAAGGAGAAAGGTCTGATCTTGAAATAAGAGAAGATCAACTCTTGGATAAAATGAAATCAATGGAAATCCTGAGAGAAAAACTTCAACAGCTGAAAGAAAGGATGAGTGAAGACATGAAACACAAACTCATCAGACTGGAACAAAACAATCAAGAAGTACTGAAACTGGTCAGTGTTTTGGAGCAAAAGCATGAAGCTCTGCATAAACAGAAGGAAAATATGTCATCTTACACTGAGATATTACAGAGAGAAAGAGAAGGGTTGAGGAGTACCTTGTCAGAACTTGCCATTCAGAGACAAGAGATTGAAAATGGACTGAAACGAGACGCTTTGTTGGAAACAACACATCTTGTCGAACTGAAGGCAGAGCTGAAGCAAGACAGAGAGGATCTGGACAGAGAGCGTGAGAAGATGGACAAAGAGAAACTGGACTTGGAGCTGATGAGGTCTGACATCCTCAAACAAAGTGACACATTAAAACAAGCAATACAAGATATAAAAGAGCAAAGACACAAATTGGAAATCACACAGTCTGAGCTACAAAAGAAGAAAGAACACGCAGACAGTCAGTTTGATGAGATAAATAGAGAGAAAGGCAACATCAAAGATCTGACCCTTCAGCTTCAGACTGAAAGAGACAAACTTCAGAATGTCATGAACATGATTATCTTAAAACAAGAAGAACAAGAACTCAAGGACAAAGAGTTTAAAGGACAAACACAAGTATTGGAAACTCTTAAGAACAGTGTACTGGCAGAAAGAGAAGAACTGGAACTTCTTAGAAAAGATCTCAACAAGAAGAAACAAGAGGTTGAAGCTGCCATGAACACTATCAGTGCAGAGAGAGAAATAGTCAGTCAGATGAAGAGTAGTGCTGCCATGGACAGACAAATGCTTGAGGATGAAAAGAACAAAATGGAAGGAGAAAGGTCTTATCTTGAAACAAGAGAAGATCAACTCTTGGATAAAATGAAATCAATGGAAATCCTGAGAGAAAAACTTCAACAGCTGAAAGAAAGGATGAGTGAAGACATGAAACACAAACTCATCAGACTGGAACAAAACAATCAAGAAGTACTGAAACTGGTCAGTGTTTTGGAGCAAAAGCATGAAGCTCTGGATAAACAGAAGGAAAATATGTCATCTTACACTGAGATATTACAGAGAGAAAGAGAAGGGTTGAGGAGTACCTTGTCAGAACTTGCCATTCAGAGACAAGAGATTGAAAATCGACTGAAACAAGACGCTTTGTTGGAAACAACACATCTTGTCGAACCGAAGGCAGAGCTTAAGCAAGGCAGAGAGGATCTGGACAGAGAGCGTGAGAAGATGGACAAAGAGAGACTGGACTTGGAGCTGATGAGGTCTGACATCCTCAAACAAAGTGACACATTAAAACAAGCAATACAAGATATAAAAGAGCAAAGAGACAAATTGGAAATCACACAGTCTGAGCTACAAAAGAAGAAAGAACACGCAGACAGTCAGTTTGATGAGATAAATAGAGAGAAAGGCAACATCAAAGATCTGACCCTTCAGCTTCAGACTGAAAGAGACAAACTTCAGAATGTCATGAACATGATTATCTTAAAACAAGAAGAACAAGAACTCAAGGACGAAGAGTTTAAAGGACAAACACAAGAATTGGAAGCTCTTAAGAACAGTGTACTGGCAGAAAGAGAGGAACTGGAACTTCTTAGAAAAGATCTCAACAAGAAGAAACAAGAGGTTGAAGCTGCCATGAACACTATCAGTGCAGAGAGAGAAATAGTCAGTCAGATGAAGAGTAGTGCTGCCATGGACAGACAAATGCTTGAGGATGAAAAGAACAAAATGGAAGGAGAAAGGTCTGATCTTGAAATACGAGAAGATCAACTCTTGGATAAAATGAAATCAATGGAAATCCTGAGAGAAAAACTTCAACAGCTGAAAGAAAGGATGAGTGAAGACATGAAACACAAACTCATCAGACTGGAACAAAACAATCAAGAAGTACTGAAACTGGTCAGTGTTTTGGAGCAAACGCATGAAGCTCTGGATAAACAGAAGGAAAATATGTCATCTTACACTGAGATATTACAGAGAGAAAGAGAAGGGTTGAGGAGTACCTTGTCAGAACTTGCCATTCAGAGACAAGAGATTGAAAATCGATTGATACAAGATGCTTTGTGGGAGACGACACATCTTGTCGAACCGAAGGCAGAGCGTAAGCAAGACAGAGGGGATCTGGACAGAGAGCGTGAGAAGATGGACAAAGAGAAACTGGACTTGGAGCTGATGAGGTCTGACATCCTCAAACACAGTGACACATTAAAACAAGCAATACAAGATATAACAGAGCAAAGAGACAAATTGGAAATCACACAGTCTGAGCTACAAAAGAAGAAAGAACACGCAGACAGTCAGTTTGATGAGATAAATAGAGAGAAAGGCAACATCAAAGATCTGACCCTTCAGCTTCAGACTGACAGAGACAATCTTCAGAATGTCATGAACATGATTATCTCAAAACAAGAAGAACAAGAACTCAAGGACAAAGAGTTTAAAGGACAAACAAAAGAATTGGAAACTCTTAAGAACAGTGTGCTGGCAGAAAGAGAGGAACTGGAACTTCTTAGAAAAGATCTCAACAAGAAGAAACAAGAGGTTGAAGCTGCCATGAACACTATCAGTGCAGAGAGAGAAATAGTCAGTCAGATGAAGAGTAGTGCTGCCACGGACAGACAAATGCTTGAGGATGAAAAGAACAAAATGGAAGGAGAAAGGTCTGATCTTGAAATAAGAGAAGATCAACTCTTGGATAAAATGAAATCAATGGAAATCCTGAGAGAAAAACTTCAACAGCTGAAAGAAAGGATGAGTGAAGACATGAAACACAAACTCATCAGACTGGAACAAAACAATCAAGAAGTACTGAAACTGGTCAGTGTTTTGGAGCAAAAGCATGAAGCTCTGGATAAACAGAAGGAAAATATGTCATCTTACACTGAGATATTACAGAGAGAAAGAGAAGGGTTGAGGAGTACCTTGTCAGAACTTGCCATTCAGAGACAAGAGATTGAAAATCGATTGATACAAGATGCTTTGTGGGAGACGACACATCTTGTCGAACCGAAGGCAGAGCTGAAGAAAGACAGAGGGGATGTGGACAGAGACCGTGAGAAGATGGACAAAGAGAAACTGGACTTGGAGCTGATGAGGTCTGACATCCTCAAACAGAGTGACACATTAAAACAAGCAATACAAGATATAACAGAGCAAAGAGACAAATTGGAAATCACACAGTCTGAGCTACAAAAGAAGAAAGAACACGCAGACAGTCAGTTTGATGAGATAAATAGAGAGAAAGGCAACATCAAAGATCTGACCCTTCAGCTTCAGACTGAAAGAGACAAACTTCAGAATGTCATCAACATGATTATCTCAAAACAAGAAGAACAAGAACTCAAGGACAAAGAGTTTAAAGGACAAACACAAGAATTGGAAACTCTTAAGAACAGTGTACTGGCAGAAAGAGAGGAACTGGAACTTCTTAGAAAAGATCTCAACAAGAAGAAACAAGAGGTTGAAGCTGCCATGAACACTATCAGTGCAGAGAGAGAAATAGTCAGTCAGATGAAGAGTAGTGCTGCCATGGACAGACAAATGCTTGAGGATGAAAAGAACAAAATGGAAGGAGAAAGGTCTGATCTTGAAATAAGAGAAGATCAACTCTTGGATAAAATAAAATCAATGGAAATCCTGAGAGAAAAATTTCAACAGCTGAAAGAAAGGATGAGTGAAGTCATGAAACACAAACTCATCAGACTGGAACAAAACAATCAAGAAGTCCTGAAACTGGTCAGTGTTTTGGAGCAAAAGCATGAAGCTCTGGATAAACAGAAGGAAAATATGTCATCTTACACTGAGATATTACAGAGAGAAAGAGAAGGGTTGAGGAGTACCTTGTCAGAACTTGCCATTCAGAGACAAGAGATTGAAAATGGACTGAAACGAGACGCTTTGTTGGAAACAACACATCTTGTCGAACTGAAGGCAGAGCTGAAGCAAGACAGAGAGGATCTGGACAGAGAATGTGAGAAGATGGACAAAGAGAAACTGGACTTGGAGCTGATGAGGTCTGACATCCTCAAACAGAGTGACACATTAAAACAAGCAATACAAGATATAAAAGAGCAAAGAGACAAATTGGAAATCACACAGTCTGAGCTACAAAAGAAGAAAGAACATGCAGACAGTCAGTTTGATGAGATAAATAGAGAGAAAGGCAACATCAAAGATCTGACCCTTCAGCTTCAGACTGAAAGAGACAAACTTCAGAATGTCATAAACATGATTATCTTAAAACAAGAAGAACAAGAACTCAAGGACGAAGAGTTTAAAGGACAAACACAAGAATTGGAAACTCTTAAGAACAGTGTACTGGCAGAAAGAGAGGAACTGGAACTTCTTAGAAAAGATCTCAACAAGAAGAAACAAGAGGTTGAAGCTGCCATGAACACTATCAGTGCAGAGAGAGAAATAGTCAGTCAGATGAAGAGTAGTGCTGCCACGGACAGACAAATGCTTGAGGATGAAAAGAACAAAATGGAAGGAGAAAGGTCTGATCTTGAAATAAGAGAAGATCAACTCTTGGATAAAATGAAATCAATGGAAATCCTGAGAGAAAAACTTCAACAGCTGAAAGAAAGGATGAGTGAAGACATGAAACACAAACTCATCAGACTGGAACAAAACAATCAAGAAGTACTGAAACTGGTCAGTGTTTTGGAGCAAAAGCATGAAGCTCTGGATAAACAGAAGGAAAATATGTCATCTTACACTGAGATATTACAGAGAGAAAGAGAAGGGTTGAGGAGTACCTTGTCAGAACTTGCCATTCAGAGACAAGAGATTGAAAATGGACTGAAACGAGACGCTTTGTTGGAAACAACACATCTTGTCGAACTGAAGGCAGAGCTGAAGCAAGACAGAGGGGATCTGGACAGAGAATGTGAGAAGATGGACAAAGAGAAACTGGACTTGGAGCTGATGAGGTCTGACATCCTCAAACAGAGTGACACATTAAAACAAGCAATACAAGATATAAAAGAGCAAAGAGACAAATTGGAAATCACACAGTCTGAGCTACAAAAGAAGAAAGAACATGCAGACAGTCAGTTTGATGAGATAAATAGAGAGAAAGGCAACATCAAAGATCTGACCCTTCAGCTTCAGACTGAAAGAGAGAAACTTCAGAATGTCATAAACATGATTATCTCAAAACAAGAAGAACAAGAACTCAAGGACGAAGAGTTTAAAGGACAAACACAAGAATTGGAAACTCTTAAGAACAGTGTACTGGCAGAAAGAGAAGAACTGGAACTTCTTAGAAAAGATCTCAACAAGAAGAAACAAGAGGTTGAAGCTGCCATGAACACTATCAGTGCAGAGAGAGAAATAGTCAGTCAGATGAAGAGTAGTGCTGCCATGGACAGACAAATACTTGAGGATGAAAAGAACAAAATGGAAGGAGAAAGGTCTGATCTTGAAATAAGAGAAGATCAACTCTTGGATAAAATGAAATCAATGGAAATCCTGAGAGAAAAACTTCAACAGCTGAAAGAAAGGATGAGTGAAGACATGAAACACAAACTCATCAGACTGGAACAAAACAATCAAGAAGTACTGAAACTGGTCAGTGTTTTGGAGCAAAAACATGAAGCTCTGGATAAACAGAAGGAAAATATGTCATCTTACACTGAGATATTACAGAGAGAAAGAGAAGGGTTGAGGAGTACCTTGTCAGAACTTGCCATTCAGAGACAAGAGATTGAAAATCGACTGAAACAAGACGCTTTGTTGGAAACAACACATCTTGTCGAACCGAAGGCAGAGCTTAAGCAAGACAGAGAGGATCTGGACAGAGAGCGTGAGAAGATGGACAAAGAGAAACTGGACTTGGAGCTGATGAGGTCTGACATCCTCAAACAAAGTGACACATTAAAACAAGCAATACAAGATATAAAAGAGCAAAGAGACAAATTGGAAATCACACAGTCTGAGCTACAAAAGAAGAAAGAACACGCAGACAGTCAGTTTGATGAGATAAATAGAGAGAAAGGCAACATCAAAGATCTGACCCTTCAGCTTCAGACTGAAAGAGACAAACTTCAGAATGTCATAAACATGATTATCTTAAAACAAGAAGAACAAGAACTCAAGGACGAAGAGTTTAAAGGACAAACACAAGAATTGGAAACTCTTAAGAACAGTGTACTGGCAGAAAGAGAGGAACTGGAACTTCTTAGAAAAGATCTCAACAAGAAGAAACAAGAGGTTGAAGCTGCCATGAACACTATCAGTGCAGAGAGAGAAATAGTCAGTCAGATGAAGAGTAGTGCTGCCACGGACAGACAAATGCTTGAGGATGAAAAGAACAAAATGGAAGGAGAAAGGTCTGATCTTGAAATAAGAGAAGATCAACTCTTGGATAAAATGAAATCAATGGAAATCCTGAGAGAAAAACTTCAACAGCTGAAAGAAAGGATGAGTGAAGACATGAAACACAAACTCATCAGACTGGAACAAAACAATCAAGAAGTACTGAAACTGGTCAGTGTTTTGGAGCAAAAGCATGAAGCTCTGGATAAACAGAAGGAAAATATGTCATCTTACACTGAGATATTACAGAGAGAAAGAGAAGGGTTGAGGAGTACCTTGTCAGAACTTGCCATTCAGAGACAAGAGATTGAAAATCGATTGATACAAGATGCTTTGTGGGAGACGACACATCTTGTCGAACCGAAGGCAGAGCTGAAGAAAGACAGCGGGGATGTGGACAGAGACCGTGAGAAGATGGACAAAGAGAAACTGGACTTGGAGCTGATGAGGTCTGACATCCTCAAACAGAGTGACACATTAAAACAAGCAATACAAGATATAACAGAGCAAAGAGACAAATTGGAAATCACACAGTCTGAGCTACAAAAGAAGAAAGAACACGCAGACAGTCAGTTTGATGAGATAAATAGAGAGAAAGGCAACATCAAAGATCTGACCCTTCAGCTTCAGACTGAAAGAGAGAAACTTCAGAATGTCATGAACATGATTATCTCAAAACAAGAAGAACAAGAACTCAAGGACGAAGAGTTTAAAGGACAAACACAAGAACTGGAAACTCTTAAGAACAGTGTACTGGCAGAAAGAGAAGAACTGGAACTTCTTAGAAAAGATCTCAACAAGAAGAAACAAGAGGTTGAAGCTGCCATGAACACTATCAGTGCAGAGAGAGAAATAGTCAGTCAGATGAAGAGTAGTGCTGCCATGGACAGACAAATGCTTGAGGATGAAAAGAACAAAATGATGGGAGAAAGGTCTGATCTTGAAATAAGAGAAGATCAACTCTTGGATAAAATGAAATCAATGGAAATCCTGAGAGAAAAACTTCAACAGCTGAAAGAAAGGATGAGTGAAGACATGAAACACAAACTCATCAGACTGGAACAAAACAATCAAGAAGTACTGAAACTGGTCAGTGTTTTGGAGCAAAAACATGAAGCTCTGGATAAACAGAAGGAAAATATGTCATCTTATACTGAGATATTACAGAGAGAAAGAGAAGGGTTGAGGAGTACCTTGTCAGAACTTGCCATTCAGAGACAAGAGATTGAAAATCGACTGAAACAAGACGCTTTGTTGGAAACAACACATCTTGTCGAACCGAAGGCAGAGCTTAAGCAAGACAGAGAGGATCTGGACAGAGAGCGTGAGAAGATGGACAAAGAGAGACTGGACTTGGAGCTGATGAGGTCTGACATCCTCAAACAAAGTGACACGTTAAAACAAGCAATACAAGATATAAAAGAGCAAAGAGACAAATTGGAAATCACACAGTCTGAGCTACAAAAGAAGAAAGAACACGCAGACAGTCAGTTTGATGAGATAAATAGAGAGAAAGGCAACATCAAAGATCTGACCCTTCAGCTTCAGACTGAAAGAGAGAAACTTCAGAATGTCATAAACATGATTATCTCAAAACAAGAAGAACAAGAACTCAAGGACGAAGAGTTTAAAGGACAAACACAAGAACTGGAAACTCTTAAGAACAGTGTACTGGCAGAAAGAGAGGAACTGGAACTTCTTAGAAAAGATCTCAACAAGAAGAAACAAGAGGTTGAAGCTGCCATGAACACTATCTGTGCAGAGAGAGAAATAGTCAGTCAGATGAAGAGTAGTGCTGCAATGGACAGACAAATGCTTGAGGATGAAAAGAATAAAATGATGGGAGAAAGGTCTGATCTTGAAATAAGAGAAGATCAACTCTTGGATAAAATGAAATCAATGGAAATCCTGAGAGAAAAACTTCAACAGCTGAAAGAAAGGATGAGTGAAGACATGAAACACAAACTCATCAGACTGGAACAAAACAATCAAGAAGTACTGAAACTGGTCAGTGTTTTGGAGCAAAAGCATGAAGCTGTGGATAAACAGAAGGAAAATATGTCATCTTACACTGAGATATTACAGAGAGAAAGAGAAGGGTTGAGGAGTACCTTGTCAGAACTTGCCATTCAGAGACAAGAGATTGAAAATCGACTGAAACAAGACGCTTTGTTGGAAACAACACATCTTGTCGAACCGAAGGCAGAGCTTAAGCAAGACAGAGAGGATCTGGACAGAGAGCGTGAGAAGATGGACAAAGAGAGACTGGACTTGGAGCTGATGAGGTCTGACATCCTCAAACAGAGTGACACATTAAAACAAGCAATACAAGATATAACAGAGCAAAGAGACAAATTGGAAATCACACAGTCTGAGCTACAAAAGAAGAAAGAACACGCAGACAGTCAGTTTGATGAGATAAATAGAGAGAAAGGCAACATCAAAGATCTGACCCTTCAGCTTCAGACTGAAAGAGAGAAACTTCAGAATGTCATGAACATGATTATCTCAAAACAAGAAGAACAAGAACTCAAGGACGAAGAGTTTAAAGGACAAACACAAGAATTGGAAACTCTTAAGAACAGTGTACTGGCAGAAAGAGAAGAACTGGAACTTCTTAGAAAAGATCTCAACAAGAAGAAACAAGAGGTTGAAGCTGCCAAGAACACTATCAGTGCAGAGAGAGAAATAGTCAGTCAGATGAAGAGTAGTGCTGCCATGGACAGACAAATGCTTGAGGATGAAAAGAACAAAATGGAAGGAGAAAGGTCTGATCTTGAAATAAGAGAAGATCAACTCTTGGATAAAATGAAATCAATGGAAATCCTGAGAGAAAAACTTCAACAGCTGAAAGAAAGGATGAGTGAAGACATGAAACACAAACTCATCAGACTGGAACAAAACAATCAAGAAGTACTGAAATTGGTCAGTGTTTTGGAGCAAAAGCATGAAGCTCTGGATAAACAGAAGGAAAATATGTCATCTTACACTGAGATATTACAGAGAGAAAGAGAAGGGTTGAGGAGTACCTTGTCAGAACTTGCCATTCAGAGACAAGAGATTGAAAATCGACTGAAACGAGACGCTTTGTTGGAAACAACACATCTTGTCGAACTGAAGGCAGAGCTGAAGCAAGACAGAGAGGATCTGGACAGAGAGCGTGAGAAGATGGACAAAGAGAAACTGGACTTGGAGCTGATGAGGTCTGACATCCTCAAACAGAGTGACACATTAAAACAAGCAATACAAGACATAAAAGAGCAAAGAGACAAATTGGAAATCACACAGTCTGAGCTACAAAAGAAGAAAGAACATGCAGACAGTCAGTTTGATGAGATAAACAGAGAGAAAGGCAACATCAAAGATCTGACCCTTCAGCTTCAGACTGAAAGAGACAAACTTCAGAATGTCATAAACATGATTATCTTAAAACAAGAAGAACAAGAACTCAAGGACGAAGAGTTTAAAGGACAAACACAAGAATTGGAAACTCTTAAGAACAGTGTACTGGCAGAAAGAGAAGAACTGGAACTTCTTAGAAAAGATCTCAACAAGAAGAAACAAGAGGTTGAAGCTGCCATGAACACTATCTGTGCAGAGAGAGAAATAGTCAGTCAGATGAAGAGTAGTGCTGCCATGGACAGACAAATGCTTGAGGATGAAAAGAACAAAATGGAAGGAGAAAGGTCTGATCTTGAAATAAGAGAAGATCAACTCTTGGATAAAATGAAATCAATGGAAATCCTGAGAGAAAAACTTCAACAACTGAAAGAAAGGATGAGTGAAGACATGAAACACAAACTCATCAGACTGGAACAAAACAATCAAGAAGTACTGAAACTGGTCAGTGTTTTGGAGCAAAAGCATGAAGCTGTGGATAAACAGAAGGAAAATATGTCATCTTACACTGAGATATTACAAAGAGAAAGAGAAGGGCTGAGGAGTACCTTGTCAGAACTTGCCATTCAGAGACAAGAGATTGAAAATCGATTGATACAAGATGCTTTGTGGGAGACGACACATCTTGTCGAACTGAAGGCAGAGCTGAAGAAAGACAGAGAGGATCTGGACAGAGACCGTGAGAAGATGGACAAAGAGAAACTGGACTTGGAGCTGATGAGGTCTGACATCCTCAAACACAGTGACACATTAAAACAAGCAATACAAGATATAACAGAGCAAAGAGACAAATTGGAAATCACACAGTCTGAGCTACAAAAGAAGAGAGAACATGCAGACAGTCAGTTTGATGAGATAAATAGAGAGAAAGGCAACATCAAAGATCTGACCCTTCAGCTTCAGACTGACAGAGACAAACTTCAGAATGTCATGAACATGATTATCTTAAAACAAGAAGAACAAGAACTCAAGGACGAAGAGTTTAAAGGACAAACACAAGAATTGGAAACTCTTAAGAACAGTGTGCTGGCAGAAAGAGAAGAACTGGAACTTCTTAGAAAAGATCTCAACAAGAAGAAAGAAGAAGTTGAAGTTGCCATGAACACTATCAGTACAGAGAGAGAAATAGTCAGTCAGATGAAGAGTAGTGCTGCCATGGACAGACAAATGCTTGAGGATGAAAAGAACAAAATGGAAGGAGAAAGGTCTGATCTTGAAATAAGAGAAGATCAACTCTTGGATAAAATGAAATCAATGGAAACCCTGAGAGAAAAACTTCAACAGCTGAAAGAAAGGATGAGTGAAGACATGAAACACAAACTCATCAGACTGGAACAAAACAATCAAGAAGTACTGAAACTGGTCAGTGTTTTGGAGCAAAAGCATGAAGCTCTGGATAAACAGAAGGAAAATATGTCATCTTACACTGAGATATTACAGAGAGAAAGAGAGGGGTTGAGGAGTACCTTGTCAGAACTTGCCATTCAGAGACAAGAGACTGAAAATCGATTGATACAAGATGCTTTGTGGGAGACGACACATCTTGTCGAACCGAAGGCAGAGCTGAAGCAAGACAGAGAGGATCTGGACAGAGAGCGTGAGAAGATGGACAAAGAGAAACTGGACTTGGAGCTGATGAGGTCTGACATCCTCAAACAGAGTGACACATTAAAACAAGCAATACAAGACATAAAAGAGCAAAGAGACAAATTGGAAATCACACAGTCTGAGCTACAAAAGAAGAAAAAACATGCAGACAGTCAGTTTGATGAGATAAATAGAGAGAAAGGCAACATCAAAGATCTGACCCTTCAGTTTCAGACTGAAAGAGACAAACTTCAGAATGTCATAAACATGATTATCTTAAAACAAGAAGAACAAGAACTCAAGGACGAAGAGTTTAAAGGACAAACACAAGAATTGGAAACTCTTAAGAACAGTGTACTGGCAGAAAGAGAGGAACTGGAACTTCTGAGAAAAGATCTCAACAAGAAGAAAGAAGAGGTTGAAGCTGCCATGAACACTATCTGTGCAGAGAGAGAAATAGTCAGTCAGATGAAGAGTAGTGCTGCCATGGACAGAGAAATGCTTGAGGATGAAAAGAACAAAATGGAAGGAGAAAGGTCTGATCTTGAAATAAGAGAAGATCAACTCTTGGATAAAATGAAATCAATGGAAATCCTGAGAGAAAAACTTCAACAGCTGAAAGAAAGGATGAGTGAAGACATGAAACACAAACTCATCAGACTGGAACAAAACAATCAAGAAGTACTGAAACTGGTCAGTGTTTTGGAGCAAAAGCATGAAGCTCTGGATAAACAGAAGGAAAATATGTCATCTTACACTGAGATATTACAGAGAGAAAGAGAAGGGTTGAGGAGTACCTTGTCAGAACTTGCCATTCAGAGACAAGAGATTGAAAATCGACTGAAACAAGACGCTTTGTTGGAAACAACACATCTTGTCAAACTTAAAGCAGAGCTGAAGCAAGACAGAGGGGATCTGGACAGAGAATGTGAGAAGATGGACAAAGAGAAACTGGACTTGGAGCTGATGAGGTCTGACATCCTCAAACAAAGTGACACATTAAAACAAGCAATACAAGATATAAAAGAGCAAAGAGAAAAATTGGAAATCACACAGTCTGAGCTACAAAAGAAGAAAGAACATGCAGACAGTCAGTTTGATGAGATAAATAGAGAGAAAGGCAACATCAAAGATCTGACCCTTCAGCTTCAGACTGAAAGAGACAAACTTGAGAATGTCATGAACATGATTATCTTAAAACAAGAAGAACAAGAACTCAAGGACAAAGAGTTTAAAGGACAAACACAAGAATTGGAAACTCTTAAGAACAGTGTACTGGCAGAAAGAGAAGAACTGGAACTTCTGAGAAAAGATCTCAACAAGAAGAAACAAGAGGTTGAAGCTGCCATGAACACTATCTGTGCAGAGAGAGAAATAGTCAGTCAGATGAAGAGTAGTGCTGCCATGGACACACAAATGCTTGAGGATGAAAAGAACAAAATGGAAGGAGAAAGGTCTGATCTTGAAATAAGAGAAGATCAACTCTTGGATAAAATGAAATCAATGGAAACCCTGAGAGAAAAACTTCAACAGCTGAAAGAAAGGATGAGTGAAGACATGAAACACAAACTCATCAGACTGGAACAAAACAATCAAGAAGTACTGAAACTGGTCAGTGTTTTGGAGCAAAAACATGAAGCTCTGGATAAACAGAAGGAAAATATGTCATCTTACACTGAGATATTACAGAGAGAAAGAGAAGGGTTGAGGAGTACCTTGTCAGAACTTGCCATTCAGAGACAAGAGACTGAAAATCGACTGAAACAAGACGCTTTGTTGGAGACGACACATCTTGTCGAACTGAAGGCAGAGCTGAAGCAAGACAGAGAGGATCTGGACAGAGAGCGTGAGAAGATGGACAAAGAGAAACTGGACTTGGAGCTGATGAGGTCTGACATCCTCAAACAGAGTGACACATTAAAACAAGCAATACTAGATATAAAACAGCAAAGAGACAAATTCAAAAGCACACAGTCTGAGCTACAAAAGAAGAAAGAACATGCAGAAAGTCAGTTTGATGAGATAAACCAAGAAAAAGAACAACTGTATCAAATGAGAACAATGATTGAAACTGAGAGAGAGATGTTCTTAAATGAACAGAAGAGGATGAAAGGAGAACAGTCTCAGCTGGAAATGAGAGAGGACCAGCTCACAAGGTCTATGTACGCCATGGGAAGTCTGACGGCAAAACTCAAAAAACTGTGTCAAAGGACACATGAAGACTTAACAAAGAATATGGACAGATTAGGCCAGAGATATGAAGATATGCTCCAACAGAACTCAATATTGGAACATAAGTGTACTGAATTTGTTCAACAGAAAAATAAGATGACTCGTTACTGTGACCTGATAAAAAAGGAGAAGAAACATGTGGTGACAATGACATGTGACAAGGCAGAGCAAACTGATATTTTGAAAGAATGGGTGGTTGTTCTTCAGTCAGATGTTGCGATCCAGACTGAAGATCAGTGGAAGCCAAAGCGACATGAACAGGATCTCGAAAGAAAAGTTAAATACTTGAAAAGTGAGAGGAAAGGTCTGCTGATGGAAGCAGAAGATGAAGAGCTGGAAAATGAACAGAAACAGAGGCTTGAGTCAGCTTCAGAGCAAAATGGTTTTACAGATGAGAAAATATCAAAAAGAGATTGTTTGAGAAAGCTGTGGAAGGACACTAAAACAGAACGGAAGGAGATTGATCGGATGCGGCGCGCAAGCCATGAGATGAGAAACAACCTCGAGAACAGACTCAAGGGGATCCAACAGTTTGCTAAGAAAACATGGTTAAAGAAAGATAAGGAACCGTTGGACAGGAAGCTGAAACAAGGACTCAGTCAGGACACAACATCGCAATGTGACTGCAAGAGAGATCATACAACCCTTGATGAAAAATACACAGAGCTCCAACAAATTAAGTTTCAGATGCTCAGTGAGATTGAGAAACTCAGTGTTAAGGAAAAAGTGTCTCAGACAGTGACAACTAGCAACAAAGCTAATCAAACATCCCAGGTCGATACAACTACAGGGGATGCAACAGTGCAGGTAACAGAACAAGCCTCTGCCAAAACGAGTCAAGAACAGATGTGGGTTGAAGAAACAGAAGCAGATACAGACTCATCCAGTCAACTCCTCTGTCAGCTACAGCATTACTGCTATCGATGCTGCTGCCATTGTGATGCCTGCTGTAAGCAAGGGGACAAATGAGAGACACATCTGGGTCACTGTTATCATCAATCTAAATGTTTCTGGCATACAGTTGAAATACAAAACAAGTGTTCGACTGAACCATTTGTAATACAAAGATAATACCTGAACATTTTTGTTATATTTTTAGTCCAGCAAGTATGCATCACATTGCTGGCAAACGCTTGCTTTGGCAGTCCAGATAACTGACATTGATAAGAATTGCTGGAGTGGAATCAAACTAATATCTTGACACTTTTTTAAACCATCTTAACAAAAAGTAATAGGATAACTATATATGTCAAGGTATTTGGCAGATCAGAGTTCAAAATGTGTGATGCTTGTGTGTCTTGAATAATTCTTCACTGGCTATTGCACCATATTCGTTTGCATAATAATATAAGATTTAATAGTGCACTTGAGCCATTTTAAGAATGAATGCTTCATTTTTTTTTTTTTTTTTTGCAGCAGAACCACCATTTTTCATATTGCATTTTTAAATATCATGCATTAAACTTAAGAATCAATTTTCACTTATTTACAGAAAATCATACAAATTTAAGAACCCATGTTCCCATGTTGTGTTACAATTGTTTTAAAATATTCAGGCAGAGAGCTCCAAAGCCCTCACTGCAAAAGCCTGTTGACCTGGTATTTTTGCGCTGTGACCTGCAAGAGAGCAGGTCTTGAAGTCCAGATCAGCCCAGTTACTGTGCTGCTGTGATGTTTTGGAAGTATCTAATGATCCTGAGTAGAAAATATATGATGCATTTAAGAGAATTGTAAACCATTCTTAAATATTGCGTGCAGTTCAAGGTATAGATTTTTGGAGAAAATATTGCATATGTTATTTACACTATTTATAAATGTAAATAAAGCTTGTGTGAAGTAGAAAGAAAATATATACTTTTATCTGTTTATTTCACACACTTCTTTTCACGCAATTTTGTATAGAAAATGCTTAATCTCTTAAGTACAGGTGTTGTAAGAAGAAACATTTTATGCATGGTTGACAGTCTCACCCTGTGGATACGACACAACACAGATCCTTTTTTCATCTTTAATTGCAAATATTATAAAACTTGTAGATAACATGCAGTAAATGTAATGAATTGGTTGTATGGTGGATGAACATAGACTTCTGCTTCTTGGTGTTTGATCACAATGTTTACCCTTTACGTTTTGCAAAGAGCCTAAAGGCTGACTTACTTGCTCCAGTCGGGTGCTCCCAGATTTTTGTGTAAGTATAATAATATTGTGTGGATGCCAACTTTTAGGTGAAGACCAGGATTCGTGGAGCCAGCCCTGACACAAAAACAGACCGCAGACCATGCGGTCAGTTTGCAGTTGGTGAACTGAAATGCAGCTATCACTGGGGAAAACCTCAAGGAATTTCAAGGATTCAAAAAAGTAGATTAGATTAGATGTAGATGTACGTTGCATTCTGTGATGACAGCCAGCTAACTGATACAGCTACACAATGAGCCCAGCAAGCACAAACTAAAGGTTGTTTTGATAAAGAAAAGATTTGTAACATTTTCTATACTGGACTGTGTTTCATATCAGTAGAGAATTTATTCATGATGGTCGACATGTCATGACAGTAGGAAGCACCAATGCATTTGACTGTTGGCTGCAAAAAAGTATGCATTATATGATTAGTGAAAAACCCCTGTTTCACATCTCCAAGCACTTAAAGGAAGGAACTTACAATCATAACTGGAGCTGGAAAATTAACATTGATTCATTCATTCATTCATTTTCCATAACCATCCTGTTATGGGACGCAGGGGTGCTGGAGCCTATCCCAGCTGACACTGGGCGAGAGGCGGGCTATACCCTGGTCGGGCTGCCAGACTATTGCATGGCTGGAAAAATAACAAGTGTGTATAAATAAAAGTTTCATTCTTCTGCAGTTATTACTTAAAATGAAGACACAACGAGACTGAAGGGGCTGGATAATTAAATTCCCACTCCCTTATTTACATAAACAAAGTATAAGTTGTTCTTTCACTGTTACATTCTCAGTACACATACAACAAGGCATGTGAAGTGGAATGTAAAAAAAGATTTTTTTTATATCGACCTGGTAAATGGACCTGCAAGTCACATTCACCCATACACTGGTGGCCGAGGCTAACAAGGTGCCACCTGCTTCTCAGTTTTGAACACACTCACACACCGATGAAACAGCCATCAGGAGAAATTTGGGGTTCAGTGTCTTGCTCAAGAATACTTCAACATGCAGACTGGAGGAGCCAAGGATCGAACCGCCGATCAGTGGATGACTCTACCTCTGAGCCACAGCCGGTGGTATTATTTCTTTTCCACTTTTGCCCATAAATATGTTATTTCCCAAACACTGCTTCACAAATAATTTTTTACATAAGGCACATGAAATGTATCTTTGCAACCGACACTTAGCTCACTCCCACTCTCCTCAATTACTTTTGTCTAGTCTGTCCAGCTTTCACATCCAGCATGTCAATATGGCCTTTTCAGAAATAAGAGTAGGAGCTATTCCAAAGGAAATAATGGCAAAAATCTGAATTAATAGCTCTAAAATTTCAGACAGAAAGAGATAGAAAAGGGACTTCAACATGCATTTGAGAACTACATTCACAATATATCTTTTTGCCTCAGTCATGGACAATATGAAAAATTCTGTGTTGTCACTATGGAAAAAAACACCACAGTTCAAGGCTGGATTACAATTTAGCAGCTCAGCTAAAAGCTCTGCTTCAGCAATAAGCTACAGTAGTCTATGCAGTTTATTTTTAGTGAATGTATTATTTATTTTGCACCACTGCTTAATCAGTACCTTGTGTCGTCTTCTGCTGTCATATGAGCATAGCTGGAGATTTTCAGTTAAGTATTCAGGCTTCTTTTCGTCCCTT